>JAZKJV010002289.1:740000-1340000 GCA_037367405.1 Ottelia alismoides | reverse complement strand
GGGGGAGCACTTTGCGTAAATCGTAAAAAATGTCTTCCTCGTGCAATGGCATCATATGATCACAGTATGTATACGAAGGATGCATGGAATAATAAGAGATGATAAACGACCTACGCCACCACAAACCCAAAGCATATATACGAGAGAATGACAAGACTTTCCCACACTTCCCGAGCACGCTAAAACTCCTCAAGTTAACCTTTTTGACTCCTTAGGTGTTTTAACCTCCCCCAACTTAATATTCCCATGATCCAAGTTGCATCACCAGTCAACGAATTCCAAATCGTGTAGGCCTAGAAAATACTGCATCCACTTAAACTCTAGCAAGAATAATGATAAATGAGCCGAGAAAGCATTTCACATGAATTCGTCAAAGTTCTGGGAGGTATGGGTGTGTTTAGTGGAGGAAACTAAGAAACAAGCAAAACCGAGCACGAATGGAGAGGAGAGCAGATCCTCTGCTGTACAGCAGGGTAAACAGAGAGTGCGTCCGAGCTGCTCGATCAAGATCGAGTGGTTCACACGGTAAAGACCTACAAAATCCAAATTTCGTGCGAACTGCTCAATCTTGATCGAGTGGTTCAGGTCGATTTACAGTAGACCCCTACTGTTCAATACTTTTGACAGAGTTCCATGTGCAACAGTTAACGACGTCAAGTAAGCGTGGCCGACTAACCCTATTTTTTTATTGTTAACAATCACCGAAATTTGATACAAAAGAGTACTGTTAGGGCATGTTCGGTTGGAGAATATGCCCTGGAATAAGGGGCCAATTCTCCTCCCGACAAGGTTTCCAGTGGTACGACTATTCCTTATTATTCCATCTTATTTCACTCTTATTCCTATCTTTATCCCACCTTACACACCTTTATTTCACCTTATTTTCCTTATTCCTATCCTCCAGCCGAACAAAGAATAGACTCTTATTCTCCTTATTCCTGCTTATTCTCGAACCGAACGCACCCTTAGTATTTAATTGGGAGGCTAATTTCGAAAATAATTTTTTTATTGTTTACTATGACCATGTTCTCATAGATGGAAGCTAAGAACGTTGATATAAAAAATGTGTTATTTTTAATTAGATGCTGATTCCTATCATGGACTTTACTGTTTGATGCATTGATGAGTTAAGGGGGAAATGTTAGTACCATTTTTGCTTGATTCTAAAATTTTAATTGACTTATATACAGATTCCTTCTTAATCTCTTGTAGCAAAAGTAGAAAGAAGAATTGGAGGCCGCACATATGCGTGTGTACTCCGCTTTCGCTCCAGCTTGTGGGAGTCAATTTATCGCAATCTCTGCATTTTAGCCAACAGAATCGGATGGAAAGAGATATAAACTGGGAGACAACTTTGTGCCCTAAGCCTCGCTCAATTCATCTTTCTCTCGTTGGAGGATGTGCTCTTCTTCCATCTCCTTGGCTCTCTATTGGATGCGAGTAGGTGCTCGTGCATAGAAGGTACTACAAGAAGCAGGTGCGAGCATCTTGTGTGGGAGAGCAATGGATATGGTCGTCACTCTCAGTGGAATTTCCTCCATCCTCTTTATTTCTTGTTTGGTGATGGTATTTTAGTTGATACACAGCTTGAAGGGTTTGGTTTTTTGTAGCCCCTTTGTAGAGCATTTTTATCACCAAGTATAATGTAGTTTGTATCCAGTTGGCTTCGTGTTGTTTTTCACCCTGCTATTTTTGGAGTTTTCTACTTTAAAATCATCTGTGTGCATTTGTGTGGCTGTTATTGTGATTTTATTGCTTGTGTTTGCTTGCTCGTCATACTTGTGGCATTTCATCTTTGTTATCTAACAAGGTTTTTAACATGTTTCTACAAGTGAATTTTTTTACCCAATATAGCCACGCTTTATGGCAGATTACAAAACGAATGTTGGTTCTAACCAAATGATTAGTCTAACTAGGACTAATTATAACTCGTGGAAAAAATAAGATGAAGGATCTCTTGTATGTAATGGCTATGCACCTCCCCATATTCTCCACCCAAAAGCCCAATGCCAAATTGAATGAGAATGAGACTTTGAGCACGAGAAAGTATGGAGTTTCACTATAGTTCATTGATGAGAATGTCTACAACTACATTCAAGATGAAGAGTCATACTCGAAGATCGTGGATAAAGTTGGAAAATTGTTGAAACACTCTTGGCTTGTATGTTGATCTAACAAGCTAAACCAACAGTCGTTGTGGTGACCAAGCACAAGAGCGGAATCAAACAACAATTAACCCACGCAGATGAATAAGCAATCAAAGCGATGCGAGTCAAAATTTATTACAACTCTGCAACAAATGTATAGTGATAAATAGTAGAGTGTCGAACACAAGGAGCAAAAGGCAGTGGAGGAAAATGAGTAGCCTACTCATGTGCTTTTGTGTATTTTTGGCTTTGTAATTTTTGGATTTTTTTGATATATTTAATTTTTAGGAATTTTTAATTTATATAACTTTTATATTTTAAATTTTTATAGTTTTTTATTTTTCTTTTATATTTTTGATTTTTATTATTTCTTTTTAATATGTAATAAGTTTATATATAAGTGTATATGTTGTAATATGTATAATATAATTATTATATATGATATAAATACATAAAATCAGGAAATACAATTAAGTACAATCTTTTTATTTTTCTAAAGGTATTAAAAATATTATAAGGTATTTATAATAACATTTATAATAATACTATATAAGTAATATTAGATATATATTTACTATATAGGAATTTTTAATTTATATAATTTTTATGTTTTTAATTTTTATAGTTTTTTTTTATATTTTCTGATTTTTATTTTTTTAATATGTAATAAGTTTATATATAAGTGTATATGTACTAATATGTATAATATAATTACTATATATGATATAAATATATAATAAATATATAAAATTAAGAAAATACAATTAAGTACATCCCTTTTTATTTTTCTAAAGGTATTAAAAATATTATAAGGTATTTATAATAATATTTATAACAATGCTATATAAGTAATATTAGGTATATATTTATTATATTGGATTTAATATTTACAAATATATATCTAAAAATACTTAAATTTTGCAAAATAAAATCTTTTTGTTTTTTTTCTAATTTTTTATCTATTTTTGTAAATTTTTTGTAATTTTTGCTAATTTTTAGGTATTTTCAAAATATTAAACATAAGAAAACAATAGCTTAATGAATAGGCTGAAAGTTTTTGGATTTTAAAATAGATAATAATATCAAAATTCCTAAAACTAATTTTAATATATGTTAGATACTATAAATAAAAATATATAATAGAAAATTATTTTTTGCGATTTTATTTTAAAGGATTTAAAATATTTTTAAGATATTTATAATAATTAATAAAATAAGTGTATATAATATATACATATATAAGCTATATCAGGTATTATTTTTATAAATATATTTATAAATAATCAAAAATTTAAATAAATATTTTTATATTTTTCAAATATTATTCAATTTTTATTTTTTTAGTTTTTTACTATTTTTGTATTTTTAAAATCAGAAATAGTCTAAAATAAGGACTTTATAAAGAGGTCGAATTATTTTGAGATTTAAAAATAAGAAACAGATTCAAAATTTCTCAAAACTAATTTTAATATATAGTAGATAGTATATATAAAAAAATGAGACATAAACAATTTTTTGTAATTTTAAAAAATATTTTGTATTTTTTAGGGTTAGCAAGGGTTTGCTATTTTTTGAGATTCTTTTTATTTTTTTGTGATTTTTGGTATGGAGCGATATAATAGGATAATAAATAGTAGGTAATTTTTAGAACTTTTCAAAGAAGTTTTGTATTTTTTTGTATTTTCTAAGGCAAACAGGGAATAAAATTTCTCCTTTTTATTTTTAATAAATAGTAAATACAATAAAAATGATAAACAAATCACATAGCACAGACAAGCATTATCCCAAGCATTTACTCCTATTTTTGCAGAATATTTGGAGCATAATAGCTATTTATAGAAAATAAAAATGCAAAAAGGAAAATAAATCAAGCTGACAAGGGTATATTTACAAATAAAATAAACTTCAGGGGCCATATGCAAAATAACCTAAGTTTTTGAATGACAACTTGATTTTTATAGACTAAATAAAAATTACAAAACCCGAAGGGTGTCACTTGCAAAATTTCCACTCATGTGGAGGGCCATGTGAGGTGACTTAGCATAGGACTAAAGTGAAAAATCCAAAAGTTCAGGGGCTCACATGTAATTTATCCACAAAGTTTTAACGTACTATAATATTTACAACACTAGTGATCCAGCCACTCGCTGCGTGCCACGTGTCTAATCTAATGGTCAAGGGAAGACGACGGTTCGAATAGAATGGATGGCCCAGATTAGATCTGGGCTGTATTCTTGATCTTACGGTCATCGAGCCATCTGGGTGAACTGCTGAAGAACATCACCGGCCTCGCTTGGATATCTTAGTTCTCCATCCTCTGACGATGGATCTTCGATCTGACAATGACTACGAACTCCTAGGGATCCTCCGCATGTGCTGGTCAGCTTTGATGAGGTCGAGGGCACCCAAGAAGCTCTGACTGCTCCAGACGACCTTGAGTTTCTCCAGATCTTCAATGTGGTTCCAGACGGGTCTCCAAGGCCGGTGCCTGCATCAAAAATGTTACATGACTTGAGGGCAACTTCCTCAGCTGGTTTTTTGAAGTTGGGAACTAAGGAACGATGGATATGGGAATGGTCCGATGAGAGCCAGCGGGGCGACCTTCGATTCACCAAGTCAGAGCATGGACTGAGTTGGAAAGTGGGGAGATCTATGGAGAATGTGATGGGGAATGTAGTGGGGTGATAGTCGAGGGAAAGGAACAATTGTGTCACGACGATTTGGCCTAGATCCCAAGCTCCAGGTTAATTGGATATTTTTAAATTAAGGCAAAAATTGATAATTAAAGGCAAAGTCAAAGTGCATAAATGAAAACAAAACATAGATTATACCTAAGAACAGAGTGGCAGGACCTTGATTCGACCGGAGTCAAAGAGGTGGAACCAACTGACGGAACTCCTCCGACGATGGAGTGGATCACCTCCACAGACGATCCTCCTCGCTGCAAATCCTCCTAATCCGATGATGCCACCAAGGGAAAGAGGTTGGTATGGATCTGATAACAGGGATTAATCCACGAGGGTCACCATGAATAATATAAAGAGTGTCGCTGAGGCGACCGCTCGCAGAATACCCGAATTAATCAGCAACTAACCCACAATAAAAGAATAAAAACAATTGAGTCCCAAAAATGTGAATTAATCTTTATTACTCTACCATAAAATGTACAGTGACAAGCATGTAGAGGTCGAACCATAGAGAGCAATACAAAATACCATAGCCTACATGTATCTCAGAGTCATCCTTGTGTGAAGTGGGTTTTTTGAATTTTAGAATTTTTTATTTTTTATTTTTTATTTATTATATTATATTATATTATTTTTTTATTTTTTTATAATAATATAATTAGATAATATATATATATACATATAAAATATAAATATATAAATATATGTATACCCATAGAGGGTTAGTCTATAGCTTGTAATACATCCAATATATATATAGGTATATATAAGCATATATATTATATATATTATATATATTTTTTATATTAGGGTTAATAAATAGATATATAAATATATATAAGTAATTAGATATATATATTTTTCTTTTTTTAGGCAATACATGCATATACATAAAGAGGTACTATAATATTTATAAAAATAGTCAAAAATAGTCAAAAATTCAGGAATAAAGTCTTTTTGGGGTTTTCATCATTTTTACTATTTTTGTGATTTTTGGGCATTTTCCCAAACATTTTTAGTATTTTTAAATAGCAAAATAAGAGCAAACAGTTGAATAGGGTCTGGCTGTAAGAAAAATAGGTATTAGAAATAGCAAACAGCCTCAAAATTTTTCCACACTATTTTTCTAATAAACATAATAAAATATAACATAAATAGGGACTGAGTTCATATTTTTCTGATTTTTCTTTGATTTTATACATTTTTTGAAGTTTTTGGGTGTTTTTGAATTTTTAAGGTTTTCTTTTTGAGATTTTTAGGGATTTTTGGATTGATACTGAAATAGGTCAAAATACACCATAGCTATTTTTTTTGGAATTTTTCGAGGTGTTTTAATATTTTTTTGGAATTTTATAAGCTAGACAGTGAATAAAAAGCATATTTTTGATTTTTAATAAATGCAAAAATGCAACAAAATTAAAAATTAAAAATATAACGTGCAAGAACAACCAAACAGGAGCTCAAAATTTTTCTAAGAAATATGGTGCACAAAATAAATAGACAAAGCATTCAAAAATAAATGGCCTGGCAGGGGTATTTTTGCAAATAAAATAGTTGACAGGGGCATACATGCAAAAATTACAATAAAAATGAACGTTAACTTTTATTTTCAGGACCATTTCACAATTACAAGAACCCGGCGGGGTTTAAATGCAAATATCACGTGCCTCACGTGGGTGCTGCACGTGAGGCGCGGAGGGACTAAAATGTAAATCTAAGAACCTTGAGGGTCCTTCTGCAATTTATACAATTTATTTACAACTTAACCTTTTATTTTTGGTATTAAACTACAAATACAAAAAGCGGGGGGGGGGGGGGGGGCTAAATGTGAAATTTACCCCAAATAAGGCGCATCATCCTGCGGCGCTGGATGCGCCACATATCCACGTGTCGTCCATCGGACGGTCGACGCCGATTCGCCGATGAAGGGTGCTGATTAGAAGCTCCTGGCTGATCTGACGGTTGGGGCATATCTTCATCGGACGGCTCTTGTTGGATCTGGGACGAGCCTCCTGATCCGACGGCGCTGGAGCTCCCTGGAAGAACAGGGAAGAAGCTCGCGCCTGGCGAGCTTCGATCGAGAAGCTTGGGCTCCTCCAGGGCTCTCCGGCGCGTCTGAGGTGGTCTGCACGTAGCTGGAAGTATCCCGCGTCGACTGATGGTGTTCGCATGGCTCCTGGAGGTCCGAGTCGTTCGGTCGAGGTCGATGAAGAAGGGGACCCCCAGGAACCTCTTCCTGGATCGATTCGAGCCCAGATCAGCTCCATCCTTCGTGGTACCTGCATAGGAAGAACCGCGGGCGAGAGGGCTACCTCCTCGACAAGGGGTTTTGAAGCTTGGCAGCGAGATGAAGTGGGGTGGAGGGGCTCCGGCGTACGGCGGAGGAGGAGCCCCGATTCGCCAAGACCGAAGGTCCTGGGTTGGACCAAGGTGTGCGTTTGATGGAGAATGCGATGAGGAACGAAATGGGATGCAAATGGTGGGCGGATACAGTCGGTTTCATCGTGAAGAAGTCGCCGGAGCGGAGCTCCGGCGAACTTCGAATTTGGGAATCTAAGCTACAGGGATTAACTAAAACCTAATCTAAGAACTGGAATTGAAAGCTAGCATTAAAAACTAACTAAAAAGCATAAAAAGGGACATCTCTTATACCTGGGGGCCTCCAGGGAGCAGGGCGGACGCCGGAGCTCCGCCGCGACAAAATCTTCCTCCCTCCGGCCGATTCGAGACGCCAGCACACTCCCCCTGTCACGAGGAATGTCCCAGGACTGGAATTAAGGCTTAAGGTTGGATTAAAAGTGGCCAAATTCGAGGAAGGAGGCGGAGCTACTTATTTATAGACATTGGCGAGTAGCCTTATTGACCGACGATTATTGACTGATCCAATGAGTATCTAATTGATCTAAGATTTTGGCGGGCATCATGGATGATTAGAGAGCAATTCTTGTGAAGGAAGCATCTTCGATTGATGGATGGTGTGCCCGGGAAAAATGGGAGAAGACGGGCGAAGAGACAGGCTGCGTCACATCGGGCGGCTGGGGAAGTAGTTGACCGAGCGATCAACTGTTGACGGCCTGTGATTGGTCCAAGTCATCCGCTAGAAGACAAAACAAGGAATTTGAGTTGAAATTGATTTATTTACAATAGTAAATGATTTTATTAGAATTTTCTTCAAACATAAAAAATGTGTATTTTTTCATGTAGTATTTATTTGTGATTTTTATTGAATTTTTCGAAGCGTTTTATTATGGTTTTAATTTAATAATGTGTATATGTATGTATTTACATGTATTTTTGTGTATTTTATTTTTAATTTGTTTATTTTCTTTTATTATTTTATTGGCTTATTTTATAAATTTATAATTTATTTTTGTGAGTATAAAGGTATTTTTATTTATTTTTAGGAGTTTATTTACATTTTTAAATAAATAATTATAGGTTTATGTAGGTCTCGTTATAGGTATTTTACCTTTGTATTTTGTATTCTTAATTTATTTAATGTATTTTCTTGATTTTTATTTTGGATTTATATTTTTAATGAGTTATGTATAATGTACACATTATTATAAAAATAGAAAAGAATAAAAGAACCAAGGATTAAGATCCTTTTTATTTATATAAAGATATATAGTATAGGTATTTTGTTTATGAATTTTGTAGACTTATTTTATTTTTGAAATTCTTTTTGGTTTTCCTTTACTTTTAATGTGTGTATGCATTATATACATCATTTACAAAATTCTAAAAATATGAATTTATAAAAATAATGAATATTGAATAAAAAGAATATTTTAATCAATCCTATATACAAGAAGGGCCAAAAACCTAACTTCTGCATATGGACTCCAAAAATTATGAAACCAATTTTATTAAATAGTTCTTGGAATGCTATATACATTTAAAGGTGAGTTTGGGTGATTTGGAGTTTTTATTTGCAAGATATAGGTCTGTGAAGTTGAGATTTTGGCTTTTCATTCTGTGTATAAAATGTACACTGAGTATTATTTTTACACAAACTCAATTTTGTAATTTTATTTACATTATTATCTACAACTTTTATGAACAAAGTTTCTTTATGTGATGAATAAATAATTATGTACAAAATAGGTGTCAAAAATGCATAAATAAATGCATGAATAAATGAGGTATTTATTGTACACTGGCCCTTATCTCCCCCTACTTTATTCCTTGTCGACCAATACAATGCTGGCCTTGGTCTCGGGGTTTGGGGTCATAAAATATCTTCAATATTTTATTCCTTTTTCTTTTCTTTTCTTTATTCTATAATTTTGGCATTGAACACAGTATTTAATGTATAATTAATACAATGAATCAGGAATGCTATTATGTACACTTTGATGCTATTTACATGCATTTGCTGGAGTTTTTGAGGCCAAAATGATAGAATAAAGGTGATGAAATGGAGGTTCATCAGGATCTAAGGAGCTGAGACCGTCCGTAAAGGGATCAAATTTGGAAGTTGGGCGGATGGGGTTATTTTATAGGCTAGATGAGGAGGTGACTTGATCGAGGAGTTTGATCTGATCAAGAAAGATTGGATCGATCTAAGGCATGGGCGACTTTTAGAGGCATTAGTTCGACAGGTTTTGTTTAGATCAAAGGGCTAAGAAATGAGTGGAATAAAAGGGGAAAAAGGATGAAAACCTAGGGTCTAATAGTCCAAGGCTCGAGGAAGAGAGATGGGGCTAGTTGACCGAGGTCAACTAGGGAAGGATTCTGGTTGGTCCATGTGGACCAACAAAAAATTCCAATCTAGAAATGTTTTATTAATTCGATAAAAAAATAAGAAATGAATTTATTAATTTTTGGTGAAAACATAAAAAATGTTTATAATTTAATATAGTATTTATACCTATTTTATTTATTTATATGAGGCTTTTTATTATAAGTTAATATTTACATGTATAAATATATGTATATATACCTGTACTTTGGTATTTCTATTTTGTATTTTATTATTATATAAATGTATTATATATATTTTTTATTTATTGGAATACACATTTAGATATTTTGTTGTATTTTTCTGACTTTATATGTACATTTAATTAATTATGTACATATATATATATTATAGGTATATATAGGTATATTTTACTTATGTATTAAAGTAATTGATTTATTTTGACTTTATTTTAATGGTTTTATTTTATTTTAATTATGTACATGTGTTTCTAATAATATTTGCAATTTTTTGAAAATAAAATAAAGTGAAAAATATAAATAATAAATATATTAAATACTATATATAGATATATTGCACAGTGAGGGTTCGAAACCTAACTTTTGCTTCTTATATCCAAATTGAATGAAACCACCTTTATTAAATAGCTTATTAAATTTTATATACAACTAATGTGAGTTTGGTCAATTTTGATATAGTATGGAGAAGATACATATCTGTAATTTTTTTATTTTGGCTTTTTATTTTTTGTGTCTCAGGCACTTTGTGTATTATTTTTCTGTAAACTCAATTTCGTATTTTTTTGTATTTTTATCTACAATATTCATGTTGAGGGTTTTATTATTCGAGGTGTAAAAATAATAAAATAAAATAGATTCCAAAAATTAATTATTGATGGATTAAAATTTAGGCTTTATGCATTTTTCTGTACAATTCTTCTATTCTATCTCCCCATAATTTATTCCTTATCGATCAAGTCATCATGATGACTGGGACTTGGGGTACAGGGTCATTCAAGACCTTTGGTATCTCATTTATTTTTCTTTTCTTCTTTTATTTTGGAAATAAATACATTAGTTGTGCATTATTTTATACAGTATTTTGTACAATTTACAAAGTGTTTATTTTGAAAAATAAATGATATATACATGAATTTAGCTAGGTATTTAAGGTCAAAATGAAAGAATAAATATGATGAAATGAGGACTCATCATATGACAAAAATACAGTCAACCATTCATTGCAAATTAAGCACGACTTTGCTAAATGTGATTTACTCATGATAACTTTGTTATTTTGAAGGTAAAAACTATTTTGGAAAATAAAACACCAAAGCAATTTTGTCTCCAAGTGTTAGGTTTCCATGGTGTACAAATCACTGTTTTGTGAATAACATTGACATGAAATTTCATTGCTTAAATGGCAAAAGAATTATAAAACTTTCTATGAAGTATTTAAAATAAGGAAAAGAAGTACCATTTGCACATTATTTTTCCAACGAGTTTCAATAGGCCCTCCCAACCAACTGATCATTACATATCTTGAACCACTAAAAGATTAGATTACAAGCTATAACAACTAGCATTAATAATTTTCGATTTCTAGCCAAATTTTATCTTAATACGATGATAATTTAAATTGGATTTCTTTAATTGTTAAAATATAATGAAATCCTTTTTGTTCATTTCCAATTATTTTATTTTATTTAAAATACGACATTCATAAAAATAAGGGATTTTACCCCATGAACCGTAGAAACATTGTAAATTACCCCATGACCTTCTAAATATCATTATTACTCCCTCAATCCTGTAAACTTAACCTATCTTACCCCACAAACTCTGCTGTTAATTTGAGACTTCTTGGGTTAACTAGCTAGAGTTTAAGTTGAGTAAATCAAACTATAGCAAATCCAATTGTATGTTTTCTTACACTCTCTTTCTCATCCCTTCTTCTCTCCCCTCCTTCCTCTTCCACTCTCTCTCCTTCCTTCTTCACTCTTGTAGGAGTAAGCCCTCCTCCTGCATCTTGTTGGGGGCGACATGATCGGACCATCGTATGCATCGTGATGCAGCCGTTCCCGTTGGAGTCCAGCAAGATGAAGGGCAGCGAAGGTCTTGCATGGCAAGACGAGCATGATTTGGAGGAAGTGCACCGCCACTGCTAGTCATCCCTACAGAGCTTCCGGAT
Source organism: Ottelia alismoides (assembly GCA_037367405.1). Classification (NCBI taxonomy): domain Eukaryota; kingdom Viridiplantae; phylum Streptophyta; class Magnoliopsida; order Alismatales; family Hydrocharitaceae; genus Ottelia; species Ottelia alismoides. Next base: position 1,328,271 of record JAZKJV010002289.1, on the reverse strand, counting down.
GGTGGCGAGGAAGAAATATAAGAAGTAGATGATGAAGCGGTTGGGAAGGCCCGCGGTTGCTCCGTGCTCGTCGAAGAGGGTGTGGATATGGAGGAGACGCTCGATGGCACAGAGGCGACTGGAGGAGAGGGCGTGTGGGAACCCTAGTAGAGGCTGGAGAGGATGTGGTACTCGGAGATGGAAGGGTGGTGGTGGTGGGCAATGGAGAGGGCGACGTAGAATCAAAGGCAGAGGTGGGATGGGTCATAAAGGAGGAGGAGGAGGTACAAGATGATGACAGAGACGAGGACACACACGAAAGGAAGGTTGAGCCAATTGGGAGGAGGATGAGGTGACATCCATGGGGGCATCGATGGGGAACTACTATAGCACGATAATAGGGGGAGGAGTGGAGAAGTAAGAGATACAACGTCGAGGTCCGGAGCGGCGGATAGATAATCTCAGAGGATCTTGAATCTATAGGAGTTACGAGCAAGTTATGGGGCACCACGATCGGAGCTTCGTGCAGCGCAAGGGGAATGGGGGCGGAGATCGAACGACGTAGGGGAGGGGTGGTAGTGCTAGAGATGGTTGATGGAGGTGGAGGGGAAGGAGATGTAAGAAGGAGGGTGAGGGAGGAAGAGTGGTGTCATCTTTTGTAAATTTGCTAACAAAGAGGGCAATATACACATTTTTTAACATAATCCAGCAAATTTAATGAGTAAATGAGTGGGAGTTAACAACATGGTCTATGGAGTAAGGATTAACAAGTTTACAGGATCGAGGGGGTAGTAACTATGTTTAGAAGGTCAAGGCATTTTACAATATTTTTAAGGGTTCGTGGGGTAAAAATCCCTCCAAAAAAGGATGTTAGTGACCAATAACACCATAAGAATGAGTTCTAACTAGTACAAAAGACGTAGTTTTTCGAATCATCAATATAAAATACCAAGATATATATTAAGATACATTCTAGTCCTAACAACAATTAAGTTTTTGGAGGGAACCTCTTCTAAAAGGGAAATATTAAGATGTCATGTCGTGTTAGAGTTCTAGATACATGAAAGGTGGTCATCAGCCGAGAAGATCAGACTTAGTTGTGGTCAGCCGAGATCTTTGAAGTTTCATTGAGGCTTCAATTCCTACAAATGTTGAATTCGTTGAATAGAACATAGAAATTAGTCATTAATCAGAGTTCGGGTGCAGAAGGAGATTTCTTGATCTATACATTGCACGTTTACGAATGTATCTTCTATGTTCCTTTGCACCAGACCTTCCATAATAACTACTATGAATCGCGGAAGCAGAATATGCACAAACGATTAATCAAACAAGCACGAAGACACATAAATGTACAAGGTTCACCCGCAACTAGACTATATCCTTGGACGGTAGTGATCACGAACTTCACTATGTGGAGAAAGAAGAAAGTGCAAAGGATGTTTCGAAACACTAAACCTATGGAGGTTTATATTGTTCCTCCTCCTACACAAATAAATCCTAAAATAAAAAAAAGACTTCAAGTCCTTAAGCAAACATGACTTTGAATCCTAAACAAAATAGGACTTTGTATACATGTTCAAGGAATATCAACAATGTCCACCTTGAGTTGAATCATCTGAGAAACTTTGCCAAACTTAACGTGCCGCCACTAACCCTTCCTTGGGGCTACTGCCAACTATTGACATTGAGCAAGTTCAAACAATATTTTAGCTTACTCGTACGAGCTATAAACCCCTACATTACAATCACGGTCTTCTTCTTTTTACCTTTTATGATAACTACCTCAGCTTTAGCAACCTGCATAACTCCACCTTCAGCGCTATACATATATCCTTTAGAGTACAAGACTCCAAGGAACATGGCAAACTTTTATCACAATCCCCACTACTCCATCATGCGTCTTGAACTTCATAGAGCCAATTCATAGAATCTTGCACACTACATCGTTCGACATGACAATATTTCTACCATCTATCTTCTCATCGATGCATAACCAATGTTCATTAGGAGCCATACGATAAGAATGACCTGAATCAAGAATCCATGTATGGTCGATCACCTTATGATATGTGATTGTGAGGATCAAATCATCTTCAAAATCTCCACCTTCTTGAGCAACTACATCAACTGTAGCCTTCTTCGGGTAGTTTTCTTCTAATGTCCACATCCTTATAGTAATTGTAGATGCTACTAGAATTGTGATTCTTCGACTTGGACTTTTGCTTTACGTAGCTAGAACCAACAAGACTCTTTTCATGAGTCATAACCAAACAAAAACATCAGAGTCTTTCTTCCCGGTAACCATATGTTGAAGTTCACGCATATGTAGACTCACATGAAAATCCTCTAAGCTTATCTCTTCTCTCCCCACAATAAATGATTGAATAAAATTCTCATATGATAGAGGAAAAGAAACCGACAAATCAAGCAGCATCCATGTCACACCTGTCAAACTGAAACGACCGCACTCAAGGTAAATGGAAGACCACCATCTTCCCAAAATAGTCCAAGCATGCATGGTGTCTCTCCAACCAATCCATGCCTAAGATGATGTCGAGGTCCTCTAACTGGATCAATAGTTGGAAAGCATGCATCTCATGCCCACCTATCTGTATGACTACATCATCCACTGCCTGACGGATGATGAACAATTGGTCCCATGGGCCCTTGATGTAGTACGAGGAAGCAACCTCCATCACTGACTTGCCCATTGTGGGCACCATATGATGTGCCATGAAAGAATGTGTGGCCCCTGAATAAAACAATGCATGTAAAGCAATCTCATGGGCTTAAATTATATCTTTGAAGATCGATCCATAAGCATGGGCCTGCTCCTGTGTCACTACGTTCAGCTGTCCTCCTATCAGGCACTAGATCTCATAGCACTGACCATCTATCGTGGGGCTCATTGGAAGTCACGGCCACCTCGGCGGGATCCTGATCTCTGAAACTGGTCGGAAGACCCAACTGGTCTTCCACTCTGTTGCTGCTGTGTGCCTGAGCTGCTGGCACGCAAAGGGCATTGGGCCTTGAAGTGGCCCGACTGTCTACAAAGGTAACAAGTATGGCTGCGTGCTTGTGACAAGCTCCCACCAGAAGCAAAACTGCCGCCCCCAAGCCTACGACTCCGTGTCTGCGTAGGGAGGCGAGAAGAAATTGAATTGCATCATGCAAAGGCTTGCCCCAAGGTAGGGGATGGTGTCAACCTACTAGTGGACAGTGCCGTCGTTGTTGGGTGGTGGTGACAGTCTCTATGGAAACGAGAGAAGTCCTGACATGCAACCTTGCTTGGCTCAGGTGGAGGTAACTGTGACTGACCTCCATGTAATCGACGTTGTGTAGCCTCCTACTCAGTCGCCTTCGTAGTAACCTCCTTCATCGAGGTGAGGTCCGAGGCAGAAAGTCTGTCCTGTACTTTTTCACACATTCCCTGGATGAACTTATGCAAGTTCTCATGTGGGTAAGCTTTCATAGTAGGGGAATGTTGAGACAACTCTATACATCTGATGGCTGAGTCTACTACGTAGCCAAGGTATCCTACACAACCATGGCTAAGAAACTGATGTGTCCTCAAGGCGGAGATGCACTCGATCCTTCAATACAGGTTGGCACCTGCTGAGCTCAAGGAGTTCAAGATGCAGTTACAGGAGCTATTAGAGAAGGGTTTCATCCACCCTAGTACATCCCCATGGGGAGCACAGTCCTTTTTGTGAAGAAAAGTGATGGATTCTTGAGGCTATGCATAGACTATAGCTAGCTGAACAAGAGAACGATCAAGAACCGCTACCCACTCCCACAGATTAATGACCTCTTTGATCAGTTGCGAGGAGCAGTGATGTTCTCCAAGATTGACCTGCGGTCAGGATACCATCAATTGAGAATCAAGGAGGAAGATGTAATGAAGTATGCATTTCGCACTAGATATTATCACTATGAGTTTTTGGTAATGCCTTTTGGACTTAAGAATGCACCCGCCACATTCATGGATTTGATGAACATAGTCTTTCGTCCGCACTTGGACAAGTTCATGATGGTATTCATCGATGATGTTCTAGTCTATTCTCATGATGAATACGAGCACGAGTCTCATCTCCGCACTATGTTAGAGACATTTCAAGAGCACCCGTTATATGCTAAATACAACAAGTGCATGTTTTGGCTATGTGAGGTGGCATTTTTTCGCCATATGATTTCAGGGACGGGGTGTCAATTGACCCCTCCAATATAGAGGCAGTGATGTCTTCAGAGCGGCCTAAGCCGGTTACAAAGATCCCAATTTACTTGGGCTCATCGTGTACTATAGGAGATTTGTTAGAGGGTTCTCTCAGTTGGTCCTACCCCTCACCCGGCTAATGCAGAAGGACGTGCCATTTGTCTAGAATGACGAATGTGAGTTGAACTTCCATACGCTCAAGGAGTGGTTGAATTTCACACCCATCCTTACCCTTTCTTCCGGTACCTAGGACTTCACGATTTACATTGATGCTTCTAAGCAGTGATTGGGTGCAGTGTTGATGCAACGAGGATAGGTTGTGGTATACGCGTCACGACAGCTAAAGAACCATGAAAGTAACTACCCCACTCATGACGTGGAATTGGCGGTCTTAGCTAAAGCTATGATGTCACTATTTGTATGGGTGACATTTGATATTTTCACTGACCAAAAAAGCCTCAAATACATTTTTGATCAGATGGAGCTGAACATTAGGCATCAGTAGTGGATGGAGTTGCTGAAGGACTATGATTGCACCATCTTCTACTATCTTGGTAAGGGGAATGTGGTGGTAGACGTCTTAAGCAGGCGGCCATACACTGAGCGTTCAACAATTTGGTTGTAGACTTGGGATATGCTCGCTCCACTTAGTGAGTGGCATCCATTTGAGAGTACATCCAATGCAACGAGTATGCCAGTGAAGTACAATAGCTTGTGGGATAGGATTGTCCGGGGAAACAAACAAATTAAAAGATCCAAGACATGTACCGTAAATGCTTGAAGGATGAGTTCGACGGATTCTGAGTCCATGAATCCATCCTATGGAAGGGGTACCGTGTGTGTGTCCCAGATGATGAGGAGAGATATATTGGATGAGGCACACAGGTCAATACTTTCTATACATCCTGGAGGAACGAAGATGTATCGAGACCCCTGTCAGCACTTTTGGTGGGAGGGCATGAAGAAGGATATAGCCGAGCATGTCAACCGATGCCTTACATATTAGATGGTGAAGGCAGAGCACCAAAGACCTCCTGGATTACTACAACCTCTTTCCATTCTAGTGTGGAAATATGAGAGAATTTGCACGGATTTTGTCACATCATTGTCGCGCACACCAGGTGGGTATGATGCGATATGGGTGATCGTTGACCGGTTCACTAAGTCAGCCCATTTCATTTCGATCAAAATGACATATACACCAATGCAACTAGCCAAATTATACATCCATCATGTCATTCGATTGTATGGGATACCCAAGGAGGTAGTGTCTGACAGAGATTCACGTTTCACATCACACTACTGGGGAGAATTCATGAGAGCCTTGAGGACCGAGCTATGTATGAGTTCAGCTTATCACCCATAAACCGATGGGCAATCCAAGAGGATCATTCATAATTTTTTAGGATTTTCTACGAGCTTGCGCTATTGAGTGGAAGGGATCATAGAAGGATCACTCCTACTAGTTGAGTTTACATACAACAACAGTTCCCACGCCAACATAGATATGGCACTGTTTGAGGCCTTGTATGGGAAGCCATGTACCGCTCCCTTGTGTTGGCAACAAGTGGGTGACAACACCTTGTTCACCCTGTAAATCATAGAGGGGACCTCTAGAGTCGTGGAGACGGATAGGAAGAGATTGATGATAGCACAAAGACATCAAAAGAGCTACGCCTACCCGCAACGTCGGGACCTTGAGTTTCAAGTATAGTACCAAACACTCATGCTTTAAATGATCTAATTCTTAAACAATCTTGTGTGAATAAAGTATTCCTCCTAACACAGGTTGGGGACTTCATGTTCTTACGAGTATCCCCAATGAGGCGTACACCGTTTCGATGCCAATGGCAAGCTAGCACCGCTTTTTATTGGATCATTCGAGATTTTGGCCCGTGTTGGGAAGGTGGCTTACAGTGTGGCCCTTCCTCCACAACTTGAGGGCATCCACGATGTGTTCCATGTGTCAAATCTTCGGAAGTACATCCGAGATCCCCGACACGTGATCAACTATGAGGGCTTGACCATGGAGCCGAACCTCTCCATCCTAGAGGAGTGGGTTCGGATACTGGAACTTGCGATCAAGAAGCTGAGGCGGAAGGGGATACCTCTAGTCAAAGTCCTATGACGAAGTCAAGGCATCGAAGAGGCGATGTGGGAACCTAAGGCAGACATGTGGGAGAAGTACCATCATTTGTTCACATGTATGGAATTAAAAACCATAGTCAAATTCCATTTGAGATTTTTATGGACTCATCCCTTCGTAAGCCCTTGACGCAACAAGTACATGTGTTGCAATCAAACAGAACCATCTTAAGTCTCGGAGACGAGACTTCCTTTGAGATTTTTATGACGTGAAGTCTCCAAAACCCGAACATGGGCTTAACTGTAAAATTTAGCTAGATCTGGCCTTAATTATAATTTCTGTTCTTTTCCAGTGTCCAAATAATTCATTTGAGGAGTTCATTAACTAGTGCTCATCGAGACCTTTCCAATGAGTCCAAGAATGTGAAAATCAAAGTTCGAGAGCCCGAGTTACGATTATTTTAGCGAAAAGGGGTTCGACTCTCTCAGATTTGAACCCAGATCCGAATTTGAGTCATAACCTATATTTCCCAACCCTATCTCATCCAAAATGCCCAAAACCCTTGCCCCTCCGATCTATAGCTCTTCCTCCTCCCTCTCCCTCACTGGAGCTCACCGGAATGCCTCAGAACAACGATCCTCTTCCGCGTAGAGAAGGGTGAGGTCATCATCATAAATAGTTTTATCTTGTAAATGGGCACCACAAATTGTTATCAAACAGTGATGCTCCATTCCATTCCATGCATATCCTTCCTCATGGTGTTTGAATATTGGATAGTATTGAAAGTCTTCTGACCTAACACAAGTCTAAAGGAGAATAACATAATTACATAAATGTACATATGTCTCTCATAATATTTCTCAATGAGTAAAGACATTATTAGTGCTCTGATACCAATATGTGACGCTTGTTCATGAGACGAAACCGTCCATGAGGATGGCCTCGCTCTTCTCTCGCGGAGGTGGAGTTGAGCCATTGATCTGAGGCATTCCAGCAAGCTTCGAGGAGGTAGAGGGAGGAGGAAGAACTACAAGTCGAAGGGGCAAGGTATTTGAGCATTTTGGACTATATAGGGCACGTGTGTATGGGTTATGACTCGAATTCAGATCTGGGTTCGGCTCTGAATAAGATCCGAACCCCTCTTCGCTAAAATAGCTATAACTCGGGCTTCCGAACTTGGATTTTCACGTTCTGTGACTCGTTGGAAAGGTCTCGACGAGCACTACATAATGAATTCTCAAATGAATTTTTGGACAACAGATAAGTACAGAAATTGCAATTAAACCCAGATCCAGCTGAATTTTAAAATTAAGCTCATGTTCGGGTTTTGTAGGCTTCACAATCCACAACTTTAGAGTTTTAGGATTTAGGGTTTAGGGTGTTCTCTGATACCCACTCCCATAGATTAATGACCTCTTTGATCAGTTGCAAGGAGCAGTGGTATTTTCCAAGATTGATTTGCAGTCGGGATACCATCAATTGAGAATCAAGGGGGAAGATGTGATGAAGTATGCATTTCACACTATATATGATTACTATGAGATTTTGGTAATGCCTTTTGGACTTACGAATGTTCCTGCTGCATTCGTGGATTTGATGAGCAGAGTCTTCAGTTTGCACTTGGATAAATTCGTGATCGTATTCATCGATGAAGTTCTAGTCTCTTTGCATGTTGAATACGAGCACAAGTCTCATCTCCACACTATATTAGACAAATAAAACAAGTGTGAGTTTTGATATCTGAGGTGGCATTTCTGGGCCATGTGGTTTCAGGGGTAGGTGTGTCAATTGACCCCTCCAAGATGGAGGCAATAGTGTCTTGGGAGCAACCCAAGATGGTTACAAAGATCCACAGTTTCCTTGGGCTCGCCAGGTACTACAGAAGATTTGTTAGAGGGTTCTCCCAGTTGGTCCTACCCCTCACCAGACTGACGCAGAAGGACATGCCATTTGTCTAGAGTGACAAATGTGAGTTGAGCTTCCATACACTCAAGGAGTGGTTGACTTTCACGCCCATCCTTACCCTTTCTTCTGGTTCCTTGGACTTCACGATTAACACCGATGCTTCTAAGGAAGGATTGGGTGCAGTGTTGATGCAATGAGGATAGGTTGTGGCATACGCATCATGACAGATAAAGAACCATGAACTTAACTACCTCTCCCATGACTTGGAGTTGGCGGCCGTAGTCTTTGCACTAAAGTTATGACACCACTATTTTTATGGGGTGACATTTGAGATTTTCACTGACCAAAAAGGCCTCAAATACATTTTTGATCAGATGGAGCTGAACATGAGGCAATAATAGTGGATGGAGTTGCTGAAGGACTATGATTGCACCATCTCCTACCATCATGGTAAGAGGAATGCAGTGGCAGACGCCTTGAGCAGGCGGCCAAGTACTGAGCGTTCAACATCTTGGTTGTATACTTGGGATGTGCTCGCTACACTTAGTGAGTGGCATCCATTTGAGAGTACATAGATTGCAATGACTATGCCAGTAAAAGTATTGTCCAGGGGTAATAGACATATTAGAAGATCCAAGATTGAAGACATGTACCGTAAATGCTTGAATGATGAGTTTGACAGATTCAGAGTCCGTAAATCCATCCTATGGAAGGAGTATCATGTATGTGTGTCCTAGATGATGAGGAGTTGAGGAGAGATATCTCAGATGAGGTGCACAATTCAAGACTTTCCATATATCCTCGAGGCAGCAAGATTTACCGAGACCTCTCCATCACTTTTAGTGGGAGGGCATGCAGAAGGATATAGTCGAGCACGTCAACCAATGCCTTACCTGTTAGATGGTGAAGCCAGAGCATCAAAGACCTCCTAGGTTACTACAACCTCTTTCCATTCCACTGTGGAAATGGGAGAGCATTGGCATGGATTTTGTCACATCATTACTACGCACCCTAGACGGGCATGATGCGATATGGGTGGTTGTTGACCTGTTGACTAATTCATCCCATATATTCCGGTCAACATGGCATATACACCACTGTAGCTAGCCAAATTATACATCCATCATGTCATTCGATTGCATAGGATACTCAAGGAGGTAGTGTTTGACAGTTATCCACGTTTCATGTCACACTACTGGGGAGAATTCATAAGAGCCTTGAGGATCGAGCAACACATAAGTTCAACTTATCATCCACAGACAGATGGACAGTAGGAGAGGACCATTGAAACTTTGGAGGATTTACTACGAGCTTGTGCTATTGAGTGGAAGGGATCCTAAAAGGATCACCTCCCGCTACTTGAGTTTACATACAACAACAACTACCACACCAGCATAGATATGGCACCGTTTGAGGCCTTGTACGGGAGGCCATGCACCGCTTCCTTGTGTTGGCAACAAGTAGGTGACAACACCTTGTTCACCCCAAAAATCATAAAGGAGACCTCTAGAGTCGTGGAGACTGATAGGAAGAGATTGATGGCAGCATAAAGACATCAAAAGGGCTACGCCAACCAGGGACGTCAGGACCTAGAGTTTCAGGTATAGTACCAAACACTCATGCTTTAAATGATGTAATTCTTAACCAATCCTGTGTGACTAAAGTATTCCTCCTAACCACATGTTGTGGACTTCATGTTCTTAGGAGTATCCCCAATGAGAGGCGCACAAAGTTTCGGTGCCAAGGGCAAGTTAGCACCGTATTTTGTGGGACTGTTCAAGATATTTTGGCCCATGTTGGGAAGGTGACTTACAGAGTGGCCCTTCCCTCACACCTTGAGGGCATCCACAATGTGTTACATGTGTCAAATCTTCAGAAGTACATCTGATATTCTCGATACGTGATCAACTATGAGGGCCTGACCATGGAGCCAAACCTCTCCTTCCTAGAGGAGCGGGTTCAAATACTGGACCATGCAGTCAAGAAGATGAGGGGAAGGAGATACCTCTAATCAAAGTCCTATGGCAAAGTCAAGACATTGAAGAGGTGATGTGGAAACCTGGGGCATACATGAGGGAGAAGTAGCCTCATTTGTTCACATGTATGGATTCGAACACCATAGTTAAATCCCATTTGAGATTTTTATTGGTTTCACTCTCTTTAAGATTTTTGGGCTCATCCCTCCGTAAGGCCTTGACATGACAAGTACGGGTGTTGAAGTCAACCAGAATCATCTTATTTCTCGGAGACGAGAGTTCCTTTGAGATTTTTATGATGTAAAGTTCCCAAAACCCGAACATGGGCTTAACTATAAAATTTAACTGAGTCTGAGCTTAATTACAATTTCTGTACTTATCCAGTGTCTAAATAATTTATTTGATGAGTCCATTTTGTAGTGCTCGTCGAGACCTTTCCAACGAGTCCAAGAACGTGAAAACCCAAGTTCGAGAGCCCGAGTTACGACTATTTTAACGAAGAGGGATCCGAGTCTTATTCGGACCCAAACTCGAATCTGAATCTGAGTCATAACCTATATACCTTGTCCTACTTCATCCAAAATGCCTAAACCCCTTGCCCCGTTGACCTGCAGCTCTTCCTCCTCCCTCTCCCTCACCGGAACTCGTCGGAATGCCTCAGATCAACGATCCAAGACCACCTCCGCATAGAGAAGGGAGAGGCCATCCTCGTAGACGGCTTCGGCTCGTGAACGAGTGCCACTGATTGGTATCAGAGTAGTGATACTTAATTCCATTCCACACATATCCTTCCTTATTAGTGTTCGAATATTGGATAGTATTGAAAGTCTTCTGATCTAACACAAGTCCAAAGGAGAGTAGCATAATTACATCCATGTCCTTATGTCTCTCATAATCACCCGTTTGTGAGATGAAACCATCAACGAGGATGGCCTTGCTCTTCTCACGCGGAGGTGGTCTTGGATCGTTGATCCAATGCGTTCTGACGAGCTCCGGTGAGGGAGAGGGAGGAGGAAGAGATGCAGGGCAAGGGACAAGGGGTTTGTGCATTTTGGACGAGATAAGACATGAGTATATGGGTTACGACTCGGATTTGAATCCAGGTTCGGATCCGAATAAGACCCGGACCCCTTTCGCTAAGATACCTGTAACTCGGGCTCATGAACTTGGATTTTCACGTTCTTGGATTCGTTGGAAAGATCTCGACGAGAACTACACAAGAGATTTCTCAAAGAATTTTTTGGACACTGGATAAGTAGAAATTATAATTAAGCTCAGATCTAACTGAATTTTGCAGTTAAGCCCATGTTTGGCTTTTGGAGGCTTCACAATCTACAACTTCGATTTTAACATCTATATTTCTTAAATCCATCAACAATATATTTAAGAACTTTAGATATCAAGAGATGTACCTTGTTGCATGAAGAAAGAGAACATACGTTGCTTAAACAACAACTTTTTGGTCAGAGACTTAGTCATGTACAAACCTTCGAGTCTCAACCATCGGCTAGTTGCAGGATCCTCATCTCAACCTCCGTGATAATCTCATCCGCCAAACACAACATGATCGTAGAGTACACCTTCTCTTCTTGCACCATAAAATCGGAGGGTTCGAATGCCTTTACCTCATTTGGTCGAATATGCCCAGATGCCCCTGTGCTTCAGAATGGCACACATCTTAATCTATCATAGATTGAATCCATTCCTTCATGTGAACTTCTCAATCTCCAGAATATCCGACATAATATTCCTTAATGATCCTAATGGAACATGATGCTCTGATACCTGTTTGTTGTGAATTGCAGAAGCATAATACACAAAAATGATCAATCAAGCAAGCACAAAGACACAACGATTTAGAATGTTCATCCGTAACTGGGCTACATCCTTAGATGACAACAATTAGTCTTCACTATGCGGAGAAAGAAGAAAGTAGAGATGAAGATAAAATAGTAATCCTATGGAGGTTTATATAGTATATCGCCCCACACAACTAAATCCTAAAACAAATAAGATTTCAAATCCTAAAGCAAACAATACTTTGAATCCTAAAACAAATATGAATTCAAATCCTAAAGCAAACATGACTTTGAATCCCAAGTCAAATAGGACTTTGTCTGCAAGCTTAAATAGGATTCAACGCAATCGACCAAAACACTAACCCTACGAAGACACCCTCTAATGTCCTACTGCACGGGACCTTCCATAAGAATTGCCAAACTGAGTTATTTTACGAGGTCGACTCAGGCAAAATTTGTTGTATGTTGATCGGGCAATCGAATTCTTTGTCACTCTTACTATTGTAAATTGTAAGTCATTTGATTTCCATCCAATGATCATTATACTCACAATAAGTGTAATAGGTAAAGGGCAGTGTTTGTACTATTTTCTTTATGTATATTAAAGATCAAAGTTAAGAATGACAAGCTTTACTATAGTTTAATACAATGCAATATAGATGGCAAAGATGTGCAGTTTTGTTTTCAATAAAATGACTGACATAAAATAAGTGTAGCGAGTAAATAGCAAATTATGAAGATTTGATGGTGATAATATAAAAACATTGATTTAATTTTAAATAAAATATATAATTGGAGAACAATTTAAGAGAGAGAGAGATCATTGAAATAATCTTATGGGATTTTTACCCGGCAGATCCTATAAACTTTGCCAATTACCTCCACGACCTTTTGCATAACGTAATTACCCCATCGACCATATAAATTACCCCCAAAACCCTCGCGAGCTTCAAATAGAGTAACCACAGGGTTCATGGGGTAAGAGTTGGCAAGTTTACGGGGTTGAGAGAGGAATTACGTTGTTTAAAAGGTCGTGGAGGTAATTGGCAATGTTTGTAGGATCTGCCGGGTAAAAATCGCTAATCTTATTAGTTTTGTTGGTGTTATAAAAGTGACATATGTTAAAAGTATTAATCGGGCATCCGATGGATACGATATGATTAGATATAATGGACAGTTAAGATTGAGTTATTCTTTCGACAATCCTATTCATAGGCCAACCTCCGGTAGAGACAAAGGCTGAAGTGATGGCCTTGGGAAGTAATGGACAGATAGATACCCAACATCAACCGACCACGTCATGCTCTGTGATCTCGGTCAACTTTTGTATGGCAGTCGGCGAAAGATTGATGCAGAACATAATCAATGTTATCATGTACAGATAGATAGGTCTGTGGATGAAGAAGATGTTTGTCCCGTGAGGTTCCCAACAGGTGGCACTCGTCTCCGGCGAACGTATAGCATATAGAAGATGATGGACGTATGCATTCCCCAGCTAAGTGAGAATAAGGAATGCGATGCTTCGGGCACACATGAATTACTTACCTTATCACCTGATCATCACCATCATTTCGTGGGAGAGTCATCACGCTTTTATGTATACTGTTTATTTATCTGTAGAATGCGATTCCCCTCCAAGTGTTGAGTCCGCATTAAAAGGATATGGATATGGCTTATCACTTGATCATACCATGCAGTAGAAACGTAGTGTCAACCTTGCATAAAGTACTCAAAAGAAAGGAAAAAGTAACGGTGGCTTGATAAGCTTGATTTCAGCGACGGTTTAGAAAGTTACGTTATCTCGCGTAAAGAGCGTATCCTTCGCAATTTTTGAGGGAGATTGGAAATGTCCTGGAAAATTCTGATACATCGTTCCTTTCAAGTCAACCACCAGATAGATGCTCGCTCGACTTTATCTGTTAATAGAAGGATGAATTGAAGAAGAAGTTTGAAATATCAAAAAACTTCACGAAGCAAAAAACAAACTCATGCATATTTATGGTATCTGATTTCCTTTGTGTAGGGGCAACTTATAAAAAAAGATGTGTTCGGTTCTCGACAACCCCGAGGCAAAAGGGACATGAATTGGGTTGGCTAATATTGAATAAGTGCAGTTTGCCCAGTGTCATAAGTTTGGAGTGTGATACCAATCATAGGAAGATGGAAACCCTAGTGTCGAAGTACTTGAACCAAAACTTATCATACAGTTTGGACGCTGTTACGACTTGGTAACTAAAGAGAAATATGATTTCACGTAGTTATACCACCAAATGTTTACATATTTTTGAAGTTGGCTCAATCACAGATAAGATTTATCCTATTAGGGAGGCGTTGCAAATCACAAGTAACCAATCCATGCACGGTCGAGTTACATCAAAAAATGCTATATTATTCCCGAGTTTTTAAAAATGTCGAAAATGTATTAAGAATAGATAGTAAACTTTTACTATAAAAAGTATTACAAGGTATCAAAATAAAAGGACAGTTAACTAATTATTATCCTAGTGATGAATCATGACAATGAAAATTTTGAGCTACAAATAATTTATTTTGCAACAAATCTTTGGTTAGTCCTACCTAAGAGGTACTTAACCTAGATATTCGTTAGCCAATACATGTATCATGTTTTCCGTTGTTAGAGCAGTTTGAGCAATAGTATTGTTGCTATAGTTCTTTCTTTGCCTTACTTTTGACAAAAAAAATTGAGTTACAGCTTACACGGTTGTAAGTCAAAATTTTTGTTGCCACAACTATAAAATCCGATGGCATAGATCATTTTTTTACACCATATTTGAAAATATTTGCACAATTTCTTTATTGTTAATGGGACTTTATTATTGGCAAGTATTATTATCTTAGATTATAGCACTTATACCCCGTATTTTTCACTAATACTATCTATACTCAATTTATTTTTAAAATAAAAGTTTTCCTTACCACAATTTTTACCTAGTTGGTGGGGATGGAAATTCCGTTATCAAAAGATAGAATTATGTAGCTACATGAGGTTTATTTTATAGTGGGAAAATGACAATCAAGTATTAGTCACCACTAATCCCGTATAAAGATAACTAAGGTTATTAGGTATTAATGGCTCAAAATGAGGAGCATGTTTTGATAGAGTTATGGATTGAGACATGTTTGTTTGGACGATAGTCGTGATTGTATAATTTCAAACAAACTCTTAAAAATTCTTGACATCTAATTGAATTCTGAGCAAAATAATATATGAAGTCACTTTACGTCGTTGAGATCCTGGGAGTCCTACACCTTAAACAAACATAATCACAATTCAAGCAGTACAGATGTGAAGGATATGGAAAAAATCCTCAAGCGCATCACGGAAGCGTGAGCGTCGTATCGAATATGACGAAGAACGACTAGTCGTACTAGTTGTTCGGTGCAGCGGAATTTAAAATTTTCATGCGATGGAACCACATGATCCAAGAACGATTCTCGGATCGTTTCATCTATAACCACAACAAGTATAATGCAATACCTCTTGAAGCGTGATTGATCGAGTCTCTACGAAAAGAGACCTCCTGTCTCAAGTCCGATAGTCGGAGAAGCGGCTTGCGAGCGCGGGGATGAGTCGCGTTGTCCTCGCAATCCAACGAATAGATCCAAGCACGGTGAACTCCTGATCTCGTCGCACGAGATCGAACGTCTCCTTCGTGAGCGTAGCACTTCAAGAAGACAGAGAACCGCAGAACATCGAAGCGGCAGCGCGGTGGCGTAGGCGACGACGGCTATCTCCCTTAGGGTTTGGTGGACGACCACCAAAAGAGAGAGGGAGAGGGTCGGCGTGTGAGGAGAAGAGAGAGAGAGAGAGATGTGCTATCAATAGCATGTACAAGAGAGCATAGCATGCCTATCTATTTATAGGGTTTTAGGATCCATGGATCTCAATCCATAGGACATATAAAATCAATGGATGAGATTGATTTATGTCAATCAAATGGTCAAGATTTTTGTTGGTAAAAACCAACAACTTATGATTTAATTTAGATCAAATATATTTGATAAATCAAATATACATCAATCCTAAAATTAAACCAATCAAATAAGGGGAGGATTTCAATGGAGATCATGTCTCCCCAAGTAATAGGACGGACGACCACCAATTCCATATAGGACTTGGTAGCCGCCCACCACATATCAAGTGGGGACAATCTCATGGATTTCCATGAGATTGCATATCTCCTTGAAATTCTCTATTATTTAATCCAACAACTTTTGTTGGGATTTATTCTCCAAAATTAATTCACAATTAATTTTGGGAATATTGCAATCTTGCCATTGGAATGGAAAGTTGTGAATCATATTCACAACCCAAAACAAAATATAATTTACATTTTCAATTAATTAGACAATGTGTATCCAATATACATTAATATTTAATCAACAAATATAAATTATAATTAGCTCTCTCTAATAAATTATAAATCACATTTATAATATATTATGAATAATTGAATATTTCTATCCGCATTATTCTTATCCATAATAATTAAATCACATTTAATTATATTGGATAATTCCTCATACATCATGATAATTAAATCATATTTGATTATTAATTTCTTAATGCTTAGATCTTATGGAATTATTCTTGAACCATTCAAGAACAATGTTATTTCTCCTCAGATACATTAAATTATATTGGATAATTCCTTATACATCATGATAATTAAATCATATTTAATTATCAATTTCTCAATGCTTAGATCTTATGGAATTATTCTTGAGCCATTCAAGAACAATGCTATTTCTCCTCAGATACTTGGAGATAAGGACAGAGCGATTGTATTATTCCACGTATAGTGACTTAGATATTGAGATCACATCTCAAATCCAGATCCCATGGACCTCTCATAGATGCTTGATTAAATCAAGACCGTAAGCCTAATCTTCTCATTGTATCTGAATCTCATTCAGATCAATGTCCAGTACATGGACTAAGATTAGGTCACTTCTCTAATGAGAGGAGTCACTAAAATCCAGACCTGTTTCATCACTCCCTCGGAATGGAAGCGTCATGGTTATACAATTGTTTATGATCAAATCACCCTCAGGTATTCCCAATACATGTACATCCTGCATACTGGAAGACTCATGATCATACTGAAGATATAGATCATTTTTTCACTGTCATCTTCATGGTCTGATCACTAAGTTTCTCAATCTTGGTCCTTGGGATATGATACAGATCATATGCTTTCACAAAAGCATATTTCTTACCTTCAAATTCATATCATGCTTCTAAAGCATGACGACCATGCATGGAATTTGATCAGTCCCAATACCTCATGAGTGAGCTCATATCTCCCGGTTCAGAAGTGAACCTGTATGATCCCTTTGAGAGATCGTATTACTTATATGCCCTTACATGCACACCAGCTCGCCGGTGTATAGACCTTGGTTAGGTCATCAACCTATTGGTCTGCCAAATGTACACTCTTAGACATATAGCAATACATCTGTCTCTGGTCAGAGGATGTTTGCCTGTGATGTGACAGTATTCATCATAGGTCTTTGGTTATCTCGATCTCGTTAAGTGAACCC
The DNA here is from genome assembly GCA_037367405.1 of Ottelia alismoides. Taxonomy (NCBI): domain Eukaryota; kingdom Viridiplantae; phylum Streptophyta; class Magnoliopsida; order Alismatales; family Hydrocharitaceae; genus Ottelia; species Ottelia alismoides. The sequence continues at coordinate 1,310,745 of JAZKJV010002289.1, read as the reverse complement.
ATTGACTCAACTAATCTGATACCTCCGAATCACTATTCCCATGCAGAGGACCTGCATCAAGAGGTCGATCAGATACCAGCCTAATGAGAAAAGATTGCCATCTCCTTCTTAGGCTGGAGATCACTACTTGTCAATCATTGATGATGCTTGATGAGTCCTCTATCTAACTCCTTAGATATTCATCCAAGCATCAGCCTCTATGATTCAATCAATGAATCAACAGCTGTATGATTATCAAGTTGGCCATGGTACATAACCCATATTGTACAGAGGGATATTATAGTGCATTCATTCAATCAATTTCAGAAAGGGAGTGAAACATAATCAATAACTTTTATTGATAAATCATTTATTACAATAACATTTATTGCTGGAATGGTTCGCCTCGGCTCACATTACTAACAAGATGATGTGAAAAGAGGGTTAGAATGGAATTGGGAGAGGAGAAAGGTGATCCGAGCATGCTGGAAAAAAAACTAACTTAGATATGAACTGCATGTGACATTGATCCAAACAGCCTGCGTCGACTACTTTGATCTTTCAATCTAACACTATGAGCAGCCTAACTCTTGTACCCTCAAGTGGAAAGGAGCTTTTGATTGTCCACTACCTAAATCGATAGGTCTATCTCACATGGAAGCAAACTTATATATATATATATATATATATATATATATATATATATAGTGGACAAGAAGAGGGTCACATTAGAAATTGAGGAGTGGAAATGAAAGGGTGTAGGTTCGAGGCCCTAAGTTGACTACAACTATATATTAGCATAGTTGGCGGCTCTTGTCGATGGTTTTGTCTAGCTGGGGTGGATGCCACATTTTGAATAACAAGCTAACCATTTGTTCTTTTTCTAGGTCTGTTATGCAAGAAATCTAATAGGGAAATAATCCACGGTCGATTCCGAAACCTAAGAAAGAACTGAAAAAGAAGTTCAACCATAGTGAAGCTACTTTTTCCATTGATTCGCACACATATACATACACATATAGATATACACATACACATACACATATACATATACACACATGCATACACACACACACATGCATACACGCACACACACACATACACCCATACACGCATACACACATACACACATACACACTTTCATCCATGCATGCATGCATACATACATACACACATTCATGTATATGTATGTGTATACATATATACATGTGTGTGTGCATAAATAAACATACAAACATACACACACACAAACATGAACACATGCATGTACATGGAGCTGCAAGAACACTACATATAAGTAGTTGTAGATTATCACATTTGGTCCTCTGATCTTCAACTAATGGTAAAAAGCGAGCTACAATTCACTACGTCATTACTTCTATGACTACTAACTCGGATTTTTTTGATAATATTATTTCACATGATTGTATTTCTTTCCTCACCACAAAACACCACCATAAACATGATTGTATTTCTTTGCTCGAATTGATGACGATTCACCGATCAATATCCTCCCGACCTCTATATTTCACAAACTCGGACCGATCAGGAAGATACGAGAGATTGTTCAATTAGCTTACCGACCGATAAAGCGACCGAGAGGAATCATTTCTGTCATCCTTACATTCCAATGTCCTCTGCTCAAAGTGGAATTCACGATCATTGATATTGAGCATCAAGGAGAATTCACCCAGTCTCCAATTATTCTTGGAAAGCCATTCTTAGCATTGGCTAAGGTAATTATTTAGTGTGAGATGCGAGAAATCAATTTTACAGCATTGGAATCACTTCGATCTCACCCAGTCTTTGAGGAACCAAGATTTTCTGAGGCAACCCACGAAGTCCTCGACAGCCGTAACCATCAAGCGGTAGAAGAGCCCTACCCCATTGCTACACCTGAGATAGCGGTTGTTGATGAGACTATTGGTTTAGAGACTCTTCCCCCTTCTCCATTCCCAGCTGCTCTCACCATGAAAAATCAAATATATGAATCATATGATCTGGAGACTTATGCATGGTCGCACCGTGGGTCAACCTATTCTGACTACCTTGATCACATCACCTCGACACAGGAATGCTCCAACATCAAATCAATTGAAAACGAACATGCAAAGTCTCTCCCCAGTATTTCAATTCATGCGGATCTCAAAATAGAAGAATGCTTCTTATATGATCCTGAGACATAGCATGGTTGCACCCATGGGCAACCTACTCTGAATACCTTGATCAAATCATCCCAAATCAAGAGTGCACAAGCATTAAGAAGACTAAGAACAAACACGCAGGACGAACATCGACCAAGGAAAAAAATTTCAACGGTTATTCATCTGGAGACTTAAGTGGACCAACACCTTCACAAAACAAAATGACTACTCCTTCATCGAAAAAGAAAGTCGTCTTTGACCTTCCGAAAGAGGTATCATCTGATGATCCCTCATCAAGTCCGAAAAAGGTAATCTACATGAGTAAGGTCTGCTCGACAGTTCTAAAACCATATCTTCACAAGGATCCAAACTTCAATTCCCGTTGGACAACTCCCGTTCCTAACTATTATTCATCAAAAGTCAATGCTCCTACTCTCATCAAATGCACTGGAATTATTTCTTATGAACTGACTGAGATCGGTGCTTCAGAGTATTCATCCGAGGACAAACCGCTTGATCCCAAGAAGGAATGAATTCTGAGAAAATAACTGAAGAAATAAAAAGACAAGAATACCTGGAGTATGTCCATTTTCAAATACTATCCCTCTAAGAATAATTCCGATGATGGTTATCTTTCATCTGACTCAAACGCTTCATCTACTATCCATCATGATTTTTCTGAGGATAACAATGATAATAGTTGGGAATCATATGCTTCATCTCCTTCTCATCATTACGATCTCTCACCTATGCTCACAAGAAGATTGGTCGAAAACCGCCTTAATCATCGGCTTTGCATCTGTGAAAAGCCATTGGGTTCTAAACCGAGTTATGAGCAAAAATCGAGAGTGGTCTAGACTTGACCTTAATCCACCCAATTTTCAGAGGAACTTCACTGAGAAATAGGATTTTAGAAGCTTCAGGTCTTTGACTTAATTCTTTGAGTTCAACATGACAATGTGCAGCGTTCGACTCTTAGTGTCTAACCGGGTCTCTTCATTCTGGGTACAACTCTGGATTTAGGAATTAATTTGTACTCTCGCACTATGCACTTTGCTCAACTCAGACGGGATGTTGAAAGACTGTGTGAGTTTCTTTTCTGGTAGCGTGGAAATCTAAAGATCGGAGTACGGGTTGAAATAAAGCTTCGAAAAAGAGATGGACGACTGGGCACAATTTTTTCTAAGACCCCAAAAAATGTATGGAAACAAAAAGATTTTATATACATAGGGGCACAACAAGATCCAAGCAGAACCACCAAAAATTCAAATACAAAGAAGCCACTACCAAATAAACACCTTACCAAAAAGGTCCAAGCTTCAAGAAAACCTGTAGATCTTGGTGGAGACTCGGCTACACTAGCCAGCTTCACAAGGAGAGATGACTACACTGGCCACCCTTCAGTTCTTTTCTCCATCTTCTAACTTCTCTTCCAATTCGATTGTGAATACATCGTGACAGACCTTAGAAGGAAATACCTGACTCCGCGAGGACGAGTTACTGGAGAGGAGGTTTGCATGGTAGTCTATTGTTCAATGTTCATAGGGTATGCTTTGGGAAGAAGATTGATCTAAGATGGCTTCTGAGCTGAAACTGTGGCAATGATGTGCATAACTTGAGGGCTGTTGATTTTAAAATTCTAAGTCTCACAGTAGTTCCGCCAAACTAATAATCCAAAGGTTGAGTCAAGTTTCATTTTCACCTTCAGCTCAGGGTCTTGGTATGGAACCCAATCTCATTTCACCTCATGCTATTTCTTTTGATGCTCAGGACGAGCATGGTTTAAGTATAGGGGGATAATAAATCTCAGATTCATCACTCTAAATCTCATTAATTAAGCTCAAATCCCTCAAAATCGTCAGCATTTCTTCAATTATTCTGCATAATTAGCATTCATGCATGTTTTAATAAGAATTGCATTTTAGCACGTATTTTATCACAAAATAAGAAGCCAAAAATCCCAGCTTAAATTGACCTGTAAATAGCCTAACTTCTCTGATTTTTAACTAATTCATGCTAACTCCGAATGACCCAAAACTCCTCAACTATGTACATATCATTAACAAGAATAAATGAAAAAAACAAAAAATTACTAACCCAAATAAGTGGACCAAAAACACAAACCCTAGTTCTAGGATTCCCAGACTAAAACCCTCATATCTTCCCCATCCAGTGTTTTTTTTGATCCTACTCACTTTTCAACTAATGTACATTCAAATATCTTCAAAACAAGATCAAGTTCAAGTGAATCGGAGCTCGTATGTGAAAGTTGGGTTTTGGGCCTCTTTTGTACATTTTGTATTTTAGTGGTTTTTGACCTAATATTTTATGTACATAATTAATTATTTTATTTTAATTCTTTTTTATTTGTCTTCTTTGATAAAAGTTTTATTAAAATGCGTAAAAATACAAATACAAACTGAGCTTGAAATCAAAGAAACAAATTGAGTCCAAGTCTTCACTAATTGTCTGTACAAAATTGGTCTTTTCGTGTTTTATTTTATTTCTTATTTTTCTTAATTAATAAAAATCCAAAAAAATAGATTAATATGTAAATATTTATCTTTGATTTTATCATATTTTTCTGGATTTTTATCCGGTTTAAAAATAACAAAATAATTATAAAACCCAAAAATCAAGGTATTCTATGTACATAGGATACCCAAAAATATCACTTTGTGCAATTGATTGATTTTGATTTCATAAAATTGTAGATCTCATCGAGACGAGCAACTTTCATGAAGAAACTTTTTCGATCTGAGGTCGTTTACTATTTCTTTTCTATTTTTCTTCATATTTATTTTCTGATTTTTGTGGGACTGACACGTGGCAGCTCTTGTAGCTGCCATGTGTCAGCCATTTTTGGAGGACTTTTTATTCGTTTTATAAAAAAATTAAAATCATCGCACGTGCGGGGCATGTGCCTCCTGCGCACGTGCCACACACGTGCACCCCAACCACCCCTCTTGTCGCTACGCGTCACCACCTGGGTCATCCAATCTCGGCCGATTTTACGGCCAGCGCCCTTCGTCTTCCTCCCCCTTTCCCATTCTGGGTCGCCGCCCATTACCACCTCACCCCCCGCCATCTCTGTTGCCATTTCCTCCCAATCAATTCTCTCAATCGCCGATCAAATCCCTCAAGCACGATTCATCGCGCCGCCTTCCCTCTTCATCTCCTCCGCCGCGATTTCCTCCCCATCGAATCTTGTCCAAATCTCTTCGAATCCATCATCGACCCCCAAATTGCCCCGACTGGCTTCCAAATCCGACCGCGTCGCCGTGCCTATTTAAGCCCCGCCGGCCCTCCATGGAAGATCATCCACCGGCTACTTCAATACAAAAGGAGGTCAGTGGTGACAGCCTGGCCCCCTCTTCCTTCCCGACGAGATCCGAGCCACCTGTGCCCGTCGCTCCCATCCTCGATGGTCAAGCTTAGCTTCGGTCCTCGTCGACTGTCGAGCCCCCGACTACTCTCCCCCACTCCACTGAATCAACCCAAGCTACCTCCGACTTTGTCGACAACTCCGATGTTCTTCATCAACAACAACGCCACCATCTTCTCCGACAACTTCAACGTCATCGTTCGCCGCCAACCACGTCCACCGCCGGGCGCAGAGCTCTCCACCAGCTTCGACATCATCTCCAGAGCATCCTCCGCTGGAGGACATCCACCAACCTTTGTCTCTCCTCCTCTCCACGACCGCCTAGCAGCCGAGCACAGGGCACGAGGCCCCCGCCACGTGCAACACACGTGGTTTGGGGGAACAGCAGAGGAGACACCCTCCTGCACATGACTCACATGCTTTGGGTGGAAATTTTGCGCTCAACTCCCCAGGACCTCCCGGATCTACAAGCAGCTCCAGAGGTCACGTACATAGCACACGACCTGTTAGGTATTTTGCAGAAGACCCCCTACCACTTTCCCAATTTACGCTGAAGACCCCGCCGACTAGGTCACGTGCTCGACACGTGACTTGCTGGAGATTTTGCAACAGATATCCCCAGAGCTTCTGATAATTACATCTTGGGCCTTTTGCATTTTATTTTTTATATTTATATATTGCAGAAATACCCCTGTAGTCCCCCTTTGTTTTGGACAGCTACATTGCATTTTTTTATTATCGAAAAATAGCATTTTGTTCTTCACTTAATTCTCTACATCCTGACATATTGTGGGCATTTTTGTGATTAGTGGTTTACTAATAATTGATTTTTTTATGGAAAATTGCATATTTGCCCATTTTGTGCTCTGAAATTTATAATTAATTAACCGCTGCTCTAAAAATTGTCCAAAAATTGTGGATTGTAGAATTATTGTGTTTAACATTGTGCCAAAAAAGAATTGATTTGCATTCTTGGCGTTCCTTGTAAAACTTATTTTGCATATTTCAATATTTATTTTTAATAGATATTGATCTTTTATTTTTGAAGTTTAGGACTTTTCTGAGATCCATCACCTAGTGATAGATCTTGGATAATTTTATCCTTTGAAAATAATTAGGTTTAATATTTATTAACTTTAAATATTGAAATTCACTTTTTTTACATTTAAAAATTCATAAAAAATCCATCTTGCATCCAAAAATTCCAAAAAAATTACAGTACATTCATTCTCAGCCAAGTTTCATATTTTTCAGACATGGTTTGATTGATCTTTATATTTTAGTCCCTAAAATAGGCCAAAGTTGCATATTACATCCCTATTTGCATTAAAAAATTACAAAAAAAGACCGCCTCAAAAACTATGCACGAACTTTGATAGACAAAATTCTAGGTTGTTCCTTTGCCTCCTTGTATTCAACCTTGAAACTTGCTCAAGTAAAATAAACATAAAACCACGTGATTAAAAATTGACTAAAATTTATTGTGGTTATCTCTTGGCCGATTCCGATTGCCCATCTACAATGACACATTAATTTTAACGCACGACAATACACGATATTTTCAAATAGTGCAATTCACAAACCGTCAGGGGGGCTCTACTCCTTTATGTGTACGTGTCTCACTCAGTTGGATTACAACCTGCAGACAGGGAGGGAGTTGCTCTTTCCAAAATAATGAAATCCAATTACATTTGATTTTATGTTCAAATAGAATTAGAGTCCCGATTTTATTTTGGTTATCACTTTTTTTTGGATATTTTTCATGCACATGTCCTAACGAAATTTTAATTCCTTTAGAACCTAGGTGATCAAAATCATAGGGAGAGAGTCAGAAAAGCAATGCAAGCAACAATCAATGATGTATGCTAGGATATATGGTGCTCTCCTTTCTTCCAGCTCTCTTCGTGTAGGATGCTAGACATGAATTAAATCATAGATATATGCAGATGCAAGCTGATGAAAGCATCCTAAAACATGAATTGCTATTAAGCGTGAAGAACCAATGCTAATCACTCAGAGACAGAACCCGAAAGTCCGGTCTTGGAGAGTCTTAGGTGCCCACCACAACGAGTCCTGCAATCATTGTGTAGACTCTCTAGACGCTCGGTTCTAAATCTAAGTAAAAAGTAATTAAGTTTGTCTAAGTCTAAGAGAATATTTATAGGTGTATGCAATAATTAGGGTTTTGAACTTAATCTAACGAGCAAGCAATTCTATTCTAAATCTTGATCATACAAAATAAATAAAAATAAAGTGAAAAACTCAAAGTGTGGGAAATAAATAAAAATAAAGTGTAAAACAATGAGAAAAATCGAAGAGGTCCCCAGGTGAACAGACACCCGGGCAATGGACCTCGTGAAGTGTATTTTCATGGAGAGTTTAAATATTACAAATTTAATGCATCTCGCTCTCACTTGGATTACAAAATAAAAATAAAAGAAAAATACAAAGGCACTGTCTTCAAAAATATCCAAGTCTTCTTTTGTCACTCTCTCCTATCGGCTTGTGCTGAAAAGTCGACTCCGCTTCGCGTGGGTGTGTAGGCCTCCTATGAGTACCTCCCTAGATCCATAGTCCCTCACAACAAGATCAAACAAGGAAGAGGGTTTGATAGTTCAAAATAAAATCAAATAAAGTGAGAAATAAATAAATGAAAAATAGACAAGAGGAATAGAAAATCAATCTATGCATTGTTGCTCCCCAGTAACGTTGCCATTTGTTGAACTATGTGTTGTTTCTCCCCAGTAACGTTGCCATTTGTTGAACTAAGAATTTAGGTCAGTCCACTAATCAAACACAATTAGCGATCACTGAGATGATCGACGAGAACCTCGATTCAAGCAACAATTAACTCTCAACTAGAATAATCAAGCAATCAAAAGCAAGTGGTGGAATTAAAATTTATTTTAACTATACAGATAATGTGTATAGGTCTAAGTATGTGTAGAGGTTAAACGAAAGGAGCACACAAAATGGATTGAGAATTTAAGTTCTAAAATTGTCCTTTTGTCTTTCTTATTGTATTTGTTGTGTGGGTTTTTAGATATATATATTTTTATGGATTTTTAATTTTACATTTTTATATGTTTTAAATTTTGTAATTTTTATTTTATTTTTATATTTTTTGATGTTTAGTTCTCCTATTCTTTTTAATAAGATAATTTATATAAGTATATTTTATAATATATAATATAGATAAAAGATATAATAAATATAGATAAAATAAAGACAAAGTTAGGAATATACCATAAGGTATAGTCTTTTTTATTTTTTAAGGTTTTAAATATATATTTTTGATATTTTAACAATAATGATACTAATATAAGTGAATATAGCTATACAAATAGATGTGGCCTTTTTATATTGGGATAATTACACCCATAACCCTGAGTAATTCCTCAATCTCATTCATAACCCTGAGTAATCGCGATTTACTCCACGAACCCTGAGTAATTGTTAACTCTTACACGGGATGACCCCGTGTTACTTGCAGTGTGTTTTGAGATAACGACCGTTTGTTTGGACTAAAATGCCCCCATCTTTGGTGCCTTCCTCAACGGCTAGAATTATGACCGTTGGTGATGTCCCCTTGCATGGATTCCTATATAATAAGATTGGGAGGAGCACCATTGCTGTGGTTTTTTAAGAAAGCTCCTTGATTTCTTTCACCCCAGAAAATGTGTTCAAGTCAAACATCATCCAGTTCGCATTGCCATTGCGGTGCAGAGCCGACGATGAAGATCTCAGGGAAACTGTAGAGCAAAGGAGCGAGGTTCTTCACATGTCGCTTCAAAACGTGCGATTTCTTTCAGTGGTTGGATCAACCGTCAGGTCGTCGTGCACCGGAAAGAAGGGAAATCGAAGGTCGTGAGGATAATACAGGCACAATCCATTTGCATAAGAAATATGCAGATGCAAAGGAGAATTTTAGTGATGTATTATGTAACGTGAGAGAAATTTTGTTATGGCTCAAAGCAATTTTCCTTTGTTTGATTGTAATTGTCACGCTACTTATTCATATAAGTTTGAAATGAAGAGGAAAGTCGAACACCTTGGTTATCTTAAACCACAGTGTTGGCACCATGATGGATACCCATGCAGGAACGTAAAGCATCAAGAACATAGAGCTTCGACAAATGCACACTCACCATTATAAACCAATGTCAGCATTACATCTGACAGGTCATGAATAGATTAAAACCAACATGAACGTATTGATCAAACAGGTGCACACAAAAAACCACATCACCAATACATCTAACCTCCCGCGAGATCACAACAGTTCATATACATATAAAAACTAGCAAGCATTGCGAAACCTGTATTAATGTTTTTACAGGCGAAAGCAAAAAATTACTTTGCCACCTTGATCTATCTTGGAAGATCACAAAAAATTGACAGCAAAGTCACTGAACAAAATTCTCCTTTTTCCATCGCTCCAAGTGCATTTATCAACGCCTTTCCTACAAGAACAAAACATTCAAAAACTGCATTGTTCAATATACTTGGGTAGAAGAGTATGCACTGTACCTTTGTGTTATTCATCGAGCAAGAAGGTCCATCTGGGAAGGCCTCAACTTCTCGTGTTCTCTTGCATCCACGCCCCCATCCTGTGGAGCTTCCTACTGCTCTCCCCCTCGTAGAAGATGTCCCTGACCTTAATCCAATGCCACTTAAAAAAATGAGTTTCACTTGCATGTAATACTAAGTAATTAATAAAAATAATTTACAGTTCATCCTTATTAGATACCTTCGATTGGCCATTGCATCTTGCACACTAGAAGATGCTTGTGTTGCGGGGCATACCGACATTCCTCGTGGTGTTCCTCTTGGAGCATTGATTGGCTCCTTGCAAGTACGGGCGGTTTCACCTTGAAGGGCAAGTTGACTTGTAGCCACTTGCTCTTGTCGGGCATTGGGGAAATGTAACCACTGCAATAGGCTTTTCGATAACGAACAACCTTGTACAAATCATCGACGTAATTCTCCCACTGCACTCCTCTTATGCTCGATAGTGCTGCTGCGGCATGCGTGCAAGAAAGGCCGCAAATTTGCCATCTCCTGCAGGAGCATTCACGAACCCTAAGATCCAATACATATCTCCCTAAAGGAGATTCCATCTCGACATGGCTATCGTCAGCCCTTCTAACAATGTAACCTTTAAGGTCTCAAGTGAGACCTCTACAACGCCGATGGTACCACATTGTCATTCCAAGCCTTCGATCTCCAATGTCGTTCCTCCATTGTGGTCATGAATTTCTGCCTGATCCAGTCAATAAGTTCACATATAGGCAGGTTTCTGGCTGGTGATATCCACGCATTGAATGACTCACTAAGATTATTCGTCAAATAGTGGCACTTTGCGTGGTCTTTGAACTGATGGCGGCTCCATTTTTCCTTCACATTTGCTAGGTAATCAAATGCAGCCTTACTAACCTTCTGAATTTCACCCATCCAATGATTAAAGTGCTTAACTTCAAAGGCTCTTGCCGTTGACCAAACCATTACTTCCAATTCTTCTCCAGGGAACTTCCTCTTGAAGTTCTTATAGAGATGACACATACAAGTTCTGTGCTCAGCTTGTGGGAATATTATCTTCACGGCCAATTCTAACCCCTTCTGTGCATCGGATATGAAGGTCAATCCAACACCATTATCAGACTCAATAGCATTATTCAAATGTGACATAAACCAATTCCATGTCACATTTGTTTCACTTTCCACAACAACATATGCGATTGGGAACAAAGAATTGCAACTGTCCAACGTTGTGGCAGATAGTAGCGTCCCCAAGTACTTTCCTTTCAGGTGGCAGCCATCAAGCCCGATGAAAGGCCTGCATCCTTCAATGAATCCATGTCTCTGCGCTTTTAACAATACAAAGACCCGCAAGAATGAGTCATCACTCTCGGTTTCATAATGGATTACACTTCCCGGGTTCCGACTCTTCAATTCGTATATGAGAGATGGAAGCCTCTCATACGAATCCTCCACCTTGCCATAGACCTTGTCTAGAGCCATTCTTCGTCCCCGATAAATTCTCATGTAAGGAAGGCTGATCTGGAATTGCTCGCGTATACGCTGCGAGATCGCATTGACAGTCATATCAGGATTTTCCTTAATCCAACCTTCGATGTGCTTTGAAATCCAATGTTGTGAGGCTAAGGAGTTACCAACCTTACTTACAGAGGAGCAGTTGTGCTCCGCTTGCAGAGTTCTAACTCTAAAACGCAAACTATCTTATACTCTTGATGCATGGATTCTCCATTTACAATCCGCTCCTCTGCATACCGCTGTTACTCTGACTGCCTCACTTTTGATATATCTCACATCGAAGTCATGCTTTAGACAATATGTGCACAATGCAAACTTGAATTCGTCATGACCATCAAACTCGGCTCCAACAAATAACCCGACGATGTCAACATCACCGCTGTGCCTCGGGCCTTCAAAGTCATCCACATCCTCCAACTCAGAATCCAAAAGAAAGTGATAGCTGTTCTCAGACTCTAGGCCACTGAGTTCATCATCATCACTTTCAGTTGTGTTGTCACAAACATACTCACTGTCATCGGAATCGCTAAGGTCGACCACACGGGATTGGGACCGCAATACCCTCCGTGATCTCCCTACTCGCGATTGCCGAGAAGAGATGATAGGTGGCTCCATTTAGAAGGGAGTCATGTAACCAATGGATTCCTCAGCCAAGGATCAGCATACAACGGATCAGCATCCATGTTCACATCGACATTTTGCATGTCAATTTGCACAACCTCGTCCTCAATATCAATAGGATGATTTGCTCCTGTTTGACCATCTTCGGGTGCAACGTCCATATCTTCTTCGCTAACAAGAAAATTGGGGAAAGCGGTAGGATGAAGTGACTCACCACTGATATGGGTCACCACATTGTCGAGCATGGCTGAAGTAGATGTTGGGTTTTCACCCACATCTACACTCGCTGGATCTTGGTCCACGACTGCATTCTCTTCCACCGCCGCAAGTGCTTCTATACAATCTTCGTCAAACTCAGCGACAAGCTCAATCTGCGTCCCATCTTGATGCAGGTGGAACATTTGCATCATCTCCTTCTCATTCGACAACTTTGCATACCTGCCAAATCAATAAACAGTCTATAATCGATTTGTAATTCGCGCGTAGCAACCATAAAACTTGGCTCTTCGTACCTGGTGGGATGAGAATTTGGAACCTTGTAGCTCATGCACAGTGACTCCTTAGCTTGCCACGGGACGACTTCGACAATATCCTTGATGATGTCGAACCAGCATGTGACGTCTGGGTCCGTCCCTATCACGACCTGCTTTCCCAACAAATACTTGTCTCCACCGCGCGCTCTAGCCTTCTTGAAGTATCCCCCATTGACGAACCGCAAAATCGGCCCTTTAATAGTGCTAAATTAGCACTTGGAAATGTCGGAGCAGTCGGGCCGATTCCGGTCGTCAAAGAGATCACCTCATTTAAAGATATGCATTCATGAATCGAAATGAGGTGATCGTGATTTAATTTTACTTGGCAAGAAACCAAGGTCGAACTCAGGGACACGAGCCTCTCTCGTATTAATCGGATTTGAGTATATTTAATCAAGTGTTGAATTAAAGCATATAGGTCAAAACATGCAGAGATACAACAATGCATTAAAATTAAACATGCATTTTTTATCAATTTTTATAATGCAAATAAATGAACATGCAAAGCGAACGTTATGCCCAAAAAATAATCACTTGAGTCATAGAAAAAAAATGCGAGTTAAACTGAGTTAACATTAAGAAGCATTCTTCCCTCATTAAGCAAGTGGGCATGATAAATGAAGAAATCAAGACACTTAGATAATAAAATAATACATCACGGTTCATAATGTCAAATCTGAAATTTAACCATGCCATAATGAAGAGGACGAGAAGAGCTTCAAAACGAAACTGAAATCAACTCGATTGGAGCTATGTAGCTCAAGATATGCACGAAAGAAAGCAGGGCATAAATGCAATAAAACATGAAAAGATAACTACAAAAAGGTCCTTGGAAAGGACTAAAATGCAAAAGAAATAAATGCGAGGCCTTCCCTGTAAATGAACCCCACACGCAGGGGTATATTTGCAATTATATAAACCCGCAAGGGTATAAGTGCAAATAACCCCAGATGCACGTGGTTCGCATGTGAGGACTGGACCTTTCTGCAAATCTGGAGAAGTCAGAGGGCGTCTCTGCAAAATTCCCAAATAGCACGTGCGCAGCATGTGCTACCCAGGCTCGGAAGGAGGCTCGGATTCGGCAGAGGTTCGGAGGCGCTTCGGCTAGGCTCGGGTGGACCGAGGCTCGATGCAGGCTCGTGGAGGCTCGGAGCAACCGAACCTAGAGGTACGGAGACGAAGGCTCGGGCGCGTTCTGGTGATGCCACGTGGCTCCATCGCGGTCCGTTGGATCGAACAGATCCAACAGCTGAGGGACGGCGTCGACGTGGCTCTATCATGGCCGTTGGATGGTCGCTGGGGTTGGGCCATCCAACGGCAACTGTGCTTCGTCTTCAGGCTTCAGCTGGCGGTGATTTTGGAGCTCCGGCGAGGGAGATCCATCTCCGGCGATCTCTTCTGGACGCTGTGATCCTCCCTCGAGCTCACGGAAAGATCGTCGAGGAAGCTGTGAGCTCGAGGGATGCGCCTGACATCTCAGCTTGGGTCGCCAGGACTCCCATGTCGAGGACGACCGTCACGAAGATAGGCCCAGCGAGGCTCCGACCATTGCTCGTGTGATGATCCTGCAAGGTTAGAAGCTTGTAGCCGAAGCCTAAAAAGTGTGTGAGTGAGCGAGGTGAGAACTCTTAGGGGGCAGAGAAGGTGAGGAGCTCGGAGCTCCTCCGCCGCGAGGGCGGAGGAGGTGGCAGGAGGGTGACGAGGTTCTGGGGAGGAGAAGTAGGATGTCGGAGATGGTCGCGAGGAAGGAAGAGGCGTGGCGGAGCTAATGGGATGGTCAATGGAGGGTAAAAACGGCCGGAGTGTCCTAGAAAAATCGAAGGAAATTAAGAGAAAATGCGAGAGAAGAGGAAGAAGACTTACCGGAGGTTGGCGGAGCGAGAAGCTTGTGCGCGAGCTCGAGATTGAGCTCTGGTCATCGCTGGACGTCGTCAGCTACTCGACGCAGCTCAAGCGGTTGCCAGGAGGCGCCGCGACACCGCCATGGTCGGCAATGGATCACACCGGGGACGACGGTCGTCGTCGCTCGATCCGGCCACCTCCCCCTGTCACTGGGAGGTGGCGGAGGGCTGGGCCGAGCCCCACGTAAAGGTGGATAGCCGTGAACAGAGGGAGGTGCTGAGTATTTGAAGGGGCGAACGTCGGAGATGGTGGAGTTCGATGTGGATTTTGAGGCGAAAGTGGGGCGAGTGGAGATGTGTTCGTGGGTCTTGGAGGAGTGCGCGGGGGAGAGGGAAGAGTGGGTAACCTCGTGGGGTAACTGGTGATGGAAGATGGAGGTTGGTAAAGGCGAGAAAAATGGAAGGGGGAGAGTAGTGCGTGCGCTATATCGTGGGAGAGAGAAGAGGGTCTGGAGGTAGACGACGGGGCCTGACCGTTGGATCTGGAGATCCAACGGTGGAGAGTAAGGAGCGGAGCGACAGCCAGGATGAGAGATGGCGGCACGATCAGAGGGCCCAAGTGGCCGCCACGTGTCTGGCTGAGAGGGCGGCGCGAATGGAGGGAGCAGATGATCCCTGAGTCTGATCGGAAGGCCGAGAAGCGTCCAAGGCAAAAACGGTTCAGATGGAAGATCGGGGTTGCGATCAGAGGTCATCCGTAGTGCCACGTGGCGAGAGGGAGGAGCTGTGGCAACGAGCGGCAGAGATCAAGGTGGGTGAAGATCAAATGGCCAGGAATAAAAGCGGGTCGTGGAGAAGGCCTGGCCATTGGATCAGAGGGAGATCCAACGGTCTAGGAAGAGGGCGGATAAGACAAGAGAGGCGGGCCACGTGGCGCCCCCAGATTGGGCCACGTGGCCCAATCAAATTATTCCTTGGGTATTATTGACTTTTGAGGGCCAAGATGGCCGAATTTGAGAAAACTCAAAACATGAAAGTTGTAGATCTTGACGAGATCTACAAGTTTCATGTTGACCAAAACTGGAAATAAAATCAAACAAGGGCCCGAAATATTTTTGAAGGTATTTTTAAGTCTAAAAACACCACGAATTTTTGTTTTGTCATTTTTTTTGGTTTTTAATTTATTAAGGACTCTGTTAATTATAGGACATTAACAAGGATTTATTGACAAACTTTTAAGAAAGGGGGTTAATTATGGGAAATAAAGATGATGAAACTGAGGTTCATCACCCCCTATACTTAAACTATGCTCGTCCTCGAGCATCAAAAAGAATGACTAAGTTGGATTAACCCCCTTGTGCATGTGAATACAGGATCCAGTCTGATCAAGTCGACTCAGTTTCAGAGATCCAAAATTTTAGAGTTCAACCCAGCCTTAGTCAAGAGGCTTCCAATTCCTCTACTTCTCTAGACTCTCTCTGATGTACATATAAACTAAAGGATATGAAGTTTAGTGTTGACTGCAATTCTGAGAGTAGAGTCAATTTGTCACCCAAAATCTTGGTCCGAGAAAATCTCCTAAGGACCCAATCCTCAGCACTAGGGAATAAATCAAATCTTGCATTCAGTCCACCGTCTCTTTAGTTGTCAGACTTAGAAAATGTAGATGGCAGGCCAGAAATGGAGGGCATGGGATTGTGTCAATTCTTCTCTCCCTCTCATTGGAACAAGGATTCTCTCTAGTGCCTTTTTACGCAACACATTTTTTTGGTGTTGATCAGTGCGTCCGTCAAGAGAAGTTGGAGCCGTCTGCACTTGTTTTCCTGGGAGTACACCGGGGTGTGTCTCTTTTGAGTACCTATCGTACCTTCGACACCCAGACTTGTAGCATTTACGATGCAGAGCCCTTTTTTGGTGCAAGCCCGACTCCTGGTCCTAATAGCGGTGGTCCAAGTGGACACTTTGAAAAGTTTGGGAGCGCTCACCTTTGGTGGAAGCTCTTTGATATGTAACTTTGTGGAATGAGAGCTTTTCTTTGAAATTCATTGACTTGTATAATTTGTGGCTAGCTCCACTGCTTTTACTAAGAGTTGGCGCACACTGATCAACAATTTTTTTTATTTATTTCACACCCTGGCACTTAGGTCAATATCAAGAGATGAGTATAAGAATCAAGTTCTCATACTGGCTAATATTGCTGACACTCAGGTTTCATGAAGCCTCCAAAGATTTTATCCCATCCTCGAGCATCATTAGATCAAATCCAAACTCGACTTCCTCATCCCAATACCTCAGGTGAAAAATCGACTCATCTCATCAAAAACCGCAGTCGTGCATGTGATGTGCTGATCATATTCTTTCTGTCTGAGACTAAGCATGGAATATAGCATGCAGATCTAGAAACTTAGGAGAATGTGGATGATTAAGTCTAAGACCCTGATGGCTAAAGCTGGTTAACCTAAAATCTCAAAAACCTCAAAAAGCTAAGTCTCCTTGACTAATTCAGATCCTGGGTGAAAGTGAGAGTGTAGCGGACTAATCCAACTTCTTCATTCAAAAACAAGACACTTTTTTTTACTTCAAGAGATATTAGAACTTCCTAAGCTCAATTGAGCATCCGCAATTCAGCCAGTATGGATGTAAGTACAGGCCGAAGCCCGTTGCTTGAGGACGGGGCCTTGCGCGATGTCCTCTAAACCATCCAATCTGCTAAGGGCGAACCCTCACTGAACGCGGCTGACTTAATTGGGTTTAGTAGTCACCAATGACTCTTAAAGGATTTTTAGGAGTTTTCTGATTTTTATGGATTTTAATAAAGTTAAAACACATGTTAGACTCAACTTTCCTTGAAAAGAGAAGGCAATTTTTCAAAACCATGTCACACAAAAATAAAAAGTTTTTAAAACATTTTCAAAAATCATTTTCGAAAATATTTCTATAAAAATAGCGTAACATAATATCGAAAAAACCGCGAAATCATTTGGGTTCTCTTAGTCCACAGAATTTTACCTTAGCCAAAAAGTTTTTAAATTTTTCAAATTTTTCAGATTTATAGCTAAAGTAGATATACGGTATATACAGTATACCCCCCCTATACTTAAACTTTGCTATGTCCTCATAGCACTAGATGTTACAAGTACATAGGTCCACTTAAATATAGAAGAATATACGGGAGCTAAGAGGGGCTCCCCCTATACTTAGGTTAGAAATAACCTAAGTATAAAGGCAAGAAAGGAAGAGTAGAGAAAATCACGGGGACTTGGGTCCCCCCTATACTTAGGCTGAGATTAGCCTAAGTATAAAGATGGAATTCGATGTTGGAAGGAACCCAAGGTGAACGAAGAAGAGGAATGAATGTACAAGTGAGCGGTTGAATATTAAGAGATGAAATGGAGGAACTAAGGTTCTAGGGTGTGTGTCGCAACAAAGGCTCAATTCAAGCAAGCAAACCCTTAGTTTCACCAACTCACACATGAAACCAACCAAGGTTGGTTAATTATCTTGTCTGTTTTATTGGTGATAAAACATTAGATACTTACGCGAAGAAAATGTGAATCAAAGCGTATGCGCGGGTGTTGCTCTCCCAAAACCGAATTTTACTCCATTTTAGGTTGACTTGCAATTAACAGTCCCAATTAAATTGTCACTGAATTAAGGTTAGCACATCAATCAGAAAATCATCGTCTACCGTTCATTCCATTTTCCATTAATCCTAGGTGATCAATCTAGGAAATGAAAGCCGTGAAAAACATGTATTCGATGAAGAAAAACGCGATCTAGGCTAAGCGAGAAATCATGCAGTGATTTGACGATAAAAGCCGCGAAAAAAATGGGGCCGTTTTAAAAATCAAATCCAACATGTATGCAAGTCGAAAAAGCCGCACCTAATCATGCATCTATTAGCGGTGATTGATCTTCATTAATTTTAGCTAAGTGATGCGAGATTAAGTGCGTCTATATTTAAAGTGTGTCCTACCTACGATCAAGCATAAGAGAATATGAAAAATGAGCTCGGAGAGCCGCGTGCCTAGTCCTAGGTCGACACTCAAGTGGGGACGATCCCCACACAACCACAATCGTTCGATTACAATCGCGAGTCTTCGATCGAAGACCGCTGTAAAAGACGAATTATTAAAAATAAAATGCAACAAAAATGAGAGACACATTTTTTTCTCTTTTCTTCCTCCTTTGCTCCAAGCATGCTCCTGCGGCTCCTCGCAGCGAGGAACGCCCTGCTCCTCGCCTCCTTGATCCATCAAGGGCCCTGCCACAGAAACAATTGTTAGAGATCAAATAAGAAAGAAAATTTTATGTGCAAAATATGTGGTTAATTGACCTATAAAAAGGAACACTAAATTAAACACACAAAAATCCAAAAAAAATAAAAGAAATGAGCCGTGTCCCCGGCAACGGCGCCATTTGACGAACCGCAAAATCGGCCCTTTAATAGTGCTAAATTAGCACTTGGAAATGTCGGAGCAGTCGGGCCGATTCCGGTCGTCAAAGAGATCACCTCATTTAAAGATATGCATTCATGAATTGAAATGAGGTGATCGTGATTTAATTTTACTTGGCAAGAAACCAAGGTCGAACTCAGGGACACGAGCCTCTCTCGTATTAATCGGATTTGAGTATATTTAATCAAGTGTTGAATTAAAGCATATAGGTCAAAACATGCAGAGATACAACAATGCATTAAAATTAAACATGCATTTTTTTTTATCAATTTTTATAATGCAAATAAATGAACATGCAAAGCGAACGTTATGCCCAAAAAATAATCACTTGAGTCATAGAAAAAAAATGCGAGTTAAACTGAGTTAACATTAAGAAGCATTCTTCCCTCAGTAAGCAAGTGGGCATGATAAATGAAGAAATCAAGACACTTAGATAATAAAATAATACATCACGGTTCATAATGTCAAATCTGAAATTTAACCATGCCATAATGAACAGAGGGCTGGGCGGAGGGCTGGGCCGAGCCCCACGTAAAGGTGGATAGCCGTGAACAGAGGGAGGTGCTGAGTATTTGAAGGGGCGGACGTCGGAGATGGTGGAGTTCGATGTGGATTTTGAGG
The DNA here is from genome assembly GCA_037367405.1 of Ottelia alismoides. Lineage (NCBI taxonomy): Eukaryota > Viridiplantae > Streptophyta > Magnoliopsida > Alismatales > Hydrocharitaceae > Ottelia > Ottelia alismoides. The sequence continues at coordinate 1,291,110 of JAZKJV010002289.1, read as the reverse complement.
CGAAATTGGGGCGAGTGGAGATGTGTTCGTGGGTCTTGGAGGAGTGCGCGGGGGAGAGGGAAGAGTGGGTAACCTCGTGGGGTAACTGGTGATGGAAGATGGAGGTTGGTAAAGGCGAGAAAAATGGAAGGGGGAGAGTAGTGCGTGCGCTAAATCGTGGGAGAGAGAAGAGGGTCTGGAGGTAGACGACGGGGCCTGACCGTTGGATCTGGAGATCCAACGATGGAGAGTAAGGAGCGGAGCGACGGCCAGGATGAGAGATGGCGGCACGATCAGAGGGCCCAAGTGGCCGCCACGTGTCTGGCTGAGAGGGCGGCGCGAATGGAGGGAGCAGATGATCCCTGAGTCTGATCGGAAGGCCGAGAAGCGTCCAAGGCAGAAACGGTTCAGATGGAAGATCGAAGTTGCGATCAGAGGTCATCCGTAGTGCCACGTGGCGAGAGGGAGGAGCTGTGGCAACGAGCGGCAGAGATCAAGGTGGGTGAAGATCAAATGGCCAGGAATAAAAGCGGGTCGTGGAGAAGGCCTGGCCGTTGGATCAGAGGGAGATCCAACGGTCTAGGAAGAGGGCGGATAAGACAAGAGAGGCGGGCCACGTGGCGCCCCCAGATTGGGCCACGTGGCCCAATCAGATTATTCCTTGGGTATTATTGACTTTTGAGGGCCAAGATGGCCGAATTTGAGAAAACTCAAAACATGAAAGTTGTAGATCTTGACGAGATCTACAAGTTTCATGTTGACCAAAACTGGAAATAAAATCAAACAAGGGCCCAAAATATTTTTGAAGGTATTTTTAAGTCTAAAAACACCACGAATTTTTGTTTTGTCATTTTTTTTGTGGTTTTTAATTTATTAAGGACTCTGTTAATTATAGGACATTAACAGGGATTTATTGACAAACTTTTAAGCAAGGGGGTTAATTATGGGAAATAAAGATGATGAAACTGAGGTTCATCACCCATATCGCACGCATATGCTCAGGATTCCTTCACGGCCTTCAAACCACCCCATTCTAAAAGATGAACCGCGTCAACATCCCCGATGAGACACTTACACATTTGTGGAGGTTTGGCGGAGGTCTGCAAGGAGCAAAACAACTTGATTGAGTCGTACCTTCGCTTTTCTCTCCTCCGAGATGCCTATCAGTGGTTGGGGACGAATGCAGCAAGGTGGCGGCAAGGCTTCTTCTTCGTCGCCGGGAAGCTTCTACGTCGCCTGGGAGCTTCTTCGTTGCCTGGGAGAAGGCAATGGTGGGAGGGTATCGGGTGACACAATCGAGGGCGGGAGGGGGTAAACCCTTCGAGGCCGACTTCCCCTCTGCCCGATTTGACTTCCTTTCTCATCCTGGCCGCCCACGTGTCATCAGAAAAGTGCATTTCATCCTAGCCGCCCGATCTACCTCGGTAGGCCCGTCTTAACTGGGGCGGGGTAGGTGGTAACCCAACCCCGGTTAGGCAATGACGTCCCACGTAACGGAGGGTTACATCCGTAACAGACACCCATTACTCGGGGTTCGTGGAGTAAATCGCGATTACTTAGGGTTATGATTGAGATTGAGGAATTACTCAGGGTTATGGGTGTAATTATCCCTTTTATATTTATAGATATAACTATAAGTACTTAAAAAGGAGAAAATAAAATATTTTTGTCTTTTTTTATTTTGTTCTATTTTTTATATTTTTCTTATAAGTTTACTATTTTTTTGAATTTGTAATTGGATAAAAATATTAAAAAAGTGACTTAGATTAATAGGCCAAATTATTTTGGATTTCAAAAAAGAACATAATTTAGAAGCAGAAATAATATTTTTGGATTTTTATAGGATTTTTACAACTTTTATAAGGATTTTGGAGCTTTTTTTGTGTTTTTTAGTTATTTTAAGTGTTTTTGGTCTGCAATTGTAAAATACAATAATAAATAATATCTATTTTTTGTAATTTTGAAAGGTGATTTTATAATTTTTTATATTTTTAAATATAGATAAATATAGTGCTCTAATTTTGATTTTTAATAAATAGGAAAATATAATAAAATGCCTAGATAAAAATATATGTAATAAAATACATTTTAAGGATCTATATTAATTTTCCTAAGATTTGTAGAGCATTAGAACTATTTATAAACGAATAATGAACAAAATAAATTAAATGCATGGCAATGACCTATTTGCAAATATCAGAAAGTATTCTTAGGTTTTCAAACCCTTTAAAAAATTCTTGGGCCCAAAATGCAATTTACCCTAAATATTTAATAAACTATATGCTGACAGGGGTATACATTAATTTCCAAGAAGCGACTGGTCTAACTTGTAATTGATCTAAAACTAAATATACTATAATTTGAATTTTATGGATTAAAAGGAAATACAAAATGTCTAAGGCCCCCTGTAGAATGCCTATCCCCTCACGTGCATGGGCTTGTGAGGTGATGTGGCAAGATACGTGCAAATAAGACAACTCTAAAGGTCTTACTACACATTTTACAAATAACTATATAATTACATATGAATGTTTTTAGACTGAATAATAAAATACAAAAATGGGAGGAGTGAAATGCAAATTACCACCACTAAGGCACGATCGGGCGGTTGATGGCGGTTGACTTATACACGTGGACAACCTAGATGCGTTGATACCCCTTCGACGATGAGTGGCTGAGATTAAATCTCAGCAGTTGGATCAACGGTCGAGGGCACTTGGATTTAATAACAACTGTGGCCCCTGGAAATGAAGCTTGATCGGATGGCAGTGAACCTCCCTGGAAGAACACAACCCAGGTCAAACTTCAGTCTGCTATACCGGGTGACTCTGACCACTTGGGGGCATCCCAAGGGTCACAAAACAGACCTGGAAGCTCCCGGAGCTATTGGAGGTGCTGAACAAGTTCGGGACCCAATGATGGGTTCTTGGAAGGCTGGTGAAGCTCGGGGACCTGGTCTACCTTCTTCTTTGACAAAATTATCTCAGTTGAGGCTTTGGACTTCCAGTACCTGCAAGGGAAGCACAAGCACACAAAAAGGGGACTCGTGGGGGTCTTATTGGGCAAAATGGAGGCAGAGTGAGGCGGGGCAGAGGTCTCCAGCGAAGGGCGATAGAGGGAGACCATATCTCTCGATTCAGAAGTGCTCGAGATGACTGTGATGCTCCGAGGCATAACAGAAGTGAAGGGGAACTAGGCGATGGTGTTAGGTTGGTCGAAGGACGGTCAGGGCACAAGGAAACGGTGGTCGGAGCAGAGCTATGGCGAACTACAGATATGGAAATCTAAGCTACTACAATGGATTAAAATGCAAAATAAAAACAGGAAAGTGAATCTAAATCTAATAGCTACCTAATCCTAAGCTTACACTATGGCTCAACCAGTCAGAGCGGGAGCTGGTGGAGCTCAGCCAGGCATTCATTGCCGAACCTAGATCTCGCTCCTCCTTGCCGCGCACGCTACAAACCCTTCGGGGAGAATATGTCACCTTTCTCAACTCAGATGCACTACTAAAAAATATAGAACAAGCCACGATTGAGTATCGTGACTTAATGCCATATTACCATTGCCTAATAATATTGGCCACAGTAATATTACCGTGGTTTATACCACCGTGTCTTATAGTTTACCGTGGCCAAAGAGGTTACTTTTTCGCCACAGTGGACTTACTGTGGCTATACTGTTTTGGCCATGGTCATTTTACCGTTGAAAAAACTTTCAGGTCACGGTTTAATACCATGACAAATCTATTTAAGCCACGGTAATCAAAATGTGGTAAAAAATATCTTGACAAAGTGCATAGGTTTTGACAACGGTTTAATAGTTGTGACAACAGAGGTTTGGCCACGGAAGTGGTACCGTGGCAAAAAAAGCAGTCTTTAAAAAAAATCAATGCATGTGTCAATTTATCATTTAACAAAATCTCATATGATATGCATATGGCATTCGATGTTCATTCCCTGTACTGTCATAATCACATGGTGAACATGCATACACATGATAAATCTACATACAAGGTAACAAATTATGATAAGGATAAACACACAAGTTGAAAAAGTGCATAATCCTCATGTCAACATAAGGTTTTTTAACAAAATAAGAGCTAATTATGGTTCAATTAGCTAGTAAAACATTAAAAAGTATATGATCTTTGAAATCTAATAATGTTAGGTGTAACATAAAGATCGGTCTAAAATTAAATGCTATTCATCTAAAGCAAAATCACTAAAATCTGCATCATCTTCTGAATTTTCATCATCATCTCTTCTTGCACCCATGCCTTTGTTCATTCCAGATGATGAACACTCTCTCTGTGATGAACGACTGCCCTTCGATGATGACGCCTCTTGTGCTTTGGCAATGATCGCAACTGATTTTGCTATCTCTCCTAGCAAGACCTCTAATCTTGTAACTCGATCATGTAAGTTACTATCTGGTTGGCCTCTACATCAATAGTACTTGGATGGATTAACCCCTCCACCTACTCCCCTCACGCGTCCTGGATGTTCAGGTCCAGTAGCTTGTAGATATGCTGCGTATGGAGAGATAGGAGCCCCATCATCTGGATGTTGAAGTGCCATCATTTGCTCCTGGTGCAATGAAATAAAAAGAATTTGAATTAATACATATATTAAAATGAATTTGAAACATAAGTAAATTAACTTACATGTTGCTTTTGCAATTTCTTATCATGCCACATTCTTGAGCCATCTTTTCCTTCTCTACTTTTTGAGTATATAAAAAGATTGCAACGATCAGCATCAATACCCTTTTTCACTTGAATTTAATTATATAAATAAATATATGAGAAAATGCATAAAAAATATTTAAATTGAAACAAAATAATAATTACATACCAACTCGTGCTTTAACTTCTTGGTGTTTTTTCTACCCATCCGATGAGCTGCATGGGTTAACTTTGATCGATTATGCGCATTTCTGCATTACATCGCCTACAACAATATAATTTCCATAATTAGCACCTATTATTTTCGAACAGAAATCAAAACTAAACAGGACAGATGTAATTATTTTGATGGATGAACAAATATTTAAAACAAATACCATTAAACAAAGAGGAGCTTCTAATCAACGACAATGATAAAAACAAATAGATTCTAAGTAGATCTAGTTGAATGGAATGTTAACAATGTCTAGCAATATCATCGATAGGAATCATGGCCTAATATAAAGCATAGATTATATGGACGGAAACTCTTTATCACAAGCATACCTTATATTCCTTAGATGTCCAATAATCAACTAAAGTTCTCTAATCTTCTTCAGTTATACCTTCTGGTACATTAGTAAGTAGTTGACTTATTGAGATATTCTCATCAAAGTGCTGCAAATATAGATAACAAGTCTGGATTATAATTCTATACAAGCATTCTTTCCAATGATAAACCTATAATGATTAAATAAATTGATTTTCTTACATCTCTCTTAATCCGAAATCGCCAACTTCGATGCAACTCTGAAGCATGCGAAAGAATCATCTTATCCAACTCATCAGTGATCTCCCATGAAAATGATTCCTGTATATATTATGATTAAAATTTTCATATAAAAACTATGAACAATGTTCCTAAGGTATATATTAACATTACCCTCAATCTCTTCGTAAGTAGATCACGCATCTCTTTTGTGGCATCTCTTCGAAAATCCTGGATCGTAATTGGGATAATACTACGAGTGAGTATACCTAAATGACTTTGAAAAAGTTCACTATTGATTCCAACAGCATAACCGTCCACAAGATCTACAAAAAAGTCTCTACTGGTCTAAGGCGGTTGAGAGCAACTCCTTGAGCAGCACCCAATACTCGTGGTCTTTTGGACTCATGTGTACTTGGAGTCCCTACATCCTCCTCAGATGGAGTAGTTGATGTAGATGATGGTCTCATGGTAGGAGATGACGAATGATGCTCATCTGGTGCGTTGTGATCATTTACTCTATGATCAATTGCCCGTCGACGAGAGGCTACCTGATGATAAACAATATAAATTATTCATATCATTAAAATGATGGAATTTACTGACAAATACGTTTTTTATGTTAATACAGCCTTAAATAACATAAATTTACCGATGCAGACGATGGCCTCGTAGGGGGAGAAGGAGAACGATGCTCATCTGGTGTGTTACGATCATGAACTCTATGAGCTATTGCTGGTCGACGAGATGCCACCTGGTGTTAAACAATATAAGTTAATCATATTTTAAAAATGACAACCTTTACAAAAAATACAATTCTCATGTTCATACATCCTTTAATAACTCAACATTACCGATGCAAATGACGGCCTTGGAGGAGGAGATAGTGAACGATGTACATCTAGTGTGTTGTGATCATGTACAATATCATCGATCGTCCGTCGATGGGAGACCACCTTTGTTACAATATGGAAGACAATAATTTATACAAGAGTTCATATTAAAGTGAATAATTAAATATTAAGATTTACCAATGGTGGTCTTGTAGGTAGAGAGGGTGAATGTTGTTCATCTTGTGTGTTGTGATCATGTACTCTGCGATCAATTGCCCGTCGACGAGGAGGCATCTGCATTACAACAATCCTGACATTATATTGAAAAGAGTCTGCAAAACATATCTCATATATTGTAGCAAGCAAAGCAATAATAATTAGACATAGAAACAATAATTGCATATATTATTACCTTTACTAGCTTAAATTATCTTCTTGATATGCTTCACTTTCCTCATCGGAATCATTTATATCTCTTTCATGCATATTGTAATAGGCTCGCGGTATTGTCTTAATCGGAATTATCCATCCAGGTCTTTCAATATCGTCAACAAAAAAAACTTATTCAACCTGACTTGCAAGTGCAAATGGTTCCTTTGTCCCCAATATACGACTTCGATTTAAACTAATATAACCATCTTTGCTTTTTACAAAACCTCTATCTTTATTGAATACATCAAACCAGATACATTTGAAAACGACAACACGCTTATCGTGTGTGAAACTGATATCAATGAATTCAATTACCTCTCCATAGTAGCCATCCAAGCCTGATTGAAGATGAGATTTCACAATTACACCACACATCTGTGTTCTTCTATGTAAGTCAACATATTTGATTCGAAACTTAAATCCATTAACTGTATAAGTAGTATATGTGTGGACAAATGAAAATAGTCTCTCAGCTAAAATCTGCAACTCAGGAGTCCATTTACTATCTTGACAATCTTTGAGCTGGTTCAGTTTAGACCTAAACCATTGCAAGAAATTATGTGCATAGATAGACTTTCGTCGTTCAAAATTTTGAAACATATCATTGTACTCTTCGAAAAACATATCAAGTTGTTTGATCTGCATTAATATGTAATAATGAGCCAAATTCATCTCATCAACATCTAAAAACTTTCGAGTTGTGCCACTTGCCGGCTTTCCATAATCTGAAAGAATAGATAAAATACCATCATCATCATTATCAATATCTATGTCATCTTTACTTTCTTCTACAGAGTTGAAGATATCATTTTCATCGTCAAGATATAATGATGAAAAATTAACACATTCTTCAAAGAGATAACCCTCTACTATAGAACCTTCTGGATGCGTCATATTAAATACATGGTCTTTTAACTTCTTAAGAAATCTCTCTACTAGATACATCCATCTGTATTGTACCGGTCCTGCAATTCGAGCCTCATTGGCCAAGTGGACTACTAAGTGAACCATCACATAAAAGAATGATGGTGGGAAAATCTGCTCCAACTTGCATAATGTCTCTACAATATCAGTCTCCCACCTTAGTAAAATAGTAGGATCAAGAACTTTAGAACAAATAGCTTTGAAATAAAAACTGAGCTCCATCAATGGTTGTAGTACATTGTCAGGTAGACTTCCACGTAGAGCTAATGGCATAAGTACTTGCATATATATGTGGTTATCATGACTCTTTAGGCCAGAAATTTTTCTCTCAGCTATATTAACACATTTTGATAAATTTGTTGCATAACCTTCAGGAACTCGAATCGCTTTCAAAAACCTTAAAATAGTTTCTCGTTTTTCAAGTGATAATGTATAGCTTGCATTTGGTAATTCAAATGTATTTTCTCTGACCTCAATTGGATGCAAGTCACTTCTGATACGTAATTGTTGAAGATCTTGTCTACATCTAAGTGTATCCTTAGATGTGCCTGATAAATTTAATATGCAAAGAATGTTGTCCATGACATTCTTTTCAATATGCATGACATCTAAATTGTGTCTAACTATTAAATCTTTCCAATATGGTAATTCTTTAAAGAATATGCTCTTTTTCCTCCAACCACCTGTTCTAAATTGTTTAAAAGGACGTCCAAGTAGAATTTCCTCCAAACATTGTTGCTGATTCCATATTTCTGCTCCACTGTAACAAATGCTTCTCAAGTCCAAACATTCCCCAGCTGAATTACCATCAAACTTTTATTGAATCGACGATCCCTCCATTTATGTGTTTCTGGAGGAAAACGACGATGACCCATGTAACATTGTTTTAAACTGCTACTCAGATGTAAACTATGTGTTCGATCCATACAAACAGGACATGCAGTATAGCCTTTTGTACTCCACCCAGATAAATTAGCATATGCTGGAAAATGATTTATAGTCCATAAAATTGCTGCTCGCATACAAAAAGTTTCTTTTTTATTTGCATCATATGTTTCAACACCAGTGATCCAACAAATCTTCAACTCTTCAAGTAATGGTTGTAGATATACATCAATTGCATTTCCATGACCTTTACTTCCCGGTATTAATAATGGCATCATTGTAAACATAGATTTCATGCACATCCACGGTGGCAAATTGTATGTGAATACGACGACTGGCCATATAAAGTAGTTATTATTCATGTTACCAAAAGGATTGAAACCATCACTTGCAATCCCAAGTCTAACATTACGCATCTCACTTGCAAAATCTGGATAGATCAAATCAAATCTTTTCCACTCCTCTGTATCAGCTGGATGGCGCATAAGACCATTGCAATCATCTTTTCTTATCTTCTTATGCCTTGACATCTATTTTCCAGTTTTTTGTGATTGATAGAGGCGTTGCAACCTGGGAATTAAAGGAAAATATCGCAGAATCTTTGCCGACTTCTGTCTTCTCTTGTTGTTGACTACAGAATCAGACATCTTTGTATCTAGAACTTTTACAATGTGGGCAAAATTCAAGGTGTCTATTTTCTTTCCAAAATAAAATACAGTCATTTGGACATGCGTCAATCTTCACACAGTTCATTCCTAATGAATGAAGACTCTTCTTAGCCTCATACCAACTTTGCGGATAATTTGGTGGATTCTCTAATACTTCAGAAATAAACTGCAAGATATCTGACATTAAGGCGGTTGTAGCTCGATGCTTAACCTTCAACTTGAATAGTTTTAATATGAATTTGAATCGAGACATCTTCAACCCTTTGGCAATAGGTTCCTTCGCTTCCATAAAAGCTTTATGAAATTGATCCCTTCCATTGTCCACATTCTCAACATTGTCTAAATTACCTCCGAATTCAATAGGTTCATCTGCTACCATAGGAGTAATAATATCTTCCGGTCGCTCTTCGACTTCTGCAACTTCTGATGTTGTTTGCAGCCATTCCTCCTCTCCATGTAAATTCCAAATAATATATCTTTGCCACCACCCATTCAAAATAATGTGATCATATACTTCCTTTCGTTTATATCTCTTGTTATTCACACTTCCGACAAGGGCAATAAATGCAATCCTTGTTAGATCCATATCTGAAACGTGCTCTATCAGAATGAAATGGCTAGTCTAAAAAATCATGAACTCCTTGATTATATACTTCTATATCTGACAATCGCTTAGTCAACCAAGTCTTGTCCATCTACATAAAGTATATCAATCCATCAGCTAGATATATACAACAGGGGAATCTATAAATATATTTTCATTCCAAACATTTTTTCCACAAGAAAAACTATATGGTATCAGAAAATATTTGTTATTGGTCAACAAAAGGTTCTCATTCCAAGCATTTCAAAAAAATTCCATGACACTAAATGGCATGAATCCTAACCCATAGTTACCAACCAACAGGATGTGGTGTGTAGTGATGTTAACTTGATGCCTTAGAAAAATTCCATTCGTTTATATCTCTTATTATTCACACACTTCCGGCAAGGACAATAAATATAATCCTTGTTAGATCCATATCTATACCATGCTCTATCAGAATGAAATGCCCAATCTAAAAAATGTTGAACTCCTCGATTATATACTGCAATATCTGACAATCATTTAGTCAACCAAGTCTTGTCCATCTACATAAAGTATATCAATCCATCATTTTTCATGATAGGAGAAACTATAAGTTAACATGTGCTATTAACAAAAATTAACTTTGACGATCCGGGTAACTAATAATATAGTGACGGTTTTATGACTCATCTATAATAAGGGTTAAACTATTAATATCCACGAGAATAAGAATACGGAGAACAAGTATTCTCTATAGAAGTGTTTTAAACATTGGGATCACCTTCAACAATCTTGTTCTGGTCAGTGCCATAGAGGTCTAGTAAGGACTAAAAATACAATCTCAAAGTAAAAACCCTCTTGTTGGATGTTGAAATGTAAACAAATCGTGTAATCCAAACAATCACACCTAATTTTAGTAACAGTACTATGTTATACTTTCTTTTGCAACCAAATGCATAATAACAAATAACTATCAATTATCCTATCTTATTCCTCAAAAGCATATCCACCCGACCAAACACTGGGGCCCACTATCCCTCATTATACCGTATCTCTTATCCCTGTCCATTGAAAAGTTGATCTTTTTAACACCTAAGCTCAAAAGCATTGACATATTTATTTTAGATAATTTATTCTCCAAGCATTCTGGACAATACTCACAATTAGTTTGAACAGGCCATGTGCATGCAGAAACAAGTAATATCACACTAGGTTCAATCATTTTCTTTCAACAATACAATTTAATAAAGAGGTATTTTCTTCTTCAAATAATTAAAAGGAATCAACTAACAACATAAACCTCTAAATACACTTGAAAGGTGTACACAAAAAACGTAAATCTTAGAGGACATACTGATTAAGGAAGCTAAGATAATGGATTCAGATGAAAGGATTTCTTAACAGTAGTCTGAAAGCGGAGCAAATTGGATCCTCTCAATACGGTAATCGACTTGTTAAAGAATAAAATCATACTCCGATTGGTATTGCTCCAGATATCATAGCTGATTGAACAAAACTCCATGCAATTAATTGATATAATAATGTGGACAACACCATCAATATGCCATATTTAGTATCACAAAGGTATTGCAGTTGTTCTTTCTTATAAAAGCAAGATTTAAAAAAAAATAACAAATGGTTATTCAAGATCGGTAATCAACATTTGTCTTCTTTTTTTTAGAGGAGAAAGGGTGCAATGCCGGGAAGTCCAGCCAAAAAAACTTTTATATTTGTAAAGGGTGTATCCATCTTTGACTTAATAATCAAGAAAAGAGTCATCACCACCTCAAAGTATCCTCTCGGGCAACATGATAAAATCATCTGGATACCAGCAATACTTTCTGCATATGGATCTTAATACTAGCAAGCAATATATTATATTTTTACTGAAATGCCATTGAATGGAGTGATATTTCCACCACAAACCTATATTTCGAGATGAACCCACAAAGTGCTAATAACCAATGAAACATAACAAGAAACATCTCCAAAATGCGAATCACAAAATGAAAACACACAGAGAGAAAGAAGGTAGGTTGATTGTTACCCACAAAAAGTTGAAGACTACAGAGGGATATTGGAACCTGAAGATTTGGCGTGTGCGTGAGAAAGCAACCACACTCTTCTCCACCGTGTGACGATGCTAGGTCGTCGAGATGACACGGGTATGCTGTGACGGCCTTGAAGGTAAGGGGCGGCAGGGGTTAGGGTTCACAAAAAAGAGAGAGGGGGATGGTTTTGTGCTGGGGGAAATTTGAAAGAGAGGGGATGCGCACTGGATTGAGAGGGAATATAAAATTTGGGCGGAAGATAATGGCCGAGCTAGAGGGAATATAAATAATTAAAATATTTCTAAATCATGGGGGCGTAATTTTAGAATTTGGAGGGGATTGGTGGGATTTTATTAATTGTATTTATTAATAATTAATAAATACACCTTAGTTGTTAATAAAAGTTTTCTATTATGAATTAATCAAGAAATTAATTTTTAGCTTGAATTTTATTATTTATAAATTTTATGGTGAAATAATTAGTCTTATTCAGCTCTTTTAATTATAAGGAAATAGGTAACTTTGTCCTTCATATAGGGATGAAGATGAATTGAATATGCCTATTTTCATATCCATATTCGCTTCATCTCTATCGAATACGAATACATATACATATATGATTTGGACATGCATTAATGAAAGCATATCCTTAAAAATATGGATCAGGGTCCATATATTCAATCCATTACCATGTCTGTATCCATATATAATTGGAAAAAAATTACAACACATCTATATTCTTCGTTCTTGATTTGATTTATATTCATATATGTATCGATATCCATATTTGGAATTTTTTTGAAACGATAAGCAAATCTTCGGATATATCCGTATCCATTCCTACCTCCATATCGGTTGACTAATTAATTAAGAGATTAAAAAAATAATGACTATAGATGGATACATAATAGATGACTAATCATGATGTGATCATAAAAAATTGCTTATGGATCTTAAATTTTCATTTTTACATAAAATCAGATCATATATATATATATATATATATATATATATATATATATATATATATATATATGAGATTAATGGGGCTGCCCCTTGCGGGCAGCCAACAGTGGCTGCCCCCGTGCCATTTCGGCGCTTTTTTTATTTTTTATTTTGAAAAATATCGCCGTGTATATTCATCCCTGTATCCCTCCTATATGCCATTCGAATTTCGTCAGAAACAGAGACTCCTACGGCCTCCATCGAGATGGTGTCGATTTAAAAAATCATGTTACAGTTAAAAAATGACTTTCTCGATGGAGGCCGTAGGAGCCTCTGTTTCTGACGAAATTCGAATGGCATATAGGAGGGATATAGGGATGAATATACGCGGCGATATTTTTCAAAAAAATAAAAAAACGCCGAAACGGCGCGGGGGCAGCCATGTTGGCTGCCCGCAAGGGGCAGCCCCATTAATCTCTATATATATTGGTCATTACATTTCTAACAATGATATAATCAAAATCTTATATTTCATTATATGCCACTACAGGAATTGCCCTATTTAGGGACGACAACTAGCGACGGTTTTTGATTGATAGTCCCTAATACCACTTTTTAGGGACGGTCATCAAACAACCGTCCCCAATAACCACATACTGGGAGACGGTATGTGGATTATCGTCCCTTCTGTAATAACTTACTAGGGACGGTCATTAATGACCGTCCCCTCTGCCATGACCAGGCCACTGGACGATTTCCACCCTTCTGGAAGGCCTTTGGAGACGGTCAGGACTGTCCCCATTGTTCCTCTGTTGGCGTCGCCTCTGACGAATGGACCAAAGTGGTCGACCAAAGGGGACGGTCATTAGTGACCGTCCCCTCTGCCATGACCAGGCCACTGGACAATTTTTACACTTCTGGAAGTCCAATGGGGACGGTTCTGACCATCCCCATTACGCCTCTGTTGGCGTCGCCTCTGATGAATGGATTAAAGTGGCCGACCAGAGGGGACGGTTATTATTGACCGTCCCCTCTGCCATTACCAGGCGACTGGACCATACGCCCCCTGATAATCCCAAAAATCGACCGGTCTTGTGTTCCACACAAGGCGGGAACATAGTCGAAGTGTCGACCAATCAACTCTGAAATTAATCAACAATTAACCCACACTAAAGATCAATAATTAGAAATAAATGTGGAGTTAAAATTTATTTTTAACTCTGCACAAATGATGTAAAGGGCAAGTATGCAGAGAGTTCGAACACAGGGAGCAAATAGGGTAATTCAAATAGATGTGCACAAGTGAGTGAGTGATGTCTACACTAAGCAAGCAATCAAAGGAATTTTTTTGTGGGTTTTTAATTTAAATTTTTTTAAATATTTTTTTAATTTTTAATTTTGTATTTGATTTTTGATTCTCTGATTTTTATAATTTATATTTTATATATATATATTTTTTCTTTTTCAATTGGAATTTAAAAACAATGTAATAAAAGACAAGATCAAGTATTTATAAAAATATGCAAAAATAACCAAAAATTCAGAAATAAAATGTTTTTGGTATTTTTAAGATTTTTTACTGTTTTCGTGATTTTTGGGGATTTTTCAAGGTGTTTTTGGTATTTTTAACTACTGAAATAAACTAAAACAGTGAACAGTGTACTGGCTGTGAGCAAAATGGAGATTAAAAATAGATAGCAGCCACAAAATTTTTGCAAACTATTTTTCAAATAAAAATAATGAAATATAAGACAAACAGGAACTGAGTTTGTGATTTTTGGAGTTTTCTAGGATTTTATATATTTTTTTGAAGTTTTTATGTGTTTTTGAATTTTTAGTGTTTTTCTTTTGAGATTTTTAGTGATTTTTGGACTGACACTAGAATATGGTAAAATAGACACTAGGGAATTTTTTTTGAATTTTTCGAGATGTTTTAATATTTTTTTGTATTTTCTAAGCTAGACAGTGAATAAAAAGCATGTTTTTGATTTTTAATAAATAGAAAAATAAAATAAAATCAAAAACTAAAATGATGGCATCAAAGTACAGGCATACATGAGCTTAACCCTAATTTTTGAGAATTTTTAGAGGCAAAATGATAATTTAAATAATTAAAACAAGCATCCAAATATTAATCAGGCCTGACAGGGGTATATGTGCAATTTTTCAAACATCCAGGGGGTACATGAAAAATTTCCACAAAGTTTTACACTAAAACTTGCATTTACTGGACTAAAAACAAATTACAAAACCCAGAGGGGCCTCAATGCAAAATGTCCAAGCTAAGCACGTGCTACACACGTGCCTGGCAAGGACCTAATAGCAATATCCAAAAAATATTCGGGGCTTCTACGCAAAATTCCCAAACTTTTACACTACGCTACAAAATTTTGGGATTAAACTGAAATATCCCAAAGTCCGAGGGTAACCTTGCAAAATGCCCACACCTCACGTGAACAGGTCACGTGAGGTGACGTGGCAAGGGGCCTAAATGTAAATACTAAGAGCTCGAGGGTCTTTTTCAAAATTTACAAAAATATATAACTGCAGAGGAAAGTTTGTAGACTAAAAAGTAAATACAAAATGCGCGAGGGTTCAGATGCAAAATACCCTCGGCGTAGAGGGTGCCACTTATCCACGTGGCGCGCTGCGGACGGCCGATGACGCTTCGACGATGCACGGCCTGGATTAGATCCTCCTTGGTTGATCGGACGGTAGAGGCGAAGGACGATCGGACGGTGGCTGTGCGATCTGGGAGACTGAGACCAAGAACAACGCCGGATGCCGGCGAGGGCGAACTTCGCCGTCCCAGATCTCCTTCCTCCGGTGAAGATTGGGTGTCAAAACGGGCGTGGAGGCTCCTGCTGGTCTCCTCTTCCTCCTGGAGGCGCCAAAAGTCCACGACGAGGGCCGTGGTGCTCGCGGGCGGCTGGCGGAGCTGCGGGGGCTTCGAGAGCTCCGGTGAGCTTCAAAACTCGCCTCCATGCACTATCAAGTGCGCGTTGACCTGCAAAAATAGTCAAGGGGTCCAGGGCAAACTGCATGGACCCTTGGATGGACGTGGGGATGAGTGGAGCGAAGGGGCGATGAACGGCCGGAGTTGCGCTCCGGCCAAGGGAATGGATTGGGCGGATGACGTGATGAATCTCAAGATTTCTTTAGAGCTTTTGTTCCTAAGACTACTGCGAACCTAATAAGCGAAAAATAAATGGGTGAAGGGGCCCTCGATGGCCGGAGCCAGAGGGAAGAAGATACCTCAACCGCCGGTGTTGCGGGAGGTGGCAGAGGCACCCTCGACCTCGTACGCCCTGGCTAAGGAGCTCGCGGCGGAGCTGTCACCTCCAGCAAGCTTCAGAGCACTAGAGAGGCGGAGAGGGGTGGACCAAGGGGACTCAAAAAATCAAAGGAAGGTCAGGCTCCATTCTTATGTGGTTGGACTAAAGGTGACATGAGCTCAAAGACCAAGGCACAGCTAGCGCCACAGTGATCCATTCCTCGAGATGATCATCAGGCGAGCAAGAGGGATAATCGAGGAGAAAAAGTTATCGAGTCATCGACATGAGATGGTGCAAGGAGAAGCCTCGAAAAATCTGCAAACATAGGGTCAAACGAGGCTCTGACGACGACACATGGGGAAGGACGGCCAGTTGACCTGGGTCAACTGGGACCGTCCCCTGATTGGTCCACGTGGACCAATCAGGAAAAATCCCTGATAAATGTTTTGTAAATTCATTTAAAAATAGAAAAAGATGAATTAAATGATGATTATAAAATGAAAAATATTAGTTATTTTCTGTAGTATTTGATTCTGATTTTTAATTATTTTTATAGGGTATATTTTTATAAGTTCACTTTTTAGCCCTATATAGGTATATTACCTATGTATTTTAGTATTTTATTTTTATTCTGTATATTTTATTTTTATTATTTTTATTTCTTATTTTATAAAATTCTAAGACACTTTTGTATTCACAAATATACTTTTATTTTATTTTTCTGATATGTTTTGTATATTTAATAAAATATAAGGGTATGATGTATAGGTATGGATATAGGTAGTATACCTATGTATTCTATATTCAAGTATTTTTATTTTGTATTTTCTTTGCATTTTTATTCTAATTTTAATGCACATAATTATTATAAGTAATATCTAAAACATTATAAAAATATTAAAAATATAAAATAATGAATAAATAATAAATTGAATATTTTAATCAGTACAGCTATACAATAAGGGTCCAAAACTCAACTTTCAAACCGTAGCTCCGCCAAATGCGAAACCACCACCATTAAATAGCTTATTTTATTCTATATACAATTAAAGGTGAGTTTGCTACATTTGGAGTTGTCTGTTGTTAGATACGGGTCTGGGAAGTTGGCATTCTGAGATTTTATTCAGACCATAACTTTTTATCTGTACATTATTTTTCTGTGAAATCAATTTTCTATTTTTCTTTATGAAATTATCTACAACTTTCATGTACAAAGTTTCTTTATTTGATGTATAAAGTGGAACCAAAAATAGGTCCCAAAATGAATAAAGAATGAATAGAATAAATATAGGTATTTGGCCCTTATCTCCCCCTACTTTATTCCTGGTTGACCTATTCATCAAGATGCCTAGGTCTCGGGGTTTCGGGTCATAAAATATTTACAATATTTTATTCTTTTTCTTTTATTTTATTTATTCTATAATTTTGGCTTTAATTACAGTATTTAATACACTATTGAGATGCACATGCATGAATGCTAAGATGATATATTTAAGGCTATTTACAGGTATTTGCTAGGGTTTTTGGTGCCAAAATGATAGAATAAAGATGATGAAATGTGGATTCATCATCCCCCTATACTTTATCTTTTCTAGTCCCTATCAAACACTTATGCAATAAGTGCAAAAAGAAAAAGAAAGAAAAGAAAGAGAAGAACTTGGATTTAGTTCAATTATCAAACTTGTCTTCACAAAATCAAAGTTTGGAGCTTAAGTCGGACCTTTGGAATTTTAGTGCGGGCGGAACCTTAATGAGATCCGAATTTGAAATCCAACAGTCCTCGAGAATCCCAAAACTCTGTCCAAGTCTCCTCAATAGCCAGGTCAGAAATACTTCAACTCATACGCAAACTCTTACGACTATGAATCTGACTCGTACAATGTAAGTGATGGTGGCTCTCCTCAACTAGAATGGCAAAGAAACTGACTTCTCCAGTACAACAACCCAATGATTCCCCAATTCAATGACTCCATCCTCGAGGAGCGGGGTATTCCCTTCTAAGTTCAAGTGGCAACCAGCTCAAGAGGAGGGGGTGAAGAGAAGAATGGACGGTAGCCAGTGTAGCTACCTATCCGGGGATGCAAGACCAGTGTAGCCAAGTCATCCTGCTGCAGGCTCACATATTTGACTTTGGAACTCAAGCTTGCTTATTTACTTTGTACATACTTTGCAGGCTTTTTATTTTTGTACATGCCTGAACTTTTTTTTTTGAAATACTATATACAACAGCATTTACATAAGGAGTTTTTCCTCTTGAGCCAGTAGACTATCCCTCTTTTGAAGCTTTATCGCAACCCACAACCTCCTGTCTTTAGACTTCCTTATCACTGGATGGGTTGGGGAGCACTTCCCTCCCTAGAGGAGGACAAATGTTTCCACTTGTGTGCGTCTCATACCAACAAATCCAATCCCCTCACCACTCTAACTGAGTTGAGCCATGTGAAAGGTGCAGGTGTCCAAGTTAGGTCATTATCAACAAGAATCGTGCGTGTGCTCCGAAATACTCTACTTAGGCAGTCAAGAATCCAATGAACTAAGTCTCGTGATCCTCAAAGAATTAAGTCGACTAGACCTGAAGTGCCTCAAACCCAGTTCCTATAAGGTTCCTGTTATTAGGTAGATTTTAAGGTCCAATCAAGCTCCAATCTCCGGATTTTACTTAGACTTGTTCAACTATCAAACTCATTCCGAAAAATGCGAATGCTATGCAGTGCGATGCAGAAAATATTTTTGTGATGCAATTTTCAAAGATTTTGAACTTTTTATGGCTTTTTGAAAAGATGATGCATGCATTTTTTTTTCAAAGAAGTTTTTCAAATGTTTTTGGATTTTAATTTTTGCAAATGTTTTTGGGATTTTTGAAAACAAAAAGTGTTTGGCTGAAAACTAGGTTAAAATATGTACACGGGAGTGCTTCTTTATATCTACAAGAAGTGGATTTTAAGAATTTACAAGGGTAAGTGGTCAATTTTATACATATATATAATGCGGATTTTGGTGTGATGCAAATGTTCCTCAAACTTATTTGACACAAGCTTTTCACACTATTTTTGAAAACTATAGTCCAAAGTAGTTTTTACAAGCATTTTACAAACATGTACACACATTTGAAAATCATTTTGCAAAGGTTTTCAAAACAGTATAAATAGATTTTTCAAAACATTTTTGCAACCATTTTTCAAACCATTTGCAAATCATTTTTCAAACATTTTATTTCACACAAAGAAAAGAAATTTTACAAACCACACATTTTTACAAAGGTTGAAAACATGTAACAAAATATTTTCAAAATAGTTTTCAATAGATGTTCACAAAGATTTTCAAACTATTTTTCAAACATTTTGCAAAAAACATTTTCACCTGATTTATTAATCAGTATATACACAAAAGAATTTGAGGAACATAACACCTTCTTATTAAAGATTTTAATGAATTTCAATGAATTATTAGCCATATTATTAAGAAAATACAAAAGTACGAGTTATGGCTAAAGTATATACATAGTATATACGACCCCCCTATACTTAGCTTGAGCTATGTCCTCATAGATCGGAGAGAAAAGAGAAGACATAACTCGTACTAAGTATAGGCAAGTCTAATTAATAAAGAACTAATGAATGAATCAACGAATGAGAAGTCGATCGTCCCCCCAATACTTAGGATCAAATAATCCTAAGTATAGCAGACTGTACACAAAGCAGGGAGGGTCAAGGGTGGGAATGAACAGATCATGCTCGGATTGTCTCCCCCTATACTTAGGGTAAAATATCCCTAAGTATAGACAAGAAGAGGAGACAATGGAGAGGATCAGAAATTTGAGAAAACTCGGGGTACACACCCCCCTATACTTAGGACAAAGTACGTCCTAAGTATGGAAAACTGTCTACAAGAGCGGCACCTGTTTTGATAGATAAAGAAAATAGAAAAGGAAAAGAAGAAAAGAAGAAAAGAAGAAAATAAATCAACAGATGAAAGAGTGATATGGACAGATGATCTGTACAGCGGAAGATAGAAGTGATCACCATGTATGAGATGCAGATGATATGAGTCAAAGGACACATCTCATACCAGATGAATGGGGGCAACGTCAATGGTCGGCGGATCATGATCTAGATATAGTTTCAGGTGTTGTCCATTGACGCGGAAGGTAGAGGAAGATGACGGTTCGGATATGTCGATGCTGCCATTGTCATGTACCTTCCTGACCACATAAGGACCTTTCCACTTGCTCTGCAACTTCCCTGGGAATAATTTCAACCTGGAATCAAACAACCATACTCTCTGATCCGACTCATACTATTTATGGCTGATGTGGGAATCGTGCCATGTTTTCACTTTCTCTTTGTACTGTAGGCTGTTCGAAAAGGCTGTATCTCTCAGTTCTTCCAGGGCTGCCAATTCTGCTCTTCTCTGGTCTCCTATACTCTCGGGATCTAACAGTAACTCAGTGACTGCCCAAAAAGATTTGTGCTTGATCTCCACTGGCAAATGGCACGGCTTGCCATAGACGAGACGAAAGGGAGACATCCCCAATGGATTCTTGAAAGAAGTCCGATAAGCCCACAAGACCGAGTCCAAAAGCTGTGACCAATCCTTTCGGTCTGGGCGGACAACTTTCTGCAAGATTGTCTTTATCTCTCGATTCGATACTTCGGCAAGACCATTAGTCTGAGGGTGATATGGAGTGGCAACCCGATGGTCAATGCCGAACTTGTCTGCAAGGGCCCTAACCTTGTCATTGATGAAATGAGACCCCCCGTCTGAAATCAAGACTCTAGGTACCCCGAACCGTGAAATGATATTTTTCCTCAAGAATTTGCAAACGGTTTTAGCATCTGCGGCTCGGGCAGGGATGGCCTCAACCCATCGGCTGACATAATCAACAGCGAGCAGGATATACTCGAATCCCTGACTCTTAGAAATGGGCCCATGAAATCAATCCCCCATGCATCAAAAACCTCACAAAAATGAATGGGTTGCATGGGCATCATGTCTCTCTGTCCGCAGGTTCCCATTTTCTGACAGTCAGTACATCTCTTCACGAACTCATCAGAATCCTTGAAGAGAGTAGGCCACCATAGGCTGGATTAAAGCACCTTCTGTGCTGTTCTTTTTCCAGAATGATGTCCTCCTACCTCAAGCTTGTGGCAGTATGTGAGGACGCTGTGATGCTCTTCTTGAGGAATGCACCTCCTCCAGATACTGTCCCCTCCTTCATGATAAAGGACGGGATCCTTCCAATGGTAAAACTTAGCCTTCGCCAGGAAGGTCTCAAGTTTCTGCCTGGGCCAACCTTGTGGGACCGTCTTGGCAGTAAGATAGTTCACAATTTCGGCATACCACGGGAGCGAGGTGACATCCAAGATCGCCTCATCTGGAAATGTCTCTGTGATAGGTGCGCTGGGCTCAGATTCCTCAAAATTCTCCAATCTGGAGAGATGATCCGCCACCACATTCTTGACTCCAGGCTTATCCTTAATCTCAATATCAAATTCCTGGAGTAGAAGGATCCATCTGGTAAGACGTGCTTTGGCATCCTTCTTAGCCATTAAATACCGGATGGCGGTGTGATCAGTGTAAATAGTCACTCTAGATCCGAGAATATACGATCGATACTTATCAAGAGCAAAGACTACGGCCAGCATCTCTTTCTCAGTCACAGTGTAATTCCGCTGCGCGGCATCCAAAGTCCGTCTGGCGTAGTGAATGGCAAAAGGTAAACCATCCCTCCTCTGTCCAAGCAAAACCCCAACGGCAAAATCTGAAGCGTCCGTCATGATCTCGAATGGAAGAGACCAATCAGGTGGCTGAAGGACAGGAGCTGAAACAACCATCTCTTTGAGAGTCTCGAAAGACGCAAGACACTTATCATTGACAATAAACTCGGTGTCTTTTGTCAGCAAGTCAGTAAGCGGTCGGGCAATTCGACTGAAGTTCTGAATGAACCGTCGGTAGAAACCGACATGCCCCAGAAAAGACCGTAACTGACGCAGGTTGGACGGCAGATTGAGTTTTCGGATGATATCCACCTTGGCCGGATCGACCTCCATGCCCCTGTTGGAGACGATATGACCAAGGACCGTACCTTGAGTCACCATGAAGTGGCTCTTCTCCCAAGATAAAACAAGATTGACCTCTATGCAGCGCTGAAGCACACGGTCTAGGCAGTCAACACAAGCATCAAACCCGTCGCCATAGACCGAGAAGTCATCCATGAAGACCTCTAAACAGTCACCCACCATGTCCGAAAAGATGGAAAACATGCACCTTTGGAATGTCGCCGGAGCGTTACATAGACCAAAGGGCATCCATCTGAAAGCATACGTCCCAAACGGACAGGTGAATGTCGTTTTCTCCTGGTCTTCGGGCGCAATGGCCACTTGATTGTATCCAGAGTACCCGTCAAGAAAGCAATAATGACTCTTCCCGGCTAACCGCTCGATAATCTGATCAATGAAGGGTAGCGGGAAGTGATCCTTCTTGGTGACCTCATTCAATCGTCTGTAGTCCACACAGACCCTCCAAGAAGTAGGTACTCTGGTAGAGATCTCCTCTCCAGACTCATTGACAACTGTAGTGATACCCGTCTTCTAGGGTACCACGTGTAAAGGACTTACCCATTTGGAGTCGGAGATGGGATAGATGAAATCGGCGCTCCACCACTTTGAAATTTCTTTCATGACTACGTCTCAAAGATTCGGGTTCAGCCGTCGTTGGAACTCACGCGACGGCCTAGCGTCATCCTCAAGATAAATGTGGTGGGAGTAAAGACTTGGGCTCAGCCCTTGGAGATCAGCTATACTCCAACCTATTGCCTTGCGGTTTCTTTCAAGAACCTCCGTCAGACGAGATTCTTGCTCTCCAGTCAAACCTGCTGAGATAATGACTGGGTGCATATCTGGCTCACTGATGAATACCCATTCATCACTCTTTATTCTTATATTTTAGCTACAAAAACCTTTGCAAATGCATGTAGATATGTGTAAATAGGAATAATTACCAAAAGCATGCATTGTGTAAAAACCTATAATTAGCATGTTTTTGTGCAAAAATAAAAGAATAAAGATTAAAAAGAAAAAGAGGGAAATATTTAGAATAAATAGTGAGCAACCTAACCCAAGGGAGGGCTCAGCATGGGCCTGACCACATAAAAGCCAAAGTAGAGGGAGATAGGGGCTCTTGTGTAAATATTTATGTAAATAAAATAAAAATGTTTTCCTCACCAAAAATACGCTTGTAAATACTTGTATATATATATATTTATTAATATAAAAACAAAAGAAAAATTAAAAATAAAAAAGATCAAAAAAATACCCTTTCATCATGTACATAAACCATGCTTCTACATTTATTTAACCTTGTAAATAAATAAAGTTATTTTCCAAACTTTTTGTAAATACTCTATGCTATATATTGTAAATAAATAAAATAAAAAGAATCAACACAAAAATCAAATAAAAATAACAAAATAAAAAATACAAAAATACATTGTACATATACTATATATATAGATGTACATATCTATTTATTTTACCTATGTACATAAATAATAAAAATAAAATAAGAACACCCTTTTATTCCATATTTTATTCTATAAATAAAGAAAATATAAAATAAGGATAAAATTGTATAAAAATAATAAATAAAAATCAAAAATCAAAACCTTGTATATATTGTATATACCTATATATAGCTATATAATGTAAATACCTTATTTTTATTTCCAAAAATTAATTAAAAATCACCAAAAAATAGAAAAAAATAAAATAAAATATTTCATATTTTGAGTTTTTGCAGATTCGGCCCCTAGCTATGTGTATTTGTCATCTCAAGATTCAGCCACGTGGCCGAACCGCATTGGCTCCTGGGGATGTTGACCGCCCGGTCAACTGGCCCCCCCAGGACCACTTCCCACGGGTTTGAGTGGCGGACCCAACTTCTCGGATTTTCCTCGCTCAACCCGATTGCCTTTAACCCAAACCCCGGATCCGAATTATCCTCATTGCATCCGGCATCCTCGCCGGAGCCGCTCCCTCGGGATTCGCGCGCTCCTGAGCTTGCCCGGACCCCCTCTTCTCGGACCCCTAGCCATATAAAGCTGGAGTTCAGCCACCTTCCCACACTATCTTTGGCCATTCCCCTTCTTCCCTGTGAGCTCCAGAGTGACCGCACGAGTGACAGCGAGCGTCTCCGCCTGTTGCAGCGAGGCGAGGAGGAGGAACCCACTGATCCGGCGATACACCCGCCGCAGCTCCGCCACCTGGGCGAGCTTCGAGCCTCGGGCCGAGACGACCCTTGAGGCCAAGACCAGGAGCACCCCCTGCTCTTCCCCAGTCTCATCGATCATTCAGGTAGCCCCTTAGCTTAGCTATTTCGTTCGATTTTAGCTTTGCCCCAATTCGTCCCGCCGTCGTAATCCTTCGATTCACCCCGGTTCCGACCACCGTTCGACCATCGGACCCGACCGTCACATTCACCTCTCTCCACCGCACCTTCTGCACCCACTCACACAACCCAGCTCGCACAGGAGCTGGGAACCAGGCTCCACCGTCTTCCACTTCGCCGGAGCCCGTCGCCCCGACGCACCAGTCACCTTTACGTCGCCTAACTGGGTCGAGGCACTTTGCCCTCGACCCGCGAATCTCCTGAGGGGTTTTGCAGGTCCAGCAGAGGCCATCTGAGGCCTCTCGATATTCAGCCCAGGAGCTTCACCTCCGCCACCCTCGTCGGAGCTCCCCCGAGCTCAGCTGGGGCATCGGAGACCATCAACAGCTCCGCACCTTCACGCCGGAGCTCCTCTCGATACTTAGGCGCAGCAGAGGAGGCCGGAGGTGCCTTCACGAGGCCGGCGAAGTTCGCCGGCCATCAGTTCTTCCAGCATCCTCCAGAGCCGTTGATCGTGCCTCCTCGCTCCAGTTCTGATCTGAGCCGTCCATCTCCGGAGCTGTTTTGAGCGTTCGATCCGAGGAGACGCCATCTGAAGCGCCCACCAGCCGCACCCGTCAGATCAGCCACGTGGAGCGCATCCAACGACCCCGCTTAATAAAGGGTAAATTACCCTTAGGCCCCGCTTCTGTTTCTATTTAGCTTTAGTCCTGTAAATATTTAAATACGTTGTTTAGTTTTAGGTTTAATTGCATAGAGGACCCTGAGCTTTAGATATGTGCACTTATACCCCTGCCTGTTGTGAGCCACGTGCTTCGTCACGTGTTTTGTTGGTGTATTTGCAATCTATGCCCTTGTAGTTCTGGATGTTTATGAATGAATGAAACTTTTTAGTTAATTGCATTTATACCCCTGTGCGTGGTTGTTTTGCACATGTGCGTTTTATTTTGGGTTATTTGCAACAAAGCCCCCTGGACTTTTGGTACGTGTTACCAATAGGTCCTCGGGACTTATTTTCCTTACATATAGGTCCCTGAGTGCCCCAGGCACGTGCTTGGCGCGTGATTTGCTGGGTTAATTGCACCGGGAACCCCAGAACTTTGGGTATTTGCATTCTAGTCCCTGTGCACAGTACCCTTTTGTTATTTTTGAATAAAATATCAAATCACCTCCAAATTCGATGAAAATTTGACACATGGCTCCTGCCATGGTGTAGGATTTTTGTGAATTTTTGAGGACATTTTTGATTGTGTTTGCTATTTTTAAAAATTTAAAAACCATCATTTTTGTTACTGTCTAGATTGAAAAATCACAAAAAAATATAAAAATTCCCCTAAAAATTCCCTAAAAATTAGCTACTGTTTAGTTTGTGTTCTTTGATTTTCTAGCCAATTTTGGCTATTTTTCATTGCTTAAAAACCCTAAAAACTTAAAAACACCAAAAAGCCCATAAAAATTCTAGTAAATACATTAAAAACCCAAAAACAATAAACTTGGTACCTAAATTTTCCTTGTTTTATTTACCTTACAGGAAAATTACCTCCAGGACCTTGTGAGGCCCTTAGATATTTTATCTAGGGACTTTTGGCCTGGCTGGACAGTACCCCTTGCTTGTAGCACTGTTTGATTTTTAGAAAATAAAATAAACATTAGAAAATTATCAAAAATTCACCAAAAACATAAAAAATATAAAACACATTAAATTATTTTTATTTTGTTTTTTGGTTGCATTTTGATGCATTAAATAAATTGTTGAAGTGTGCTTATTTGTGTTTTCCTTATTTTCTTTATATATTAAAAATCCAAAAAAATATAAAAATAATTAAAAACCACTAAAAAGATTTTGTTTCTTTAGTTTATTTGTTTTTTTTACTACTTCGTAGGCCTTCGGCCAATCTGTGCTCCTTGAGTTCGACCCTGGGTGCTATACCAGGTTAAACATATAGCAGGACCGCTACGCGTGTTTTGATTGCTTGATTTGTCATTAGTGGTTCATTTTTCTTGATATACATGGTCTGATCGCTTGGGTCGCAACGACCCTATTTCTGTACCTTATACCCGAGTGGTCGGATCTGCTTATCAGAATGGCGCCGTTGCCGGGGAGCACGGCTTAGTAGTTCTTTTTTATTTTTTTTTCATTTTTGATTTTTCCGCGGCTTTTCGCGGCTCTTCCAGAGCTCGCGGCTCTTCGCGGCTTTTTGTCTATATTTTATTTTCACTTTATTTTGCTTTATTTTCTTTTTCTTTTATTTTTGCTTTTGTTTTCTTTTGTGTGTTTATTTTATTTTACATTTTTGCATTTATACCCTTTTATTTTCATTTTCATTTCTTTTTCCTTTAGTATTATTTGATTATTGGTTCTGACTACTCTGTTTTCTCTTGCGAGGGCCCGAGGACCGAGGCAGCTACTCTCGAGAAGCCGAAGCAACCGCGGGATTCGGAGGCGGCTCTTTTCTTCACGGAGCCGCAGGAGAGAGTGAGAGAGAGTTGAGTGGGTGAGGATTAGAGTAGATTTTTATTTTCATTTCATTATTATTGTAATCATACAGGACACTCTTGGACACTTGTGGATTGCTTAGCGGGTCTGTTTCGCCGAGCACCGGTGTGCTCGGGGGACCCTTAGGACCTTAGCATTTTTCGCGGTTTTTATGCGGCTTTCTTTTCCTCTTATTTCTGCCTTTTCCGGTGTTTACGCGGTTTTTGCTCGAGCCCCTAGACTTAGGAATTTCTGGTGATTGTGCCGTAATTAGTAGGATCCACACACCTAACTGCTTATCTGTTCCCATAGATCGTTAATTGGACCTACTTAAAAATCACTAATAAAAATAACCGACTCATTTACCTTCATAGCCTACGTGCCGCAGCCCGTCCTGTAAAGCGCTTACTCCTACCCCCGATTTGTCGGACAGAGGAGGGACGGGCCAAGACCGGACTCTTTGGCTTGGAGGTCGGTGACCGGTTAGACGGTTCTTCGCTAGAAATTGCTCGTTTAGGACTCGGCTTTCCCGTTGCATCATATAGGTAGTTTTCTTTCTGTCTTTACTTTTATGCGCGGATCATATTGCATGTAGAGTGCTGGAGACAGGTACGCATTTCTTACTCAGCATGCATCATTGATTTATCGCGCATCGGCTTTTTCGTCTTCTCCCCCCTGTTTTGGACTTAATAATCAGGAGAACCGAAAATTTCGTTAGGCCATTTGTTTGCTTTGAAAAATACTAAAAAAGTGAAACCATAAAATTGGGACTGGCTAATACTATTGATCTTAAAATCCGCTCACCCTAAAAACTTTGTCTTGGGGAGAGCAACCCCCTCATTGTATGGTTTGGATGCGCGAGAGAGTGACCCGCACCCTAGGTAGAGCCCCCCGGTGCTAGTCCCGACTGATTACCGACTTTTCCGTGCGGGCCAGTCGGTTGGGTTAGCATCGGATATCCTAACAGGTCACGTAAGCGCTCTGATATTTTGTGTGTTCACCAAATAAAATTGACAAGATAAATTGACCGAACTTTCACGGTCTTCAGCTCGCGTTGCGTTGGTGAAACGGGGGTTTGTTTGTGATCATAGTTGCTCCAGATCTCATCCGCCTTACTCGCCAGATCAAGATGATGGGTAGACGGTCTCTTAGGCAGCCTCTGGCTGCACCGCTTTCGGGCACGTCTACCTCATCATCTAGGTTGGCTCGCGAGAGCGCAGACCCGCTCTCCGAGCTCGAGTACGATTCCACCTTGTTCCCCCTCGACCCCCTTTCTGTTCTACCTGAGAGACACGAGCCCGAGGAGAGACTGATTGATTTGACAGCACCTGAGTTGGGCTCGTTTGATTTTGCAGACGTCGCTATGGCCGGAGCCGGCAGTTCAGATGATCACTCCCGTCAGCCCGAGCACTTTGTACTTGACCAGGGGGCGATCAACTCCACCCTGATCGCATCACTTGAGACTGTCCAGCAGCAATTACGCGATCAGGGGGCATTCATGATAGAGATGAGGCGAGAGTTGGAGAGGCTCAGAGCAGAGCGAGACCAGCAGAGCGAGCCTGAGGAGATACCTGATGCAGAGGCACGAGCCGCAGCAGCCGCAGCCGCAGCAGCCGCAGCCGCCGCAGCGGGAGGCGCCGCGGCAGGAGGACCACCACGACCGATGCGGGATTTACACAATCCCGGATCTACTCTGATGCATCACCGGGTAGTGGTGCCGGCGATTGTGGGGGACTTCAAGTTCCCCCCGAACACCTTCCAGTTGCTACCCCGCTTCCACGGACTTGCCACTGAGGAGCCCCACCTCCACCTCCAGGAGTTCCTGATGATCTACAGCACTGTCCACGATTGCCATGTGGACCAGGACACGATCCGGATGATAGCCTTCCTGTTTTCACTGGCAGATAGAGCAGCCACCTGGCTGAAGCATCTTGGGAGGTTTGTCTACACCTGGGAGCAGCTCCGCACCGAGTACTTGAACAAGTACTATCCACTCAGGCGGACGAATGCAGCGAGGACCCTGATCAGCAACTTCTCCATGTTCCCCAACGAGCAGTTTCACGAGGCATGGGAGAGGTTTCGAGAGCTCCTAGACCGATGCCCGCACCACGACATCTCCAAGCCGAACCTAGTTCAGAGCTTTTTCAGCGAGTTGACGCCAGAGCTTCAGGGTCTGGTGAACGCTTCTTGCGGCGGGTCCTACTTTGCCAAGGACCACAACCAGGTCTGGGCCATCTACGAGGAGATGGCCGAAAACTACATGGTGATGTCCCAGACCAGGTTGTATACTCAGAAGACCCAGCCACAGCAGCCAGGACCCGTGCAGTACCAGCGGATAGCACGGGTAGATGCGGGTCCATCCAGTTCGTCCGCAGCCGCAGCAGCACAGGCAGAGTCGACAGCTGCGGACATGGGCATTATCAGCGAGAAGTTGGACCGCATGGAGCTGATTGAGAAGAAGCAGTGCCAGAGCATCACTCAGATGGAACAGATGGCACAGGTTCTGAGCGACATGAAGACCCAGCTCATGTGTCTTCAGGAGGCATAGACGGCTTCTCAGCCCCGTCTTCAGTCGCGAGGCAACGCCGGCAGCAGCAGCTCGTCCCAGCGCTCCAGCACCCCTGTGCAGCCTAGACAGGTTCACCTTGTACAGGCGGAGCCGTACCAGCAGCCGCAGCCCACCTACCAGTCCCCACCATCTCCAGACATGCAGATGGTGGTATACCAGCCGGACCAGCCTCTGGCAGTACTCCCGCCAGCCCCCTATGATGCCGAGCCGTTGATGGATGTCAACGGGATTTGGTATGACCGCCCCCAGCCTGGGATCCGACGAGACCATCCCGGATTCAGGTGGTGGAGTGGTGGTGCCCAGCCCCAGCAGCAGCCGTTAGGACAGGGAGGGCAGTACTCCCAGCAGAGAGATCACCAGCCGCAGCAGCAGCCCCCAGCATATCAGCAGCACCAGCCATCATCCTTCGGTCCTCGTCCCTATCAGCAACAGGGACAGTCATGGAGACGTGAGCAGCAGGCTCACCCAGTTCAGCAGCAGCACCCTTCCTCATACCCCTCTTACCACCAGCAGCAGTACCAGTAGCCTCACCCCCAGAGAGGCTACCCGTCGGGTTCCCACGAGAGCCCTGCTTTGGATGACATCGCCCGCCTCCTCACGGACCAACAGGACACATTCAGACGGGAGATGGACGAGTTCCGCCAGGAGATGCGGAACTTGGTGAGAGGGAAGGCCGCCATTCCAGCCCAGATTGAGCCGAATCCGAATAACCTCAAGAGGAAATCTGAGCAGGTAGTACACACTGAGTTTGCCACTCCTAGTGACCCATTTGTTGATACATCTTCGGATCTATTTGATGCTGATTTTGTCACACTTAGGAGCGGTAGGACCCCAGCAGGCGGTGGCGCCTCATCTGAGCTTCACCACGAGGATACTTCAGAGGCGCCACATGAGGAGGAGGAGAGTGGTACTGAGGCCGCTCCAGATGATGACGGTGGCACTGAGGCCACCAAGGATGCTGATCCCACCGGCGGTACTGAGGCCGCCGCTTCACCAGTTCGAGGAGGTGGTACTGATGCCACCAGTTTAGCCGAGCCAGCCCGCGGTACTGATGCCGCGAGACGTCTACCAACAGCAGCAGCAGAGCCAGCCCATGGTGGTACTGAGGCCACTGGTGTTTGTATAGAGAGAGATGTTGTCTTTCCCCGCTTTGATGTACCTCAGGACGTTGGTTTAAATAAAGGAAAAGGTTTAGTTTCTTCTGGTCCCACTGTGGTGCATGATGTATGTGTGGATCCGGTCATCGAACCGTCTAGGCCTTTTCCTAGTCCTTCATCTGCGAAGGACCCTGTGATCCCCTTCCCTAGAGCCCTACAGATGGGGAAGGGGAAGAAAAAAGAAAATCCAAAAAAGAGAGAGCTTGAGGAGTTCAGCCAGAGCATGATCGATCGATTCCACATCCAGCTGACCCTCCAGGAGGCTTTGCATCACATCCCCCTGCTCCAGCGTTCTTTGAGAGAGAGGACTACAGTCAGGAGGAGGAGGAGGAACCACACTTCGGAGATACATGTGCTGACGAAAGCCACGTGTTTTGCGATCCAGAACCGTCTGCCAGCCAAGAGGCCAGATTCAGGGGCCCCGTATGTCAGATGCCAGATCAGTGAGCAGAGGTTCGACCGTACTCTTCTAGATAGCGGATCGTCGATCAACCTTCTTCCGGCAGCCCTTCTCGACTGCTTCGAGTTGGGCACTCTTCGACAGAGCAGGACAGTCCTTCAGTTCGTTGATCGATCTGTCAAGAGGCCGAAGGGGTTATTACGAGACGTTATCGTCACGATTCAGTGCCTGAAATTCCCCGTGGACTTCGTAGTGTTGGACATGGAGATCCCTGAGTCAGTGGCCGATACCCCCATCATCCTTGGTCGTCCGTTCTTGGCCACGGCCAAGGCGGTGACTGATCATGATAGCGGGAAGGTGTACTTTCGCGTCGAGGGCGAGAGTATACAAATAGAGACGGTCGGGGACTACAGAGCTAGAGAGAGAGCCTGCTCAGATGCGAGTACAGATTCAGAGCAGCTGACAGACGCAGAGCCAGACATCCACCAGGACTGTGATTTTGTGATCACATATGATGAGGCAGCTTGGGCAGATCCTGCAGCACAGACCATCCTCTCATATTCAGATACAGCCGATGCCGAGATGATAGCAGAGGAGAGTCTGGAGAGCACAGCCCTGGTTCAGGATACCACAAAGGCAGCAGAGCCGGTCCTTGATCGCTACACGGATTACAGTGATGGTGGTGCTGAGGCCACCTTGCTTTACGGTGGTACTAATGTCACCGCGGTTGATACAGATCCCTCGGATTCAGAGTCTGATTGGGCCGATTGTGATGATCAGATGCCAGACCTGATTCCACCTGAGCCTACAGACGAGGAGGAGGCAGAAGCAGAGCAGACCAGAGACAGTGCAGTTGAGCAGCCTTCTCCCGATCCAGTTTGCGAGAGTACGCTTTCACTTTCCCAGGCAGATTTGGCAGACTTAGCAGCTTTCACTCAGTTTCTTCCACAGCCAGATTTGCCAGCACCGAGCATTCCAGAGCTGAAGCCGCTCCCTACTTCGCTGAAGTATCGATTCCTTGCGGGCGAGCCAGAGATGTACCCAGTCATCATCTCCGCCGAGTTGACTGGAGAGCAAGAATCCCGTTTGATGGGGGTTCTTGAAAAGAAACGCAAGGCGATCGGATGGAGCGTAGCAGATCTCCATGGGATTAGTCCATCAGTGTTCTCCCACCATATCTATCTCGAGGAGGGGGCGAAGCCGTCGCGTGAGTTCCAGCGGCGTCTGAACCCCAACCTGAGAGAGGTCGTGATGAAGGAAATATCGAAATGGTGGAGTGCAGATTTTATTTATCCCATTTCCGACTCCAAGTGGGTCAGCCCCTTACATGTTGTGCCCAAGAAGACGGGCATCACGACTGTGATCAGTGAGTCGGGAGAGGAGATCGCTACACGAGTACCCACCTCTAGGAGGGTTTGTGTTGACTACAGGAGACTCAACCAGGCCACCAAGAAGGACCATTTCCCCCTGCCTTTTATTGACCAGATCATTGAGAGACTGGCAGGGAAGAGCCATTATTGCTTCCTGGATGGGTACTCGGGCTACAACCAAGTGGCCATCGCTCCTGAGGATCAGGAGAAGACCACCTTTACCTGTCCCTTCGGCACATATGCTTTTCGACGCATGCCATTTGGGCTATGCAATGCCCCTGCGACTTTTCAGAGGTGCATGCTGTCGATCTTTTCGGACATGGTAGGGGAATGTTTGGAGGTCTTCATGGACGATTTCTCGGTCTACGGCGACGGATTCGACTCCTGTCTTGACTGCCTAGACCGGGTACTCCAGCGATGTATTGAGTTTCATTTGGTTTTATCTTGGGAGAAGAGTCACTTCATGGTGACTCAAGGGACGGTGCTTGGCCATATCATCTCCAACAGGGGCATGGAGGTTGATCCGGCCAAGGTTGATGTCATTAGGAAACTCGCACCGCCGTCCAATCTGAGGCAGCTACGGTCATTCCTGGGGCACGTTGGATTTTATAGGAGATTTATTCAGGATTTCAGCAGGATTGCCCGACCATTGACTGACCTCTTGACGAAAGACACCGAGTTCCTTGTCGATGACAAGTGTCTTTCGTCGTTTGCGACTCTCCAGCAATGTGTTATTGAGGCTCCTGTCCTCAAGCCGCCTGATTGGTCTCTCCCATTCGAGATCATGACGGATGCCTCCAATTTTGCCGTAGGGGCAGTTCTGGGACAGAGGAGGGATGGAGTTCCATTTGCCATACACTATGCTAGCCGCACATTGGATTCTGCCCAGCGGAATTACACGGTCACAGAGAAGGAGATGCTAGCCGTAGTGTTCGCCCTAGATAAGTTCAGATCGTATATCATTGGATCTAGAGTGACTTTGTTTACAGATCACACCGCCATCAGGTACCTCATGGCAAAGAAGGATGCCAAGGCCAGACTGACTAGATGGATCCTTCTACTCCAGGAGTTCGACATTGAGATCAAGGATAAGCCTGGAGTCAAGAATGTGGTGGCGGATCATCTCTCCCGACTAGAGCAGCCTGAGGATTCTGAGCAGATTGACCCTATTAGAGATACCTTCCCAGATGAGGCGATCCTTGCTATCGCCTCACTCCCATGGTACGCCGATATTGTGAACTTTCTCGTTGCTGGGAAAGTCCCACAAGATTGGCCCAGGCAGAGGCTTGAGACCTTCCTCGTGAAGGCCAAGTCCTACCATTGGGAGGATCCCATCCTTTACCACGAAGGAGGGGACAGCGTCTGGCGTCGGTGTATTCCTCAGGAGGAACACCATAGCGTCCTCACTTACTGCCACAAGCTTGAGGCAGGAGGACATCATTCTGGGAGGAGAACGGCGCAGAAAGTGCTCCAATCCGGCTTGTGGTGGCCTACTCTCTTCAAGGACTCTGATGAGTTCGTGAAGAGGTGTACTGACTGACAGAGGATGGGCACCTGTGGACAGCGTGATATGATGCCGATGCAGTCCATTCACTTCTGTGAGGTTTTTGACGCATGGGGCATCGATTTCATGGGTCCATTCCCTAAGAGTCAGGGATTTGAGTACATTCTGTTGGCCGTTGATTATGTGAGTCGTTGGGTGGAGGCTATCCCCGCCCGAGCCGCTGATGCGAGGACCGTTTGCAGATTTTTGAGAAAGCACATCATCACGCGGTTCGGGGTTCCACGAGTTCTGATTTCTGATGGGGGATCTCACTTCATCAACGACCAGGTGAAGGCACTTGCTAGCGAGTTCGGCATAGACCATCGTGTTGCTACACCTTACCATCCTTAGACGAATGGTCTAGCCGAAGTGTCGAATAGGGAGATCAAGACTATTCTGCAGAAAGTCGTCCGCCCTGACCGAAAGGATTGGTCACAGCTTTTGGACTCGGTCTTGTGGGCATATAGGACGTCTTTCAAGACACCTTTGGGCACATCTCCCTTTCGCCTCGTATATGGCAAGCCATGCCATTTACCTGTTGAGCTGAGGCACAAGTCACTTTGGGCAGTTACAGATATTTTGATGGATCCAGATGGTATGGGAGACCAGAGGAGGGCAGAGCTAGCTGCCCTGGAGGATCTTAGAGATGCAGCTTTTTCAAGCAGCCTACATTATAAGGAGAAAGTCAAGGAGTGGCATGATTCTCATATCAGCCACAAGCATTTTGAGATTGGACAGAGAGTATGGTTGTTTGATGCGAGGCTACGATTATTTCCAGGGAAGCTACAGAGCAAATGGAAGGGACCTTATCTGGTTAGAAAGGTACACGACAACGGTAGCATAGATATATCCGAGTTGTCTTCTGAGAGTACCTTTCGAGTGAACGGCCAGCGGCTCAAGCCATTTCTAGATCATGAGCCGCGGGTCGTTGATCTTGCCCCTATTCATTTTGCGTGAGATGTGGTCTTTGACTCACATCTAATGCATCTCACGCCTGGGTTTCACTGATCTTCCGCCTTGTATAGATCCAGATGTCCATATCACCACATTCTTTAGTCCCACATCCCTTCCTTCATCTTGTGATTATGCTATACTTAGGGTGCACTTTACCCTAAGTATAGGGGGGATGTGAGGCCCTTCGGGTATTTCTTTTGTTTCTATCTACCCCTATTTTTGCTGCCTATACTTAGGGATATTTCACCCTAAGTATAGGGGGGGTAGACCCTGTACATTCTGCACTCAGGTTTTCCCTTAGTATACAACCTGCTATACTTAGGATTACTTGATCCTAAGTATAGGGGGGAGACCTGGGTCCCTCTTGACTTTTCATTTCCTTTTTGTATAGCCTTTCTTTTCACGTTCCTATACCTAGCACGAGTTATGTCTTCTTCATCGCTCTTGACTCTGAGGACATCGTTCGAGCTAAGTATAGGGGGGTGTGTATATATTTCATATATAATTTAGCCATAACTCGTACTTTGTGTGAGTGTGTTAATAAATAAAATGGCTAAAAACCACAAAAATTAAAAAAAATTTCATGTACATAAACTTCTTTTATTTGCACATACATAGCTAGTGTACAAACTATTTTTGTAAAAATGATTTCAAAAATCTTTTGTGTAAAGCTTGTGTAAATATTTTTGTATCAAAATTATGTATATAGTACAAAATTTTTCCAAAATGTTTTGAAAATCAAAAGTTTGCAAAAAATCTTGTGTAAATGTGTGTAAATATATTTTTGCAAAACTTGCACTTCATGCACCATCCATTCATGATTTCAAAACATTTTTCAAAAATTTTGCATGATTGTAAAATTTGTGTAAATAAGCATCTTTTTGTACATATGTATATAGTTTTTCTGGATGATAGTTGACATTTAAACCAGCCTGGAATCAAATTGAGAAATGGAGCTTGATTAAGATCTTAATCCACCTAATTTCTAAGAGGAACCTTATAGGACTTAGGTTTAAGGCTTTTCAGGTCCATGATGACTTAATTCTTTGAGTCCACTAGGCTATGATCTCATATCATCTCAATGAGCCTAAGTAGAGCACTTAACAACAACACATGACTCATATAGATTATGGCTTTACTTGGACACCAGCACTATGCACCGAGCTCTCTACGGATGAGGTGGTGAGGAGGCAGTCTTCCTTGACTTGGGGTAGCATATGAGGGTAGTACTTCTAGGCGGAACCTCTCTTCTTCTTATAGTGAAGGAAGTGCGTCTCAACTTGGTTTGGTTTCCATGAGGTCTAACGACGGGAGTTGTGGGTTGCAATAAAGCTTCAAAAGAGGGATAGTCTACTGGCTCAAGAGGAAAAACTCCTTGTATATATGCTGCACATGTATATGTTGTACAGATGCACTTGAAAAAAAATGTGCAAAAAGAAAAGAACTCCAAAAAAGTGGTGGGTCTGAGAGAAAATGATAATCCCACCGGAGTATGTATATAGAGTGCAATAAGCAAAGCTTGGTTTCATGATCCACCTGTTGTAGCTTGCAGCAGGGAGACTTGGCTACACTGGTCAAGCTCCCAAGGGTACTTGGCTACACTGGCCTTGACCCATTCTCTTCTTCCCCCTCTTCTTGAGCCGGTTGAACTTGAACTTAGAAGGGAATACCCCGCTCCTCGAGTAAAGAGTGTCCAGATTGAGGTCATAGAGTTACCTTGTTGGGGAGGGTTGTCAAGTTGCCATTTCTGAGGTGGAGAGCTTAGACTTCACATTCACAGGACAAGAAAAGATTCATGGTCTTCAGGGTTTGTGATTGATGACTTGTTCTGATCTGGAGCATTGAGGAGTCTTGGTTATAGATTAGTGGAACTTAGAGGCTGTTAGGTTTTAAGCTTAAGTCTAAATAAGGTTCCGACACATTAATAATCCAAAGATCTGATCGAGCTCCATACCCCAATTTAATAAAGGCAAGTTTAATAATCAACCTTGATCCATGTACATCCTCTTTTTCTTTTTCTTTTTCTTCCTTTTTCACTTCTTTTTCAAATAAGTGTTTGCTAAGGGACTAGCAAAGTTAAGTATAGGGGGGGTGATGAATACCCATTCATCACTCTTTATTCTTATATTTTAGCTACAAAAACCTTTGCAAATGCATGTAGATATGTGTAAATAGGAATAATTACCAAAAGCATGCATTGTGTAAAAACCTATAATTAGCATGTTTTTGTGCAAAAATAAAAGAATAAAGATTAAGAAGAAAAAAAGGGAAATATTTAGAATAAACAGTGAGCAACCTAACCCAAGGGAGGGCTCAGCATGGGCCTGACCGCATAAAAGCC
This sequence comes from Ottelia alismoides, assembly GCA_037367405.1. Classification (NCBI taxonomy): domain Eukaryota; kingdom Viridiplantae; phylum Streptophyta; class Magnoliopsida; order Alismatales; family Hydrocharitaceae; genus Ottelia; species Ottelia alismoides. The sequence continues at coordinate 1,253,920 of JAZKJV010002289.1, read as the reverse complement.
AAAGTAGAGGGAGATAGGGGCTCTTGTGTAAATATTTATGTAAATAAAATAAAAATGTTTTCCTCACCAAAAATACGCTTGTAAATACTTGTATATATATATATATATTTATTAATATAAAAACAAAAGAAAAATTAAAAATCAAAAAGATCAAAAAAATACCCTTTCATCATGTACATAAACCATGCTTCTACATTTATTTAACCTTGTAAATAAATAAAGTTATTTTCCAAACTTTTTGTAAATACTCTATGCTATATATTGTAAATAAATAAAATAAAAAGAATCAACACAAAAATCAAATAAAAATAACAAAATAAAAAATACAAAAATACATTGTACATATACCATATATATAGATGTACATATCTATTTATTTTACCTATGCACATAAATAATAAAAATAAAATAAAAACACCCTTTTATTCCTTATTTTATTCTATAAATAAAGAAAATATAAAATAAGGATAAAATTGTATAAAAATAATAAATAAAAATCAAAAATCAAAACCTTGTATATATTGTATATACCTATATATAGCTATATAATGTAAATACCTTATTTTTATTTCCAAAAATTAATTAAAAATCACCAAAAAATAGGAAAAAATAAAATAAAAATATTTCATATTTTGAGTTTTTGCAGATTCGGCCCCTAGCTATGTGTATTTGTCATCTCAAGATTCAGCCACGTGGCCGAACCGCATTGGCTCCTAGGGATGTTGACCGCCCGGTCAACTGGTCCCCCCAGGACCACTTCCCACGGGTTTGAGTGGCGGACCCAATTCTCGGATTTTTCCCCGCTCAACCCGATTGCCTTTAACCCAAACCCCGGGTCCGAATTATCCTCATTGCATCCGGCATCCTCGCCGGAGCCGCTCCCTCGGGATCCGCGCGCTCCTGAGCTTGCCCGGACCCCCTCTTCTCGGACCCCTAGCCATATAAAGCTGGAGCTCAGCCACCTTCCCACGCTATCTTTGGCCATTCCCCTTCTTCCCTGTGAGCTCCAGAGTGACCGCACGAGTGACAGCGAGCGTCTCCGCCTGTTGCAGCGAGGCGAGGAGGAGGAACCCACTGATCCGGCGATACACCCGCCGCAGCTCCGCCACCTGGGCGAGCTTCGAGCCTCGGGCCGAGACGACCCTTGAGGCCAAGACCAGGAGCACCCCCTGCTCTTTCCCAGTCTCATCGAGCATTCAGGTAGCCCCTTAGCTTAGCTATTTTGTTCGATTTCAGCTTTGCCCCAATTCGTCCCGCCGTCGTAATCCTTCGATTCACCCCGATTCCGACCACCGTTCGACCATCGGACCCGACCGTCACATTCGCCTCTCTCCGCCGCACCTTCTGCACCCACTCACACAACCCAGCTCGCACAGGAGCTGGGAACCGGGCTCCACCGTCTTCCACTTCGCCGGAGCCCGCCGCCCCGACGCACCAGTCACCTTCACGTCGCCTAACTGGGTCGAGGCACTTTGCCCTCGACCCGCGAATCTCCTGAGGGGTTTTGCAGGTCCAGCAGAGGCCATCTGAGGCCTCTCGATATTCAGCCCAGGAGCTTCACCACAGCCACCCTCGTCGGAGCTCCCCCGAGCTCAGCTGGGGCATCGGAGACCATCAGCAGCTGCGCACCTTCACGCCGGAGCTCCTCTCGATACTTAGGCGCAACAGAGGAGGCCGGAGGCGCCTTCACGAGGCCGGCGAAGTTCGCCGGCCATCAGTTCTTCCAGCATCCTCCAGAGCCGTTGATCGTGCCTCCTCGCTCCAGTTCTGATCTGAGCCGTCCATCTCCGGAGCTGTTTTGAGCGTTCGATTCGAGGAGACGCCATCTGGAGCGCCCACCAGCCGCACCCGTCAGATCAGCCACGTGGAGCGCATCCAACGACCCCGCTTAATAAAGGGTAAATTACCCTTAGGCCCCGCTTCTGTTTTTATTTAGCTTTAGTCCTGTAAATATTTAATTACGTTGTTTAGTTTTAGGTTTAATTGCATAGAGGACCCTGAGCTTTAGATATGTGCACTTATACCCCTGCCTGTTGTGAGCCACGTGCTTCGTTACGTGTTTTGTTGGTGTATTTGCAATCTATGCCCTTGTAGTTCTGGATGTTTATGAATGAATGAAACTTTTTAGTTAATTGCATTTATACCCCTGTGCGTGGTTGTTTTGCACATGTGCGTTTTATTTTGGGTTATTTGCAACAGAGCCCCCTGGACTTTTGGTACGTGTTACCAATAGGTCCTCGGGACTTATTTTCCTTACATATAGGTCCCTGAGTGCCCCAGGCATGCGCTTGGCGCGTGATTTGCTGGGTTAATTGCACCGGGAACCCCAGAACTTTGGGTATTTGCATTCTAGTCCTTGTGCACAGTACCCTTTTGTTATTTTTGAATAAAATATCAAATCACCTCCAAATTCGATAAAAATTTGACACATGGCTCCTGCCATGGTGTAGGATTTTTGTAAAATTTTGAGGACATTTTTGATTGTGTTTGCTATTTTTAAAAATTCAAAAACCATCATTTTCGTTACTGTCTAGATTGAAAAATCACAAAAAAATATAAAAATTCCCCTAAAAATTCCCTAAAAATTAGCTACTATTTAATTTGTGTTCTTTGATATTTTAGCCAATTTTGGCTATTTTTCATTGCTTAAAAACCCTAAAAACTTAAAAACACCAAAAAGCTCATAAAAATTCTAGTAAATACATTAAAAACCCAAAAACAATAAACTTGGTACCTAAATTTTCCTTGTTTTATTTACCTTACAGGAAAATTACCTCCAAGCCCTTGTGAGGACCTTAGATATTTTATCTAGGGACTTTTGGCCTGGCTGGACAGTACCCCTTGCTTGTAGCACTGTTTGATTTTTAGAAAATAAAATAAACATCAGAAAATTATCAAAAATTCACCAAAAACATAAAAAATATAAAACACATAAAAATATTTTTATTTTGATTTTTGGTTGCATTTTGATGCATTAAATAAATTGTTGAAGTGTGCTTATTTGTGTTTTCCTTATTTTCTTTATATATTAAAAATCCAAAAAAATATAAAAATAATTAAAAACCACTAAAAAGATTTTGTTTCTTTAGTTTATTTGTTTTTTTACTACTTCGTAGGCCTTCGGCCAATCCGTGCTCTTTGAGTTCGACCCTGGGTGCTATACCAGGTTAAACATATAGCAGGACCGCTACGCGTGTTCTGATTGCTTGATTTGTCATTAGTGGTTCATTTTTCTTGATATACATGGTCTGATCGCTTGGGTCGCAACGACCCTATTTCTGTACCTTATACCCGAGTGGTCGGATCTGCTTATCACTCACCCGCAAGGAATCTATACTTCAGCGACTGCAGCAGAGGCTTCCGTTCTGGACAACTGGAAGGTGGCAGATCTGGCTTCTGATATGTCTGTGTAAACGCTACTAGGACTGCATGGGAGAACTTTCACTCTGCATGAATCTCTGACAAAGGGCGGCTTGCTGAATCTTCAATGAACTGCACTGGCTCGCACTCTGTCATGGCTGTTGGCTCAGAAGGAATCTGACAAGGTAAATAATCATCAAAATCGTCCCAGTCAATGTCTGAATCCGAGGGATCAGAAGAAGATGAACAAGAATGAAAATCATCTGCACCACTCATCACAACACTGTCAACCTCAGGTATATCCTCATTCAGGGATGTGCTCTCCCGGCTCTCGACTGCCATGAGCTGTAGATACAGTGAATCTGTAGGCAAGGCGAGAGTCGGTGCTACAGGATCTATCCAGTTGGATTCATCATCAGTCATCTCAAAATCACAAACCTGGTGGATGTCTAGCTCTTCCTCTGTCATCTGCGCTGCTTCACTGGACTGCTCCGAGCACTCTAACTCTCTGGCTCTAGTTTCCTCGATCGTCTATATTTGTATGGTTTCGCCCTCGATGCGAAAACATACCTTCCCGCTATCATGGTCGGTCACCGCCTTGGCTGTGGCCAAGAATGGACGTCCGAGAATGATGGGGGCATCTGTTACCAACTCAGGGATCTCCATGTCCAACACAACGAAGTCCACAGGGAATTTCAGGCCCTGAATGGTAACAACCACGTCTTTCAATAATCCCTTCGACCTCTTAGTCGACCTGTCAGCAAACTGAAGGACTGTCCTGCTCCTAAGAAGAGGACCAAACTCGAATCGGTTGAGTAAGGCTGCCGGAAGAAGGTTAATTGAAGAGCCGCTGTCTAATAGAGTACGATCAAACTGTTGCTCCTGGATCTCGCATATGACATAGGGAGCTCCTGCATCTGGTCGCTTGGCTGGCAGCTTGTTCTGGATGGTGCAGCAAGTAGAATGAGTGAGCACATGGATCTGATCTCTGTGGTTCCTCCTCTTCCTGCGGATGGTGGTTTTCTCCTTCAGGTTCTTCTTGAAGAGGGGGATGTGCTCAAGTGCTTCCTATAGAGTCAGCTGAATATGAAATCTGTCTATCATCTGATTGCTGAACTCTACTTGTTGCTCTTTTTTGGGATTTTCTTTTTTATTCCCCTTCGCCCGGCGGAGTGCCTCGGGAAAGGGGATGGTAGGGGCCTCCACAGATGGAGGACTAGGAATCGGTCCCTGTGCCTGTGAGGAAGGAGAATCCATACAATCATCATCATGCAACACATATGGATCCGCAATGTGAACAGAAATCTTTCCTTTATACTTATTTTTGTTTTTCTTTTTGTTCCCACAGTCCATAGGTACAAAATGTGGTGACATCAAAGCTGGGGGCTCAACAAAAGTAGAGGTGGTGGCTTCAGTACCACCACCGGCACCTGTCTCTGCGGCATCAGCACCGCGCTCTGGTTCAGCATCCAAAATGGTGGCATCAGCACCACCGGCTGCATCTGGTCTCACGACGGCATCAGCACCGTCGTTCGGGACTCCATCATGGGTGGCATCAGCACCACCGTCTTCAACATCATTATTAGCGGCATCAGCACCGCTACTCTGCTCCTCTGGCGCTCCTGGTGCTTCATCTGGTTGTCGCTCAGAAGAGGCGCTGCCGGCTGGCATCCTACCGCTCCTAGTAGTAACAAAATCAGCATCATAAAAGGAATAAGACATATCACTCAAATAGTCACTAGGAGAGGCATCCTCTGTAAACTCTACCTGCTCAGACTTCCTCTTCATATTGTTCGGGTTAGGTTCAATCTGAGCGGGTATGGCGGCCTTGCCTTTTATGATGTCCCTCATTTCCTGCCGGAATTCATCCATTTCTTGCCTGAAAGATGCTCGCTGTTCGGATAGCAAGCGGGCAAGATCATCAAGGGCCGGGTTCTCAAAAATAAGGGGTTGAGAACCGGATGGGTTTCTCTGCTGGAAATGAGGCTGCTGCTGCTGTTGTGGTTGATACTGGGGAGGAGGATGGGGGTAAAACTGCTGAGGCTGCTGTCGCTGCCTCCACTGCTGTCCCTGATAGGCGGGACGAGGACCACTCTGATACTGTTGTGGCTGGGCATACTGGGGCTGCTGGTGCTGCTGTTGTGGCTGGCTGTTCTGATGTCCTTGGGCAGGATTCTGCTGCTGGGAGGAGGAGCCACCGTTGCCCCAACGGAATCCTAGATGATCACGACGGATCCCAGGCTGAGGGTACCGGTCGTACCAAATCCCATTGACTTCCATCAATGGTTCCTGCTCAAAAGAGGATGGAGGAAGAACTGCCAGTGGCTGCTCCGGCTGATACACCACCATCTGAGTGTCTGGAGATGGCGGCTATGCTGGGCAATACTGTAGCAGTGGAATCGGCTCTGCCTGAATATGGTTCACCTGGCGGTACGAGGTAGAGGATTGGTTAGAACTGCTACTGCCGGAGTCAGCCCGTGATCTGGGAGGCTGTTGGGAATGAGTTTGTGCCTCCTGGACGCACAAGATCTGCGTCTTCAGATCACTCATGGTCTTGGCAATTTGGTCCATCTGGGCCATGCCTTGCATCTGCTTCTTCTCGAGGATTTCGAGGCGGTCCAGCTTCTCACTAATGATGCCCATGCCGGCTGCGGCTGATTCAGCTTGGGCTGCGGCAGCTGACACTGTATTGGGACCGGCATCGATGCGGGCGATCCTCTGGAATGATCCCGCTCCTTGCGGGGGCTTCTGTTGTGTGTAGACTCGGGCTTGGGCCATCACGGTTGAATTTTCTGCCATACCCTCGTAGATGGCCCAGACGTCATCTTCACCCTTCGAAAAGTACGACCCACCACAAGAGGCGTTCACTAGCCCCTGCAGCTCCGGTGTCAGGCCACAGACGAAACTTTGCACCAAGTTGGGCTTAGAGATATCGTGATGTGGACACCGGTCGATGAGCACTCGAAAGCGATCCCAAGCTTCATGAAACTGCTCATTTGGGATCATGACGAAGTTACTGATCATTGCTCTAGCTGCATTGGTCCGGCCGAGAGGATAGTATTTCTTCAGGTATGCGGTCCGGAGATCTGCCCATGTATCAATGAATCGCCCCAGGTGTTTGAGCCAATATGCGGCTCTGTCAACCAATGAGAACGGGAAGGCGATCATCTTGATTGTGTCCTTAGTCATCAACCGATCATGGATGGTGTTGCATATCATCTCGAATTCTTGGAGGTGGAGATGCGGCTCTTCGGTCGGCAACCCATGAAACTTGGGTAGAAGCTGAATAGTGTGGGGCCGAAGCTCGAAATCTCCATGGATAGGCGGAAGTCGGATCCAACGATGAGTGAGGGATGCAGCAGGATTGTGCAATTCCCTCATGATGGTCTGTGGCGGTCTCTCAGCGTCGGGATCACCTCCTCCTGCATCGGGTCCTCCTCCTCCTCCACCTCCGCCACCGCCCCCAGGTCGGTTCTCTCTCATCTGAGCAATTTCTCTCATGAGATCACCCATGAAAGTTCCCTGGTCACGAATCTGTCTCTGCATAGTCTCCAGGGACGCTAACAAGGAATTGTTGATGGCCGCCTGATCGAGTATGAACGGAGGGTGATCATGGTCATCTGGGTGCTCGCCTATGTCTGCCATTGCTGGATTCTCTGAAAAAGAAAAAGAGGCCATCTCAGGTGTTGTCGAATGATCTGAACTCTGTGATGCACTGAATTCTGAAACTATTGGACTGAGGGAAGGAGAATGGGAAGGGTGGTCGAGGGGGAACAAGGTGGATGTAAACTCAGGCTCGGAGAGCGGACTCTCCGAGGTAGTCCTAGATGAATAAGGAGGAGTGCAGGATAGCGGTGCCGACAAGGTCGGCCTAAGAGATCTCCGTCCCATCATCTTGATTATTTGGAAGAGCAGAGGGGATGCAGAAGAAGAGGAATGAAATGAGATGCAGCAAAATTGCGCACAATTGTGCGGTGTTTTTGATCTTGACCTAAATAAATCTAGCAATCACACACAAAGCAGGGGTGAGTTCACCAACCCAACACATGGAGCCGTGAAGGTTCGGCTTTTATCTTGTCGATTTTAGCTTGATTCAGGAATTTATCTTTTCACGAGTCCTTAGAACGCTACGCCTAAAGGAGAGAGTACTGCCGGAAAAGTAATCCCGTACTTGTCCTCCTCCTGTGTGACCTGTAACTTGCGCTTTTTAAGGTCCTTGTAACCCTTCCTGGATCCCTACTCAGCCAAAGAAATAGAGGGAGGAAGCCGATAGACGAAACCGATACTTCGGACCTCGCTCACAACAGAATCACCCGTTAGCGTACAAGGTCCTACTCGGACGCAGCCGGTGAGACAGACACACCCATGAAGGCGTGGCCTAAGCTCGGTACTTCGGACAAGGTCGATGCTCACACAATAGTGAGTCACCAATGGCGACCAAGCCCTACTCGACTACGTACGATAGTAGCGCCAATACTTCGGAAATCTAGGCGATACACAAGGCAGCCACAAGTTGGGTTTTTGGCTCTAATCCTTACGAAGCGCTCACCTTACTTGGAAGGAGACCTTCCCATGCAACCTGAATACAAGTGAGGGTGTTACTCTCCCCAAACAATGAATCCAATTACCGATTTTATTTTTGGTCAAGGTTTTCTTAGCAGTCCCTTTTTTAATTTTTTTGGTGTTATCGCTTCTTTTGAGTGAATTCAAACAAGTACTTAATGATTTTTTTATTTTCTTTGTCCTACTTTGTTCCAAAAACAGAGGGAGAATAGAGTCGGAAAAGCCGATGCAAGTCGACACCAAGGTGGAAATCTCTCCTTTGTGCCTAGATGATGGATGCAAAGTGAGAAGACTTACAGCGAATCCCAGCTCTCTCCATGCGGGATGCAAAGCAGAATTTGTAAACCTAAGCTACATGACGATATGCAAACGGAAATCGTCCTAGAGTAGGCAACTGCTAGCTTGAAGAACCACAAGCTAACCACTAACTCTCAATCCTAGTGTCCGGTCTAGGCTCACCCCTCCTCTGCTCAACACATTTGAGTTAGGAGAAAGCACTTGTGTGGGATGAGCTCGCAGCGCGCGGATCAAAAGCCAATAGCCAACTATTTAATTAGTCTAAGTCCAAATACGATCTATAGGAGCATGCAAAGGTTATTAGAGTGTTTGGAGCTATTCTTAATCGAATCAAGCAAGCCTACAACTAAGGGCTCAATCCACAAAAGAAATGAAATGGAAAACAAATCCGGAAAATGACAAGCGGGAAAATGCGATAAAAACCACGGTGAGCCCCCGGGTGAACAAACACCCGGAAATTAGGCCCGGTAGTGTCTCAAGAGTCCAAGTGTCCGAGTACCTGTATTATTACAAATTATCAAGCACTCTCTCACAAAAATAAAGTGCAAGCTAAACTAATCACTCTCTCACTCCTCCCGCTCTCTCCTGCCGGCTTGGCTAAAGAATAGCCGACTCCGCTTCCCAAGGATGCTCCGGGTCACCTAAGCGATCCGCCTCGCTCCGCGGTCCCTCGTAAGAAGACAAGAGAAAAGTGGTCAGAACAGCTCAACAAGATATATCAAAAATACAAGAGATAGAAAATAAAGCAATAGTAGACAAACAAACTCAAGCAAACAAAATATGGACTACTCGCTGTTGCTTCCCTGGCAACGACGCCATTTAATAATCCCAAAAATCGATCGGTCTTGTGTTCCACACAAGGCGGGAACACAGTCGAAGTGTCGACCAATCAACTCTGAAATTAATCAACAATTAACCCACACTAAAGATCAATAATTAGAAATAAATGTGGAGTTAAAATTTATTTTTAACTCTGCACAAATGATGTAAAGGGCAAGTATGCAGAGAGTTCGAACACAGGGAGCAAACAGGGTAATTCAAATAGATGTGCACAAGTGAGTGAGTGATGTCTACACTAAGCAAGCAATCAAAGGAATTTTTTGTGGGTTTTTAATTTAATTTTTTTAATTAATTTTTTTAAATTTTTAATTTTGTATTTGATTTTTAATTCTCTGATTTTTATAATTTATATTATATATATATATATATTTTTCTTTTTCAATATTGGAATTTAAAAATAATGTAATAAAAGACAAGATAAAGTATTTATAAAAATATGCAAAAATAACCAAAAATTCATAAATAAAATGTTTTTGGTATTTTTAAGATTTTTTATTGTTTTCGTGATTTTTGGGGATTTTTCAAGGTGTTTTTGGTATTTTTAACTACTGAAATAAACTAAAACAGTGAACAGTGTACTAGCTGTGAGCAAAATGGAGATTAAAAATAGATAGCAGCCACAAAATTTTTGCAAACTATTTTTCAAATAAAAATAATGAAATATAAGACAAACAGGAACTGAGTTTGTGATTTTTGGAGTTTTCTAGGATTTTATATATTTTTTTGAAGTTTTTTATGTTTTTGATTTTTTAGTGTTTTTCTTTTGAGATTTTTAGTGATTTTTGGACTGACACTAGAATATGGTAAAATAGACACTAGGGAATTTTTTTTGGAATTTTTCGAGATGTTTTATATTTTTTTTGGTATTTTCTAAGCTAGACAGTGAATAAAAAGCATGTTTTTGATTTTTAATAAATAGAAAAATAAAATAAAATCAAAAACTAAAATTATGGCGTCAAAGTACAAGCATACATGAGCTTAACCCTAATTTTTGAGAATTTTTGGAGGCAAAATGATAATTTAAATAATTAAAACAAGCATCCAAATATTAATCAGGCCTGGTAGGGGTATATGTGCAATTTTTCAAACATCCAGGGGGTACATGCAAAATTTCCACAAAGTTTTACACTAAAACTTGCATTTACTGGACTTAAAACAAATTACAAAACCCGGAGGGGCCTCAATGCAAAATGTCCAAGCCAAGCACGTGCTACACACGCGCATGGCAAGGACCTAATAGCAATATCCAAAAAATATCCGAGGCTTCTACACAAAATTCCCAAACTTTTACACTACGCTACAAAATTTTGAGATTAAACTGAAATATCCCAAAGTCCGAGGGTAACCTTGTAAAATGCCCACACCTCACGTGAACAGGTCATGTGAGGTGACGTGGCAAGGGACCTAAATGTAAATACTGAGAGCTCGAGGGTCTTTTTACAAAATTTACACAAAATATATAAATGCAGAGGAAAGTTTGTAGACTAAAAAGTAAATACAAAATGCACAAGGGTTCAGGTGCAAAATACCCTCGGCGCACGATCCAACGGCGTAGAGGGTGCCACTTATCCACGTGGCGCACCGCGGACGGCCGATGACGCTTCGACGATGCACGGCCTCGATTAGATCCTCCTTGGTTGATCGGACGGTAGAGGCGAAGGACGATCGGACGGTGGCTGTGCGATCTGGGAGACTGAGACCAAGAACAACGCCGGATGCCGGCGAGGGCGAACTTCGCCATCCCAGATCTCCTTCCTCCGGTGAAGATTGGGTGTCAAAACGGGCGTGGAGGCTCCTGCTGGTCTCCTCTTCCTCCTGGAGGCGCCAAAAGTCCACGGCGAGGGTCGTGGTGCTCGCGGGCGGCTGGCGGAGCTGCGGGGGCTTCAAGAGCTCCGGCGAGCTTCAAAACTCTCCTCCAGGCACTATCAAGTGCGCGTTGACCTGCAAAAATAGTCAAGGGGTCCAGGACAAACTACATGGACCCATGGATGGACGTGGGGATGCGTGGAGTGAAGGGGCGATGAACGGCCGGAGTTGCGCTCCGGCCAAGGGAATGGATTGGGCGGATGACGTGATGAATCTCAAGATTTCTTTAGGGCTTTTGTTCCTAAAACTACTGCGAACCTAATAAGCAAAAAATAAATGGGTGAAGGGGCCCTCGATGGCCGGAGCCAGAGGGAAGAAGATACCTCAACCGCCGGTGTTGCGGGAGGTGGCGGAGGCGCCCTCGACCTCGTACGCCCTGGCTAAGGAGCTCGCGGCGGAGCTGTCACCTCCAGCAAGCTTCAGAGCACCAGAGAGGCGGAGAGGGGTGGACCAAGGGGACTCAAAAAATCAAAGGAAGGTCGGGCTCCATTCTTATGTGGTTTGACTAAAGGTGACAGGAGCTCAAAGACCAAGGCGCAGCTAGCGCCACAGTGATCCATGCCTCGAGATGATCATCAGGCGAGCAAGAGGGATAATTGAGGAGAAAAAGTTGTCGAGTCATCGACATGAGATGGTGTAAGGAGAAGCCTCGAAAAATCCGCAAACATAGGGTCAAACGAGGCTCTAACGACGACACATGGGGAAGGACGGCCAGTTGACCTGGGTCAACTGGGACCGTCCCCTGATTGGTCCACGTGGACCAATCAGGAAAAATCCCTGATAAATGTTTTGTAAATTCATTTAAAAATAGAAAAAGTCTGAATTAAATGATGATTATAAAATGAAAAATATTAGTTATTTTCTGTAGTATTTGATTCTGATTTTTAATTATTCATATACGCTATATTTTTATAAGTTCACTTTTTAGCCCTATATAGGTATATTACCTATGTATTTTAGTATTTTATTTTTATTCTGTATATTTTATTTTTATTATTTTTATTTCTTATTTTATAAAATTCTAAGACACTTTTGTATCCACAAATATACTTTTTTTATTTTTCTGATATGTTTTGTATATTTAATAAAATATAAGGGTATGATGTATAGGTATGGATATATGTAGTATACATATGTATTCTATATACAAGTATTTTTATTTTGTATTTTCTTTGCATTTCTATTCTAATTTTAATGCACATAATTATTATAAGTAATATCTACAACATTATAAAAATATTAAAAATATAAAGTAATAAATAAATAATAAATTGAATATTTTAATCAGTACAACTATACAATGAGGGTCCAAAACTCAACTTTCAAACCGTAGCTCCGTCAAATGCGAAACCACCACCATTAAATAGCTTATTTTATTCTATATATAATTAAAGGTGAGTTTGCTACATTTGGAGTTGTCAGTTGTGAGATATGGGTCTGGGAAGTTGGCATTCTGAGATTTTATTCAGACCATAACTTTTTATCTGTACATTATTTTTCTGTGAAATTAATTTTCTATTTTTCTTTATGAAATTATCTACAACTTTCATGTACAAAGTTTCTTTATTTGATGTATAAAAAGTGGAACAAAAAATAGGTCCCAAAATGAATAAAGAATGAATAGAATAAATATAGGTATTTGGCCCTTATCTCCCCCTACTTTATTCCTGGTCGACTTATTCATCAAGATGCCTAGGTCTCGGGGTTTCGGGTCATAAAATATTTACAATATTTTATTCTTTTTCTTTTCTTTTATTTATTCTATAATTTTGGCTTTAATTACAGTATTTAATACACTATTGAGATGCACATGCATGAATGCTAAGATGATGTATTTAAGGCTATTTACAGGTATTTGCTAGGGTTTTTGATGCCAAAATGATAGAATAAAGATGATGAAATGTGGATTCATCACCCCCCTGTGGAAGGCCTTTGGGGACGGTTCTGACCGTCCCCAATACGCTTCTGTTGGCGTCGCCTCCGTCCCACGGACCATAGTGGTCTACCAGAGGGGACGGTCATTAATGACCATCCCCTCTGCCGTGACCAGTCCACTGGACCATACGACCCCCTGTGGAAGACCTTTGGGGACGGTTCTGACCGTCCCCAACATATTTCTGTTGGTGTCGCCTCTGGCCCATGGATGAAAGTGGTCGTCCAGAGGGGACGGTCAACAATGACCGTCCCCTATGCCTTGCCCAAAGGGGACGGTTTCTAAAGACCGTCTCTTATGCCTTCCAAAGGAGACGGTCTTTAGTGAACCTTCGCCGATCGTCACCAATGGGGACGGTCGTTACGACCGTCCCCATTGGTCAGATCGAAAAAACCCCCTTCGACCTGCGTTTCTATTCACTTCTTCACAACTTCAAGCCGTCGTCCCACCGTCGCCCCTGCCGCCCCGGCATCGCATCCGGCTCCTCCTTGCTTGCCGACCTCGTCAATCTTCATTTCCGGTATCTATCAACACTCCTTTGCTTTTATTCTTGATTATTTTACTTGATAATCTTGTTAGGGATGTTTTTCCCCATGTGAATGAGTTGCTTGATGATATGTTAATCTTGTTAGGGTTGCTTGATTTGTGTATAGTAGATCTAGAACATGTTAGGGTTGCTTGATTTGTGTATAGTTTCCCCATGATATGTTAGGGTTGCTTGTTGTGTATAATAGGGTTGTATATAATAGATATAGAATATCTACTAGGGTTGTGTATAATATGACATGTTTTGTTATGTATAATAGATGTAATGTTATTGTGTATAATAGGGTTGTGTACAATAGGATTGTGTATAGTAGATCTAGAACATCTAATAGGGTTGTGTATAAGAGAAATACTTGATTATGATTTAGGGTGGAAAACTTGTTGTCTATAATAACACAATGGTGGATTTTATTTTGATTGTGCAGTAAAATGGATAAATCATGGATGGATAAGAGATACGATGATATTCAATAATATAAGAGAGGAGTGATTGCGTTCTTGGATTGGGCATTTCAAATAGAAAGAGTTAATAAGAAATTTGGTGGTCTTAAGATTTATTGTCCATGTGTGAGATGCAAGAATATTAAATGGGATGTTAGAGAGGAAGTCTATAACCGTCTTATACTCAACGGATTTTGGTTACATTACTCCATTTGGACTGAACATGGAGAGGGTATAGATTTGCGAATGGATGAGGATATGGGTGTACATGCAGGAGTCACTACACAAACCTTGAATAATGTTGATCACGAGTTATTTGAACTAATGGACGATTTAAGAAGACCTGAGGCACAAGACATTGGTTTAGATGATAGGTTCTCGAGCAGTTTGCCAGATGCAGAAGATATATTGGCTCCTGGGGTGGAAATGATGCATTTGCAGTTTTTATTAGAGCTATTTAAGATGAAAGTAAGGAACGGGTCAACTACTGCAATGATGACAGATGTGCTGGGTTTAATACGGAAGTTATTAAATAATCCTCAGAATTACTTTAAGGATTGGAAAGAGGCGAAGCAACGATTCTGATCGCTTGGTCTGAAATACAAGAAGATCGATGCTTGTGTTAATGACTGTATGTTTTTTCGAGGAGAGAATTCGGATTTAGTTCTTTGTCCATATTGTAAGGCTTCCAGGTATAAAGAAGAAAAAATGATTTAAAGAGAAAGAAGAAGTCGGTGAAAATATTACGATACTTTCCATTAATTCCAAGACTGAAACGTCTCTTCATGTCAAAAAAACTGCAAAGTGGATGACGTGGCATTCTCGTTCAAATAAACGAGATGCTAATGGAGCTATGAGACATCCATACGATGCAGAAGAATGGATAAAATTTCATCATCTAAGTATATAATTAATTTTCTTTATATTTTAAAGTACTTCAACCTGGAGCTTCCATTGGAAGCCAATTTGGCAAATTGTCCTCCGAATGTACCCGCTGAACAATGGAGGGCGATGGTTTATATTTGGATGGAAGAAGAACATACGGTATGTGACATATATATTAGCATTTTATACATATATCATTTGGAATTCTTTTATTAAAATTACTATCTTCGTATAGGATATCTCAAGGAGAAATGCTGGAAATCAGAGGAAAGGTTTCAAGTCTACCCATAGAATGGGGAGAAGAAACACAAATCAACTGAAGGATGACTTCGTAAGTAATCTACTTTATTATTAGTGTTAAAATTGTAACCATTATATATGTATTAAAATGGTATCGTAACTTTACTAATCTTTTCACATTAGGAAGTGGAGAACGAGCGAGTGCCCAGCCGAATAGAAGTCTTCGAGAGGTCTAAGAGCCGCGATGTAGGCGGGGAAGTTCATTGGGTGGATCCTGCCTATGGTCCAATTCATGTAAGTTATTCATAACATATTTGTATCTTTTTTACATATCAAATGAATTTGAACTTACTTAAATAAATTTGTAGGAGGAGATGGTCAGGCTCACAACCACTGGCTCTGTAGACAACACCGGAACGAGTCATCCACCTCTTACGCCTGATGCGGCCTTCCTCCAGGCGACCGGTTCAGAGCATCAGGGACGCGTCCGTTGTGATGGTCGTGGTGCCACCATACGGAATTGGTATGGAGTAGGGACCGGCTCGACCTCTCAGAAGACACAAAGGGAGAGGGAATTAGAGAGTGAGGTGTCTACCATGAATATGGAGATCCAGGATTTGCGCCAACAAATGGCGATTTTCAATGCATTCATGCAGGCACATCAAGGTGCAGCGTCGACTAGCCACCCAACAGATGATGATACCGCTGCGAGGCTAGGCGGCGACGATGACGACGAAGAAGAAGATGATGATGCTGATGACGACGAGGACAACGACGAGGATGAGGACGACGACAACTAGGATAGCTTTGCTACTTTGTAGGATATTGTAGTATATTATATAACTATTTTGGACAATTACTGTTGGATACTGTAGTATTTTGAATGCATATGTTGTTGGACGACGACTTTTTGAATGTGTATTGCATTTTTTGTGTGGTGATCGTAATATTTATTATGAAGACAGATTTTTTGTAACAGGTACTACATTATAGTGACATACAGGGCAAAATGAAGATCAAATAGGGTGCAATGGAAATTTTTTTGTTAGCAGATGAACAAAGGGGACGGTCATTGTGACCGTCCCCTTCGTTCTTAGAGACGGTTATGACCATCTCCACTTCCTCCCTTTTGGGACGGTCGTGACCGTCCCCCCTGAATGACTTTAAGGGACGGTCGTGACCGTCCCTAATAAGATCTTTAAGGGACGATCATGCCTGTCCCCTATACCAGACTTTTAGGGACGGTCACGACCGCCCCCTATACCAGACTTTTAGGGACGGTCCAGACTACCGTCGCTTATACCAAATGGGACGCAACCTTTGGAGACGGTCGCATGACCGTCCCCATTGACCAGAGGGGACGGTCAAGTTATCATTCGTGACGGATGTTGACCGTCGCCTGTTCTACTCTTTCTTGTAGTGTGCAGATATAATGGTGGGATTAAATTTTCCTTATTCATACAAGATTTGGCCATGATAAAAGTTCCATGGTCTCAAATTATTAGACATGATAATAATACCGTGGTCAAAAAATTTTGGCCACGTTAATAGTATTGTCGCATAACATGTTTGGCAACGGTACTTATCGTTGCAATTAATCTTAAGTTACGGTAATTTATCATGGTCCATAGTTATTAGCCACAATAATATTTATTGTGGCTTGATCGCGTGGCTAATGCAATATTTTTTACTAGTGATGGGAACTGGTATGAGGGGTACAGTTCGAAGGGACTACGACGATGTACTTATGTACAGGTGAAGGTGTGCTCAGGAAGAATGATCGAGCCAATGATCCTTAGATCGAGATCGGATATGTACGTAATAGACCATAGATCGAGGAACAAGAGCTCAGGAGGAATCATGCTAAAAGAATGAAAGAATAAAGAGAGAAACATCGAGGAAGTAGGGGTCTAGCGAGTCTGATAGAGCAGAACTAGGGAGGCTGGAGAGTTGACCGAGGTCAACTCAGATCGGGCTCCCATTGGTCAACGTCAGCTCGCTAAGCGACAAAACACAATGGAAATTCTTTATTAAATCAAAATAAAATAATAATTGATTTTAATTAATTTCTTTTATCAAAACATATAAAATATTTATTATTTTATGTAGTATTTTATGGCGATTTTTTATTAATATTTACAAGTTAATTTATTATATGTTACTTAGAGGTACATTTATAGGTATATTTAACTATATATTAAGTTTTATTTTTATTTTCTATTTTAGATTTTATTATTTTATATAAATAATTTATATATTTATAACTTAATTAAACACACATAAATATATTTTTATTTTATTTTTATGAAGTCAAATATATAATTAGTTCAATATGTATATTTATTATATATGTATATGTAGGAAAAACTTGAATTGAGGTGGCGCCTCATTTCAATCACTGTGCGACAAATAAACTTACCCGTCAGATTACCATCGACGGCCATAGTAAAAACCACCTTTGGAGAGTCGATACCACTACGACTCTATTAATGATATTCTATTTATAGAAAATTATCATATTCTATTAATGATGACAGATATGGTAGAAATCAATTGAATTCCTATTTTCTAGCGGATTGGTTATGTTCGAATTGAATTCTATTTCTTCCTAAAATACGTTTTCTTCCTTAACGTTTCATTAAACCAGTATTCAGAATTTCTCCACATACCTCCGTGAAATTCAATGCAAATCGGCGAAACAGAAGATCCGGAATTTTACAGAGATAATGCCCAGGTAATGTACGTTTTTCATTTTCGTTTAATAATGTTATTTATGCAAATCACGAGAAACATTGTAATTTTGGTTGAAAGACGATCTTGTTCTTGAATCGAAGTCGTATTATTCTTTAATATTTTGGGCATTTTTATGTTAATATGTGACATTATTATATTTTGTATCTCCAGTTATCTGACGGAGAGGGTGAACTTATTGGACTCGGGGCACGAACTGATGATAATTTACATCAAACAGGTATGCTGAACTACACAGATGTTTTAAAGCTTTGCATCCTTTGTTCATTTATATGTTGTTGTTAAACAAAATTTGCAAATTACGTAAATTATATATATTTGATGGTATAGTTCATTATTTTACATTAATGAACTACAATTTACAATCTTGAACATCATTTTACATTATATGATCCTATGTAATATCGTCCAAATGGTGACATTTCCAGTCCATTATCCGCTAAATTACATATACGGGTATCATTTTACATTATCTGACATTATTTTACATTTATAGGTAATACTTTAAATTAAAAATAACTAATTTTTGCAACTACATTTCTAATGAATTTCAAATAACTGCTCTATCAGTGACCCTGTCAATGCTATCACACCGCATATAGGCCAAATATTTCTATCTATTCAAGATGCATATAAATTTTATGAGGCATACGCAACTGAGATTGGATTCAATGTTAGGAAAGCAAGCTCTAGAGTTGGTAAAGATAAGATTTCCAAGGAGCGCAAAATTATATTTAAATCTTTTGTTTGCTGGAAAGAGGGGTTTTCTAAAAATACAGATAAAATAATGTCAGTGGACAATGCAAGAAGTGATGAGAGTGATGAATGCATTTTTTATAAGGAGGAGCGCCGTGTTGGCATATCAAGGACTGGGTGCAAAGCTTTCATGTCTGTCTCATATAGGCCTGATCTCAATGATTGGTTTGTATCGAATTTTGAACCTGATCACAATCACAATCTTGTTTCTCCATCTAAACGCAGATACCTCAGACCAAATAGACGTTTTTCAAAAGCCACTAAAATGCTTGTGAAGTAATGAATGATGTAAACATACCTGTATCCAAGCAGTCAGCTTTCATAAACATGTCCAGTGGTCAAGTTGGTAGCATTGTTCGAGATATTTATAACTTGAACAGAAAGGAGAAGAAACAACGTATTGGGATGGATGTGCACCTTCTAATTGAACATTTTGAAAGTTGTAAGGCCAATACCCCTGAATTTTACTATGCTTACACAACCGATGATGATAACAGGCTTACTCAGTGTATATGGATTGATAGTGCCTCCATTGAGGATTACAAATTATTCGGAGATACAATATCATTTGACACATCATATAGGACCAATGAATACAACCTGGTATTTGGATCTTTTTGTGGTGTTAACCATCACGGTTATACAATCTTCTTTGGGAATTCGTTCATGAGCAGGGAGACAACCGAGTCATTCTCGTGGTTATTTGAGAGATTTCTAGAAGTAATGAGCAAACATCCAGTATCTATAATCACATATGAAGATCCGGCAATCTGTGCAGCTGTTAGGATATGCTTCCCACATACTGTTCATAAATTCTGCACTTGGCATATAATGGCCAAGCTTAAAAGTAAGCTTGGAAAGATTAAAGATATAAATGAAGTTCTATCTGCGTTTTCCATAGTTGTATGGAAAAGTATAACTATAAGGGAATTTGAGCAGGGTTGGTGCAAGATAATTGATCAGTATGATCTATCATCTAATGTCTGGTTGAACGAGAAGTATATTATAAGATTTAAATGGATTAGTTTATATCTTAAGGATTATTTTTGGGCTAGTCAGTGTAGTACACAGAGGAGTGAAAGTATGAATGCATTTTTGCAACATCACATCACTAAACAGAACTCCTTGCTAGAATTTATCTGTAGATTTCAAAGTGCAATTCAACGACGCAGGGAAAGAGAGAATGACATGGATAACATTGGCGATGTTTACACTCCAAAATCAAACTTCAAATGGAAGATGGAGGTACAGATGGTTGATGAATCCGTGATTCATCGCCTTTATTCTTTCATTTTGGCTAAAATCCTTGGTAAAATACATGTAAATATCCACTAATTCCAATTAATTATCACTTTAACTATAAATATTAATATTATATATTTAACACTTATTTTCACCAAAATAAAAGAATAAAGAGAAAAAGGAAAATAAAAATAAAAGAAGGATGTATATGTAATATACAGACTGATCCTAACCCCGAGACCAGGTCAATATTGACCGGGTCGGCAAAAGAAATAAGTAGGGGGAGATAAGGATCATAACTTATAAAAATATTCAGAAAATAAAGACCAAAAATATAATTTACCCATTTTTCATAATGTAAATACTTCACCTATTTTATTTATCATCAAAACAACTTCAAATCAAAACACTCCTTTTGTAAAAAATGTTCATAAAAATATGTAATATTTTATAAAAATATTAGAAGAATATTTCGTCACAAAAATAAAATAACCGCAATGAACCGGAAAAGCCATAAAAGCCGACTTCCGAGGTTCATATCTATTTATAGAAAACTCCAAATTGACCAAACTCACTTTTAAAATCCGTTTTATATATAGTACTATTTATTAAAAATATCAGAAAAATATTCGGATAAAACCGGTGAGTTTCGGCTTTTTGGACCCGTTGTCTATATGTACAATATGTAGAAACTTCCCCGATTTTTAATTAAATAACCGTAAACCGTATTAACTTAATTCTTTTTCTAAAAATCATCTAAAATTGTAAATAAAAATATAAAAATAAAAATAAATTAAAATACCGAAAAAATCCGGAGGCCCGAAGCCGCTACTTTTTTCGTCCGGGCCTCATAACTCGGCCGTATGAACTCCGAATTGAGCAAACTCAGTCCCTAAAATTATACTTTTCAATTATTTACAAAATGACACTAGTTTCGCTAAAATCGGAGTTAATGCGAAAAATGCGGGTTCCGGGGTCCGTATTGGTATATTTGTACAATAAGCCGTAACTTATATTATTATTTAATACATTAACCATTCGTTTTTATAAATAATACTTTATTTATTTATTTAAATTAATTAATTAATTTATTAATTTAATTAATTATAATTTATACCTACATTATTCAATTATTTAATCTAATGTATCATTAACCTATTTTTAGGTGGGATATAACTCTTTTGTCTTTTCTCTATTTTGTCCTATTCATATTATTTATTTCTCCCCCATTTCCGCCACATGGCAGGCTGTCATTGGTCTTTTTTTTTTTTTTGCTTTTCTCTCTCTCTTCCTTTTTCCTTCTTTCCACGTCACCTTCTTCTTCCTCCTTTTTCCCTTCTTCCTCCAAACCCATCTCCTCTCCATCGACCTTCCTCCTTCCTCTCTCGCCAGCCGCGCCAACGGCCCGGCCGTTTGCCGGTACGCCAACCGACTCTCCTTCGCTCGAACTCCGTCTAGGTTCTTCCTCGCCGGATTTCCGTCCAGATTCATCGAATCTAGACCTTCTTCTTCTTCTCCTCCGTCCCCGCCAACCGCGCCAACGGCCCGGCCGTTGGCCGGTACTCCAACAACTTCCTTGCTCTCGTCACCGCCGGTGGTGACGAGACTCCACCTCCTCAATAAGGCCGACCACCTCCTCTGAATCATTTCATCCGCCATTTTCACTTCCTCCACCTTCCCTGTGAGCTCCGGCGTGTGAGAGAGAGTCTCGTGACAGGAGTTTCGTCTCCTCCGGCCGTCGAGCGAGGTAGATCGACGAAGGATTCGGCGAGATCGGGTCGCCGGTGTTGAGCCCTGCTCCTCCGCGCGCAGCAGCCTCCGCGGAGCGCCGCCGTGTTGAGGCGATAACTTCGGAGCTCCTCCGCAAGCTTCGATCCAGAGGCGCATCATCTATTTCAATCTCCCCCGTTCCCGTG
Source organism: Ottelia alismoides (assembly GCA_037367405.1). NCBI lineage: Eukaryota > Viridiplantae > Streptophyta > Magnoliopsida > Alismatales > Hydrocharitaceae > Ottelia > Ottelia alismoides. The sequence continues at coordinate 1,232,284 of JAZKJV010002289.1, read as the reverse complement.
CATTTCCAGGTTAGCAATCCTCTCTTCTCTTCATCTCTCTCTCTCTCTCTCTCTGCTTTAATCCCGTTTTCTCTTCTCCTGCATCTATTTCCCCTCTCAATCCCTCTCTGCTATTCTACCTCTCTCTTCTCAATCAATTTTTTTTCTCTCTGTTGTCTCCAAATTCTCTTCTGAATCCTACCTAATCAGATCACTCATCACCTTCATCTTCGATTCCCTCCATCCTACTTCTACCTTACGCAATCTACCGCTTCCAGTCACGCACAGGGGCTGGAAATTTAAGGCTCCGACTCTTCCACCGTCTACGGAGTCCCGCTCATTTTCCAGTAGTTTTTACTCACTGCACCTATCTGCAATTGTTTATACTTCCTATAGATTTGAAATCACTGAGATTAGATAATCATACGAAACTCGTCGTTGATTTGAATTTGAACTGGGGAGTAATCAATGGGTTATTCTGCTTTGGAATCTAATAGTTGTTGTGCTGATATGTAAAAATCCACTAGAGATTCGTAGCTTGCTGATTGAATGTTTAGATGCTTGGGTAATAATTAGCATAATAATATCATGATATATATGCCCTTGGTTGATTTGGATCCGATTCTGTGAGAATCGAGAGAGAGAGAGAAATTTCTATTTGCAGGAATTCTATCACCAGGAGCCAATTCCGTTGCCGCAGTACACTGAAGCATCTTCGTCACAAGGAACATCTGCAAAAATCGGACTATTCATGAGCACAACGCCCCACCGCTTCGACGTCGACGACGACCTACAGATACCGAACTCTGTCCTATCCTTCGAAGAGTCGTTGCCGTGCGACTATTCTCCAGTGTAGTTCTGATTAGCGAACATCTACTTCAGAGAATGATTACCTGCAGGTGCATGTGTTGCTGGAGATTTAATCAAGCATCGTCATTGAACCGCAACTGATCGAAGACAACCTGGAGCATCGCAGCCTGCAAAACAATTCGGGAAAACAAGAGGCAGATTCTAAATCTATCAGCACCCGATTTCAGATCATTCAGGAGCCTTTCGATTATCCGTTGATCGGACGCATAACAGCGAACCACGCATCGACCTCGAATCCGTCGCCTCACCGTATCTCCTTACTCCAGCCGCGTAACGTCCTCACGTGCGCGGCACGTGAGACGGAGATATTTTTAGTGAACTTTGCGTTTATGCCTTCGGAACTATTGTATACTCCAAACAGGTCCTGAAGGAGTTCCAGCCACGTGAAGACCACAAGCTATCTGGTGACTTTACGGGCGCGCCCCTCCAATTTCTGCGGATTTACACGCGCCCCTGTAGTTTCTGCATTTTTACACCTATACCCCTGTACAGTTACCTTAACACCATACATAACTTCTACCTAATAAATAAAAGTCTAAAATACATAAAAATATAAAAAATATTAGTATAAATACAGTATTTCATATATATACAGTATTAAATATGTCTGAAAATAAGAAAAAAATAATAAAAATAATAAAACCAATAAAAAAAATATAAAACATACCAAAACTTCAAAAATTCATAACTAACTCAAGAAAAATCCCCCAAAAACGCACAATATATCGTTTTAAAGGTAATTTCATCTAGTTTCTACAGAAAATATAATAAAAATATTTTACCATCATTTTCACTCTCAAAAATAAAAAATGCGTCCCTGTTTTCAATAACCTTTTTGTTTTCTACATTAGAAGTTAACCAAAACCTATAAAAATCGTAAAAATCCTTTAAAATCCATAAAAACAGTAAAGGACATTAAAAATGTAAAAAGTATAAAATAAAAATCAAATAAAAATCCAGAAAAATTATTAAAAATAAAATAAAAATTAGGAAACCCTTTACCTAAGGTTTTCTACCGTTTTACCTAGTTCCAACAGTTTGCCTCCCTGAGTTCGACACTCCCGTACGAATCACTATACACATTTGTTTAGGAGTATAAATAAAATAAAGAAGATTAACTAACCCTTAATCTTTTCTGGTAAAACTCACCTGGTCGATACAACGACCGAAATCTTCTTTCTCTGATTTCTTCGCAGGAATTCGAGAAGACAGCAGATCAGGTGACGTGTTTTTCAGATGGCGCCGTTGCCGGGGAGGCAGCGCTAGGGCAACCGTAGACTTAGGTTTAGGATTTCTCTTTGCGTCATTTTACTTCTCTAACCTCACGGCTTTTTGTTTCTGAGTTGTGCAGCACAGGTTGAGCCGCATATCTGAGAACCGCAAAGCCGCAAAGTTTTCTTTCTTTGTAATTTCTTGTAAAAAACATATAAAAAAATGTCGTAGAAAGGGGCCTCGTAAAGGCATCCCGACTTGTAGTCTTTCTCGGGGTCTGTTTCACCAGGGCTGTACTCCTGGGGGAGCAGGGCACCCACCGTGGCTTTTTTTTTCGATCGCGATTTTTCTCGACAGTTTTTCCGCGGTTTTCCGAGTTAGGTGCTTGTTAGGTGTTTTACGATTTTTCCTTTTCTGCGCATCGTAGCTTAGATTAGATGATTGCATAGGATTCGACACCTAGGTGCTTGTATCTAGGGCCAATCCCAAAAAAACAAAAATACGTTAGACGTTTTCTCTGAAAATATCCAAAAAAAGTGAAAACCAAAAACTAAAACAGGGACTGCTAATTTCTATTTGACTTTAAAACAAACGTAAGGACTCACTTGTTTTGGGAGAGCAATCCCCGAAAAAAATTACATCTCAGATCTCATCTCCAGATCAGTGAGAGAGGGACGACACATAAGGTAGAGCCAGAGTCTGGGCTTTTATTGAAATACTACTTAGTTCACGCCTTCAATCACCTTATCTTCAGTGGGTAAGCTCGGGTAGCCGGAAACGGTCCGAGTTTACTTAGCAGAGTGGGAGGTTTAAAGGACACTGCGTAAGGCTCGGTCCTTAAGGAATACGGGTAGCCGGAAACGGTCCGTACTTACTTCCATACTGGCTGAGACTAGATGATTCCTGGCGAGAACTCGGGACAGTACGACGTCGAAGTCTCGGGCACCTATCTGATCTCGCTAATCTGTGAGAACATTGTTTGTCAAACAACCTTAAAATCGAAAAGATAAACGACCGAACTCTTACGGTCATCACCAGGGTTGCGTTGGTGAACTCGGGGTTTGTTTTGTGTTTGATTGCGGTGTGAGTATAATCTTTCTAGATCTGATCATCAACAATCTTTCAAGATGATGGGAAGGCGATCGCTTCGGTCGACTCTGACCGATCCACTCTCTCGCGAGTCTACCCGTTCATCTAGATCGGTTCGGGAAGACTCTCGTCCCAAACCGAAATCCACTCGAGTTGCTACTTCCAGGCGTGACTCTAACCTTGGAAGTTCGTCGTCGATTTCTTCTCCTAAACCTTCTCTACCATCATCATCTCCAGATAATCATCAGCAGCTATATATTGATTTGACAAAGCCTGATTTGGATTCCTTTTCCTTTCCAGACGACATGGCTGGCAAAGGACCGCAGACCACTTCAGTTGTTATAGATCAGGCTGCGATCAACAGCGGTCTACTCGCTTCCCTTGAGGCAATACAGAATCAGATTAGGGAGCAGGGTAGAATGATGACTGATGTCAGAGCTGAGCTAACTCAACTGCGAGCACAACGAGATCATCTTGCAGCTGAGAACCCAGGACCTGAGGATCAGGAGCCGCAAGATGGACCAGAGAGACCTCTAGAGGACCCAAACCGCACGATGCAGCAACTCTACAACCCTGGAGCTACTACGACTCACCGATGGATCCGTCTCCCTGTCATCCGCGGGAACTTCGAGTTTCGACCTCAGACGATCCAGTTGTTGCCCAAGTTTCACGGGCTATCTACTGAGGAGCCGCACTTGCACCTTCAGGAGTTCGAGATGATCTGCAGCACGGTGCATGATGCTGAAGTAAACGAGGACACGATCAAATTGATCGCGTTTCCTTTCTCCCTTGTTGATCGAGCAGCCTACTGGCTGAAACATTTAGGGAGATATGTTTCGACCTGGGGAGAGCTGAGAACCGCATATCTGAATAAGTATTACCCTCTTGGTCGAACAAATGCTGCTAGAGCTATGATCAGTAACTTCACCATGATCGGGAACGAGCAGTTCCACGAGGCATGGGATAGATTTCGAGAGCTCATTGATCGGTGTCCCCACCATGACCTTTCGAAGCCGACTCTTGTACAGAGCTTCTTCGGTGGGCTGACACCGGAGTTACAGGGACTGGTGAATGCCGCCTGTGGTGGATCGTATTTCTCGATGCACGAAGACAGAGTCTGGGCCATTTACGAGAAAATGGCAGAGAATTACACCACGATGTCTCAGACTCGAGTATACAACCAGACGAAGCCACCTACATATCACCAGCACTCCCGAGTGGCACACATTGAAGGGAATCCACCTTCTGCGGTTTCGACTCTGATCGAATCCTCATCAGCTGATATGGGGATCATTTCCCAGAAGTTGGATCGCATGGAAATAATCGAGAAGAAGTGCCAGAATTTAGACAAGCTCGATAAACTTGACGAGCTTGAGAGATGCCTCAGTGATCTGAAGACACAGATTATGTGCCTTCAAGAACTACACACAGATTCCAACCGGTCTTCGAGGTCACAGGCTGACTCAGGTAGCCGAGACAGAGGCATACTTCCGAGGCCTCCAGTACAGCACATCTACCATGTGCATTCTGAGCATGTTCATCATCCCTCGGCATACCCGCAACTTCAGCAGACACCATCATCTGATACCCAGATGGTGGTGTATCAGAGCGATCAGCCCTTGGCATCTATGCCCCCAGCTTATTCGGAGATGCCTGAATCATTGACTGAGGTCAATGGGATCTGGTATGATCGACCGCAGCAACCAGGGATCCGTCGTGATCACCCTGGTTTCCGTTGGTCTACAGGAGGTGCCTCTTCCCAGCAGCAACCGCAGGCAACCATGGGGCAGAACAGAGATCATCAGCAGCAGCATTACGGTCCTCGGCAATACCAGAACCCTCAGTGGAGGCAGAGCACTTACCAGCCTCAGCAGCAGCAGCAATATCCTCCACAGCAGCAGCCAGCTCTGCAGCAGCCTCAGTATCACCAAGGCGACTCATCCGGGTCTCATGGACCTTTCCATGACAACCCAGCATTAGAATATCTCGCTAACCTTATCACTGATCAGCATGCTTCTTTCAGGCGAGAAATGGATGAGTTCAAAACCCATGTCACTGACCTCGTCAAGGGGAAGTCCGTCTTGCCTGCCCAGATAGAGCCCAACCCGAACAACCTGAAGCGAAAGTCTGAGCAGGTAGACTTGACCGAGCCCACCCTCCAATCACAGGTATTCTCCGATGACTATCTTTACTGTGATGATGCTGACTTCATCTCTCTTAGGAGCGGTAGGATTCCAGTAGGCGGAGACTCTACTAGGCTCGAGGACGATATCTCAGATCACGCAAGCGAGCCTGTAGAAGACACTAATGGTGGTGCTGAAGCCGCGACCTTTGACGATGAAGATGGTGGTGCTGAAGCCACCAATTCTGAAGAGCAGCCAGAGCCGAACGTCGACATAGCTGCTTTACCGTGCTTTGTAAATAGTAGTGATGATGATAGAAAATCACAAAAAAATGTAAAAAAGAGAAGAACTCGAAAAAGGAATAAAAAGATTGTTGATTCAGATCTTGATCTTTCTGATTGTTCGAAGAAAGCAAGTCCCCGTTCTCCAAAAACATTTGCTTCTACTTCTTCTGATCCTCCGATTGTACAGACTAACCCGGAGGATGTACAGATACCTTTTCCGAAAGCACTCTGCTTAGGAAAAGACGCTAAAAAAGAAAATTCCAAAAAGATTCAGATGAATGATCTGACGAAAGAGATGCTCGAAAAGTTTACGATTCAACTTACTCTTTCGGAAGCCTTGGCTCACATTCCTCTTCTGCAGAAAGGCTTAAAAGAACGAACCACCATCCGCAGAAAGAAGAGGCAGCGCAATCATTGTTCTGAGATCCATGTGTTGACCAAGGATACATGTTACGCTATTCAGAATCGACTCCCGGCCAAGAGATCAGATACGGGAGCGCCGTATGTCAGATGTGAGATCCTCGATCAGACTTTCGATCGGACTCTATTAGATAGCGGATCTTCGATTAATCTCCTTCCATCTTCCTTACTCGACAAGTTCGAGTTCGGGCCTCTTCAACCAAGCCGAACGGTCTTGCAGTTTGCTGATAGATCAGTCAAGAGGCCTAAGGGTTTAATCGAAGACGTTATCGTCACCATTCAGGGTTTGCAATTCCCCGTGGACTTCGTCGTGTTGGACATGGCGGTCCCTGAATGTGTGTCCGATACCCCGATCATATTAGGACGACCTTTTCTGGCAACAGCAAAGGCCGTATCCGATTATGGTACTGGGAAGGTGTACTTTCGCGTCCAGGGCGAAAGTATACATATAGAGACGATCCAAGATCATAACTCTAGAGCAGCTGGATCAGAGAGAGCATCTGATGACGAGCCCGACAGTCATCAGGATTGTGACTTCGTACAAACCGATGATGAGGCCATCTGGGCCGAACCGAGTACCCAATCTTTCATTCCACCTTCAGTTGAAGCCGAAATTCAGATATCTGAGGATGGGAGATTGGAGAGCACAATCCTAGAAGAGAACATCAAGAATCTTGACAGAGACGATTCTGATACTTTTTCAGATCATTCATGCATTCTATATCCCTCCGAGTCAGAAGTGAATACTCAGAGTCATCAGTCATCCGCAGATCATTCCGATTCCGACGATGCTGATTGGCAGTGCTTTGCCGAATTCCTATCACTTCAGACTCCTTTATCAGAGCCTACAACCAGTCTGGAGATCAAATCAAATCAGAACACCCAACCATCTCCAGATCTTTCTGAGTCAGAGCAGGCAGAGCTCATGCACACCGATCTAGTAGCCTATACCCAGGCTCTAATCAAACCCGCCCTCCCTGCCCCTTCTCCCCCTGAACTCAAACCGTTACCTCAAAGCATGAAGTACCGATTCCTTGCGGGTGAATCGAAAATGTTTCCGGTCATCATCTCTTCTAATCTGACCGAAGATCAAGAATCCCGTCTGATGGCGATTCTTGAAAAGTACCGCAAGGCGATCGGGTGGTCAGTAGCCGATCTCCATGGGATTAGTCCGGCTCTCTGCTCCCACCGCATCTTTCTCGAGGATGACGCCAAGCCATCTCGTGAGTTTCAGCGCAGGCTGAACCCAAATCTTCGAGAAGTGGTTATGAAGGAAATATCCAAGTGGTGGAGCGCCGACTTTATCTATCCCATCTCCGACTCGAAATGGGTTAGTCCTTTGCATGTGGTACCCAAGAAGACGGGTATCACCACAGTGATCAACGAGGACGGAGAGGAGATCGCTACCCGAGTACCGACTTCTTGGCGCGTCTGTGTGGACTACAGACGTTTGAATCAAGCGACCAAGAAGGATCACTTTCCGCTACCATTCATCGATCAGATCATCGAACGGTTAGCCGGGAAGAGCCATTATTGCTTTCTCGATGGGTACTCGGGATATAATCAAGTAGCCATTGCTCCAGAAGATCAAGAAAAGACGACATTCACCTGTCCGTTCGGAACGTATGCTTTCAAACGGATGCCCTTTGGATTATGTAATGCTCCGGCTACATTCCAGAGGTGCATGCTTTCGATATTCGCAGACATGGTGGGAGATATCTTGGAGGTCTTCATGGACGATTTCTCGGTCTACGGCGATGATTTTGATTCTTGCCTTTCTAGCCTAGACCGCGTGCTTCAGAGGTGCACAGAAGTTAACCTCGTGCTTTCTTGGGAGAAGAGTCATTTCATGATGACTCAGGGGACGGTCCTTGGTCACATCATCTCCAACCGGGGCATGGAGGTGGATCCGGCCAAGGTGGATATCATAAAGAAACTCAATCCACCGTCCAATCTGAAACAGCTACGGTCATTTCTTGGGCATGTCGGTTTCTACCGACGTTTCATTCGAGACTTCAGCAAAATTGCCCGACCGTTATCTGATCTTCTAGCGAAAGACACTGAGTTTATAGTTGATGATAAGTGTCTTTCGGCTTTCGACACTCTCAAGAACATGGTTGTAGAGGCTCCTGTCCTTCAGCCACCCGATTGGTCTCTCCCATTCGAGATCATGACGGATGCCTCAGATTTTGCCGTTGGGGCTGTGTTGGGACAGAGGAGGGATGGCCTTCCATACGCCATACACTACGCTAGCAAGACTTTGGATTCCGCGCAGCGGAATTACACGGTTACAGAGAAAGAGATGCTAGCCGTAGTATTTGCCTTAGATAAATTTAGATCCCACATCTTAGGATCCAAAGTCACAATCTTCACTGATCACACCGCCATCAAGTACTTAATGGATAAGAAGGATTCGAAGCCGCGTCTGACCAGATGGATCCTTCTACTCCAGGAGTTCGACATTGTTATCAAGGATAAGCCTGGAGTCAAGAATGTGGTGGCGGATCACCTCTCCCGACTAGAACTACCCGAGACTTCTGATTTTGATACACCAATCACCGAGACCTTCCCCGATGAGGCGATTCTTGCTGTCGCCTCGCTGCCATGGTATGCCGACATTGTGAACTTTCTTGTTGCTAAGAAAGTTCCGCAAGGTTGGTCCAGACAGAGACTTGAGACTTTCCTCGCGAAAGCCAAGTCTTACCATTGGGAGGATCCGGTCCTTTATCATGAAGGAGCGGATTCCGTCTGGCGTAGGTGTATTCCTCAGGAGGAATACCAGAGTGTCCTCATGTATTGTCATCGATTAGAAGCTGGAGGACACCATTCAGGGAAGAGGACAACACAAAAGGTGCTCCAATCCGGCCTTTGGTGGCCTACGCTCGTTGCGGATGCTCATGCATTCGTAAAGAGATGTACTGACTGCCAGAAGATGGGTACTTGTGGACATAAAGACATGATGCCAATGCAGCCGATCCACTTCTGTGAAGTGTTCGATGCATGGGGTATCGACTTTATGGGCCCATTTCCGAAAAGTCAGGGATTCGAGTATATCCTTTTAGCTGTGGATTATGTGAGTCGTTGGGTGGAGGCTATTCCTGCCCGAGCCGCGGATGCGAACACGGTTTGTAAGTTCCTGAGAAAGCATATCATTACGCGGTTCGAAATCCCTCGTGTTCTGATCTCAGACGGGGGTAGCCACTTCATCAACGACAAGGTAAGAGCACTTGCTAACGAGTTCGGCATAGACCATCGGGTTGCTACTCCGTATCATCCTCAGACGAATGGTCTAGCCGAGGTTTCGAATAGGGAGATCAAGACGATCTTGCAGAAGGTTGTTCGCCCAGACCGAAAGGATTGGTCGCAACTTTTGGACTCGGTTCTCTGGGCATATCGAACATCCTTCAAGACTCCATTAGGCACATCTCCCTTTCGACTCGTTTATGGCAAGCCATGCCACTTACCTGTTGAGATCAAGCACAAATCCTGGTGGGCAGTGAAAGAAGTGATCTTTGGACTAGATGATTCGGGAGATCAGAGGCAGACTGAACTGGCAGCCCTGGAAGAGCTGAGAGATCAAGCCTTCACGAGTAGCCTACATTACAAAGAGCGGATGAAAGAGTGGCATGATGCTCACATCAGCCACAAGCAATTTGAGCCGAATCAGAAAGTATGGCTATTCGATGCGAGACTGAAACTATTTCCAGGGAAACTTCAGAGTAAATGGAAAGGCCCTTACATTGTCAGAAAGGTGTACGGCAACGGTAGCATTGATATATCTGAGTTGTCATCTGAGTCCACCTTTCGAGTCAACGGTCAGCGATTGAAACCATTTCTCGATCATGATCCGCCGACCGTTGAAGTTGCCCCGATCCATTTTGTATGAGATGATCTCTTCACTCTTACACTTCGCATCTCATACCTGATTTTCAACAATCATTTTGTATATATTTCCGATTTCATCCTTTTTTTCTTTTCGTTTGTCGTACACCCTTAGGTTCATCTAGATTTTGCTATACTTAGGATGTGCTTTATCCTAAGTATAGGGGGGTGTAGACACCATGTTGTTTGTATCGTCCTGTTCGGTCACCCCTGTTGTTGCTTATACTTAGGGTGTATTTTACCCTAAGTATAGGGGGGGTGATCTCGCTCATATCCCCTTTTGATCGTCGTCGGTTTTTGTCTCGTCTGCTCCCTCGCTTGTCCCTCACCTTTTGATTTTCGTCTCTATACTTAGGGATATTTTACCCGAAGTATAGGGGGGACAAGCCGAGCCGCTGAGTATGTGCATTCTCTTGACCTCGGTCATCTTCGGTTTTGAGTCCGCTATCCTTAGGACCACTTGATCCTATGTATAGAGGAGATGACCGACTTCTATTCTTTTATTCGTTATTGAGTCGTTGTAGTATAGATTCTTTTCACCGATCTATACTTAGCCCGAGTTATGTCTTCCTTTGCCGCTTCTTTGGTCACTATGAGGACATAGTTCACGCTAAGTATAGGGGGGTGTCGTATATATATGCTATATATACTTTAGAAGCCATAACTCGTACTTTCTCGTATTTTTAATAATAAGGCTTCTTAAAAGTATGGGTTTATATTTTGGTTTTTTTTAAAAGCCGCAAGAAAACCGTAAAAATGTTTTTATAAAAAATGGCTTAAAAATTGTAGATAAAAAAATTGTAAAATTCTTGGATAAAATCCTTAAAAATTTCAAAAATAAAATCCTTGAAAAATCTTATATAAAAGCTATATAACTTGTATATAAAACTTGTATAAAATCCCTTTGTAAAATACACAAAAATCCGTGTAAAATTTTTGTAAATAGAATTAATCCACTAACTTTTACAAAAAGACCCCTAAAAATTGAAAAGTTTTAAAATCCAATAAAAATTTACAAAATTCTTTAAAAACCACTTAACACATTTAAGCCGAAAAATCTACCTCATCAAAAAATTGTTGCATTCATTAGCATTTTTCAAGACAAGTTTGATTCTTGAACCGCATGGATCTAAGTCCGAGAAATGGAGCTTGGTTTAGACCTTAATCCACTTAATTCTGAAGGGACTTTATTAGGATCGGGAATTGAGACTCTTCAGGTCTTGTAGACTTAATTCTTTGGGTTCCATGAGACCGTGTTCGGAATTCAACTTGAAAGTGCCTAAGTAGGACACCTGGTGTCATCCGTTGAACTCTTCTCCATTTGAACCAATTTTGAGCTCATGCACTCTGCACTTAGCTCGACCTGCCTGGGGTTGCGAAGGGCAATCCATTTCGGTGGTGCGTTTCCATCCTTATCTGGTGGTGGTGATGTCTAAAGACGGGAGAGATTGGGGTTGAAATAAAGCTTCGGATGAGGGAAGGATCCGCTGGCACAATTTTTTCCAAGACCCCAAAAAATGGGCGGAATGAAAAGATGCTATATCCGTCGGGGCACAAAAGACCGATGCAGTGCAACAACCATTACTACCAAAGAAGCCAAATAAATCAAATACCAAAAATGACCACAATGGTCCGAGCTTCAGAAAAGCCTGCATGTCTTCGTGGAGACTTGGCTAAACTGGCCAGGCTTCACCGGAGATGTGATTACACTGATCACACTCCAGTTCTCTTCTCCTTCTTCTACCTTCTTTCTTACTCGATTGTGGACACAGCACGACCTGACCTCAGAAGGAAATACCTCCCTCCTCGAGGACTGAGTTGCTGGATAAGGGCCCAATGGAAGTGTGTAGCTGTATGGGCGGTTTCTTCGCTTCTCTAAGCGGGAAGAGCTAAAACTTTTCACACACAGTACAAATTGCTTTCAAAGATGAAAAGTTTGCGTGATGGATAGGTGGATCTGAGCTGGCTGTTGAGGTGAATCTGGATAAGGATTTTGTGGAACTTGAGGGCTGTCGAGGATTAAATCCTAAGTCTAATAGAGTCCCGACACACTATTAATCCAAAGGTCTAAATCCAGGCTCCAGATTTCGTATAAAGTGAAATTCGGTTTAAAGAAACAAGCATGTTCTAAGTTCTTTTATTTTCCTTTTCCTTTTTCTTTTTGCTTGCACTTATTTATAGAATAAGTGTTTGCTAAGGGACTAGCAAAGTTAAAGTATAGGGGAATGATGAATCCGTGATTCATCGCCTTTATTCTTTCATTTTGGCTAAAATCCTTGGTAAAATACATGTAAATATCCACTAATTCCAATTAATTATCACTTTAACTATAAATATTAATATTATATATTTAACACTTATTTTCACCAAAATAAAAGAATAAAGAGAAAAAGGAAAATAAAAATAAAAGAAGGATGTATATGTAATATACAGACTGATCCTAACCCCGAGACCAGGTCAATATTGACCGGGTCGGCAAAAGAAATAAGTAGGGGGAGATAAGGATCATAACTTATAAAAATATTCAGAAAATAAAGACCAAAAATATAATTTACCCATTTTTCATAATGTAAATACTTCACCTATTTTATTTATCATCAAAACAACTTCAAATCAAAACACTCCTTTTGTAAAAAATGTTCATAAAAATATGTAATATTTTATAAAAATATTAGAAGAATATTTCGTCACAAAAATAAAATAACCGCAATGAACCGGAAAAGCCATAAAAGCCGACTTCCGAGGTTCATATCTATTTATAGAAAACTCCAAATTGACCAAACTCACTTTTAAAATCCGTTTTATATATAGTACTATTTATTAAAAATATCAGAAAAATATTCGGATAAAACCGGTGAGTTTCGGCTTTTTGGACCCGTTGTCTATATGTACAATATGTAGAAACTTCCCCGATTTTTAATTAAATAACCGTAAACCGTATTAACTTAATTCTTTTTCTAAAAATCATCTAAAATTGTAAATAAAAATATAAAAATAAAAATAAATTAAAATACCGAAAAAATCCGGAGGCCCGAAGCCGCTACTTTTTTCGTCCGGGCCTCATAACTCGGCCGTATGAACTCCGAATTGAGCAAACTCAGTCCCTAAAATTATACTTTTCAATTATTTACAAAATGACACTAGTTTCGCTAAAATCGGAGTTAATGCGAAAAATGCGGGTTCCGGGGTCCGTATTGGTATATTTGTACAATAAGCCGTAACTTATATTATTATTTAATACATTAACCATTCGTTTTTATAAATAATACTTTATTTATTTATTTAAATTAATTAATTAATTTATTAATTTAATTAATTATAATTTATACCTACATTATTCAATTATTTAATCTAATGTATCATTAACCTATTTTTAGGTGGGATATAACTCTTTTGTCTTTTCTCTATTTTGTCCTATTCATATTATTTATTTCTCCCCCATTTCCGCCACATGGCAGGCTGTCATTGGTCTTTTTTTTTTTTTGCTTTTCTCTCTCTTTTCCTTTTTCCTTCTTTCCACGTCACCTTCTTCTTCCTCCTTTTTCCCTTCTTCCTCCAAACCCATCTCCTCTCCATCGACCTTCCTCCTTCCTCTCTCGCCAGCCGCGCCAACGGCCCGGCCGTTTGCCGGTACGCCAACCGACTCTCCTTCGCTCGAACTCCGTCTAGGTTCTTCCTCGCCGGATTTCCGTCCAGATTCATCGAATCTAGACCTTCTTCTTCTTCTCCTCCGTCCCCGCCAACCGCGCCAACGGCCCGGCCGTTGGCCGGTACTCCAACAACTTCCTTGCTCTCGTCACCGCCGGTGGTGACGAGACTCCACCTCCTCTATATAAGGCCGACCACCTCCTCTGAATCATTTCATCCGCCATTTTCACTTCCTCCACCTTCCCTGTGAGCTCCGGCGTGTGAGAGAGAGTCTCGTGACAGGAGTTTCGTCTCCTCCGGCCGTCGAGCGAGGTAGATCGACGAAGGATTCGGCGAGATCGGGTCGCCGGTGTTGAGCCCTGCTCCTCCGCGCGCAGCAGCCTCCGCGGAGCGCCGCCGTGTTGAGGCGATAACTTCGGAGCTCCTCCGCAAGCTTCGATCCAGAGGCGCATCATCTATTTCAATCTCCCCCGTTCCCGTGCATTTCCAGGTTAGCAATCCTCTCTTCTCTTCATCTCTCTCTCTCTCTCTCTCTCTCTGCTTTAATCCCGTTTTCTCTTCTCCTGCATCTATTTCCCCTCTCAATCCCTCTCTGCTATTCTACCTCTCTCTTCTCAATCAATTTTTTTTCTCTCTGTTGTCTCCAAATTCTCTTCTGAATCCTACCTAATCAGATCACTCATCACCTTCATCTTCGATTCCCTCCATCCTACTTCTACCTTACGCAATCTACCGCTTCCAGTCACGCACAGGGGCTGGAAATTTAAGGCTCCGACTCTTCCACCGTCTACGGAGTCCCGCTCATTTTCCAGTAGTTTTTACTCACTGCACCTATCTGCAATTGTTTATACTTCCTATAGATTTGAAATCACTGAGATTAGATAATCATACGAAACTCGTCGTTGATTTGAATTTGAACTGGGGAGTAATCAATGGGTTATTCTGCTTTGGAATCTAATAGTTGTTGTGCTGATATGTAAAAATCCACTAGAGATTCGTAGCTTGCTGATTGAATGTTTAGATGCTTGGGTAATAATTAGCATAATAATATCATGATATATATGCCCTTGGTTGATTTGGATCCGATTCTGTGAGAATCGAGAGAGAGAGAGAAATTTCTATTTGCAGGAATTCTATCACCAGGAGCCAATTCCGTTGCCGCAGTACACTGAAGCATCTTCGTCACAAGGAACATCTGCAAAAATCGGACTATTCATGAGCACAACGCCCCACCGCTTCGACGTCGACGACGACCTACAGATACCGAACTCTGTCCTATCCTTCGAAGAGTCGTTGCCGTGCGACTATTCTCCAGTGTAGTTCTGATTAGCGAACATCTACTTCAGAGAATGATTACCTGCAGGTGCATGTGTTGCTGGAGATTTAATCAAGCATCGTCATTGAACCGCAACTGATCGAAGACAACCTGGAGCATCGCAGCCTGCAAAACAATTCGGGAAAACAAGAGGCAGATTCTAAATCTATCAGCACCCGATTTCAGATCATTCAGGAGCCTTTCGATTATCCGTTGATCGGACGCATAACAGCGAACCACGCATCGACCTCGAATCCGTCGCCTCACCGTATCTCCTTACTCCAGCCGCGTAACGTCCTCACGTGCGCGGCACGTGAGACGGAGATATTTTTAGTGAACTTTGCGTTTATGCCTTCGGAACTATTGTATACTCCAAACAGGTCCTGAAGGAGTTCCAGCCACGTGAAGACCACAAGCTATCTGGTGACTTTACGGGCGCGCCCCTCCAATTTCTGCGGATTTACACGCGCCCCTGTAGTTTCTGCATTTTTACACCTATACCCCTGTACAGTTACCTTAACACCATACATAACTTCTACCTAATAAATAAAAGTCTAAAATACATAAAAATATAAAAAATATTAGTATAAATACAGTATTTCATATATATACAGTATTAAATATGTCTGAAAATAAGAAAAAAATAATAAAAATAATAAAACCAATAAAAAAAATATAAAACATACCAAAACTTCAAAAATTCATAACTAACTCAAGAAAAATCCCCCAAAAACGCACAATATATCGTTTTAAAGGTAATTTCATCTAGTTTCTACAGAAAATATAATAAAAATATTTTACCATCATTTTCACTCTCAAAAATAAAAAATGCGTCCCTGTTTTCAATAACCTTTTTGTTTTCTACATTAGAAGTTAACCAAAACCTATAAAAATCGTAAAAATCCTTTAAAATCCATAAAAACAGTAAAGGACATTAAAAATGTAAAAAGTATAAAATAAAAATCAAATAAAAATCCAGAAAAATTATTAAAAATAAAATAAAAATTAGGAAACCCTTTACCTAAGGTTTTCTACCGTTTTACCTAGTTCCAACAGTTTGCCTCCCTGAGTTCGACACTCCCGTACGAATCACTATACACATTTGTTTAGGAGTATAAATAAAATAAAGAAGATTAACTAACCCTTAATCTTTTCTGGTAAAACTCACCTGGTCGATACAACGACCGAAATCTTCTTTCTCTGATTTCTTCGCAGGAATTCGAGAAGACAGCAGATCAGGTGACGTGTTTTTCAATGGTTCGTATATACATCAAGTTCATATTTTATAAATTTCGATATGAATTGAACGAAGTGAAGGAACTTAATGTTCGAACTCATCTGAACTCCCTGGATTACTGTCAGTATTTTGTGTCATATATTGGGAAGTCTGATGAAGAATTATGTGTTTCATCGTCAACGGAAAGTGACTTTCTTGTTTGTGAATGCAAGAATATGCAATTCTTTGGATATCCATGTAGGCACATACTTGCAGTATTGAAGATACAGAACATGGAGCGTTTGAATGAGGAATATATACTGAAAAGGTGGACAAGAACCATTAAAAAATCAAATAATTATCTTATTTGTGTGAAAGTTGCACACCAAGAAAGGTCGTCTCAGCTAAATCAATTGTGTTCGCATATTATTTCAGCTTCGGTTGAACATGATGAGGATATATTCTTATTTGCCAAAGAAAGATTAAGTGATTTATGTAGCAACATTGA
Organism: Ottelia alismoides; assembly: GCA_037367405.1. Lineage (NCBI taxonomy): Eukaryota > Viridiplantae > Streptophyta > Magnoliopsida > Alismatales > Hydrocharitaceae > Ottelia > Ottelia alismoides. The sequence continues at coordinate 1,215,738 of JAZKJV010002289.1, read as the reverse complement.
TCGCATGATAAGTAACAAACCTTCTTCGAGTTCTACAACAGTGAACAATACAAATGTTCCAGATATGATTACGGAACCAGCTGTTAAAGAACCTAATGTTGCTAGAACGAAAGGAAGTGGTCGTGGTGGTAGATCTAAGGGCGTTGGCAATCGTATTAGATCGGAATCTGAAATGAGAAGAAACAGAGGCCGACAATGCAAATCTTGCCTCAAATACAATGTTGGACACGATTCTAGGAATTGTCCTAATAACAAATCTGCGAATCATGGTAAATATTTATCGTTCGTTGTTTATTGTTATGTTTTTTTTCCACTAATCTTTGTGTTTCAGTTGAAAATGAACGAAATTAAAGTGATTTGATCAAATTCTAATAAAGTAAGATTATATTTTTTGATATTTTGTTGCAACATTTTATACATCTCATATAAACCATCTTAATATTGCTTATTATTTTCCTTTTTATTCTGTTTGTGTCTGCAGGTTTGCAATCTTCTGAAAGATTCATGGCTGCAAATGAGCTTTTACGTTTGGATGCTTATTAGACTTAGATTATCTATTTTTATGTATGTTTGTTGATTATTGTTCTTTGTTTATTTTTTGGTAGAATTCAAACAATGTGATATTTATGTTCTTTCAGATCAGATGTATCCCTTGGTATTATCATAACATAGAGTATTTCAGATGTTTGATTATAAAGTTGACACATTTCCGTAAGCCAGTTGATTATAAAGTTAATTATAAATTAATAATGAAGAATAACAAATAATTAGTAATCATCGTGCACCCGTCATCGTGATGTTAATCTTTAAAGTATAAGAAGATTTTCGATCATTGGAAAAATCTAATCTAACCAGAAAGTCGTTTAGTTATCGATAAATGCAATATATATTATACTTTTTACAAATAACTTCTATATTCTACATGTTATAGTAATAGTTTACAATATGTTACCATAATTTACATAAAGTTACATTATTTTACATCTTTATTTTTACCTGCAAGATTGCAATGTTGAGAGAGATTCTTTGATGAAAGGTTGCAATTTTATGAAAGTTTCATTATTTTACAACTATATTATTGGTTGAAAGATTGCAATTGTTAACATAATTGTTACCAAAATAACGAATTGCAATTATTTACGTAAATTTTCATTATTTTAGAATCTTGTACATGATATGTAATAATGAAGAATAACAAACAATTAGTAATCAGCGTGCACCCATCATCGTGATGTTAATCTTTAAAGTATAAGAAGTTTTTCTATCATTGGAAAACTCTAAGATTACAAGGAAGTCGTTTAGATATCGAGCATTGCAATATATCTCATATGTTTTACAAATATGTTCAGTATTTTACATACCTTGTTATTATTTTACAAATCGTTTTCATAATTTACATAAAGTGTCAATATTTTACAACTATTTTCTTGACCGAAAGATTGAATTATCTGAAAGTTTCTTTGATGAAAGGTTGCAATTTTCTGAAAGTTTCATTATTTTACGACTAGATTATTGGCTGAAAGTTTGCAATTGTTACCATAATTGTTTCCATAATAACGAATTGCAATACTTTACGTAAATTTTAATGATTTTAGAAATATGTAGATGATATGAAGAATAACAAACAATTAGCAATCATCGTGCACCCCTCATTGTGATGTTAATCTTTAAAGTAGAAGAAGTTTTTCTAGCATTGGAATCTTACAAGGAATCTTAAATTAAAGTATTTGCAACATTATTTGTATCATAATTGTTTAGCTATGCGCAAATACAAGTCGAAATCAGTATGAGTAATAACAAACTGTTACTGATGTGTATCTTTAAAGTAGAAGAAGATTTTCGATCATTCGAAAACTTTAACACAAACAGAATGTTGTGTAGTTATAAACCATTATAATATATCTTAGACTTTTTACGAATAGATATACTATTTTACATATAAGAACAACAGTTTACGTATTTGTACTATAGTTTACAAACATCTTCATTATAATACAATTAGCTACATTACTCCTGACAATACTTTGATACTATCTGCAAATACAAGTCTATATCAGCATGAGTAATAACAAACAAATAGTAATCATTGCGATGTCAATTGGAATCTATAACATAACCACAATGAATATAATGACGACAACATGTAACATATAGTCAATGCAAACATAGATTACTCGTCAGATTTAAATGAAATGTTTGGTTCTAAAGAAGTTATAAAGTAGAAACTGTGGAAACATACACAATTTAAGACAATTAAACAGTACATAGTTCTGACTTAAAATAAAAAACTCTAAGATATGTATTTAATATGTCATCTAGATTTATCATTGTGTCGCCGAGTTCTCTATGTGACCACACGTTAACAACAACGAAGCTATTTCAGATCTGAATCTGTCAATATCATCGTAGGTGAAGTCCAACGCCCTTCCTTCACATAGGTACTCCATCATCTTCATCACGTAAATCCCACAATCCAGACTCTGTGAAGGTTGCTGCGGGCAATCTTGCACGTAAATTATCTCCCAACCTGCAAGGCAATCATCTGGAATGCTGTCCATGAAGTACTCAGAAATCCATCCATGCTGACATGTAATTAAAAAAGAATATTATTAACAGTCAATCAAGAATTTTATTAAAATATAAACTTTAATTATCTCATACCCATTTCAATACATCCTTCTTATGGAATTTTGTTCCTTTCATAGAATTGTATGAAAGGAACTTTCTTGCTTTAAAATCGGTAACAAGAAGGTGCCAATGGTTTCTTGTGTGGATAACAGTGAAGATTTTCTCCAACTCTGGCATGAATAATCCTTCTTTGTATAGCTCCTCAAGCTTATCAAATTCACTTTCCGTAGCATTAACCAGCAGGTTCACAAGATATTGCTGCAAAAATACAAGTAATAATACTAAATTATGATGATTAAAGATATTTGAGATTAATTATATCAGTAATCATAATCTCACCATTTGAAATATTGGTGTGAATACAAATGGGACATGATCATTAGTTATGCTGTATTTATGGTGTAGCACATCCATAAACATGTCGATTATCTACAATATCAAAAACAATTTAGTCATAAACAAATATAAAAAGGTAAATATTATAAACATACGTACCATATCCTCAATCATTCTTTCGTACAAGAAGTTATGAATATCTCTTCCTTTACAACTCCGATTTCCCGGAGTGAAGTATGTGGCGTTTAGTCTGATGAATTTTATTTAATTAATATTATATATCTAAAGTTAAAGATTTTTACATATAAAAGATGAAATTTGTGGTAAATTACTTACTTGTCGGCAGGATCGCGAAGAAATTCTTGGATCGTTTTCTTTGTCTGTTCTGACACTTTTTCGTAACCAATGAAATCGGTTACTAGATTGCAGAGATACTGATTCTTATTCAATCAATTATAGACAAGGTTAGAAACAGTTGATATCATCATCATATAGAATATACATAGTTGTGTATTCAATGATACAAAAGGATTTGTTTTATTTTTTATGGCTTACCTCACTGGATGTGTCATCCTCTTGTTTTCCAATTTCTTCTTTCCCTTGCTTCTCTGCTTCTTGTACAAATTTTTTTGCTTCTCTTCTTTGTTTCAATCTTTTTATTATTGAGCTCTGTTGCACAGTGACTTTTTCCCTCTTTCTTCTCTTTGTAATAGGCTTTGTGTTCTCATTTTCTGATTTTGAATGGTCACCAATGTTCAGATCGAAAGAAGGCATGTCACTCTTGAGAGGTGAATCTTTTTTTTTGTATCTTGAGATTGATACAGTGGATCTTCATCACAGATTTCAGAAATTAAATTCTGAAGTTTTTCTCCGATATCTGAGTCACTAGGTTCTAAATCTCCTACATTGACATCAGATACATTTCGTGTTGTTGCATCCATGTCTTGGTCATTCTCATCAATGTCACCTTCATCTTTATTTCCAGATATATTCTCCAAAGTTTCTTCTGAATCTAATGCTTTATGACCAAGATCAATCATATCATGATCAGGAACCATTTTTATTTTTTCCTTCAGCTCCATAATCTCAGTTGTCAACCTAATATTCTCCTTCTTCAATTTTGAATTTATTCTGATATGTTCCTATGATTTTCTCTTTCAGCTCCTCTATCTCAATGGAAAATGCATCACACATACATGTTTTTTATTTTTTTTACAATGTCTGCACTGGAAACCCAAGCATCTTTTTTTTGGTCACTCATTTCTCCTAGCTGTTGCTTTCCTTTCTTTTTTAAAGCATCCTCTGGCACTGGGATTGGGTGTATGATCAAAATTTCTGGTCTTCTAACCGCAAAACCATCCATTGTAAATTTCTCAAAAGGAAAGACAAACTCGTCTGCTCCTATCTTTACAATTTCATTTTTTGAAGTTGTAAAGCAGGCAATATCTATATAAACAAGATATTTATTATTGGAAAAAAAATGAAATTACGATTCATTCAGTATTTTATTAATCATCTCAACAAGGCTTACTTGATCACAACTTATTGAAACCAATGCTCTTGAAACTCCTTTGATTGGTCCAGCCCACTTCCTTATTCGTGGCCTAAGATCTCTGCTGACCACAAGCTCCTTGCAGCAGTACTCCATCATCCATACCTGATACATTGGTGTTATTAATATTTATGTTTTTTATCATTTAATAAATTATATTTTCAAAGTACTCACATATAAGCAGGCAACACATCCTGTAAGGTAACCAAGTGTTACCCTTGATGAACCTGCTCTTCTCTTCTGAACTCTACTCACAACGTCATCCATGTTGAATAGTATCATCCTTGCTACAGCCCCAGACCAGTTAAAGTATCTTGTATCTTCAAGTGATTCTACATAGTGTAACAAATCTTTCGGAAAAGAATAAGAACTGTCTGGGAAAAGGAATGTGGCAAACATCAAAAGTATCAAGCATGTAACATAAATAGAGACAGAGTTGTCATCATCTCTATTGTAGTAGTCCTCGAGTATGTTGTTCAACTTCCTTCTATTGAAAATCATTCCTTCTGCAAACATTTGTGAGATATAAAAGATTTCCATTGAAGGTGTCTTCCTCTCACTGTTATTGAAAATCCGGAGCTTGGCAGGCCCAAAATTGCTCCAACTACTTCATCACTGAAACTCACTACCTTATTCCCAAATCTGAAATTTCTGCCTCCTTGGTATTGCTCAACCAACCATTGAAGATTTTTTCTTTGTATTTCAACATGGCTAATGTTAATTATTTTCCCAAAAGCCGTCTTTGACAGTAGTGCTTGTTGTTTGGGCGTGGGTCTATGGTTATCAATGAACTGAACAAAATGTTCAATGTAGCACCTGTGTTGTACATAACCTTTGCCTAAAGAAGAGAAAAAAATATATTTGTGTTTGCAATAATCAGTGATTTTATTCATACAAATAAAAAACACAATTTATATTTAAGTAAAAATAAATATTCATACTTCCAAAAACATCATTAAGCTTCAGAGCATCCTTATCAACATCGAATTCCTTTGTTTTGATAACTTGTAGTTGTGGTCCTTCTGTTCATAGCATTTACCAGAGATATAATTTGTCTAAAATTGTTAAAATAGTCGTATAAATTTGAAAATGTACTTACTTTTGATTTGTTGCTTCGGCCGATGGATCTGGAGTTCCATCATTGCACCCCCACTGTACTGATCTGAGTCTTCATCCCGTTCCCTCGTTGGTTCAACCAAGTTCGATTGCATCTCCTCCATCGTCGCCTGATGTCCTTCTTTTCTCCTTAGATAGCGATTTTTCGAGTGGAAACTCTCTCCTAAATCGAATCGCTAGAAGATCGCCCGCCTTGCCATCGTCGCCCTTATGCGGTAAGTTCTTTTTGATTAATTTCAAATTAGGTTTTCTGGTAACTTTATTATATGAATATACTTCATATGTTACTTTCCTTAAATTCGATTTAATTTACTCACATATCTATTTTTTTGAATTATTGGCAATTTTGTATTTTTTGAAATTAAACGGGAGCTCGTTTTTGGTTTTGACTAAAAATAGAAAGAATTTGAATTTTTAAATTACAAATTGATTTAACTTAATCAATGAGTAATCATTAATTTGGTAATTAATTAATTATCGAAAACTTCATTTCCCCTTTTTCCTTTGCTCTTCAACCATTGTTAGCTATCTTTTTCTTTTGAAATTCACTTCTGATTTATCTTCTCTACGTCTAAACAGGTCAGTATTTTATCTTCATCTACTCACTATGTTTGTTCTTCTTCTTTTTTTCCTTTGTTCAAAATTCCAGTATATGTTTTCATCAATCTTTATGCACAATTTAAATGTAAAAGATTCATTTTTGCGTTTAGCTTTTGATTCTTTGAATCAGACATGTGTTTCTCGCAAGAAATTCTTCATAGCATCTGCAATCTCATTCTCTAGCGAAATTTTCCTGTTGTATATAAAATCACTAATTTAATTTTTCAAATCCGTAATTCAGGAAATCATACATTGTTTATTTATCACTGCTTATGTTCTCTTTTGAAATCATAAAAAATTTCAAAGATAAAATTTTTAAAATGTTATATAATTCAAATATCACCATGAGAGCATCATTGTCAGCATTTATCATGTATATCTTCCCATTTTATTTGTAGAATAGAGAATATCAAACCAAGAGAAATTTCAAATTGTAGAATAGAAGACGAAGCTGTAAAATATAACATGATTTTGTAAAATATAGACTAATAATGTAAAATAGGGGCAACATTGTCAATTACTTAATGCAAAATGTCAGAATACTCAGTAAAATACCCTCAATTCTTGTAAAATAAATTGTACATTTGTAATATATTATTATACAATTGTAATTATATGTGATATCAAGATTCTGAGAAAATAAATATACATTCGTATACGTATCGTACATATATTAATTGAGATATACATTAACATAATAGAGTAGCCTTTTGTAAAATATACAATTTATACGTAAAATATGATAAGTGTTGGTAAGCTTGTTTAAAAGTTTGTAAAAAATATTCTACAGTTATCATAATATCATTGTAAAATATCTTCTAAATTTGTAATTGTCGTTTGTATTGTGTAAATTATAGATATATAACGTAATTCATTGTTTCATTTCCTTATGTCCAAATTTCTCATTTTGTATATGCGTATAGGAGAGTTTGCAATGTCTTTATCAATTTCGTATTTTTTTACGTAACCGAATGTAATTTTTTTTACTTAATATGTGTAAAATTCATTTGAATAAATGCAATATATCATCGTCTTCTAGGATTTTTTCCGCATAAGCGATAGATTATATGTTGTAAAATACGACATAAAGATGTAAAATAGCACAATATTTTGTATTATCATAACAGATTATTTCAAAATACGTTGCTTTTAATCAACCAAGATTTTGACGAAATGTTGTGTTCTTAAAAATGCTTATTTGCTAAATATAGATTGTTTAGTGATGTGTAATATTTTATTTAGCATTAATTTAACCATCCCTCATTATAGGAATGTTAGTTGTCACGAAAACCACATAGTGGTTTCAATCTCCTTCGTACACTCTTCATCCCACGGCCTAAGATGAAACCTTTCCTTAATCAAGGAAAGGTGACACCTCAATTCAAGTGCACCCTGTATATGTATATATATTTCATCTATGTATTTTTGTTTACTTATTTATTTGAATGAGTTTTCATGGTTTTATTTTATTTCAATTATGTACTTGTATTTCAAATATCATTTACAAAATTATAAAAATATAAAAATATTGAAAAATAGAAAGAATAAATAAAATAATTATTTTATATAAGTAAACTGCACAATAGGGACGCACAACCTAACAATTGCATCTTGACTCCAAATTGAATGAAACCACATTCATTAAATAGGTAAATAAAATTTATATAATATTAAAGATGAGTTTGGTCACTTTGATGCAGCATGGAGAAGATACATGTTTGTGAGATTTGGATTTTGGCTTTTTATTTTTTAGTGTCTAGGGTACACTATGCATTATTTTAAGTGAAATAAATTTTGTAGTTTTCTATGTATTTTTATCTACAACTTTCATGTACAAAGTTTATTGATTTGAGGTATAAATAATAAAGAATAAAATAGGTCTTAAGATGAACATATTGGAGAATTAAAAATTAAGGTTTTATTGTATTTTGGCCCTTATCTCCCTCTACTTTATTTCTTGTCGGCCCACTCATCATGATGCCTAGGTCTCGGGGTTTAGGGTCATTTAATGGATTTGGTATTTCATTTCCTTTTCTTTTCTTTTCTTTATTCTTTTATTTTGGTATTAAATATAGTATTTTATATAATAAATAATTTATAAATAATGAATGTTATTTTTTTTCAAATTATTGCTATATGCATGCATTTAACTAGAATTTGAAGGCCAAAATAAAAGAATAAAGGTGATGAAATGGAGATTCGTCAAAGCCTTCGCCCTCTTCCTCGGCTCGACCTAGGCAAGCTCCTCCTCCTAGTACTACTTCAAGATGCTCCTTCTCCTTGTTGATCACCACCTCCATCAGCCGCTCCATCTTCTTCCTGAGGTAAAAGAACCACAATTGAACAAATGGAAGAAAAAGAAGATGATGATGGCTCCTTCGCTCTAACTCTACTAATGAAAGTGGTCATAGTAGCGAGATAGACTAGATGTAGAGTCATTGAAGGAGACCTCTTCCTTGCTCTTCTCCTCATGCTTTCGGTGACCATGATTATGATCTATATCATGATCTTGATTAGTTTTGTGGCCTGTTTATAGTCATTCTCTGGTACTTCTCTTATTTTGTTGTCTTTTCTCCTTTTTGTAGTATTGGAACATTGTTTGTGGACAAAATTATTTTGTATTAGTTCATTATTATATTAATCTATGCATGTTTTAAGTTAACATCCTATACTTTTTTTACTATCCTCGCTTTTATTGATTACAAATGGGGGACAACTAAGTATTTGAAAGAGTTTAATTTATCCTTAAAAGTTTTAAAAGGGGGAGAGCTAATTAAAACTTTGATATTTGTTAACCTTTTAAAAGTAATCCCTCATTTCTTTGTGGTGGATTTGTTTAAAAGTTTAATTTGGCCTTATCTTGTTTGATGCAACTTCTTTGAAAAACTCCTTAAATGTTTTCTCATCATTAAAAAGCGATATACTGTTATTTCTTTGCATAACCACTCGAACTTGTGATTATTCTCGTATTATTTAAACTTTTACAAATGTAATTTAAGTAAACTTGCTCGTATAGACCTGCAAATCATGCAATTCTCGGGCTATATTATCTCATGCATGTAGACAATTATGACAACTGCTCCAGCATTGAGGAACCGTGACAATGAAAAACTTTAGCTATTGATTTTTCTATAATATCTAAACTTTTGGTTTCCAAAAAGTAAGAGATCTTTTAGCTACCTATTCGTTAAGAATTATGTGAAACAAATTTGTCATCATTAGAGCAGTGCCAACGAAGACATCATTGCCAACCCGACTTTTCTCATCAGATTTAATTGTCTCAAGTCAAAAGTTTTTAGCAATCCATGAGTATGCACTCGTTGACTTAAATATTCACTTAAGAGAACTATCTATGTCAACAAAGTGTGTGTACATCATTCGCACTTACAAGATTATTTAATCCTTCACAATGATATATAGTTATACACTACAAGTCTATGACAAGGAAAAATTCGATATTATATCATTTCTTCCGAAGTTAATTATATATAGCAATGAATACTCACTACAGCACACAACACTAGTAACAACAAAATGTATTAACAAAATACTTTAGTTACAGAATTTTGTTTGCAACGAAATTTTGTTTGTCATAAAGTAGTAGTTTTAGCTACAACCTCATTAGGCAGTAGGTGTAACAAATTCATTGTTGCAAGAGTAGTGGTAACGGAATCTTGGTTGCCGCAATTCTTTGCCTACGCTGATTTTGACAACGAATCTTGTGCAACGCTAAACTGTGCATGTTAAAGTTTTTTTCGCAGCATTTACAAAAATTGTTGTAACAGATCGCCGCTACAAAATTTTTTACGTATAATATAAATATTTTTTTATTTTTTTAGAACTTTATAAATTGATTGAGAATATTGTCTTAGACGGATGTAGTTATACCCTTATATTTTTTGATCTTTTCTACAACTCACTTTATAAGGTTTTCAGGGAGAATTATTCCTTCATCCCTTCTATTATTTGTTCTTTCTTCAAGCGAATATAATACTTTTAAGATTCTTATTCAATCTAGACTATGCTCTAAATGTTAAAAAAATAGAATAAGTTTGACTATCAGATCGGTGCCTGTCTTGAGTTGAGGGTGATATCTCTCCTTGGGCCAAATAAAATATTGACGTGGGAAGCTTTGATGCCACGAATCAAGGAGAATTGAGGTGCTTAGTGCTGCCTTCCGTCGTTCGAAAGTGGTAGTTAGTGCGCGTCGGCCGGAGAATTTATGAGGGGCGGCAACTGATGGTCAGGTCGACAGATGGATGGATACATTTGGTCCCCGTTTCTCCTCCCTCTTCTCCTTGAAATCTCCACGTTTCCTATTCCAGTAATTCGTTTTCAGTCCAAGAAATATGGAGAATCACGGTCTTTGACTCTTGTGACATCTTGTAGGCCCGTTTGCAAGTGTCTGGATATGATGAAGCAAAGGAACATCAATAGCAGGAGATCAAGAGTTGCACATGAGTGTTTTATCTTGCAAAGCAACCCCATATATCTAGGCTCAGAAAAGAAAGAAAATAAGATAGAAGATGACCCGGTAAAAACAACAGGCCGGAGAGATATGACCATGGAGGGCGAGCCGGAAGCAAAAGAAGACGCCGCAAGATCAGAGCTTGAGCGAGAGTAAGACAATAACGCAAAATCTGCCGCAAGAATAGATCCATCACAAGTGGTAGTTTGTTTTCACTTTGAAAGATGGACCTGACATGAAGGTAAACATGCTTAAAATTCAGTATTAAGGAAGTCTATAGCCTGCACAAGAGCTCATCTTATCCATTTGGTTGTCCTTAGGTCAAGAAACTACACACCATTATAATGGAAAAGAAAAGATATGAATCCTTGCTCTGATGGTAAAGAGCATGTCTGGAGATCACAAGGGTGCCCATCTTTTGCATGGTAGCCTGGGCTGACAACGCATCATATAATGAAAACCAGATAGATACTCGGCTAAATATTCTTTTATGCCAATAGAGTGTCAAGAAGGGGTCAATTTTTCACCACAAACTATTTTTTTATAGCAAAATTTATTCGAGAAAGATTTGAGATCCAAGAAGGTAAAATTATGGTCCCCTTGTAAGATTGGGACATCTACGTAGCCACTAAGAAAGAGATTTCGATTACCATGAAGATGAGTATTGATTTTAACTCTAGGTGCTTTGGCCAAATCGAATCTGGCACTTCCATTTCCCAAGCCCCTATCTAAGGGTATATTCTTATTCTAGTATATGTGATGGGACAAAAGGTGTGTGGTAAAGAAATTTGTCTTAGAGACAATCTTTGAGTTCCGAAGAGGTGTTTGTAACATCAACTCACTAGTCAAGCATAATAGAAAAAGCAGTATAGAAGTCCCAAGCTTTCAAGGTGTCCTTGATAAAGGGAGAAGGGGTTTTAATATTATTACCTAGCTCATTTGTGCCTTACCTTATGCGAATAAGGTCAATCCATATTGGGATAAAAGAGGCCTTATATAGCTTTTTCAAAGATTGTTGGTCATCTTTGCAACATTTAAGGCTTTTAGATCCTTCATGTCTCAACCACCATTTAAAATGTCTTCCACAAGTGATCCACTTTGCCAAGTGTGACTTTTTTATGAGCCGACGCCATTCCATAAATAGTTGTTTAGCGACAATATTAGGTAAAATCTCTGGGTTCCTTTTCCTCAAATATGTCATGCTTCATCGCTTGCGACCGACCGAAGATGCTCTTTACTGAAGCTTGGAGCTTTGCGACATGAAAGTTGGATGGTCAAATTTTGGGAAGTTCATTTAAGTCAAGTAGAGATCAAAGAAGGTAATTAGAAGGTTCGTGGACTAGTAGAAAGATCAGGGGAGTGATTGATGTGCTTCGTGAGTAGAGGGATAGTCGATTGTGGTTGTGTATAGACGATAAAGGTGGATCAACAACCACATAAGGAACATGGATAACATATCTGATGGGAGATGGAGGATGCGTAGGGTGGTCACATGTGTCGCAAATGATACATGATTTTTCATCAAGTGAGAAGAACAAGCTCTTACGCTCGACGTAGTATGAGAAATACCAAGGTCACAATAAAAGATAGAGAATATGTGTTTTTTATAACATGGACAAGCCTAAAAATTAAACTTGAAGATGCAACTTCAATTTAATAAGTTATCTATGTGTGTCCAAGATTAATAGTGATAAAGTCTGGTAGGTGTATGAATGGACAATAATCCCATAAATATGTATTTTATGACTTTGAGTATATTTTGATTTTGATTTTTTTATATTTTAATAGTTTGTTTTAAATTTTAATTTTAATTGATGTTAAAAATACTTTAGATCTTTGTAAGGTTTTTTTTATTATTAGCTTTTTAGGGTTTTAAAAAATAATAGAAAGTCATATAACATAGGTTAAAATAAAGAGAAAATATGTCTAGGTCTTATATTTTGAAAAGGTGTTTATGAAGATGTTTTGTTTTTTTTACATTTTAGAGTATTTTATAAAAAGAAAAATAAAACAAAATAAATATAAGCAAATAACTAGAGATAAGAAAATATGCCAATAAATATAGTATGGTCCTAAATTGTTTAAGGGTGATTTTTTAATCAAAGATAAACATCTAGATAACAAAATTGACTTTGGTTTTTATATTATTAGAATTTTGTATATTTTAATAGAAAATAAGAATGGTTTTTATATTAAATAGGAAAAATATACGGATTATGAAAAATTAGAGGGCTTGTGTATCTATCTGATATTCAAATTCCCTGATATTTTTAAATGTTATATTCTAAATAGATAAAATAAGATATACCTATTTGGATTTTTTAGTTTAAAAATGAATCAAAAAAGGGATTTTCACACCCATAACCTTGAGTAATTTTGCAACTACATTCATAACCTCGCATAATCGTTAATTACATGAAAAACTCTGAATAGTCACTCTGTCTCACACCCATAAACCTCAGTTAGTTTAATACATTAACTCAACCATATGAGTGAGTTTAACTAACCAATCTACACCTAACGACTAGGATTAGCTAAAATAGAAAAGAAAGGAAAAATTTCTTGCAAGGCGGAGGCAAACTTGCAAGAGGACCTTCGTTGTAGGTTGGTAGGGGGATGGGGGCTTATCGGTAGAGGACTACGTACGGGAGGAAGCTGGAGGAGGGGGTGGTTTGGAGGAGGAAGGGAACTCGAGGCAACAGAAGGGAGGAGGGGGCTTCGTCGGCAAGGGGGACTTAGAGTGCAGGCAACGGCAGCAGGGGGTAGGGTGTGTGCTGAGTACAACAGGCGGGTGTGTGTGTGTGTGGGGGGGGGTGACCTAGAGTGCAGGCAGCGATGACAGGGGGTGGGGTATGTGTATGCCGAGTGCAGCAACCGGGGGGGTGCTTTCAGGCAAGGAGGCGAGGCAGCGGTGGGGGGGCTGCTTCCAGGCGGGGAGGTGAGGTAGCGGGGGGGGGGGGGGTGCTTCCACAGGCGAGGCATCGGCGGGGGGTGCTTCTAGGAGGAGAGGCGAGGCAGCGACGAGGGGTGGGGGGGAGGCGAGGGGGAGGGGTGCTTCCATGCAGCTTCTATATTTATAAATATAGAAGCTCTATTATATATTGCTATATCTACTTATATTATTAGTTACAATTATCAAAATTCTCAAAAATACCAAAAATATTTTCTAAAAATTTAAAAAATAAAATTAATTTTGTTTTTTGGGATTTTATCAGTTGTGCCCCTCCAAGATATCGCAATATCAGTTATGATCCTATCTTTTTGATAATATCAGTTGTGCCCCCGACTTCTTGCCAATATTTCACTTGTGCCCCTCAGAGGGGCATAACTGATAAAAGATTTTTATCAGTTATGCCCCTCTGAGGGGCACAAGTGAAATATTGGCTAGAAGTCGGGGGCACAACTGATATTACCAAAAAGATAGGGGCATAACTGATATTGCGATATCTCGGAGGGGCACAACTGATAAAAACCCTTGTTTTTTTATCTATTTCCTATATTATTTACCTATATTACATATACTTGTATTATAACTAGTTAAAAAGAAAACAAAAATTATAAATAGAAAATATAACAAAATGTAAAAACTATAAAATTAAAATCCATAAAAATATAAAAACAAAAATTCCAAAAAAATAAATAATTAAAAACCCACAAAAGATTCAAAAATCTTCATAAAAATCTAAAAATATTTCTTATCTTTTTAGTCAGTTTTTGTGTCTATCTGCCGTTCTCCATGTGTTCGACACCCTATTCATACTTCCATTATACATATATATGGTTATGATAAATTTTGACCCCCATTTTGATTGCTTATTTCATTGCTTGTATGGGTTGATTGTTGAATAGTTCTGGTTTTGTGAGCGGTCGCCTCAACGACACTTTATCTTCATTTTTGTGAGGATATTTTATACCCTTGCCAAATCCGACTCTTCACCTATCAGAGAAACCTTCCCACACGAATCGATCTACGTTGTCGACTCATTTCCATGGTATGGCAACATGATAAACTATCTTATCTCCGAGAAAGTTCTCGAGTGTTGGACTAGGAGCACTATTGACCGACTTAAGTCAGATTCGAGGAAATACCATTGGGAGGATCCGTTCTTTTTCTTTGAAAGATCAGATTATGTCTGGAGAAGGTGTATTCCTCAAGAGGAATACCAGAGTATCCTTACACATTGTCATTCTCTTGAGGCTGAAGGACGCCATTCAGGAGGAATACCACAGTGTCATAATTGATTGAAGCTTGAAACCTCACATCGATCTCATTCCCTGATTATGAGGAGTTCACACCACCAGCTCCTTCGGATTACTACAAGAGCTTGCAGATACCACTCTCATCTTCGCTAGGACCCCAATGAGCTCCCAGCCATTTCAACGTCGTTGTAACATCTGGGAGGAGCTCACGAAGGGTCATCGGAGCTCTGCTCCCTCACCACCCTCTGAGGAGGAGGAGTCATATAGGAGAGGAGCATGTACTGTTCGATCTCTCGATCCAACCATGCACGATCCTCTAGGTCTTCATTATCTGATTACATCTACAGGAGCTCATCCACACCACTTACTCCAAATCTAATCTGGACCGTTGGATCTCACGATCCAATGGCCTTGGTCCTTGCTCTGAGCTTCTATACCTCCTCACCATAATCAGACACTACATGTTGTGCCTGAGCCTTTCAGCCACAACCACATAAGAGGCATGTAGATGGGAATTTTACAATGTCGATCCTCATGTTGCAGGGAATTACACTATATGTAACACATTCAGTACCTTTCTCATTTCTCATTTTGCATTCAAGGGTGATGAATCCACGTTTCATCATCTTTATTCTATCATTTTGGCCTTAAAAACCCTAGTAAATGCATGTAAATAGGCGTAATATAGGCATTTTAGCATTCATGCATATGTATGTAAATATTGTATAAAATGCGGTTTTTAAAGCCAAAATTATAGAATAAAGAAAAGAAAAGAAAAAGAATAAAATATTGTAAATATTTTATGACCCGAAACCCCGAGACCTAGGCATCTTGATGAATAGGTCGACAAGGAATAAAGTAGGGGGAGATAAGGGCCAAAATACAGATAAAATATCTACACATTTTATTCATTCTTTATTCATTTTGTGACCTATTTTTGGTTCCACTTTTTACACTTCAAATAAAGAAACTTTGTACATGAAAGTTGTAGATAATTAAATAAATAAAAATACAAAATTGATTTCACAGAAAAATAATGCACAGATAAAAAGTTATGGTCTGAATAAAAATCCAGAATGCCAACTTCCCAGACCCGTATCTCGCAAATAAAAACTCCAAATGCAGCATACTCACCTTTAATTGTATATAGAAGAAAATAATCTAATTAATGGTAGTGGTTTCGCATTTGGCGGAGCTACGGTTTGAAAGTTGACTTTTGGACCCTCATTGTATACTTGTACATATTAAAATATTCAATTTATTATTTATTTATTATTTTTATAATTTTATATTTTTATAATGTTGTAAATAATACTTATAATCATTATGTACATTAAAAGGAGAATAAAAACCTAAATAAAAGCAAAAATAAAATACATGTATACACAGTACATAGATACATTACCTGTACCTAAACCTATACAAAACATACTCGTATTTTATTTAATATACAAAATATATCAGAAAATTAAAATAAAAATATATTTGTGTCTATAAAAGTATTTTGTAATTTTAGAAAATAAAAACCAAAATAGAATAAATTAAAAATGCCTAAATAAAAATAAAATACTTAAATATATAGATATAGATACCTATAGGGGTATAAATGCAAACTTGTAAAAATAAGTCTCATAAAAATAAATAAAAATCATAATAAAATAACTTATAAAAAAATAAACATTTTTTATTTTATAATTAAAAATCAATAAAATCATTTCCTATTTTTAAATGAATTAATAAAATCTTTTTTGCAGGTTTTTCCTGGTTGGTCCACGTGGACCAACCAGGAGGCTCTGACAGTTGACCTCGGGTCAACTGTCTGAGCCAGCTCCTGTTCATGTCAGATGTGGTTTTTGTCGGTTTTCGCGGATTTTTCGAGGACAGTCCTTGCATCGGTTGATGATGGTGTCTTCACGACTTTTGTTCCTCGTCTACCGTTCTTACACGCCCAGGTGTTAGATAT
This sequence comes from Ottelia alismoides, assembly GCA_037367405.1. NCBI lineage: Eukaryota > Viridiplantae > Streptophyta > Magnoliopsida > Alismatales > Hydrocharitaceae > Ottelia > Ottelia alismoides. The sequence goes on along the minus strand of JAZKJV010002289.1, from coordinate 1,198,875 downwards.
GCATTTGGATGCCTGTGGCGCCCGTGATCTTCCCTCGAAGTGTGCCCCTCGACCACATTCAAAACCGAACCCCTGACTTTCCCTTTCTCTTTGACCACTCTTCCACCTCCAAATCCCTCACTGGACCCCTAGCGTGGCTCTTGGTGACAGCAGGAGCACGGAGGGCGCTTCAACGGGACGATTCGGTGTCGAATCGAGGCCGGTTCCCTCGCCGGAGTTCTCGCCGGAGAACGCGTCGTGCTCGCACGGGTGAGGTATTTTCTTCCTCTTTTCTCTTCTTTTCTCTGCGTTTTGAATGATCAAGAGTTACGGTAGCACTCCCTTGTTCAAGATCTTAATCAGTAGTGCGTTTTGCATCTCGAATCATCGCGGCCGGCTGCGAGTCTCGCCGGCCGCCTTCACTTGTCCCTAACGCCCGCTCCTTGTGCGTAAAACTCCACGAAGTCGGGGCATTTTGCCCCCGACTTCTTCACCCCTCTCTTTTGCAGGTCGCAAGGGCGCTCAGAACCCCCCGGGGTTCGTTTTGTTGTTGCTGTCGGTGAAGATCGAAGCTTGGAGGTTTTCCCCTTCCCCCACGCCGCAGCGGGACGCCGGCCGTCTTCGGCCATTTTGCAGCCGTTGCTGATCTCGAGGGAGCCCCCAGGCGGCGTACTGTGGCTGTCGGAGGTGATCCAAACGTCGCGCGAGAGGAGGGCGCGACCGCCGGCGCTCCACCACCGCCCGCGCGTCCCAGCCACTCTGCGCAAGAACGAAGGAGGGAGGGGGCGTACAAGTTCCGTCGATCTTCTTCCCCCTCCTCTGATCGCAGCCGTCCGATTGGCTTCGTCCCCAACCGTCAGATAGCCCCCCTCCGTTCTAATCCTGGCCGCTTGTTACAAAGGGGCATCGGGCTACGTATGAGCGCCACGTGGCGTAAGTAACCTCGCCTCTGCCGTTGGATGACGCATTCGACTGGGTAATTTACAAATTACTCCCGGCAAGTTTTGTATTTAGTAATTTAGCCTAAGATTTTTGTCGGCTGTGTGAAACCTTCGAAATATTTGCGAGTCTGCCCCCCATATGTTGTATTATTGCATTTGAGCCCCCGCCTGGGCGCGTGCAACGCACGCGCGTCTAGGCGATTTTGCTCAGGCTCCCCTGCGACTTCTGCTATTTATATTCAGTCCAGTGATATTTTAATCCAGTTGTGTTTTTGTGGAAAAATTTCAATTGTGCCCTTGAGTTTCTTACAAATTACAAAAACGTCCCTACCAGGGCCCTATTTTGTGCTTGTTTACTTTAATCATTTGAAGACTCATTTTTATCCCAAAATTCTCGAATTTTAGACTTAAGCTCCTGTGGCATAGTCCTTCATCATCATATTTTTATTTTCCGTAATTATTGCATTTTAATATTTATTAAAAATCAAAAACGTCCATTTTCAGCACTGTTTGCACTATAAAATACCAAAAAAATATAAAAACTCTTCAGAAAAATCCCAAAAAAATACATTTTGTGTCTTTTAGTTTGTTTTAACGCCCAGCCAAAAATCATTAAAAATCTCAAAAGAAAAACACTAAAAATTAAAAAACACTCAAAAACTTCAAAAAAATATATAAAATAGTAGAAAAACCCAAAAATAGCAAACTCAGTTTCTGTTTGTTCTTTATTTTGTCCTTTTTATTGGAAAAATAGTGTGAAAAATTTTGGTTGCTGTTTGTTAATTTTAACTTGCATTTTTGTCACAGCCAGCCCTATTTCCACTGTGTAGCCCTATTTCAGTAATTAAAAATACCAAAAACACCTAGAAAAATCCCCAAAAATCACAAAAACAGTAGAAAACCCTAAAAATACCAAAAACATTTTATTTCTGAATTTTTGAGTATTTTTGTGCATTTTTATAAATGTTTTAGTTTGTCTTTTATTACTTTGCCTTTACTTTCCAATATTGAAAAAGGATAAAAAAAATAATATAAAATATAAAATATAAAAATCAGAAAATTAAAAATCAAATACAAAAGTAAAAAAAAGAAATAAAAAAATATATATAAAAATCAAAAACCCACAAAAATTTTAGATTGGCTAAGTAGCTTGTTAGACCTAGGTTTGGATTTTTATCCGTGCTTTACACCTTTGCTCCTTGTGTTCGACCCCTACTTGCTTGCTATTGTACATTTTTAGTAGGGTATAATAAATTTTAATCCTTGCTATTCATTCTCTGATTGATTGTGTGGGTTAATTGTTGAGGACCGAGGAAGTTTGAGCAGTCGCACCAGCGACAGTGAGTCTGACTTGTCAGACCGCTATTTAGCGGCTCTCGCATTCTCGCTTTTCAAATGGCACCGTTGCCGGGGAGCATCGGCTTGTAGAGTACCTTTGGGTCTTTCTAGTCACTTAGCCATTTTGCTCACTTGTATTTTGTGTATTATTTATTCTGAATTGTCTGACATCTCTTTGTTTTCTTGCGAGGGACCGCCAACCGAGGAGGATCGCCTAGGGGATCCTGAGCAGCCTTGGGAGGAGGAGCCGGCTATTCTACCCTAGCCGGCAGGAGAGAGCAGGAGAACTAGAGAGAGAAAGAGAGTTGTTTTTATTTTTGTGAGAGAGAGAGTATTTGATAATTTGTAATAATACAGGACTTGAACTCTTGGACACTTCGGGCCTAACTTCCGGGTGTTTGTTCACCCGGGGGCTCACCGCAGTTTTGACAAAGTTTTTATCGCTGTCATTTTCCGGTTTTGTTTTCATTTTTTTACTTTCTTTTGTGGATTGAGCTCTTAGTTATAGGTCCTGCTTGATTCGATTAGAATAGGTCCAAACACCTAATTATCTTTGCATGCTCCTATAGATTCGTATTTGGACTTAGACTAATTAAATAGTTAGCTAGTAGCTTCCGATCCACGCGCCGCGAGCTCACACCCGAACAAGCGCTTTCTCCTACTCCAAATGTGTTGGGCAGAGGAGGGGTGAGCCAAGACCGGACACTCGGATTGGGAATTAGTAGCTAGCTTGTGGTTCTTCACGCTAGCAGTTGCCTGTTCTAGGACGATTTCCGCATTGCATAACCGGCATATAGATTAGGTTTATAAATTTCTGCCTTGCATCCCGCATGGAGAGAGCTGGGATTCACTGTAAGTCTTCTCACTTTGCATTCATCATATAGGCACAAAGGTGAGATTTCCATCTTGGTGCCGACTTGCATTGGCTTTTCCCGACTCTTTTCTCCCTCTGATTTTGGATACATTAGGATAAAGAAAAAAACAAAATCGTTAGGCGCTTGTTTGAAACTACTCAAAAGAAGCGATAACACAAAAAAATTAAAAAAGGGACTGCTAAGAAAACTTTGACCTAAATAAAAATTGGTAATTGGACTCATTGATTGGGGAGAGTAACACCCTCATTTGTTTTCAGGTTGCATGGGAAGGTCTCCTTCCAAGTGAGTTGAGCGTTCGTAAGGATTAGAGCCCAAAACCCAACTTGTGGCTGCCTTGTGTATCGCCTGGATTTCCGAAGTATTGGCGCTACTATCGTACGTAGTCGAGTAGGGCTTGGTCGCCAGTGGTGACTCACTATTGTGTGAGCACCGACCTTGTCCGAAGTACCGAGCATAGGCCACGCCTTCACGGGGGTGTCTGTCTCACCGGCTGCGTCCGAGTAGGATCTTGCACGCTCACGGGTGATTCCGTTGCAAGCGAGATCCGAAGTATCGGTTTCGCCTATCGGCTTCCTCCCTCTATTTCTTTGGCTGAGTAGGGATCCAGGAAGGGTTACAAGGACCTTAAAAAGCGCAAGTTACAGGTTACACAGGAGGAGGACAAGTACGGGAATACTTTTCCGGCAGTACTCTCGCTCCTATAGGCGTAGCGCTCTAAGGACTCGTTGAAAGATAAATTCCTGAAAACAAGATAAAAATTACAAAGATAAAAGCCGAACCTTCACGGCTTCACGCGTTGAGTTGGTGAACTCCCTTGTCTTGTGTTTGATTGCTAATCATATTTAGGTCAAGATCAAAAACCTCGCGCCGTTGCGCAATTTTGTTTCCCCTCCAGTTGACCCTCGCTCATTGTGAGCCTTCTACTGTTTTACATTCCTTTTGTTCCTTGTTGACTCCCGTATCTTTCATCAGCATCGATCTTCCTTTTGATCTTCGAGATGGCGACGAATGGACAGTTTAGTCGAGGCTCTGTCGACACCCACATCGGCTCCATTCGTCCACCCTCTCCAATAATTCAGGGCGATTCCCGAGACACCGGTTCAAACCCTATGAACCGACCTCCAGACTCCCTGCCTTCTTCAATAAACCGGGACCACTCTCGTCCCGAACTCTGTCCGTTTTGGATGGCCATTGATTTCACTCCTTACACATCGCCATCCTTAACAAAGTTCTGTGTCGACCTTGACACAGACCGCATCTCTCTATCTGGTGCTGCAATTCAGACTGATCGAGGCATTCTACCATGTGCAGACTCAGAGCTCGAGCCAGTCAACCCAGCAGAAATAGAAATGGCAGGAGGAAGAGGAAAAGGACCACAGCCCCAGCAGGAGCCCGAAGATAACGCAGCGGAAGGACAATATACCACGCAGGGCGAGGTTAACAGTCAACTGCTGGCTTCCATTCAAGCCATTCAGCAGCAGTTGACTAATCAGGCCCTGGCTCAAACAGCCTTCCAAGACATGTTGAATGATCTAAGGAGGAGGGCCGATGCGAGGGATGGCCGACGAGAGGAGGAGCCGAACTTTGAAATCAATGATGAGTTTTCAGTGGGACCTGACTTTGAAGCAGCAGAAGAAGATCCACCGCAGCCCAAGCCTACACTCAAACAGACATACAACCCAGGAGCAGGGCGCATCACTGAGTGGATTCAGATTCCACGAATGCATGCTCACTTCGAGCTGAAGCCACAGTTTCTGTCACTGCTTCCCACTTTTCATGGGAACACCACTGAGGAGCCATATATTTTCCTCAAGAAGTTCAACCGCATCTGCTCCACTGCTCACTATCCCGGAGTTCCCCTGGATGTGATCAAGATGACCGCATTCTCTTTCAGCCTCCAAGACAAGGCCCTTTACTGGGTCGATCATCTCGGGAAGGTCGTCACCACCTGGGAGGAATTGAAATCTGCTTTCCTTCATAAATTTTATCCTCTGGGGAGATTAAACCAGATGCGTGCCCGGATCTCCAGTTTCTGCCAACAGCCGCACGAGACAATCCATGAAGCGTGGGAGAGATTCAAGGATCTCCAGGAGAAGTGTCCCCACCATGAAATACCCAAGACCAGTCTCGTGCAACACTTCTTTGGGGGACTGTCATTCGAGAGCCAAAAGCTAGTCGATGCAGCTTGCGGCGGATCGCATTTCAACAAAGACGAGGATGTTGTATGGAATGTCTTTGAAGAAATGGCTGAGGGAGAAGCAGCCCAATCCTCGTCCCGGGTCTACATGAAGACACCAACCGCCATCAGCAAGCCAGTTAACATGGCTTCTCACACTGAGGACAAAGATGAAAGCTCCAACCTGAGTATCATCGGGAGCCACTTGTCCAAAGTGGACATCATTGAGAAGAGGTCGCAGGACCTCGAAAAACTGGCAGTTATAGAGAAGAGGACCCAAGGTCTGGAGAAGCTCGACCAGATTTCCCAGCAGCTGGAGCAGCTCGTCCGTGCACTGAATGCAAACATGTGCAACGCTGTGTCTACCTCTGCCGAGCCGAACGCTGAGAAGAAGGAGCCTACAATGCAGCAAAATCCTCAGCCGACTCCACCGCAGCCCCAGCCAGTCCAGCACGTATACTACGTGCAGGTCCCGGAGCAGCCACCGCAGCCTCAGACACAGATGGTTATATATCAGCCAGAGCACCAGCCCGCTTACTCCGAGCAGTTCTCTCCACCCCCGCCGCTGATCCAGGAGATCAATGGCGTCTGGAACAACGAAGCGCAGCTGACCCGTCCTCAGGGACACTCTCAGGGTCAGAACATGGGCAACAGGCCCTTCCAGCAGCAACACCAGGGTGGAAGACCATTCCAGCAGCCCTACCAGTACCAGCCTCCCTCACATGGGAACACGTGGAGGCAGAATTACCAACACGGGCCTCAGCAGTCCGGATATCGTGGACAAGGATGTCACCAGCAACCGGCTGCACAATACAACCAACACCCGTCGCAGTACTCCTCAAACCCCCCTCCTCAACAATTCGCACAAGGATACCAGTCACAATCTCAACCGCCATATCAGCAGTCTAGACCCCAGCAGGGGGGATCTTCTGAGATTGTACCGGTCAATCCGGCCCTGGCCTGTTTGGAGCAGTTGATGAAGAACATGGCTGAGATGAACCAGAAGATCGACGACCTGACGGCAGCCAAAACCGTCATACCAGCCCAGGTCGAAGCTAATCCTAACAATTTCCGACGCAAGGAGCAGGTAGCTGGCAGTGTCCGACCCGAATCAGGTGAATTTAATTGTTTTTTATCTAACGCTGTTACTCTCAGGAGCGGTAGGACACTCCAGCCATCGGCGACGGCGAAAGGAAAGCAGATTGCATCTGACGGGGAATCGTCAGTCCAGCCAACACCAGGGCCAGCAAGCATTTTGGGAGCAGCACCAGCATCCAGAAAATCACAAAAAAATGAAGAAAACAGAAAAATACAAAAAGATAGCAGCAACCTCGGTGGAGACCAGCCAGCATTGGAGACGTCTGCACCCGCATCACAGTCAGCTCCTGACAGGAGGAGCACCGCACCTGCAGCGAGTCCAACGCCAGCACCCGAAGCCGAGCCTGTCATTTTTGGTCCACAAATTGTAGATGAATCCATTCCTTTTTGTCATCTACCTGTAAACAACAACACGGACACTATTCTGAATGAAATTGGAGAAGAGTTTGTAAATATTCCTTTTCCTGAAGCAATGAAAAAATACAAAAAAATGAAAAATTTGAAAAGTGCTTTGTCTGATCCTGCTATCATAGAAATTATTCAGAATTTGGTGTTAAATATGCCATTAATGAAAGCTCTTGAGTACATGCCAGCTGTGAAGAAAGAACTTAAGGAGGCATGTACAACCAAGCGCAGGCCAACCCCACATAACTCCCGAAGCAAAGGTGGTAAATCTGAAAAGCATATCCTCACTATGGCCACCGTCAACGCCATCAGCAACCTCCCGGACAAAAAGCCAGATATGGGAGCACCTCTTGTACGTTGTCAGATGTTCAATCAAGAGTTCGAACGGACACTCCTCGACAGCGGGTCATCTGTCAATCTGATGCCAGCCTCACTACTCACGGAGTTCAAGCTGGGACCGCTCAAACCTACAAAGATGATTCTGCAGTTTGCAGACAAGTCAGTCAAGCGGCCTAGGGGCCTGTTGGAGGACGTGATCGTCACGGTTCAGGGAAAATCTTTCCCAGCCGATTTTGTGGTCTTAGATATGGACGTCCCCGCTCCGTTGCTCCTTACCCCGATCATACTCGGAAGGCCATTTCTGCGGACGTCAAACGCCGTAGTGAATTATGGGACAGGAGAAATCACTTTTGGAGCTGGTGATGAAATTATCCGAGTAGAGACCCTGTCTGAAGGAACGCCCGTTGAACCAACATCTGTATCATGTGCAAGGGTGATCGAGAATGATGAAGACTGCGACTTTCTAGCCGAGATTCAAGACACCAACCTCTTCCTGGATGATCATGAGATCCACGGAATCCTCTGCCCTGAGGAGGAAGTGGAGACCGCAATCGAATTTCCGTGTATCAATCAAGATGAGGACCTTGCTGATGCACTACAAAATACGACCGTGGGGTCGTTATGCCTTCAGAACCAAGAGCCGAGTTTGGAAGCATTTTCGGAAGAAGATGAAATCATCGAGGAATTCTGTCAGGATCTGAGAGAAGAGACAGAGCAACTTATGGTGGACATCGCACAGTTGAAAGAATCACCACCTGTATTGATAGCGGAGGTCACCACTGAAGCAGCTCAGACCCCGCCAGAGCTGAAACCTTTGCCCTCCAATATGAAGTATGCCTTCCTTGCAGGAGAATCGAATATGTACCCGGTCATCATCAATGCACATCTGACCGAAGATCAAGAATCTCGTCTGATGGAGGTTCTTGAACGTAACCGCAAGGCGATAGGCTGGCGAACCTCTGATCTCCACGGGATCAATCCGTCACTCTGTTCACATCGCATCTTTTTGGAGGAAGACAGCAAACCCTCTCGTGAACTGCAAAGAAGATTAAACCCGAACCTGCGAGAGGTGGTTATGAAAGAAATCCAGAAATGGTGTGATGCGGGATTCATTTATCCCATCTCCGACAGCAAATGGGTGAGCCCTCTGCATGTTGTGCCCAAGAAATCAGGGATCACCATTGTGACAAATGACAAAGGAGAGGAGATCGCAACCAGAGTACCGACTTCTTGGCGAGTGTGCGTAGACTACAGAAGACTTAACCTTGCCACCAAGAAGGATCATTTTCCGCTACCCTTCATCGACCAGATCTTGGAGAGATTGGCCGCGAAGGAATATTTCTGCTTCTTGGACGGTTACTCTGGGTATAATCAAGTTGCTATTGCTCCTGAAGACCAAGAGAAGACCACGTTCACCTGTCCTTTTGGCACATATGCCTTCAGACGGATGCCGTTCGGGCTTTGCAATGCCCCAGCTACATTTCAGAGGTGTATGCTTGCAGTTTTTGCCGACATGGTGGGTAGTTTTCTCGAGGTCTTTATGGACGATTTTTCGGTCTATGGGGATTCATTTGATCAATGTCTGGAGTATTTAGACCGAGTCTTACGGAGGTGCTGCGAAGTGAATCTTGTGCTCTCCTGGGAGAAGAGCAACTTCATGGTGACCGAAGGAATCGTGCTGGGTCACGTTGTTTCTAAACGTGGCATGGAGGTTGACCCAGCCAAGGTGGATGTAATCTCTAAGTTAGAGCCACCTACAAATATCAAGCAAGTCCGGTCATTCTTGGGCCATGTCGGTTTTTACCGACGATTTATTAAAGACTTCAGCAAATTGGCCAGACCGCTGACTGAGTTGCTCGGCAAGGATAATGAGTTCATTGTAGACGATCGTGTGCTCCTTGCTTTTAATCAGTTGAAAGAGCTCATCACACAGGCCCCTGTCCTACAGCCACCGATTTGGACTCAGCCTTTCGAGATTATGACCGATGCGTCGGATTATGCCATCGGAGCTGTACTGGGACAGAGAAAAGACAATGTACCGTTTGCAATTCACTACGCTAGCCGAACGCTCGATGAAGCTCAGCGAAACTATACTGTCACTGAAAAGGAGCTGCTAGCGGTAGTCTTTGCTTTGGAGAAGTTCAGATCTTACCTTCTTGGGTCCAAAGTTATCATCTACACTGATCATTCGGCCATTAGGTATTTACAGCAGAAGAAGGATGCCAAACCACGTCTTATCCGGTGGATCCTTCTCCTCCAGGAATTTGACATGGAGATCAGAGATAAACCTGGGGTAAAGAATGTAGTGGCCGATCATCTGTCAAGACTTCCTGAACCGGAGTCTCCTGAGCTGAACTTGCAGCCTATCACAGAGACCTTTCCAGATGAATCAATTCTGTCTGTCGCTTCACTTCCTTGGTATGCGGACATTGTGAATTATCTAGTCGCCAAGAAAATCCCACAGGACTGGCCTAAGTTGAAAATAGACAGATTTTTGTCTAAAATCCATTTCTACCAGTGGGAAGACCCGTATCTGTTTCGTGAGGGAGCAGATTGCATCTGGAGAAGGTGTATTCCTCAGGAGGAAGTTCCAAGTGTCCTCGCTTTATGTCATGATCAAGATTCTGGAGGACATCATTCAGGAAAACGGACGGCAGCAAAAGTTCTTCAAAGTGGCCTCTGGTGGCCTTCATTGTTCAAAGATGCAGATGAATACGTCAAAGGTTGCACTGACTGTCAGAAGATGGGTGGAACCATAGGAATGAGAGATACGATGCCTCTGAAGTATATTCAGATCTCAGATGTATTTGACGCATGGGGGATCGACTTCATGGGCCCGTTTCCTAACAGTCAGGGTTATGAGTATATTCTGCTTGCTGTCGATTATGTCAGTCGTTGGGTGGAGGCTATCCTCGCCTGAGCCGCCGACAGTCGGACTGTCTGTCGATTCTTACGAGATCACATCATAGCACGGTTCGGGATTCCCAAGATCCTGATATCTGACGGGGGCAGTCATTTCATAAACAGAGAGGTGAAGAAGCTGACCCAAGAATTCTGCATCGAGCATCGTGTTGCTTCACCCTACCACCCGCAGTCCAATGGCTTAGCTGAATGTTCCAACAGGGAGATCAAGACAATTCTACAGAAACTTGTGCGTCCGGATCGCAAGAACTGGTCTCAGCTGCTTGATTCCGTTCTTTGGGCTTACAGAACAGCGTACAAGTCACCCTTGGGAATGTCTCCCTACCGCCTGGTGTATGGCAAGCCATGCCACTTGCCCGTGGAACTTATTCATAAATCTTTATGGGCTATTAACATCTGTAATTTGGACTCCAAGCAAGCAGGACAGAACCGGAAATTGGATCTGAACAGATTACTGGAATTCAGAGATTATGCATATGACAACAGCCTGATGTATAAGGAAAAGGTCAAAACATGGCATGACAAGCACATCCGCCACAAGTCCTTTGATCCAGGTCAGAAGGTATGGTTGTTTGATGCGAAATTAAAAATCTTTCCAGGCAAATTGAAGAGCAAATGGACTGGGCCGTTTGTAGTTAGGCAGGTGCGTGACAACGGAAGTGTACTGATATCCAATCTGTCAGCTGACGCACAGCCTTTTGTAGTCAATGGACAGCTTCTGAAGCCATACCTCGAACATGACACATTCATGGCCGTCGTTGACTCGATTCAAGTAATCTATGAGGATGAGATGAATATCTCGAAGGAGACAGAGGAAGGCAAAGTACATCAAAACATTTTTGAATGATTTTCCCTTTCGTCCTTTCTTCTTTTCTTCTTTTCAATTTCTTTTATCTTATTCTACCGAATTGATGCCATCCCTTTCATCACTGCTACACTTAGGATGTACTCTATCCTAAGTATAGGGGGGATGTGCATCCCGAGTTGTTCATACCCAATCTCATTTCTTTTCTTCTTTTCTTCTTTTCTTCTTTTCCTCTTCTATCTTTTCATCTATCAGAAAGGTGCTACCCCTTGTAGACAGTTTTCCATACTTAGGACGTACTTTGTCCTAAGTATAGGGGGGTGTGCACCCCGAGTGTCCTTCATTTTTTTTTTTCGATCCTCTCCATTGTCTCCTCTTCTTGTCTATACTTAGGTATATCTTACCCTAAGTACAGGGGGAGACAATCTGAGTACGATCTGTTCATTCCCACCCTTGACCCTCCCTGCGTTGTGTACAGTCTGCTATACTTAGGATTATTTGATCCTAAGTATAGGGGGGACGGTCAACTTCTCATTCATTGATTCATTCATCCATTCCTTTATTTATTTATTCTTTAGATTTTCCTATACTCAGTACGAGTTATGTCTTCTCTTTTCTCTCTGATCTATGAGGACATAGCTCAAGCTAAGTATAGGGGGGTCGTATATACTACGTATATACTTTAGCCATAACTCGTACTTTCGTATTTTCTTAATAATATGGCTAATAATTCTTTAAAATTCATTAAAAATCCCTAATAAAAAGATGTGGTTATTCCTCAGATTCTTTTTCTATTTACTGATTAATAAATCAGGTGAAATGTTTTTTGCAAAATGTTTGAAAAATAGTTTGAAAATCTTTGTGAACATTTATTGAAAACTATTTTGAAAAGATTTTGTTTCGTGTTTTCAACCTGTGTGGTTTGTAAAATTTCTTTTCTTTGTGTGAAATAAAATGTTTTGCAAATGGTTTGAAAAATGGTTGCAAAAAGGATTTGAAAAACCTATATATACTGTTTTGAAAGCCTTTGCAAAATGATTTTCAAATGTGTGTAAAAGGTTTGTAAAAACTATTTTGGACTATAGTTTTCAAAAATTGTGTGTAAATTGTTTTCAAATAAGTTTGAGGAATATACACATCACACCAAAATCCACTATATGTATATATATGTATAAAATTAATCACTTACCCTGTAAATTCTTAAAAATCCACTTCTTGTCTATAAAAGAAGCACTCCCGTGTACATATTTTCACCTAGTTTTTAGCCAAAATCTTTTGTTTTCAAAAATTCCCAAAAACATTTGCAAAAACTAAAATCCAAAAACATTTGAAAAATCTTTTTGAAAAATACAAAAAAAATGCATTGCATCTGCATGCATCATATTTTCAAAAATCCATAAAAAGTTCAAAATCCTTGAAAATTGCATCACAAAAATATTTTCTGCATCGCATTGCATAGCATTCGCATTTTTTCGGATTAAGTTTGATAGTTGAACAAGTCTAAGTAAAATCCGGAGATTGGAGCTTGATTGAACCTTATAATCTACCTAATAACAGGAACCTTATAGGAACTGAGTTTGAGGTACTTCAGGTCTAGTTGACTTAATTCTTTGAGGATCACGGGACTTGGTTCAATGGATTCTTGACTGCCTAAGTAGAGTATTTCGGAGCACACGCACGACTCTTGTTGATAATGACCTAACTTGGACACTCGCACCTTTCACATGGCTCAACTCAGTTGGAGTGGTGAGGGGATTGGATTTGCCGGTATGAGACGCACACAAGTGGAAACACTTGTCCTCCTCTAGGGAGGGAAGTGCACCCCAACCCGTCCAGTGATTAGGAAGTCTAAAGACAGGAGGCTGTGGGTTGCGATAAAGCTTCAAAAGAGGGATAGTCTACTGGCTCAAGAGGAAAAACTCCTTATGTAAATGCTGCTGTGAATAGTATTTCAAAAAAAAAAAAAAAAGTTCAGGCATGCACAAAAATAAAAAGCCTGCAAGTATGTACAAAGTCAATAAGCAAGCTTGAGTTCCAAAGTCATATCATGTGAGCCTGCAGCAGGATGACTTGACTACACTGGTCTTGCATCCTCGGATAGGTAGCTACACTGGCTACCGTCCATTCTTCTCTTCACCCCCTCCTCTTGAGCTGGTTGCCACTTGAACTTAGAAGGGAATACCCCGCTCCTCGAGGATGGAGTTGCTGGATTGGGGAATCATTGGGTTGTCGTACTGGAGAAGTCAGTCTCTTTGTCATTCTAGTTGGGGAGAGCCACCATCACTTACACTGTACAAGTCAGAATCATAGTCGTAAGAGTTTGCGTATGAATTGAGATATTTCTGACCTGGCTATTGAGGAGACTTGAGCAGAGTTTTGGGTTTCTCAGGGACTGTTGGATTTCAAACACGGTTCTCATTAAGGTTCCGTCCGCACTAAAATTCCAAAGGTCCGACTTAAGCTCCAAACTTTGATTTTGTGAAGACAAGTTTGATGATTAAATTTAGTCCATCTTCCTTCTTTTTCTTTTCTTTATTTTTCTTTTTCTGCACTTATTGCATAAGTGTTTGCTAGGGACTAGCAAAGGCAAGTATAGGGGGATGATGAATCCACGTTTCATCATCTTTATTCTATCATTTTGGCCTTAAAAACCCTAGTAAATGCGTGTAAATAGGCGTAATATAGGCATTTTAGCATTCATGCATATGTATGTAAATATTGTATAAAATGCGGTTTTTAAAGCCAAAATTATAGAATAAAGAAAAGAAAAGAAAAAGAATAAAATATTGTAAATATTTTATGACCCGAAACCCCGAGACCTAGGCATCTTGATGAATAGGTCGACAAGGAATAAAGTAGGGGGAGATAAGGGCCAAAATACAGATAAAATATCTACACATTTTATTCATTCTTTATTCATTTTGTGACCTATTTTTGGTTCCACTTTTTACACTTCAAATAAAGAAACTTTGTACATGAAAGTTGTAGATAATTAAATAAATAAAAATACAAAATTGATTTCACAGAAAAATAATGCACAGATAAAAAGTTATGGTCTGAATAAAAATCCAGAATGCCAACTTCCCAGACCCGTATCTCGCAAATAAAAACTCCAAATGCAGCATACTCACCTTTAATTGTATATAGAAGAAAATAATCTAATTAATGGTAGTGGTTTCGCATTTGGCGGAGCTACGGTTTGAAAGTTGACTTTTGGACCCTCATTGTATACTTGTACATATTAAAATATTCAATTTATTATTTATTTATTATTTTTATAATTTTATATTTTTATAATGTTGTAAATAATACTTATAATCATTATGTACATTAAAAGGAGAATAAAAACCTAAATAAAAGCAAAAATAAAATACATGTATACACAGTACATAGATACATTACCTGTACCTAAACCTATACAAAACATACTCGTATTTTATTTAATATACAAAATATATCAGAAAATTAAAATAAAAATATATTTGTGTCTATAAAAGTATTTTGTAATTTTAGAAAATAAAAACCAAAATAGAATAAATTAAAAATGCCTAAATAAAAATAAAATACTTAAATATATAGATATAGATACCTATAGGGGTATAAATGCAAACTTGTAAAAATAAGTCTCATAAAAATAAATAAAAATCATAATAAAATAACTTATAAAAAAATAAACATTTTTTATTTTATAATTAAAAATCAATAAAATCATTTCCTATTTTTAAATGAATTAATAAAATCTTTTTTGCAGGTTTTTCCTGGTTGGTCCACGTGGACCAACCAGGAGGCTCTGACAGTTGACCTCGGGTCAACTGTCTGAGCCAGCTCCTGTTCATGTCAGATGTGGTTTTTGTCGGTTTTCGCGGATTTTTTGAGGACAGTCCTTGCATCGGTTGATGATGGTGTCTTCACGACTTTTGTTCCTCGTCTACCGTTCTTACACGCCCAGGTGTTAGATATGCATTTGGATGCCTGTGGCGCCCGTGATCTTCCCTCGAAGTGTGCCCCTCGACCACATTCAAAACCGAACCCCTGACTTTCCCTTTCTCTTTGACCACTCTTCCACCTCCAAATCCCTCACTGGACCCCTAGCGTGGCTCTTGGTGACAGCAGGAGCACGGAGGGCGCTTCAACGGGACGATTCGGTGTCGAATCGAGGCCGGTTCCCTCGCCGGAGTTCTCGCCGGAGAACGCGTCGTGCTCGCACGGGTGAGGTATTTTCTTCCTCTTTTCTCTTCTTTTCTCTGCGTTTTGAATGATCAAGAGTTACGGTAGCACTCCCTTGTTCAAGATCTTAATCAGTAGTGCGTTTTGCATCTCGAATCATCGCGGCCGGCTGCGAGTCTCGCCGGCCGCCTTCACTTGTCCCTAACGCCCGCTCCTTGTGCGTAAAACTCCACGAAGTCGGGGCATTTTGCCCCCGACTTCTTCACCCCTCTCTTTTGCAGGTCGCAAGGGCGCTCAGAACCCCCCGGGGTTCGTTTTGTTGTTGCTGTCGGTGAAGATCGAAGCTTGGAGGTTTTCCCCTTCCCCCACGCCGCAGCGGGACGCCGGCCGTCTTCGGCCATTTTGCAGCCGTTGCTGATCTCGAGGGAGCCCCCAGGCGGCGTACTGTGGCTGTCGGAGGTGATCCAAACGTCGCGCGAGAGGAGGGCGCGACCGCCGGCGCTCCACCACCGCCCGCGCGTCCCAGCCACTCTGCGCAAGAACGAAGGAGGGAGGGGGCGTACAGGTTCCGTCGATCTTCTTCCCCCTCCTCTGATCGCAGCCGTCCGATTGGCTTCGTCCCCAACCGTCAGATAGCCCCCCTCCGTTCTAATCCTGGCCGCTTGTTACAAAGGGGCATCGGGCTACGTATGAGCGCCACGTGGCGTAAGTAACCTCGCCTCTGCCGTTGGATGACGCATTCGACTGGGTAATTTACAAATTACTCCCGGCAAGTTTTGTATTTAGTAATTTAGCCTAAGATTTTTGTCGGCTGTGTGAAACCTTCGAAATATTTGCGAGTCTGCCCCCCATATGTTGTATTATTGCATTTGAGCCCCCGCCTGGGCGCGTGCAACGCACGCGCGTCTAGGCGATTTTGCTCAGGCTCCCCTGCGACTTCTGCTATTTATATTCAGTCCAGTGATATTTTAATCCAGTTGTGTTTTTGTGGAAAAATTTCAATTGTGCCCTTGAGTTTCTTACAAATTACAAAAACGTCCCTACCAGGGCCCTATTTTGTGCTTGTTTACTTTAATCATTTGAAGACTCATTTTTATCCCAAAATTCTCGAATTTTAGACTTAAGCTCCTGTGGCATAGTCCTTCATCATCATATTTTTATTTTCCGTAATTATTGCATTTTAATATTTATTAAAAATCAAAAACGTCCATTTTCAGCACTGTTTGCACTATAAAATACCAAAAAAATATAAAAACTCTTCAGAAAAATCCCAAAAAAATACATTTTGTGTCTTTTAGTTTGTTTTAACGCCCAGCCAAAAATCATTAAAAATCTCAAAAGAAAAACACTAAAAATTAAAAAACACTCAAAAACTTCAAAAAAATATATAAAATAGTAGAAAAACCCAAAAATAGCAAACTCAGTTTCTGTTTGTTCTTTATTTTGTCCTTTTTATTGGAAAAATAGTGTGAAAAATTTTGGTTGCTGTTTGTTAATTTTAACTTGCATTTTTGTCACAGCCAGCCCTATTTCCACTGTGTAGCCCTATTTCAGTAATTAAAAATACCAAAAACACCTAGAAAAATCCCCAAAAATCACAAAAACAGTAGAAAACCCTAAAAATACCAAAAACATTTTATTTCTGAATTTTTGAGTATTTTTGTGCATTTTTATAAATGTTTTAGTTTGTCTTTTATTACTTTGCCTTTACTTTCCAATATTGAAAAAGGATAAAAAAATAATATAAAATATAAAATATAAAAATCAGAAAATTAAAAATCAAATACAAAAGTAAAAAAAAGAAATAAAAAAATATATATAAAAATCAAAAACCCACAAAAATTTTAGATTGGCTAAGTAGCTTGTTAGACCTAGGTTTGGATTTTTATCCGTGCTTTACACCTTTGCTCCTTGTGTTCGACCCCTACTTGCTTGCTATTGTACATTTTTAGTAGGGTATAATAAATTTTAATCCTTGCTATTCATTCTCTGATTGATTGTGTGGGTTAATTGTTGAGGACCGAGGAAGTTTGAGCAGTCGCACCAGCGACAGTGAGTCTGACTTGTCAGACCGCTATTTAGCGGCTCTCGCATTCTCGCTTTTCAAAGGGGTCGCTTGTGGAGAAAAT
Source organism: Ottelia alismoides (assembly GCA_037367405.1). Classification (NCBI taxonomy): domain Eukaryota; kingdom Viridiplantae; phylum Streptophyta; class Magnoliopsida; order Alismatales; family Hydrocharitaceae; genus Ottelia; species Ottelia alismoides. Next base: position 1,181,701 of record JAZKJV010002289.1, on the reverse strand, counting down.
ATATAATAACTCTTATGGGTTATTTTATTTATAGATAAGCCAGCATTATAAATTACTTTTTAATATATTTATTTATGTTGTTATTACATTTTTACCCATGGACTCTTTTGTTAATATCTTAAGCATTTGAACTACAAAATTCATGAAATGGATCTCGTTGGAAATCTCTTATAGGCACATTGTATGCTCTGATGCAACTCAGAGAAAGTTAATTACTAATCAGAGAAATTCCTCTATTTACCTTGTTTAATTTTCCATAAAATATGTATTGATCCATTCACTAGAGATAAATAGGCCTTGGAAAAGCTTGATTCACCCATTTCCTATTGGAGTTAAATTCCTAATTTATGATTACTATTTACCTGTTTTGACAATGGATGCAGATTAGACAACTTACGGACTTGGAAACTTGTGTGCCCTTGACCATTAAAGTGAAATTGGAGTATTAATTAATCTATAGTCTGAGATTGGTTTTTATTCACTGTGAGCTTGATTTGTAAACATTAATTCTAGGAGCATTTTATGAGTGTGTATACATCTGATTTCGTAAATTATGTAGCATGTTTTAACTCACATTGAAAAATTATAAAAAAAAAAGCACGCATTCACCAAGTTAGCTTGATCGGACTAAGAACCAATCCAATTGATTATTTTACAATCGAAGGTTATTAACTAGGCCCGAATCCTTGAGTCGACCCTAGGGATTGCACAAGATAAATAAATTAACAGTAGTTGAACCTCTTTGCAGAGATTGGTGCAGTTGCTTTTGCATAAATTGTTTTCACTTGACTATAACACTAACATATTAATTAAGGTGTAAAATGTGCTCGTCAACATCATAGCTCAAATTGTGCAGTGTTTAAAAGAAATATACAATTGATGATGATTCACATATGTGGGTGCGGAGGTAAGATCACTTCCTATGAGAATTTTGAGCATAATCTCTAGAGCGCTCACAAAATTTCAAGAAGACATACAATCAAAATGTGTCACCTTGTATGAGCAATATAGATAACAAGATGTAATACGAGGTATGAATGAATACCTTCATAGAAAAAGAATGGGTCGATAAGACTTTTAGTTCACTAATCTTCTAAAACTGTATCTATATTCTCTATATCTTTATTCATATTCGATAAGACACCAAGTTTACACATTACACATCTGAGTTTCTTCGAGGGCCTATTTGGTTGCTGGGTTGGACTAGGTTGGGTTGGGTTGGGACACCCATGTGAATAGTAAATTGTAGTAAACTGTGAGGAAGATTGAGAGGGTTGGAAGGAAGTGTACACCGGTGTACCCCAACCCAACACAGTCCAACCCAACAACCAAATAGACCCCGAGAGTCATCTCCAAGTTTTTATCCCTCTTATAAATTATTATCTTATAAATTATTATCTTTATAACTTTTTTTCGAAAAATTAAGGGATAAAGGATAGTCCAACAAAAATTTATTACATATTAAAGATGCCAGCATATAGTGTTAGTAGGACACGTGGAAGCTTCCTAATGAGGCCTCTCCAACAGCCCACGGTTCCCTTCCTTTCGAGTCTCTCTCTCTCTCTCTCTTCTCTTTCCAATCCTCTCTATCTCCTCTCACGTTTTCAATTTCTATGTGATACACATTTATTCTCACTGACATACATTCTCCTTTTATTAAAAAAATATTTAGAAAAGTACAAAAGTTCACACATAAAAGCATTTTATTGTGTAGCTTGAACGATGAAATTTATTTTTATTATGATTAGATTTTTTATTATTGATTTTGTGTGTAGCTTGATGCTAATTGAATCGATGGACTATATATATACACAAAGTAGATATAAAATGAAATGTTCCATCTTCAATTCAAATTTATTGTAAATGTTCGGAGTTTTTTGAAATAAATAGTTGAAATTTCATAAAACATTCAAAATTGTTATAAAATGTTATTTATCGTCTTCATTTCAAATTTATTATAAATATTCCAACATTTTGAAATATATCGTAATGCATTCTTATTATGTAAATATTAATTTAAAATAAACATTAATCAAGAAAAAAATTTGAAAGATTCACTACATATTTCATGGAATACTTTTAGTAACAATTACAAATTAATAAAATAAGTGAAAATTCAAAATGTAAAGTTAGATTTTCAAAATATATCCACCTATTTCTCACCAATTTCTCTCCCACCATCTCCCCTCCAATGTAATATGAAGATATCTTTATCTGATCCCTCAGATATCTATAGTGTGCATATACTAAAAAATTTCTCTAATTTTCAAAAATAATAGTATATTTGAAATAGTGGTGGATTGTTGATATTCTATCATTGTTTGAAATTTTTATCATATCTTAAAAAAGCTAGATAATTTATTCTGTGAGCGTTTCAAGCCCTCCTTGTTTATTATCCAAATTCCTCACTAAACCATTTAGAAGCCCACCTGCGTTTGCCTTGCATTTATAACAATTTCCATCTCTTAATTATTTGGTTTGACTCATTTTAATAAATCTTCTGACTACTTCCCTTTTGATAGCGTTTGTGCTCTAATATGATAGTTACATGTAGGGATGTCAGCGGGTCGGATTTGAGGCGGGTATCAATATTATTAAACCTGTAATCATTTACAAAATCACTACTCATACCCACTTATTTATTAAACATGTAATTTCTAGTGGTTACTTATATACATGGCAGATACCCATGTATCCATGGGTACCACATATTAAATATAATAAAATTTTAGCGCTTCATAAATGTACATAAGATTTTCACAAATAGATTAAATATAGGGAGACTATGTAATATGGTGGTATACAAAGATTGCAATGTGTAGGAAATATTAAAGATATATATACATATATTAAGTGTTTAGATCTTTGGATTGATAATTTTTATTTATTGAAGATACAAAAAGGTAGTCAAATATGAATAAATGGATGGAAATGAGAAAATTGAGTCGGATTTGTATATATGTAGATAGATACATATTAGATATTAAGTGGATGTGATGAGATTGACTAAAATGCAATATACATATCTGCATTTATATATTTTTTATTCGGATTTAGGGTGGGTTCGGGTACCCACAAGGCAATCCCAAACCCATACCTATATCTGCATGTGTGGTAAATTCAAAATCGAAAATAATCCAAATATAAATGGAGTGGGTTTGGTCTTCGGGTCGAGTACCAATGAGTATACCCAAATTGATATCCCTAATTACTCCAAGTTGTTTTGATTTGAAATCATGTTGTTTGTATTTTAAACGCTAAATGGGTCTTGGGCTTTTGATACACAAAGAGAATATACAAACATTATTTTGTGACTCCTGCTTGTCACATATATCTTCCTTCTTAAATATAATTAATGTTACTCTTCCAGGAGTGATGATATATGATGATTTAATTAGCTGTTGATTAATTCTCCGTACGTTATTTGCAAGGGGTGAAATGTTCTCTTATTTTTTTAATCTATAAAAGGTCAATTGCATCTTGTTATAAACATACAAAGATACCAATAATGTATCCCCAGAGGAAGGAAGAATTAAGAATGTTTTTTTATTTGAGTCTTGTATATTATTCTTGTCTCCTGGGATTGATAGAATGATTTATAATTGCTCAATTGATCTCGACGTTAACGAGTTCAAATGGATGGGAAGATAAATTGCTTTTCATTTCTTATTGGGTTCCATTCCAGATTCAATTGCATTCCATTACATTCAGTTAATTCGAAATAAATGGGCCTTAAGCACTGTGCATCTTGAATTATATAATCATATTCCTCTAAGTGATTTAAATTTGATCTATTTTTATTTTTAAGGTAAATTTAAAAAGAAAAGACTCTAATTAAACATCAATTTTCAATTAAGAGCTTCATTTTTCAAATGTAAGAGCTTGAACATTCGCTTAACGTCAACATAAAAGAGTTGTCGAAATTTAAGGAAGCTTGCATTTGGGATAAAAATAAGATCGTGAACCTCTTTGTTACATTTGAAAAATGAGACTTGTAATTAGGAATCAATCATAGCTAAGGACTTTTTTGTAATTACTCTTACATTTGGAATTTTTACACTTATGCCCCTATGAGATTATGCAATAGTAATTATACCTCTATTTTTTTGAAATAATGTGTGTATTCATGTATTCTTACAAAATTCATAATACTACCCTCTTGTTAATGTAGAACAGGGGTATAAGCTTTAATAATATACTAGTGTGTGACCCGTGCTTTGCACGGGTAAACATATTGAACTGTACGTTAATTTATTTATCATAATAATCTTCGAAAGCATCTCAACTTTCTAAAGTACGTTAAATAGTCCACAACCAACATAAAAAATAATCAAATCTTAACGTAGATTTGAGTAAGAATCCATGTAGCACACCGTCTTTATAGTGGGTAAAGACTTTGCTATTTTAAATATTTTTTGAAGCATCTCAACTTTCTCTTCAAAAACTAAATGCAATGAGAGATTAAGTAGAGGGAAAAAGAAAAGTATTTCATTATTTCAAGAGCAGCAATTTCTGCCATAAAATTTATAATATGTTGTCAGCAGCATCAGTTCAAGATTCTAGTTTTATAGTGATCTATCAGATTGTGGGGGCGTAGATGATATCTTACACTTCTCGTCATCCTTGGTTGGAGGTCCGCATTTAACTTATAAATATGGTATCGAAATTACTTCGAGAAGAGTAGCAACATATGCTCCTTTTTATGTTGCAAGATGCTTGCCTCATGTATCCCACTCACCCTCGTCAGCTCTATGAATATATCAATACGATGAATTTCATCCATCATCAAATTCAACTACCGAGAGTTTTGCTAGTTTCATTATTGCACAGGTGAATAAGATTCCAGTGCTTAAAGAAGGGTAATAACAAAAAAGTCGCTATTTATCCATCTAATTCTAATTAAGGTCCTTATATTTAAAATGTAAGATGGTTAGCATCTTCAACATATATAACACTTCTCCCATAAATCTTAAGCAGTAGGTTCATGAAAAGGATTATTTAAGAAGCAAAATAGATCATATCCATGTTATATGCAAATTATGATGAGATGTAAAGTTGTAGTTTTTTTGTTATAATACAATCTGGAAGAAGGCTTAAAAAATGCCAGTATGGGATTCCCAAGAATCAAGAACCTCTGAGAATGATGAGTTGATGGCTACCCTCTCCACAGTGACTTCATCTAAGTTCAAAAATCTATAGTAAGGCTTCACGCAAGCGGACAAGGATGTTGACAACATCTTGGATCGCAACGAATTAGGGGAAACATGATCTTTTTCCTTGCATTTTAGAAAAAAAATTGGTTACTTGTCGACTTCTTCATATTTTTTTTTCTGTCGTAGCATCCGTGTCTTCCACTTGGACACAATTATATCTCAGCCATTAGAGAATCACCCAACTCCAATCCTCATATGTCTTAGGGAACAATTGACAGACAATCCAACTTATAGCTCGGAATGTATCTGCGGTAATGAGGTACACTTAATTTGCAGCATCTCCACCAACACCAGCTCCCTTCCTCGAGAGATTGTCTTTGATGTTGTTGAACCCCTCGTGAATCTTCTTGTGCATAATCAAATGCATTGGAAGCTCTGAAATTACTTATGTGTCTTGCATAATATTGAGCAGTATTTTCCATCGCCAACCGTCACCATTTCTTTACTGCGGACCTTCTTGATAAGATTTCTGCACAAATTTAGATATTTTGATAAAGATTTCTGCACATATGTGGTATTACTCATTGTTTTTCTTATACCCATAAATTATCATGGGCTTAATCTTTGTTTGGTTGACCTTGAAATTCAAAGATGCAGTCTTCTCCTCGTGATATGAACCTTTGCGGTCTTCAGATTACTTAATTTAGCAGGGTTCAACATTGCGGTTTTCTTCTTCTGATTTAGTTTTTTTCTGTGGAGATTCAACTTCTCCTGAAGTCTTCGACTTCGTTATTGGACGATAGCTGCACCTCAAGAGCAAACTTGTGCCCAAATATCCTAACAATCTTCCACCATCTTCGAACCGGTTCAAGAGGAGTTTGGCCAAAGCTCCAAAATTTTCGATGCCGAGTCCTTCTGAGTCGTCCGATGGCAACCGTGTTGGACAGTGAGCACATCACATCTGCTATAGTGATATGATCCAATGGCTCATGGTCGTCCGGCCGAGCATCTAACCGGAACACAACGACGGAGCTTGCCATCTTAACTGCGATGTCCAAACAAACAATAGATGGCCAATTAATTTGATGTTTGTTCAGCAAGTCCCATTTCATTAGATAGCCAAATTTGATGCCTTCAAAATCTGATCAAACAGCACGAAGAACTCTTCATCATTGTCTTAAATTAAACACTTTCTGCTTCTAAAACCATACACGAAAACCTCTGTGCTTCGTTGCCTCCCCCTCTCCCTTTCCAAATTGGACCACGAACAACACAACATTAACCGACGGAAAATGACCCAATATTTGGAACAGTGACCTAAAACAACTGGCGCCGTTGTTCTGAAATTGAACTCTGCTCAACATGGGGGCTTTGCTTTACAAAATCTCTACTTATAAAGAAGCATCGCCTCTTTTATTATCCACTAGTGCTAGCCCCGTGCGATGCACGGGCCAAATCATATGAAGTGAGCATGAAAATCATGACAAAATGAAATGAATCAATATAAATGTGAAGCCATTCTAATATAAGCAGTCTATGAAAGCATTTAAGATAGTCAAGTATATGAGTACACCTTTATGAGCGTGCTTAAAACAAAATCACACAAAGATATACCATGGTTGTAACATTTTAACTTCGAACATAAGGTCAAATCCTCGACCTATGTAAAAAATAAATACAATAATAATGTTGTAACTTTTAATCGATAGAAAGTAAAAGTAAATGATCAATTAGACGCGTATTTATATTTGAAAGGGTTAAGTGGGGATGCCCTCTTGGGGCAGCCAATATGGTTGCTCCCGCCTTATTTTTGACATTTTTTTATTTTTCTGAAAAATATCACCATGTATATTCATCTATATATATCCCTCTTATATGTCATTCATATTTCGTCATAAACAGATACTTATATGCCCTCCATCTAGAATATGTCGATTACATCAATATTTAGACCGTTAAAATTATCTGTTCTAGATGGAGTGTATAGGAGTCTTTGTTTCTGACGAAATTCGAATGACATATTGGAGAGATATATAGATGAATATACATTATGATATTTTTCAAAAAAAATTACAGAAAAATGGAGGCAGGGCAGCCCCATTTTTCCTGCCTTACAGTCGGAACAAAAGTAATCCTCATTTCACATCGGTATATTTTCTTATTAATAAACGTCATTCATGTTTTTCCCTATTTTAGTTAAACTTGTTGCATTGCGTGCCTCAATATCAATGCATACGATAAATGATGGATAAAATTGCAAATTCAAAATTGCGCTCACGAAGTAAAAATTTGCCAACTTCTTTAAAGCTTATATTTGTTGGTATAAATCTTGCATGTTGTTACTAAGATGTATTGGCTAGACGATTAAATTGAGTTTGACCGAGTCGATGGATAAAACTTAATCAAATTGTAGTGACTCATTGATAACTAGGGGTCATTAGAAATCAGTTATGGTGGATTTGTTATCGTGTTAAGCCCTCCAACCCTACCCCTATAAAAGAAGCATGGTGGCTCGTTATCTCTTTGACCAAAATTGTAAAAGAGAGAGCTAACATCTAAACTCATCACCATTTGAGAAGATCTTCATGGTTGAGGTATCAAGAAGGAGAATAATCAAAAGAAGGGTTGTCGTTTTTTCATCAGCGGCCCCTTCAGGGGTATTTCTGAATCACAATAGAATATTTCATATTTGCGCTTAATTTTCCTACAATATTTAGATTAATTTACAAAAGTTTCCAATATATTATGGGGTCTTGGCTAATTGCCAAGGTGTTGTAACTACTTCTTGTTGAATTAGCATCCCAAGCCTTCATATCTTGTTGTTTTCAGTGCATGCTAATAAATTGACGCATAGTTTGCGTTTTGTAATGAACTGAAATCATGTCTAAGTGGAATATCATACATTCAACCCCTACTTTGGAACCGATATTTAAAAAAATTAATAGTCCACTTTACAATCTCGTTTAGATGATGAATTTCACATTTGAGGAATTATTCACAATAATGATTAAATCGAAAATCTAATATATGAATTTGTCATGATTTATGAAGCTCATGAATCTGACGGGTGAATTTAGCATGAATTTCAAAACTTAGAAATCTGACATGTAACTTTAGCATGAATTATGAAGCTCATGTTTATATTTATTCATTCCCCATCTAAGAAGTATCATCTACCGCAAGTTTTTTTTCTAGTTGCCAAGTCTTTGGTAAATTGTGTACTATAAGCAAGTGCTTTAAAATTATTGAATATTAAGAAATGGTATGGATTCATATTAAAAGGGTTTGAAATTCCCACCTAAATTGCATTCCCACCTAAACTGCAAACACTAATGACAGTAATAATAACGAAAAGTGAATAACACATTTCCTTTTAAGATATAAGTTTTGCATATAAGTTAATGAACAATGATGTTAAAAAATAAAACATAGTTGTATATCCAAATGTGTTATATATGCTTCAATACCAAAGCTCTTATGCGATAAATGAAGAGAAGCGGGAGCTTAATGCTGAGATCTGAAGAGGTTAGAGCCTTATACACTTGTTCCAACATTATATTTGTTGACAACTATGGATTAGCTCTGCAGTAAAGTATAATCTAATAAAAATTTGTAATATATGTTCACAAACTTTACTTTATTCGTGATTATAATGATATTTCAAATTCATTTTGTTTGTGAATAGTTTAATTTGGATAGGTCCTGAAAGGAAGATGGGACATGTATTCTTTCATATATGTTCTATCAAATTTGTCGAAATATATCAAACAGTCAGGAGATAACAACTAAGTAAATATTTTAACAGGATGATCGGAGAATGTAGCATCAACTATTTCACAAATCAAGGTAACACATGTTATTATATTACTAACATTAGAACAGTAAGATTATAACACAATTATTGGAATGAAATGTATGACAAAATATAATAGCTAAGAGCTTTGGGATTGAAGCATAAGAAAGGGAATGAACTAAATAACACACATGTAAGAGCAATAAAATCATGATGTTATATTCAATATGAAATAGATGACAAATATGCGCAACAACCATGACCCCAGTTGAACGATGTTTAAATCTGAGATGTAAAATAAACAATATTCAAATCATAACTTGCCCTGAAAGAGTAAAAATCTTCCAGTAAAATCGTTCCTTGCATCCTCAACTCTCGATCATCATCCGGAAGATTCTTTGGAGGAATTCCTGTTGATTGGATGTACCAAGAATTGTTTATTTCTGCTGGAAGACAAGGGATGAGAACACGATCCGCACATAGTGGTCAAAGACGATTTCAATGGTTTTGAATAGGCAAAGGATGTCGAATTCATACTCGCCTTCTTCGCTCTCTAATCCCCCAAATTCGACATCGTCAACGTTGTGTCCAATAATCTCGACCGTATCACATTCTGAATCAATGATGAGGCGTGATTGCGGTTTTCGAAGATGATGAGGCGCTCCGATCGGCCGAAATTGGGTATTATGGATTCGAGGCCGTCATGTGACCTAAGGTGTCGACGACACTGAAGGGACACCGAATGGGGCGTGCAGATGGTTGATGGGAGCGGTATGGGAGCAACGCCGCAATGGTCGGAGTAGAGAAAGATGGAGAGCGATGTCGGTCATTGGGGGAGAAACATTTAGGTGGAGCTGCTGTCCGCAGCTTGGTGAGGAATGGACGAGGACAGTCGACAATGGCCGAATCGAAGGAGAGGAATTTTGGTGGTCTATGTCCGGCATCTGGAGCTCGAGTTCTCGAGACGGAGGGAGAAGGTGAGAGCGTGTTCCTTGGGGGGAGCAGGAGCTCTGGATAGAATTGGTGCCGGGGAAGATGGGAGGAGGGTGGGATCTGCGATGGGATTCTACGGAAGTAGAAGGGTGAAAGTGGAAAGATGGCTGACACTTGGGGGTAAATTTGGAATGTAGGAGACAAAAACTAATACATGGTCGGTGGCCCCCCTGCTTAATATATGTTATAGATGTTATAGAAGGGTAATATTGTGAATTTTGTAAGAACACGGTGGCACAAGTGTTCAAAAGAAAAAAAGATTATAATTGCATGATATGAAAGGGCACAAGTGTAAAAACCCTTATATTTACAAGCAAAACAAGGTAAGCAACTTTTTTATGCAAAAAACCTGGAACTCCAATCTTGACAAAACCCATGGCCTCCTTGATAATTTCAACGAGGCTGCTAAAGTATAATCAACCAAGGGCATCGAGGATATTTCCCCGCCCATGATAATTGGAATCGATGAAAGCGAAGAAACGGCTTATGCAACCATAGATTTCGTCTGAACCGCTCGATCAAGATCGAGCGGCTCTGGCTGTATAGCAGACTGCAGAGGAGCCGGTCTACACGCGGTGCGATCTCTCGAACGAAAGACCAACAGACGGCTAAAATTGCAGAACACGTACGTCTTCTCATACATTACGACTCCCAAAGGACTCCGAATTAGAATCTTTCCCAACTGCGCTTTTTTCATAGCCAACTCTTCTCCATACCTTTGTTTTCTCTTATTTGCTCTCCTGCATTCTCTCTATAAATACCTCCCAACAATCGAACGTTTGCACTCAGCTTCCAAGCATAACGAGCTACCCACCCGTCACTGCGGCCGACGCGATGGTGCTCTACTTCGTGCTAGCCTTCCTCTTTCTCTTCGCCATCTACTGCTTCGTCTGGCCCCTGATAGTGTTTCGTCGAAATCCACACCTTCCTTCTGGCACCATGGGTTGGCCCTACGTTGGTGAGACCTCTCTGCTCTACTCCAACAACCCCAACAACTTCTTCGCTTCGAAACAGAAGAGGTTAGTATATAGCTAGGCACATAAGAGTTGGATTTTAGTTGTTCGGGCTTGATTAGTCATGACTGTGATGGGTTGATCATCAGATATGGGAGCGTGTTCAAATCCCACATACTCGGCTACCCCACTGTGATGTTGTGCAGCCCGGAGGCGATCCGTTTCATGCTCGTCACCGAGGCGAAGCGGTTCCGGCCGACGTTTCCCGCAAGCAAGGAGAGGATTCTTGGGAGGCAGGCGATCTCGTTCCAGGAAGGGGAGTACCACATGAGGTTGAGGAAGCTACTGCAGAGGGCGCTTATGCCGGAGGCACTGAGCAAGAGGGTGGCGAATGTCGAGGAGGCCGCCATCGCCGCCCTCCGGTCCTGCGAGGGTGGTGATCGGATCAACACGTATCAAGAGATGAAGGCGGTATGGACTAAGCTCTTGGATCAGTTTTTCTACTTCTTTCTTGTTTCTAGAATTATGTTTGGAAATACTCCATGATTGCGATGGCTTTGTGTGTCGCTTTCACCGTCGATTTTAATGCTAGAAATGGTCGGTTTGTCTCGTGGAATTGTGATCTCAATCAATTCAAAAAATAGCAACAATAACATGTTGACATTTTCTGGAAATATCTGCAGTTCTCCTTCAACGTGGCACTACAGTTCATATTGGGAACAGACGAGAACACTCTCTCCTACATGAATGAGCTCAAGGAATGCTACTTGACCATGGAGAAGGCCTACAATTCCATGCCCATCAACCTCCCCGGAACCCTTTTCTACAAAGCCATGACCGCTTGCCGTCGTCTTCGTCTTATCGTCTCTACTCTCATGTCCTCGAGGAAGCAAGCTCTCCTCTCCCCTTCCGCAGCTGCCCCGGATGACCTCTTATCAACCTTTATGGACGCCAAGGAGAACTTCTCCGAGGACCAGATCGTCGACAACGTAGTTTGCGTCATCTTCGCAGCCCGCGACACCACCGCCAGTGCGCTCACGTGGGCCATCAAGTATCTAGGAGAGAATCCAGATCTCCTCGAAGCCATTACGGTAATTCCATACTAGACACAGCTGACGTACGTGCATAAATTCTGTAGTGTTGTAAGAATTTCCTGATTAATTAAGAGTGAGAAATGTTAATTATACTTTATAGGAAGAGCAGGAGAAGATTCGAAGGGAGAAAAGAGACGGTTCCTCTTGTTTGACATGGGGAGACACGAGGAAGATGCCATTGACAGTGAGTGTGATCCAGGAGACACTGCGGATCTCTTCCATTCTCTCCTTCACTTTCAGAGAAGCACTGGAAGATGTCTACTACGATGGTACCCTCTTTGATCAATCCAACAATAATATAATTACGATTGATTTTTCTATTTTAATACTACAGGGTATCTCATACCAAAAGGATGGAAGGTGATGCCATTATTCAGAAACTTGCACCATAACCCCGGCTTCTTCCCTCACCCCGAGAAGTTCGATCCCTCAAGATTTGAGGTAAAGAAACACGGCATCAAATTCACTGACGATTGAAAGGATGGCAATAAATAGATATTGTAAAAATTTACGTATATTGTGATTGTTGATTTTGGTTTTACATGCAACTGCAGGTGGCACCAAAGCCCAATACCTTCATGCCTTTTGGCAGCGGGCACCACTCATGTCCGGGGAACGAGCTGGCGAAGCTGGAGATGCTCGTCCTTCTCCATCACCTTACCACTAAATACAGGTGATCGAGTCTGTCATTTAAATGTAACCATGTACCTTCATCTTCGGATCGGATGTTAAAATTTTCAGATCTAATTCGCAGGTGGTCTTTGGCTGAAACCAACATTGGGACGCAGTTCAGACCGTTTGCTATTCCGACGAACGGCCTGCCAATGGAGCTGTTTAGGAGGGAGTGAGAACGAAGGGGATGAGAAGAAATGCCCATGTCAATCAATTGCATGGGTCCTTTTCTTCATTTGTGTAACAAAAGGCCAACTGGTCTTCATTTGTATATCAAAGTTACGCAAACTCTTCCACCTCTTCATGGCTTGTAAGAGACAGTAGCTCAGGTAGACTTATTTTATAAATATTTATCGTGATTAATTAATGCAGAAAGCAAATGCAAAGAGAGATGCTTAAGTGTCTTTATTTACATGGGTTTTAAGTTAATGGCATGGGTTATTGTCATCAATATCCTGTAGAAGTATATTCGGACATTAATGTCACCAATATCTGATGTCAAAAGCTCGGGGGCTATAAATTTGTTGCTGCAAACTTGTGGCAACATATTATTTCAGTATGGCGTATGCCGGCAATTTTAGTCGGAACGTTTGGGTGATGAAATTTTCATTAGCAAGAAGATGTTTTGTGGTTATAGAATTAATTACGTCGCTACAACGTAATTATTATAAGAGTTTGTTGTAGTGTGAATACCACTATGGACTATTTACGTCTCAACCGAAACATCAGGTGGGAGATTAATTAATGTGCACTAAAATAACATCAAACTTCATGTCCAGTTTTATGGCCACATGTTCGGCTCTATTGCTCCATTATTGGAAATCTTGGTGAACTCATAAACAAAAAGTTCTCAAACCCAAAATAACAACAATAAACGTTAACTCACCCGTCTTATTTGTCATGGCATATCAGTAGTGACATAGGTTTGGAGTTGTTAATTGGATGTTTAATACATGTGATATTGATCCATGTGTGTGCTTTATTTGACATCTCTAACAGTCATCAGAACAACAAATATTGAATTGGGTTTCATTGTAGCCATGACAGATCAATCTAATGTAAGTTTAGAGCCACGCATATATTAGTTCTAACTCATGCTAAGTCTGCAAGACCTGCTATATATTGACTATTTCTGATGGCAGATCTTGAAGAACATGTCATGTTATTAGTTCATTTTAATGGCAAGTCCCTCGATGAGATCTTTCTTGTTGATATCATTCATTTTGATGGCAACTCCCTCCCTACACCTGACATGATTTCAACCATTTTGTTGCCATTTTGATGGCAAGTCACCATCACCACTACTTGCAACACTGACACCGCCACTATTGCCGCCACCCCCACCACCCCCATGGTTGCCACTAATGGTGCCATGTGCTTGCAGACACACGAGCTACCCGCTCCGCTCCTCGTGCCACCTCATGCCACTATGCATATCTCTTCCACCACATAGTGTCACCTCATCCACCACATCACTACATTCGTTGTAGGCAACACATGAAAAATGGAGCGTGGGGTAGTCTTCTTTCTCATAGAAATTGTTTGGTTGTCATGTAACCTAGCCTACCCACAGCTCCTTTCTGGGTTGGAATTATAATTTTTTTAAAATAAAAAAAATCAACATAAAAAATATTATAATCATAAGAAAAGTTAATATAATACATAATCAATATGACATCACATCATATTTTTTCAACTCTCCCAATCATTCAAATAACTATTATTTATAAGAGGATACTCCAACCCGACCATGTTACCAAACAGACAGGTTGAGTGGTAGGTGAGGATGAGATGCCATATTTGCTGCCACATGAGATCCACGTCTAATTTAGACAGATTTTTGATACATTTTTACGTATGGTTTCTCGTTACTCATTCACAATTGTTGGCAGAATTAATGGCTCTGTTTTACAAACCTGTTGCTTATCATAACAAACTTGTCCACTTGTAATAAGTAAAGTTTTATACTTTTTAAAATTTACCTTCCACTGTTGTTTAAGGAAGGGAATCGAATCCCTTTTCTAGATTTTCAAGCTTGTAAAATATCTAGAAAAGAAGGTTTATTCTCCGTTAGGAAGAGAGAGAAGCAAGTTTTATATTCCTCGCTTAAGTCTTGCAAGCATAAATTTTCTAGCATTATGATAAGTAGGGTGGGTTGCCTTTAATTGTTCTTATGTTCCATAGATTAGCCTATGATGGATGTATAGTTTTCTCTTTGTTCGCAAGAAGAATATATTGAGCTCTAGACCTCCTATCCTTTTTTGAATTTCCTAATTTTCTTTTTGTCCTTTGGAGGGATGCTCCTTTATAAAAGGGTCGTAAAGTTCTTCTTGATGCTTTCTTCATGCTAACATTTTATAATATGAGGATGGGGGGCTTGCACCAAGGTGCATGTAACTTTACATGCACCGATACTTATATCTTTCACATTTTTTTTACTTTTTTAAAAAATACCACCGTGTATATTCGTCTATATATCCATCCAATATGTCATTCGAATTTCGTTAGAAACAGAGACTCCTATGATCTCCATCTAGAACAGGCCGATTACAGCAATTATAAGACCGTTAACATTACTTGTTCTATATGGAGGTCATAGGAGTCTCTGTTTCTGACGAAATTCGAATGACATATTGGAGGGATATATAGATGAATATACATGGTGATATTTTTCAAAAAAAGTAAAAAAATGTGGAAGATATAAGCGTCGGTACATGTAAAGTTACATGCACCTTGGTGCAAGCTCCCCATCCTCTTATAATATTTCTTCCCACCAAATTTCTCAACAACTCATTCAATCAACGTAACATGATGTATCCCTTATCAACGCAATATTAACACCTCCAAGACCTAAACTTCTGGAAAAGATAACAATGGGCAAAGATTGCTCCCTTAACTTAAGAACGTCAGAACTAGGGTATTGTAGCGAAGGTTGATAGATTTTATATTCTCGTATACCTCATCAACTTCCATATAGAGCAATGGGAGCGGTTCCTCTGCTGTCACAACACTTGTTGTAACACAATGGAGTCGTTGATGAGTATCGGATGACCCTCAGAGGGGACCGAAGATGGCTGGTGAGCATCTCGATACCCATCGAGCATCTTTCCTGCATTACAGCAGGTAGTGTAACAATAGAGGATCCGCTTGCATAGTGCAATGCCTTGACCATGTTACCCACTATAATTAATCAATTCTCTAATAACAACACATGATCACTAGAAGGAATTAGCCATGCAATTAAATTTTACTACCTAGCAGTGTTGTCCCTGACATTTCGTAGGTCATGGGCAAAAGAAAAAAAATGGGCCCTTATCAAAAAAATTTGATGAACAATGTGCCTTTATATAATTCCATAAAATTTTGAACTTTAGCATTGAGTTGTTCATTGAAAAATCGATTCTATAAGAGCTCATTTTTTATGAGTTAGTTTATCGAAAAATTGATTTCGTAAGGGCTCATTTTTCAACGACTTTTTTCATCGAAAAATTCGATTCCACTAGGGCTCATTTTTCGGGGAGTTGTTTACTAATAATTTGATTCTACAAGGTCTCATTAGGACATGTACTATTTTTTTTAAATTAAATGTTGAATACATGTAAAAAAGAGCCCCCCTAATGTTGTTGGGGCTCTGGACCATTGCACTCGTAAACTAACCTCAGGGACGGCCCTGCTACCTAGAGTTGTATAATATAAATTTTAAGTCTATAATCGACATATAAGTTAAGATACATTTACATATATCTTAAACTTATTGTTTTGCCATTTAACAAACTAATGGAAATGTGATTGAATCCTATAGAAGGATTTTGTCATCAACAAGACAATATTTATGAGGTTCACCCTTAATTGGCATCCATTTGGGTCGCTTCAAATGGCAGAAGAATGGCAGTACATAGGGTTAAAAATAACGGTAACACTAGAGGGGTTCATATAGCAGCCATGCACAGATTTTAAATCCTAAAGTAATATGATCTATGAATTCATGACATCTTAAAATCTTCATCTTGAATTGAATCCTCTAATATCATAATAATAACTGCTAGACTCGACCACTACCTTCTGGTCCATGGGCCTATTGGCAACAATTAACAATGAGTAAGTTTAGGAAACGTTTTAAACTTTTTTTTGGGAACTACTTTGGTGAACAAATTATATGGCTATCTATTGTATCAATCTGCTTTACCTTGATTCTTTCCTCAGAATGGATGAAATGAAACCTGATATCAATATTTTTAGTCTTTTCAAGGTGCACACGTTGCTTGGTTAGGTAAATTGCATTAGGACTATCATACTATACAATAGCCCTAATCTTGTTGTAGAATGAGATCTAACTAAGCTTTTCAAACAAATGTTTTCTTTTGTACCTTTGTCAAAGTCATATATTATGCTTATGTGGTAAATAATGCAAAGATAACCTTCCAACTAATGACAAAACTCCCCAATATAGATATAGTGCGCCCTTGATCTCTTCTCATTAACATCTGTAACATTTTTTGAATAAAAAAACCCACAGCCAAATATTCCGATTCTAATTATATGGTGAAGTCTCTAGGGTACACAGATTTTACGGATTCGGATTCTACACTTTGACAAATTTAGGTTCAAAATCACATTGTTGCAATGGTGAATTTGGATAGGGATGAAAACGAATATGGATATATCCGAATATCTGTTTACGATTAATACTGATCGAATATTGGATATTCGTTGTAAAAAAAATTCGGATACAGATGGTAGTGGCTTGATTATTCAGATCCGGATATCCGAAGATAACATTTAATGTTCTTTTATATATTAGTTAATATAATATAAGCATGTCCCCACGTTATTATATTAGTATTATATATTATATAATACAAAAGTATTTATGATATTAATAAACTTCTGTTTGTTTGCGGATGGGCACGAACGAAAGTTACGAAACTTTATCTCTATTTTTGCTTCTGGTCAAGAACACAATGCTCCATTTTGTCATGATGCAACTTATTTATATTTCATTGTCATTTTTTAAAATCATTATGAACTTTGATAAAAATTCAATTCATATTCGTATGTGGTCTTTGTTTGATCTGTATTCGGATTCCATATTTATTGGATCCATATTTGGAATCACTCTTTATTTGATGCATATTTTAATTAGCTCTTTGCTCGATCCGTATTCGGGTGCGCTCTTTATTTGATCCATAGTTGGATTCGATAAATATCCGACTCGAAATTGTGTCCATATTTTTAACGATATGGTTTCTTTATTGCATATTCGAATCATATCCCTCCCTATGTTCGTATTTGATGGATATGAAGCGAATTTGGATACGGAAATAGGCATATCCGATCCGTATCTGATCTATTTTCATTTCTACATTTAGATACTTGTCATAGTTGTGGTTTCAGATTTCGCGAAATATCAGTGAAATTTCGCCAAAATATCGGTTTCAACGTGAGGCCAAAATTTCGAGTGAAATGTTGATATAAGAGCTTTCACAAAAGTTGCTCGATTTAGGTCAAATGTCACTGGAATTTACCGAAATTTCGGTGAATTTTAGTTTCGACATAATATCGACGATACTTGATATCGAAATTTAAAACATGGGATTTTTACCCTGCAGACCCTATAAACTTTGCCAATCACCTCCACGACCTTTGAAACAACATAATTCTTCCCTCGACTCCGTAAACTTGCCAACTCTTACCCCATGAACCCTCCGGGTAATATGTTTTAAGCCCGTAGGGGTTCTTGGAATAATTTACAGTGTCAATGGGATAATTACGTTGTGCAAAAGGTCGTAGAGACATTTTAAAACGTTTATAGGGTTTGCTGGGTAAAAATCCCTTAAAACATTGGCAATAGTACACCTTGACATAAGTTAGAGGCAATAATTTATTCGATGTTGCATAACCCTAGATCCGCAGGTGTACCTATTGCAAACCTTGAGTTTTATATGGTATTTCACGTCGTATATTTTATTTTTTCAACATATGCAGTGTCACCCTTAAGAAGAATCGGTACACCTCTTGAAAGACAACCAATTTTAAGTAGTCATTTAGGGTTTGTGTATTAGGTATTTTTGCTATCTTTGGAGTACTCCCTCACCTATAATAGGACCTCAACCTAATTCACTCAATCTTCAATTTATTCCAAAAAGTGATCTTATAAAGCTTCATTCTGAGCTCTACATGTCAATATTATTACAAACTTTACATTTAGCCTTCCTATCCCATCAATTTGCATTTTAGATCATGCAACCATGTTGTCTTTGCAACACCCTCCTCTTTGAAGAATTCATTAAACTGTGTTGAACATAAGTCCAAATCATCATTATTGTGCATATGCTTGATATTATTTAAAGTCTTATTCTTGATTAAGATCTTCTATTGTTTAAAAGTCTTGAATGCCTCACTCGTGTGCTTTGTCAGGACTATCCAAACCATCCTATAGTAATCACCAATAATAGACATTGAATATTTGGCACTTCCTAAAAGTACAGAAGAGTTCCAATAATCAAAGTGGATGCAAGAGCCACACAAATTAGGGTGGACCCAGGAAATACACATGTACATAAATAAAAATTATTGCTATCAAGGTACATTATTTAGAAAAAGATCAACAGAGTCAAAGAGAATCATATATAATGATTATTTGTCAATGCTAACTAAATTATTATATGAACATATATGCTTCGAGCCAACAATATTACAATCAAATGACTTAGTTTACTATTGATATATGTTGATATACACATTTTGTTAGTGAAACTATTGCGTACCACATATTATTGTTTCGTATATATTTTCATATATTCTAACGTAAGTGCAATTTATATTCTGAATTGTAATAAACATACATATGAAATCATAGATAACACATCATAGAAATTTATAAATTCTGATATCAGAATAATTAATTATGACCAATTCAGCATAAATCACATTAACTACCACAATTAATCTGAATACCCAACTATCAGAAGATAAATTTTGCATCGAATAAAATTAAGAAATTTTAGTAGTGTTGTGCTGATGAGCCATGCAGTCGAGACAATTTGATTCAGAAGAGTATTGCGGGGATCTCACACTGGTTAAAATAGTTTATTCATGTAAATAACTGGTTCATATGCATGTCGTTCACGTAAGTTTGCAATACAACAATGGAATTCAACTTTTAAAAAATAGCATGATGTGGGCAAAAGTCGCATGTTCAAACATTAAAGGAGAATGAAACCTAAAAAAGGATTAGCATTCGATAATAAGATCAGCGAAGGGGAATGCTTGATTTGCATCCCACAAAAGGAGAATTTCCAACGAAGGAACGTTGTGGGGCCACAATACATGTAACTCTAATCTGGGAGGGGAGTCATGGCTAGAGATGAAAACGATTGGATACAGATATGAATATTGGTGTTACCATATACTTATTTTTTTTAAAATCTAGATACGAATAGGGTGGGGCATTGGATCGGGTCGGCCCTGACCTGGCCCTGACCCGACCCGCAATAGCCCGAGCTCGACCCAAACCTGGTGTACATATGGGCCAGACATGTGCCCCTATATTGTGAAAATATCAAGCTTAGGTCGGGCCCAGCCCAAACCCGTGAGACCTTGAGTTAGCCCAACCCGGCCCAGCTTCCCTATGTTAAGAAAAACCAGCTCGTAGAGATCCCAGCCGATTTAGTTGGTTTGGCCCAGCGGCATGTCCTAAAGCCTTTTTGGTTTTCTGATGGATATCTCTTCCGTACCTGCAAATTTTGGTGTGGATCTTTGTCTGCTTGTCATTAATACATGATTCATTATTAGAACTTCTAAGCAACGGGCAGATGGAGGGCATAAGTTGCAGTCCTATGCATATCATGCTAAATTTAACATATTGATGTCAGGGTTGTTGGGAATCATCAGTAAAAGTATGCTTGTGTCTTTCAAATAGTTCCAACTTTCTGTTGCATCCATGATTATGAAATGCTCATATTTACTCAGTACAATTTTTTCCTGAAGAGAACATGCCCTGACTTTTATAAAAGATAGCCTTTGCCATTCATAAATTAAGAAAGACATACGTTTTTGGTGTGTATTGTGTGTATCCTCTGCACATATATATGTGCCTATGAATCGGGTTCATGCAATTGATGTCATCTACTTTTCCCTGCAAAATTAATTGGATCAGCATGACTTCTACGATCAAGTATTTAGAACTAATTCCACGGGTAGCAGGTATTTATTACTTGTGATTTATTTGGGAACATCGCCAAAAGCGGCTTCATAAAATGGATTTGTGCAATCAAGGTTCACTCTTACCATTGGCTTCATGTGCTATAATGTTTTGTTTTGGATATTCAGGCTTTTGGAGATTGATGGGTGTGTGCTTCATGCGCTATAATGCTTTGTTTTTTTTGTTTTTGGATATTCAGGCTTTTTGAGATTGTTAGATGTGTGTGTTTTCCATATTTAACGAGATATGGGTCCAATCAATGATAAGCAATTAAAACTAATTGTCATTGCAACATTTGTGCGTTACAAAACAGGTTCTAAAGCATAGTTTGGTGGGCTCTGTAAAATATAATCATAGTGCCTGCAGTCCGAACCAGCTCATAGTGCCAAGTGATTTACAATCAAACCTCTTGTAATCATTAATTGGCGGTGGGTCCAACTCGTCCCGAACCCGAGCCTGACCTTACGGGCCTTGGGTCAGGCTTTGGTTCTAGGATTGCTCACAAATCTGGACCCCTACCCGATCCAAAGCCTGAGGAAAACTGATGGGCCCAGGCCAGGCTTTCCCAGGTTGGGCGGGGTCGAGACCCATGCTCCACCCTAGATATGAGTATGACTACGAATATCACATGAATGTGTAAGATGTAAAATTATATCCTCAAATATGAATACGAGTGCAAAACGAATATTGATAATTCAGACAGGATATTTGATAAACGAATACGAATTAATATATGGATATTATATATGTCCAAAATTACTTATAAGCTATAAGCATTGTAGGTTCATAACAATTTTCAATATATAAAAATATATTAAATACTTTAATAATGAATATGTGCATAAAAATAACTAAATAATAAAATAAAATGTAAAGATATAACTAAATAATAAATGAAAGCTTACCAAACTTACTTCTTTGTGTACCATTTAAGTATTTGTATCATCCAGAATTTGAACATTCGTATTCAAATTCACATTCATATTTATATCCATATTCGTATCCTTCAAAAATGAATGTTCGTATTCGTATCCACAAATATTTAAACATCCATATTCACATTCGTATTCGTCAAAATTGAGGATATTATATTCTTATTCGTATTCGGTGAATATTGAACATTTGTATTCGTACTCGTCAAATACGAGAAAATGACATCCATATACTCTATTTGACGAATGTAGATACAAATATATTTGTATTTATTTTCATCCCTAGTCACAACCCCTACCCCACCCCCTTCCGTCCGCCCATGCACACAAAAAGGGGGCCAGAGCCTCCAACTGCCCCCATAGAAAAGACCGGGACGAAAGGATCAGCCTCCACACAGGAGATGATGAAGCTGTCAACTTCACCTCTCAAAATGTGCTAGAGTATAAGTGGCTTTCATGTAGCACGTCCAGATGAGGAGGCACATGACAAAATCCTCCATGCCCAAGGAAAAACCATAGATGCCCTGCTGGTGATCAACGAACGCAGCCCCATACCCCCACTCCGCCTTCAGGAGGTAAATAGTGTCTCAAGCAATGGCATGGCATCCAAAGACATCCCAGAGGAAATCCGCACAGAACATGTCCACCTTGCGTGCAGTGTGTAACGGGATGATTGTGTCGGTTGCTATGGTGGAGCATTGAGCTTGACCCAGCCCAACCCAACCGGTCCAAGACCGTTCATTTTCCTTGAACCTTGGGCTAGGTTGAGGCTCACATTTTTTTGGTAAACCGAGGATCCAAGCCGATCCAAAGCCCGTGCATTCGGACCCAAGTTCTGGCCGGCTCAGCCCGCCCCCAATTTGGTGTCCATTGTGCAGATACGCTGCAACTTGAAATTGTAACGGTACACGCAGCCTACAAGTTGGTGAAACTAGAGGAACAAGTTTTTTTACTAGTAGTAGGATTCGAACCCTGGCCCTTTAAAGTGGGAGCCACTACTTCTATCACCTGTATGTATATATAGAATGGATCTCCATTTATTCACCAACTTGACAGCATGTGGAGCACGAGCGTGCTCTTGTGCAATTTTTTGTGTTCGTTCTAGCCTCCACTCTTTTCATAACTGCATATGATCTTTTCATAGCAAACACTCTTTTCAAGAAGATGGAGGAGTATTTAATTACTTATAAGAGTGGCTCAACTAGAACACAGATAGATTACTTTGCGTTGAGGAGAAGAGATCGGTTGTGTTGCAAAGATTGCAAAGTAATCCCTGGAGAGAGTTTGACAACCCAACATCGCTTGTTAGTCTTGGATTTACAAATAAAAGGGCTGATAAAGAAAAGGAAGGTTCCTAAGATCACTAGAACTAGGTGGTGGAATCTTCCACTGAAGCAATCAAGCTTCAGGGAGAAGGTTTTAGAAGACTTATCTTGGGTTTGTAGCGGTAGTGCAAATGAGATGTGGGAGGCAGTAGCATCATGTATCCGAAAGGTAGCCAAAGATATGCTAGGCGAGTCAAAAGGAGCATCTCCAGGTCAAAAGGAGGCTTGGTTGTGGAGTGAAGGGGTGCAAGAGAAGCTAAAAATTAAAAGAGCTTACTTTAAAGCTATGTCTAAGGATAGAACAGAGGAAACTGTCGCAGAATATAAAATAGCAAAGAAGGAAGCAAAGAAGGCTGTAAGCAAAGTTAAGTCAAAAGCTTATGAGGTTTTGTATAAAAATCTCAACTCTAAGGAGGGCCAGAAGGATATATTCAGGTTGGCCAAAGCAAGAGAAAGAAAGACCAAAGACCTTTCTCAAGTGAGATACATTAAGGACGAGGAAGGTCACGTGTTTGTTACTCAGAAGGATATAGAGACTAGATGGGAGTAGTACTTCCATAAACTTTTCATTGGAGAAGGAAATAGAGAGATCACTTTGGGTGATCTAGCTAGTAGTGAAAGTTACTTGAATCGTGCATGCTATAGACGAATACAAAGAAAAGAAGTAGATGAGACTTTGAAGGTTATGAGACCTGGGAAAGGTGTTGGACCGGATGACATCCCTGTAGAAGTATGGAAAGTTTTAGGTGAGTGTGGTTTGACGTGGCTTACGAATCTATTCAATGTTATTTGGCGAAGCAAGAAAATGCCTGAAGATTGGAGGAGGAGTATCGTGGTGCCTCTTTATAAGAACAAAGGATACATTCAAAATTGTTCAAATTACAGAGGTATCAAGCTGATGAGTCACACTATGAAAATTTGGGAACGTGTGATCGAAAGAAGGTTGAGGCAAATTTCCCAAGTAAAAGAAAACCAATTCGGATTCATGCCAGGTCGCTCAACTATTGAAGCCATCCATTTGTTGAGGAGAACAATGGAGATTTATAGAGCTAAAAGGAAGAATCTCCATATGATCTTTATTGATTTGGAGAAGGCTTATGATTCCGTCCCACGAGAGATACTGTGGAGAGTTTTGGAGAAGAGACAAGTACATGTCCTATACATTAATCTCATAAAGGATATGTATGATAGGGCTTTATCTTGTGTAAGGACCCCGACGGGGAAGACTGACTATTTTGATATCAACATTGGTTTACATCAAGGTTCAGCTTTGAGTCCATTTCTTTTTACTTTGATTATGGACGAGTTGACAAGTCACATTCAGGATGAGTTACCTTGGTGTATGTTATTTGCTGATGATATTGTGTTGATTGACGAGACTAGAGATGGAGTAAATGAGAAGCTTGAGGTTTGGAGACATGCATTGGAGACTAAAGGTTTTCGTATAAGTAGGGCTAAGATGGAATATATGGAATGCACCTTTGATGGAAGCAATGGTGAAGGAATCGAGGTAAAGATTGGTGATGATAACATTCAGAAGAGAGATTCTTTTAGATATCTGGGATCTATTTTGCAACATGACGGGGAAATTGATGGAGATATTACTAATAGAATAAATGCAGGCTGGTTAAAGTGGAGAGGAGCCTCCGTTGTTCTCTGTGATAAGAAAATTCCTTTAAAAATTAAAGGAAAGTTTTACAAAGCAGCCGTGAGACCTGCTATGCTTTATGGTTCTGAACGTTGCCCTGTGAACCATAGACATGTGCAGAGAATGGCTGTAGCAGAAATGAAAATGCTAAGATGGATGTGTGGACATACACGTAAAGATCGGATTCGGAATGATGCAATCAGAAAAAAAGTTGGTGTAGCTCCGATCGAGGATAAGATGCGAGAAAACTGCTTAAGATGGTTTGGTCATTTGCAAAGAAGGTCAACTGATGCACCGGTTAGGAGATGCGAGTGTTGGGATGTTGAGACGGCTAAGAGAGGGCGAGGACGGCCCAAGAAGTGTTGGAAAGAGATTATACGAAGGGATCTTAGTTTTTTGGATATAAGTCCGAGATTGACCCAAGATAGATCTGAATGGAGGCGAAAAATCCATGTAGCCGACGCTACTTAATTGTGGGAAAAGGCTTTGTTGTTGTTGTTGTTGTTGTTGTTCTAGCCTCCACATCTTTAGCTGCAAACCAAAGAAATCTAAACATATTAAACCTTTTTCAGTACTATCCCTCCATAGAAAAAAGGGATTTTATCACTTGTGTCCCTCCGAGATATTGCAATATCAGTTATGCCCCTATCTTTTTGGTAATATCCGTTGTGCCCCTCACTTCTTGTTATTTTGTCACTTGTGCCCCTCGGGTTAGTTACCGTCTATCCACAGTGCAAACGGACGTTAACTTTGAGGATATAGGCGGAATTAATTAAAAAAAGATTATGAGCTCATTTTACATCCTCTTCCTTCTTCTTCCTCCTCTTCCCCATCCTCTTCCTCCTCCTCCACCTCCTCCTCCTCCTCCCTCTCTGCCCCCGCCCCTGCCCCGCGCCGCCCAGCTCCGCCCCGAGCTCCCCGCACCTCCTCCTAGCCCGCAGCCACTGCCCTGCGTCGTCCAACCCCACACCCCCTCCCAGCCCGACCTCCCCCACCCCCTGCCCCGCGCCTCCTCTGGGCCGCCCCCTCCCAGCCCCGCACCCCCTCCCAGCCCGCCGCCCCCACCCATGCCCCTGCCCCCTCCCCTCCCCGTCCCTGTGCTCCCTCCCCTGAGCCGCCCCTCCCATCCCCGCCCCCTCCTAGCTCGCCACCCCCGCCGCTGCCCCTGCCCCCTCCCCTCCCCGTCCCTGTGCTCCCTCCCCTGAGCCGCCCCCTCCCAGCCCCGCCCCCTCCCAGCCCGCCACCCCCGCCATTGCCCCTGCCCCCTCCCCTCCCCGTCCCTGTGCTCCCTCCCCTGAGCCGCCCCCTCCCAGCCTGCCACCCCTGCCGCTACCCCTGCCCCCTCCCCATCGCCGGCCTTCTCCTTGAGATCGCGGAAGATGTCGAAACCTCAGTCGAAGAGGTGCGCCCCCGTCCCCTGCCCTCGCCTCCCCCTCCTCGCAGCCTGCCGCCCCCTCCTCCTCCCCGGTGGCTAGCCCCGCACCTCCTCCCAGCCTGCCGCCCCCGTCGCCTGCCCTCGCCTCCCCCTCCCCATGAACGTGCCGCCCCCTCGCCTACCCCTCCTCCGGCCCCCGCGCCTCCTCTGGCCCCTTCCGCCCTCCTCCTCCACCTGTGGCAGAAACAAGTTTTTTTGTTAAATTTTGATGAATTTTTGACTAATTGATTCATAAAAAATCATCCAAAAATTCAATAAAATTCATCGTTTCATCCGTAACGAGTGATATATCCGTGGAAATGTAAAAATTTTAGAGATTCGATGGATGCATGAAGGTGTTAGTAAGAGAGAGAAATTATGAAGAGAAGGAAGAAGAGCAAATGGAGGAGGAAGAAGATGAAGAAGATGTATGGACCATAATACCCTTCTTAACCACACCATGGTTTGAATAAACCGTGGTTATTTTAATTTTTTGACGGTCAATCTGACAGAAGGGCACAACTGATGACGGAGCAAGAAGTGAGGGGCACAACTGATATTACCAAAAAGATAGGGGCATAACTGATATTACGAAATCTCAGAAGGGCACAAGTGATAAAATCCATAGAAAAAAAAGACAATATTAGAACAGTTGCAGTCTTTTGTGATTATGGCAATGCTGCAAGGACAAAATGTCCGATACTTTCTTAAAACACATGATCTCTGCAATTTCTCTTTACCCAATTCTTTTGAGAAGTTCTTTATCTTTTTTTTTCTGTACAGAGAGCTGTTTGGGCTTAAAACCATATATAGAACCGAAGTGACTTGGAGGTGCGACACCGACACATGCTAAGTTTTTATTCCTACTTTTCACTCTACGTGGATCACTATTGGGACTGCAATCCAAGTAATAATTCATGCAACAATGATTATACCAGACCTTTACCACCTTAAGGTTATACCAGACCTTTATCACCTTAAGGTTATTTCATCACAAAGCATGGATTATTACCATAACTAATGCCAAGAAATTTATGGAGGACTGCCTTTGTCAGACAGCAAGAAAATCGCATCCTAAAGATCAAAAGTCTCTATTTTTTAGAAAAAAAATTTCAAGTTCATTCCTTATAAAGGGTTCAGTACATGAAACGCTTGAGCAAAAGCACAAGCCAGAAATGACAAACAGAGTAGAAGAAAGAAAAAAGACTTAAGAGAAGAAATCCTCCCAACAAAAAACTCACTAGCTGATCCAAGAGAAGCTGAAGTAAGGACGTCGATCACCCAGCCAAAAAGTCCGCAGCAGCGAAGTAGCACCAAAAGTATTAGAATGGAGGTCGAAGATGAAAATCCATGAGCAGACGCAGACGCACGACCCGACCGCACAAAAGAACGTCCAATGAATGCTAAGAAGCCAGGCTAGGATTAGGAGAAACCCCAGCAGTAGAGCATCCTAAAAAACAGAGGATCAACCAAAAAAAGCCCACACGAAGCAATTGATTAGCGGAGGAGGAATTTAGCAATAAACAAGTTTAGTTTGGTCAACTCTCCGAATTCCTGCAAAGTAAATCAGGCTGAAAGTTTAAATCAGATCTAACAGAGTAAATTAAAAAGGCTTCTTTAAATATAAATTTTGCATCAACCGGTACCATCGAAAGCGAGTTTGTAGCGACCTTTCCAAATAAGCCACCAAATAGTAAAGTTAATCACCCATTGCTGCCATTCCAGATTATTTATTGTCATTTTTTCTTTTCCCTATTAATATATTTTAGAAACACTCAAAATTCGATTCTATAACACATCTCCTAAAAATACCTTTGGTAAAATCACAGTCCTTGAATAAATAAAAGTAATTTTCCAGGTTATTTTTACAAAGGTAGCATCTATTAACTGATTGAATTTTCATACGCTCTAAAAGATCCTGCGTGATAATTTTATTGTGTGCCAGCAACCAAATGAAATAATAAACTCTTGGGTCCAGCAATGGTTTCCTAAAGTTTGCATCAACGAGGGATCTGACTCCCCCATCCACCAATATAGAGTATAAGTTTTTGGTGACTGAATGGTCCATTTGAGGTCTCCAGTTTGGATAAATCATCATATTGTTTATGTTAGGGTTTAATGCACCCTCAATATCACTAATTTCTGATGTATTTCATTTGTCGATCTCCAAAGCGCTAGAGGAAGAGTTACTTTCATAGCTTTGAACCAGTTGAAACGAGCTTTTCAATTTTTTAACCCCTTTTCAACAGAGATGTTTTTATTTTTCACGTACGACCATAAATTTCCATGAGTCTGGAGAAGAGGTTTGTAACCATTAAATTGATCTTTCCACAGAGACGTGAAAAAACCATTACCCGACTTCTCCTGAATGACCGGATGCAAAGGTAATGAGACTTTGATTAGACTTTTCCAAATAAAGGAATGTGAACTCTTTACCTTCTCAAGCAAGATGATTGGTTTGCCCCTAAAGTGAGATGCACTTATCAAGTTTGAAACCCAAGGTCTTTTAAAATCTACAATTGCCATAACATGCTTGGTAAAAAGTGCGTTGTTAAATAAGCTAAGATTTAGAATACCCCAACCATCGTTAGAGGTGGGACGGGTAACCTTGGTCCAAGAGACCTTTGACGAATGATGAGTTGAGGAATTTCCCGATCATAGGAATTTTCGTCTTATCATGTCAATTTTGTGAATAATACCTTCTGGAAGCTTAAAACAAGACATCACATGGGTGATGATAGGATTCAATGAAGAGTTAATAAGAGTGACTCTCGCAGGAAGAGGAAGCACCTTAGCCTTCCAAGCCTGCAGTTTTGTAGAGAATTTTTCCACTAAAAAAGACCAATCCTTGGAGCTGAGTCACTTATTTGGTAGCCAAAATCACAAGTAGTCCAAAGAGAAAGCACCCAAGTTCCAACCCAGGATTTTATGCGACTCCTCAATTTCAACAGGAGAAAGGTTTAATCCATAAAAAGCAGATTTTGCGTGATTAACTTCAAGGCCGGAGAGACCGCAGAACATCTTTATAGTGGAGAAGACAGATTTCAATTCTTCAAGATTGAATTCTAAGAAGATTAGTAAATCATCAGCGAATTGGTGTGATCATCATTTCCATCCCTTTCCTGAAGAACCCTCTACATTTTCCGTGCTCGGACAACTTAGCTAACATTGCATCCAGAATAGAAAGAGAGTGGATAAAAAGAAAAGGGGACAACGGGTCACCCTGACGAACATCTCTCTCCGGGTGAAAGAAGCCAACAGAATTTCCATTTACCTTGAAGGAGATACCATTAGCTTCCAGCAAAGCCTTAATCTAGTTAATGAAGATGGTCGGATAATTTGCAGCTCTAAGAGTATCAAGGATGAAAGGCCACCTTAAGGTGTCAAAAGCTTTTCGGAAGTCGATTTTTAGTATAAGGGCCTTAGTACCCCTACGATCCCAATCGTTTGTTATAGTGGTAGCAACAACAAAGGCATCTCCCGCCGATCGTTTTTTCAAGAAAGCACATTGAGAGGGAGGGATGTTCTCAGCAAGGAACGGAGCCCATCTATTGGCAATCGCTTTTGAAATGATGCATATAGGTAGATTGATCAAACTAATCGGTCTATAATTCTCAATTTCAAAGGGGCCCCCTTTCTTGAAAATTAATGAGACAATAGTGTTGTTAAGGTGGCGAAAGTTTTTACCCATAAAATCATCATTATGGAGATCTGCGACAAGAGCCATAAAGTCAGGCTTGAGGATAGGCCAACATTTTTTTATAAATTCAATAGTAAATCCATCCGGTCCTGGACCTTTGTTATTTTTAAAATTGGAGATCATGATTTCGATCTCGGAAAGTGTAAAAGGTTTAGTGAAGATGGATGGGTCCTCAAGCTTCTTGGTTAGGGATGAAGGGATAGAACACATCTTATCATCCTTCCTGGGGTCCTCGAACAACCTTGTGTAAAAATCCATAATCACCTCACTCAACTGAACAATATCATAGACAAGATCCCCTTTGTTATTTTTTAGCACACTTAAGTAATTCTTTGAGGCTTTTGCCGAAGTAATGAGTTTAAGGAACTTCATATTTTCGTTTCCTTCCTTGATGTATCTGGTCTTAGCTCTTTGTTGCCATATCATGTGTTCATCATCTCTTAGTGTAACAAGCTTCAGATATTGCTCCTCAATTTTTTAGTGGACCGATACATCTTCTGCTGCTAAAAATTTCTCTAAGTTCTTAATTTCCTCCTCCGTGTTTTTAATTTCAATGTTTATGTCAGGGACCAACTGCTTCTTCCATATTTTAAGCATTTTCCGCAAGCCTTTGGCTTTGGAGAACCATCTATGAAAAGGGTTGTCGGATAAAAAGCATCTACCCCAACAATTCTCAACCAAAGGATATTGAGGGTCTCTGAATCCAGAAGGATTCAATTCTAAAAATTTTATTGCCATCCTTAAAAGAACCACTTGAAAGAAGAAGAGGATTGTGGTCCGAATAGGTTTTTGGCAACGTTCTCACAGAACAACGAGGAAAACAATCCGCAAAACTTTGATTAATTAGGATTCTATCCAAGATAGACCATGAAGAGCAATCACGGGAGACAGACCAAGTGAAGGAGGCACCTTTTTCTTTTATATCGATAAGCCCCACCAAGTTAATCTAGTCATTAAACATGAACCTTCAGAGGTTTAATGGAGAGTCTGTCATGACGGGATCTTAGTAGATTAAAATCGCCAACCATCACGACGGGACTATTTTGCAATTGCAGAGCATGAAGCGAGCCAATGAAGTCTTTTTTCCTACCATCAGTTGGGGATCCATAAACATTTATGATACAAACATTTTTGTTATCAATCAAAATTTTGAAGTTAAGTATTGTAAAGAAGTCATGGTCAATGGTTGTCTCAAGTGTCAATTTTGACTTATCCCATCCAGTAATAATACCACAACTTTTAGAGTCTATGTTAGAATGCCAACAAAAGTTTTCCCATATAGAGGTGTCACGAAAAGTCAGGATATTTTTAGTTTTGGTTTCCTGCAGACAGATTAGGCTTAATTTATGATGGACAACCAGATTCCTCAACTTGGTTTCCTTTCTAATGCCTCCCAAACCTCTAATGTTTCAAGTAATAATGTTGAATTCCATAAAAAAGGGTTGAAGACAACTATATTGGAGAAGAAGTAATTAACCTTAAATATCAAAGGTTTAACAAATCTTCTATGAATAATTTTTTTCCTGAATCAGAGAATTCAAAATCAAAGAATTGTAATAAATTGGAGGTTCTTTACGACGTCAAGGATAAATAAACCTTGATTTTTCATCCAAAACAGGGTTGTATTTTTCAATAAGCGTACCTTTTCCTTTGATATCAGCCTTGTTCACCATAGGTATTTTCAAAGAGAGGACTTTTGGTTCCAAGTCAACCACCAGGTTCAGTGGCTGCGGAGCAGACATAGCTTCTTCGACCTCCTTCGATGATATATTTTGTATGTGACCCCACATTGATGGATCAATTTGTTGGCCCATACTTTGTAGCCAAGCCAGAGATTGAAGAAGATTGGAGCAGTCTGGTTTCTTTTCAGGAATCAATATTTTCATTGTTGAAGGTCCCCTATGGGAGGGGAAAGGTATCACATTCAGATTGACCCTTTCCCACACGACATCCTTGCAGATTTCTGCCTTTTCTTCAACTGACTCAACGATCTGAGTGGTTGCAGGCCCCTGCCGAGTCCATTTGTTTGGTTTCCCCAACAGATCTTCTTCTAGTTTATAGGCTACCGGGGTATTGTGTAGGGTTGATGATTCAACCAAGGGAGTGTTGTAATGTATAAATTTAACCCCCCTGGTTGCAGTTAACGGCAAAATAGAAACCTCAAAAATACCTTCGACAGTGAAAACCTCAACAGCTCTAGGAATGTTTTTAATATCAGAGATATCAACTAATAATTTGATGATAGAGGCATCAGCACAATCTGAGGAAAGGTCCGGGCATTCATAGTCAAGAAGTTTTCCAAATTGTTTAACAAGATTGCACAGAATATATGGGTAACGGTGATGGAATGGTAAACCAACAGCCCCTATCCAATAGGCAGAGACTTCTCAACTCTTTTAGCCCCAAAAGATGGAGACCATTTGTAAAACCAAAGCCAAGCCCCATCTAAGCACTGAAGGGAAGAGTGAGCAAGAGTTTCAAAGATAGAGTCGGAGTCGACCTGGACGATTAGTTGATGGGATGAGATTTTCCACACCCTATGAAAGGATGCATTGGAAAAGATCAGAAGTCATCTACAGAGAACACGTCTTTAAGATGAACTTCAACTATAAGAAAATTGCATCCTAGAAATCACCATCGTTGAGGCCCCCCCACCACCCTCGACCCTGACAAACCGCGAAATCGGCCCTTTAATAGTGTTGTTTTAACACTTGAAAATGTCATCGCAGTTGGGCCGAATCGGGCTCATCAGAAGACCATCTCATTGATATTTCAATAAGAATAAGATGGCCGTATTTTATTTTTACTTGGAAGGAAACCAAGGTCAAACTCAGGGACACGAGCCTCTCTCGTATTATCTAGATTTTTATCTATTTAACTAGGTGCTGAGTTAATGACAAATAGGTCAAAGTATGCATGAAGGACACAACAATACATTAAAGCAAAAGTAGACATGCATTTTTTTAATTTTATTTTCATCATGCAAATGAATGCTATGAAATGCGATGCAATACAAGTAGTATGCCCTAGATCAGAATAATGAGCAAATTTAACAAAAGTTGATTTAAGGTTTAATTAAGAGTCAAGCTTGATGAACAAGTTAAATAAGGCACAAGTTAAAGCTCGAAGAGACACATGACTTCTAAAATAATACATTGAAAATCTTTGAGTCCAAAATAACAATTAAGCATGCCATTAGAAAGATCATCAAACGAGCTTCGAAATGAAACTGAAATCAACTGAAATGGAAATACGATGCTCAAGATATACAATAAAGAAGACAGGGGTATAACTGAAAGAAAACATGAAATAAAATTGCAGACAGGTCCCTGCAGGGATTAAAATGTAATAACGAAAAAGATCGGGACCTTCCCTGTAAATAACCCAAACGTATAGGGGCATTTTTGCAAATTTGAAAACCCGTGAGGGTATCAATGCAAAATGCCCAAGATACGTGTGAGCTGCACGTGATCTGGGCCTGGATGCAAATTGAAGAACATGGCTGGGCCTCCTTGCAAATTACCCAGGAGGCACGTGCTGTGCACGCGCTCTCCTAGGCTCGGGTGTCTCTAAGGCTCGACGTTGCTCCGGCATGGCTTGGGCACTGTGTTAGGCTTGATGCAGGCTCGTGAAGGCTCGGGAGCTCCAAGCCTAATGGCTCGGACGCTGAGGCTCGGAGAGGCTCTGGAGTCGCCATGCAGATGATTGTGGGCCATCCAATCCTGATGATCGGATGGCTGATGTACGATCCCTGAGTGATGACGTGGCTGCTCCCACGCCACTGGATGAACTCCGGGAGTAAGCATCCAACGGCGCATGTACGTTCTTCCTCAGCTGCAGGAGGCGGCGTGATTAGATCTCCGATGATGATGCTCCTCCTCCGCCGCTCGAACTCGACTGCTGTGGACCTCCCCTAAGCTCCTTGGAAGTGTGTCGAGGTCGCTGGGAGATCGGGGGAGACGCTCAACCTTCTGGATAGGACCATCGGGGCTAGATCGTCGAAGGCGAAGTGGATGAAGTTAGCTCCGGCGGGTCTCTGGCCATTGAAGGAGTTATCGACCTGCAGCGTTAGCATGATAGCCGAAGCGTGGTACGAAGTGTGTGAGCGGAGTGTGAGCTCTTGCGGGCGAAGGAGATGGGAGCTCTGAGCTCCTCCGCCGTGGGTGGCAGAGGAGATGGGTTGACGGTGGCTGAGGTGTGGAAGAATGGGGAAGATGAACGGAGAGTAACGCGTGAAAGGGGGGTGTGTGGCTGAACTCGGGGAGTGATCATCTGAGGTCGAAGATGGGGATAGTGACCTGAAAAATTAAGTAAAGAATTAAGAAAAATGCAAAGGAAGAAGAAGGAACTTACCGGAGGCTGGGCGGAGCGGGAGCCTAGGCTGGGCATCGGGGATGATGCCCGGGTCTTCGCTGGACCCCGGCAGCTACTCAAAGCAGCTCGAGCGGACGCGATGGCGCCGCGACACCGCCTTGTTTGGCGGAGGGTCTCACTGGGGAGGGGAGTCATCTTTTCTCAATCTATCCGCTTCCCCCTGTCACAGGGAAGCGGAGGAGGGCTGGGCTTCCTCTCGCGTAAAGGTGGACAAGGGAAATGGGCGGAGGGGAGGGCGTATTTGAATGGTGGAGGTCGGTGGTTCAGGTTATGACCGTGGAGGTTTAAGTGGGGAATATGGGGCGACCGAGAGTGGATCGAGATTAGTGGAGACCTGCGCGAGGATCATGGATGAATGAGCTCGGTCGTGGGGTGGTTAGATAGTGGAGGGAATGGCCGGAGATGCGGGGAAAATGGAAAGGGCGAGGGTGGTGCGCGAGTTGGAGATCATGGAGAGAGCGGGGTGTCGTGAGGTTGACGATGGATCAGCCGTTGGATCTGGAGATCCAACGGTTGACGATTGGGCGCGAAAGAATGGTGTGGATTGAATCTGAAGGCGATGCGATCAAAGGGCGAGTGGTGCGCCACGTGTCGTGGTCTGGCAGCGGCACGGCGAGCGGTGCTGATTGATTCTGGAGAACGATCGTAGGGTTGAGAATATGGATGAAGTGAAGGGTTGAGATGGAGAAGATCGGGCGGTTCATAAACTGTCGCGTGGCGCACAGAGGAAAAGGCGGCGACGGACGGCTGTGATGCGAGATGAGTTAGATCGGATGGCTGAGATTATGGGCAGACGTGGAGAGCGTGGAGCCGTTGGATTAGAGGAAGATCCAACGGCCCAGAGCGCGGGCGGATGCTGCAAAGATAAGCGGCCACGTGGCTCACCCAGAACGGGCCACGTGGCCCAATCAGATTATTGCAAAAGTAATGTTTATTTTTTAGGGTCAAAATGGCCGAATTTGAGAAAACTCAAAACATGAAAGTTGTAGATCTCGATGAGATATATAAGCTTCATGTTGACAAAAGTGGAGATGAGGTCATCTGAAGACACCAAATATTTATGAGGGCATTTTTAAGGCTAAAAATACTACGGATTTTAGTTTTTGCCATTTTTTGTAATTTTTAATTTATTGGGGACTCTGATAATTATAGGACTTTATCTGGATTTTATTGACACAGCTTTAAGCAAGGGAGTTAATAATGGGAAATTAAGATGATGAAATTGTGTTTCATCACCCCCCTATACTTAAACTATGCTCGTCCTCGAGCATCAAAGAAAATGAATAAGCTGGATTAACCCCCTTGTGCATGTGAATACAGGATCCAATCTATTCAAGTCCACTCAACTTTAGAGGTCCAAAATTCTAAAATTCAACCCATCCTTAATCAAGAGGCATCCAATTCCTCTAATTCTCCAGACTCTCTCTAATGTACATATATACTAAGGATATGATATTTAGTGTTGACTGCGATTCCGAGAGTAGAGTCAAATTGTCATTCAAAGTATTGGTCCAAGAAATTTTCCTAAGGACCCAATCCTCAACACTAGGGAATAAATCAAATCTTGTGTTCAATCCACCGTCTCTTTAGTTGTCAGACTTAGAAAATGAAGATGGATGGCCAGTAATGGAGGGCATGGGATTGTGTCATTTCTTCTCTCCCTCTCATTGGAACAAGGATTCTCTCTAGTGCCTTTTTACGCAACACATTCTTTTTGGTGTTAATCAGTGCGTCCGTCAAGAGAATTTAGAGCCGACTGCACTTGTTTTCCTGGGAATACACCATGTTGTGTCTCTTTTGAGTACCTATCGTACCTTCGACATCCAGACTTGTAGCATTTACGATGCAGAGCCCTTTTGTGGTGCAAGCCCGACTCCTGGTCCTAATAGCGGTGGTCCAAGTAGACACTTTGAAAAGTTTGGGAGCGCTCGCCTTTGGTGGAAGCTCTTTGGTATTTGACTTTGTGGAATGAGAGCTTTTCTTTGACATTTCATTTATTTGTGGTATTTTGGCTAGCTCCACTGCTTTTACCAAGAGTTGGCACACACTGATCAACATTTTTTTCTTTATTTCACACCCTGGCACTTAGGTCAATGTTAAGAGGTTAGTATAAGAATCAAATTCTCATACTGGCTAAGATTGCTGACACTCAGGTTTCATGAAGCCTTCAAAGATTTTATCCCATCCTCGAACATCATTAGACCAAGTCCAAACTCGACTTCCTCATCCTAATTCCTCAAGTGAAAAGTCAACTCATCTCATCAAAAACCGCAGTCGTGCATGTGATGTGCTGATCATATTCTTTTTGTCTGATATTAAGCATGGAATATAGCACGCAAATCTAGAAACCTAGGGAAATGTGGATGATTAAGTCTATGACCCTGATGGCTAAGGTGGGTTAACCTAAAATCTCAAAGACCTCATAAAACTAAGTTTCCTTGAACATTTTAGAGCCTGGGTGGAAGTGTGAAAGTAGAGGATTAATCCAACTCCTTCATTCAAAAACAAGATTTTTTTTGTGAAACTTCAAGAGATATTAGGACTGCCTAAACTCAATTAAGTAGATGCATATGCATTCAGCCAGTATGGATGTAAGTACAGGCCGAAGCCCGTTGCTTGAGGATGGGGCCTTACGTGATGTCCTCTAAACCATCCAATCTATTAAGGGTGAACCCTCACTGAACGCGGCTACTTAATTGGGCTTAGTAGTCGCTAATGGCTCCTAAAGGATTTTTTGGTTTTTCTCATTTTTATGGATTTTAATAGAAGGTTAAAACACATGTTAGACTCAACTTTCCTTGAAAAGAGATAGAAAATTTTCAAAACCATGTCACACAAATAAAAAGTTTTCAAAAGATTTTTTTCAAAACAAGGAAAAATCATTTTCGAAAATATTTTTATCAAAATAGTGTAACATAGTATAGGAAAAGCCGTGAAAACATTAGAGTCCTCTTAGTACAAAGGATTTTACTTTAGCCAAAAACTTTTAAATTTTTCAAATTTTTCAGATTATAGCTAAAGTAAGTATACTGTAAATACGGTATACCCCCAATACTTAAACTTTGCTATGTCCTCATAGCACTAGATGTTACAAGTCCATAGGTCCATTTAAGTATAGAGAAATATACGGGAGCTAAGAGGGGCTCCCCCTATACTTAGGTTAGAAATAACCTAAGTATAAAGGCAAGGAAAGGAGAGTAGAGAACATCACGGGGATTCAGATCCCCTCTATACTTAGGCTGAGATTAGCCTAAGTATAAAGATGGAATTTGATGTTGGAGAGACCCAAGGTGAACGAAAAAGAAGGATGGATTTACAAGTGAGCGGATGAATCTATAGAGATGGATGGAGTGACTAAGGCTCTGGGGAGTGTAACGAAGCAAACATGGCTCAATCAAGCAAGCAAGACCCTCAATTTCACCAACTCACACATGAAACCAACCGAGGTTGGTTTATTATCATGTCGGTTTTATTGGTGATAAGACATTTGATGTTTACGTGGAGAAAAAATGTTAAGTGAAAATCAATACGTAAACGAGGGTGTTGCTCTCCCAAAATTAAATTTTACTCTATTTTTTGGTTGACTTACAATTAACAATCCCAGTTATTATTTAAGGTTGTCACTGAATTAAGGTTAGCATAAAATCAAGCAATCATCGTCTATCGTTCATTCACATATTCCGTTTAACCTAGGTGATCAAGCTAGGAAAGGGAAATCGAGAAAACCATGTATTCGATAAAAATTGCGATCTAGGCTAAGCGATAAAACATGCAGTGACTTGGCGAAAATCCATGAAAAACTTGGGTTGTTTTGAAACCAAAATCAATATGTATGCAAGTCGATCAAAAAGCCGCACCTTAACATGCTTCTATTAGCGGTGACGAATTTCTTTTAAGTTTGGCTAAGTGAGGCGATGCTACGTGCGTCTTTATTTATAGTGTATCCTACCTACAAGCAAGCATGTAAAAGATGAAAAATGAAAATATGCTCAAAGAGCTGCGTGCCTGGTCCTAGGTCAACACTCAAGTGGGGACGATCCCCACACAACCACATATAATCGTTCATTTACAAACACGAGTCTTCGATCGAAGACCGTTGTAAAGACGGTTATTACATGAACATAAATAAAAATGCGAGACATTTTTTTCTGTTTGCTCCAAGCAAGCTTCTGTGGCTCCTCGCAGCGGGAAGCACCAGCTCCTCGCCTCCTTGAGTGATCAAGGGCCCTGCCACAGAAACGAAGGTTAGAGATCAAATAAAAAAGATAAATTTTATAATGCAACATAAATGAACAAGTTGACCTATAAAAATAAAATACTTAATTAAATAAACAAAATTCCAAATAATATAAGAAATGAGCCATGTCCCCGGCAACGGCGCCATTTGACGAACCGCGAAATCGGCCCGTTAATAGTGTTGTTTTAACACTTGAAAATGTCATCGCAGTCGGACCGAATCGGGCTCATCAAAAGACCATCTCATTTATATTTCAATAAGAATAAGATGATCGTATTTTATTTTTACTTGGCAAGAAACCAAGGTCGAACTCAGGGACACGAACCTCTCTCGTATTATCTAGATTTTTGTCTATTTAACTAAGTGTTGAGTTAAAGACAAATAGGTCAAAGTATGCATGAAGGACACAACAATGCATTAAAGCAAAAGTAGACATGCATTTTTTTAATTTTATTTTCATCATGCAAATGAATGCAAGGAAATGCGATGCAATACAAGCAGTATGCCCTAGATCAGAATAATGAGCAAATTTAACAAAAGTTGATTTAAGGTTTAATTAAGAGTCAAACTTGATGAACAAGTTAAATAAGGCACAAGTTAAAGCTCGAAGGGACACACGACTTCTAAAATAATACAATAAAAATCTTTGACTACAAAATAACAATTAAGCATGCCATTAGAAAGATCATCAAACGAGCTTCGAAATGAAACTGAAATTAACTGAAACAGAAATACGATGCTCATGATATACAATAAAGAAGACAGGAGCAAAACTGAAAGAAAATATGAAATAAAATTGCAGACAGGTCCCTGGTAGGGACTAAAATATAATAACGAAAAAGATCGGGACCTTCCTTGTAAATAACCCACACGCACAGGGGCATTTTTGTAAATTTGAATACCCGCGAGGGTATCAATGCAAAATGCCCAAGATACGCGTGAGCTGCACGTGATCTGGACCTGGATGGAAATTGAAGAACATGGTTGGGCCTCCTTGCAAATTACCCAGGAGGCACATGCTGTGCACGCGCTCTCCTAGGCTCGGGTGTCTCTAAGGCTCGGGCGAGGCTCGGTGTTGCTTCAGCTTGGCTTGGGCACTGTGTCAGGCTCGATGCAGGCTCGTGAAGGCTCGGGAGCTCCAAGCCTAATGGCTCGGACGCAGAGGCTCGGAGAGGCTCTGGAGTCGCCACGTGGATGATTGTGGGCCATCCGATCCTGATGATCGGATGGTTGTTGTACGATCCCTGAGTGATGACGTGGCTGCTCCCGCGCCGTTGGATGAACTCCGGGAGTAAGCATCCAACGGTGCATGTACGTTCTCCTCAGCTGTAGGAGGTGGCGTGATTAGATCTCTGGCGATGAAGCTCCTCCTCCGCCGCTCGTTCTCGACTGCTGTGGACCTCCCTTAAGCTCCTTGGAAGTGTGTCGAGGTCGCTGGGAGCTCGGGGGAGACGCTCAATCTTCTGGATAGGACCATCGGGGCTAGATCATCGAAGGCGAAGTGGATGAAGTTAGCTCCGACGGGTCTCCAGCCATTGAAGGAGTTATCAACCTGCAGCATTAGCGCGATAGCCGAAGCGTGGTACTAAGTGTGTGAGCGGAGTGTGAGCTCTTGCGGGTGAAGGAGACGGGAGCTCTGAGCTCCTCCGTCGTGGGTGGCGGAGGAGATGGGTCGACGGTGGCTGAGGTGTGGAAGAATGGGGAAGATGAACGGAGGGTGACGCGTGAAAGGGGGGTGCGTGGCTGAACTCGGGGAGTGATCATCTGAGGTCGAAGATGGGGATAGTGACCTGAAAAATAAGTAAAGAATTAAGAAAAATGCAAAGGAAGAAGAAGGAACTTACCGGAGGTTGGGCGGAGCGGGAGCCTAGGCTGGACATCGGGGATGATGCCCGAGTCTTCGCTGGACCCCGGCAGCTACTCGGGGCAGCTCGAGTGGACGCGATGGCGCCGCGACACCGCCTTGTTTGGCGGAGGGTCTCACCGGGGAGGGGAGTCATATTCGCTCAATCCATCCGCTTCCCCCTGTCACAAGGAAGCGAAGGAGGGTTGGGCTTCCTCCCACCTAAAGGTAGACAAGGGAAATGGGCGGAGGGGAGGGTGTATTTGAATGGTGGAGGTCGGTGGTTCAGGTTGTGACCGAGGTTTGAGTGGGGAATATGGGGCGACTGAGAGTGGATCGAGATTAGTGGAGACCTGCGTGAGGATCATGGATAAATGAGCTCGGTCATGGGGTGGTTAGATAGTGGAGGGAATGGCCGGAGATGCGGGGAAAATGGAAAGTGGGAGGGTGGTGCGTGAGCTGGAGATCGTGGAGAGAGCGGGGTGTCATGAGGTTGATGATGGAGCTCAGCCGTTGGATCTGGAGATCGAACGGCTGACGATTGGGCGCGAAAGAATGGTGTGGATTGAATCTGAAGGCGATGCGATCAAAGGGCGAGCGGTGCGCCACTTGTCATGGTCTGGACGCGGCGCTGGCGAGCGGTGGTGATTGATTCTGGAGAACGATCGTAGGGTTGAGAATATGGATGAAGAGAAGGGTTGAGATGGAGAATATTGGGTGGTTCATAAGCTGCCACGTGGCGCACAGAGGAAAAGGCGGCGACGAGCGGCTGTGATGCGAGATGGGTTAGATCGGATGGCTGAGATTATGGGAAGACGTGGAGAGCGTGGAGCTGTTGGATTAAGGAAGATCCAATGGCCCAGAGCGCAGGCGGATGCTGTAAAGATAAGCGGCCACGTGGCTCACCCAGAACAGGCCACGTGGCCCAATCAGATTTTTGCAAAAGTAATGTTTATTTTTGAGGGTCTAAATGGTCGAATTTGAGAAAACTCAAAACATGAAAGTTGTAGATCTCGATGAGATCTACAAGTTTCATGTTGACCAAAAGTGGAGATGAGGTCATCTGAAGACACCAAATATTTATGAGGGTATTTTTAAGGCTAAAAATACCACGGATTTTAGTTTTTGCCATTTTTTGTGATTTTTAATTTATTAGGGACTCTGATGATTACATGACTTTATCTGAATTTTATTGACTCAGCTTTAAGCAAGGGGGTTAATAATGGAAAATTAAGATGATGAAATTGGGTTTCATCAGACCCTTGCCGGCAACCTCACCATCGTCAACCCCTCCCTACAAGACCCCCTCTGCCCTGGAAGCCCTGCAACACCTACAAGTCCTTTTATTTATTTTTAACTTCTGACTAATCCTAGTCGTTAGATTGCAGATCGGTTAGATTAACTCACTCATATGGTTGAGTTAATGAATAGAACTAATGGAAGGTTATGCGTGTAAAATGGAGCATTTATTCAGAGTCATGGGTGTAATTCACGATTATAAAGGGTTTCTGAGGTAATTACTAAATCACTCAAGGTTACGAGTGTAAATATCCCTTATAGAAAATAGAAATGTAAAATAAATTATACAAGTTGGAAAGGGTATATTTACAATAAAAATAAAAAAGAAGGTTGCAAGTAGAAATAACCCAAAAATATTATACTGATATAAGAAGTTCTAATATTGAAATGAAATATGGTATACTGCAAGGACCTTTCTGCAAAATGTCCACACATGTGGGCCGCCGGGAGAGGTGACGTAGTAGGGACTAAAGTGCAAAAAGCAAAAAGATCTAGGGGCTAAGTACAAATATTACATAGTTTTACATAGTGGAGGAATGTTTTAAATAACTAAAAATTAAATACAAAAGGCAAGGAGTCTTTCATGCAATTTTACCCTTTAAGTGCGCTGACCAACGGACGGATGATGTTGAGTTATCCATGGGTCGCCACATGAACAGTCGATGCCCCTTCGTTGGCGGACGCTCGAGATTAGATCCTCGCTAAGGATCTGATGGTCGATGACGAGCCCATCCATGGTTGTTGTGCTCTAGGAAGAACTGTTTGGTGGATGGTTCTGGGGGCATCTAGAAGAACCGTTGAAGAACTCGCTTCGGCCGAGTTTCGATTCGATGTACCTTGTCTCTCCGACCATCTCGGTCCATGTTGAGAGGATCCTCACATTCATGTTTCTCCTCCGCATCCTCCTAGTGCTTCAGATGGTTCCGGGACCCTCAGATTGGATCCTAGAGCTCTGATGTTTGAATAAAGACCAAGCTGCTCCCATGTCCGATTGACCTCCAGATGAGGTCCTTTCACACTGCTTTATTCACAGGAAGTAAGAGGGAGCGAAAGCAAAGGCCTTCGACCCCTAAGATGGCACAAAAATGGGAGAAAATGGACGAGCTGGGAGCTCTTGTCGATGGCGGTATATATGGAGCTTGGATCCTCGATTCGTACAGAATCAAGGGGGTCAAATGTGGGAGAAGAGAGAGAGCATGTCATTGATCGAAATGGGATGGAAAGTCGGGAAAAGCACTAGTGGGAACGATGGAATTTTGGCCTAGAGCTCAAGATCCATATCAAATGGGGATTCCTAAATTAACCTACTTTACGAGCTAATGGCAGAAAATAAAGGGCAGCATTGAAATTTTAACCTAAATATTACCTAAAAACAGAAGAGAGAGGCCTCGACTTGGTCGACAGGCCGAGGAAGCAGAATCGCCAGCAGCTTCTCTGGCGATGAAGTTGGATCGACCTCCTATGTGACTCCTCCTCACTGCAAACCCGCCAAATCTCTTGTTGTCACCAAGGGAATGGAGCTCTAGGGATCTGAGGGGATAAGAGTCGAAGAAGAGGGATCAAATATCAAAAGGGGACTGGGTACCATATTTGTAGACAAATGAGGGGAGGGTGTTGTAGCCCAAAAATCTCATGGATCGATGAAGATCAATTTGATCAGAAACTTGGGCATGAATTAAGTAAATCAAATCTCCACAATTCGCTCAGCACGCCAAGGTTGATCGTGATTGAATCGAGCAGGAAGAATGGCAAAAAATCAGGTTCTAGAACTTGCAGTGCTTGAGAAGGAGAGAGGGGGTAGATACCCCAGGTGAATCAATGGAGCATGCCCATTGGTCCATGTAGGGTCGCTACGTGACAAGATAGGAAAAATGAAAAAGAAAAATTCGAAAATAAATAGCAAATGTTTATTAATTTTTTTCACAAAGCATGAAATTTTTTCTTATTTCATGTACTATTTTATCATGATTGTTATTTTTTTTTCAAGGTCATATGTAAAAATTAATGTGTTTAGGTTTAGATGTGTGTGTGTGTCTGCCTATTTTGACCTATTTTATTTTTTATTTTAATTTTATTAATATATACACATTAATGTACATATATTGTATAGGTGTAGTTAGCCTACGTATATTATTTATTTTAATAACTTTTAAATTTTTTATTCTATTTTTTATTTACATGTATTTTAAATAATATTTAAAATTTTATAAAAATAAAAGAAAGTTAAAAATATAAAGAATAAATTTATTGAATATAATATACAAGTATATTGTGCAATGAGGGTCCAAAATCTAACTTTTGCATCTTAACTCCAAATTGAATGAAAATCACATTCACTAGGTAGCTTATTTAAATTTATAAATAATAAAAGTGAATTTGATCATTTTTGAATCGGTATGGAGAAAATACAGGTCTGCAAAGTTTTCTTTGCAGCTGTTTTTGGAGTGTCCCGGGCATACTGTACATTATTTTTTAGTGAAATCAATTTTGTATTTTTCTTTGTATTTTTATCTAAAATGTTCATGTCAAGGGTTTTATTGTTTGAGGTATAAAAATAATAAAATAAAATAGGTCTCAAAATACAATTATTGATGAATTAGATATTAGGGTTTTTTATTTTTTATGTACAATTTCTCTGCCCTATCTCTCCCTACTTTATTACTTGTCGACCAAGTCATCGTGATGACTGGGTCTCGAGATCTAGGGTCACTTATTGTCTTTAACACTTCAATCTTTTTTCTTT
Source organism: Ottelia alismoides (assembly GCA_037367405.1). Classification (NCBI taxonomy): domain Eukaryota; kingdom Viridiplantae; phylum Streptophyta; class Magnoliopsida; order Alismatales; family Hydrocharitaceae; genus Ottelia; species Ottelia alismoides. The sequence continues at coordinate 1,137,325 of JAZKJV010002289.1, read as the reverse complement.
CCTTTATTCTTTTATTTTGAAATTAAACACAATATTTATACATTATTTTGTACTGTATTTTATATAATTTTATGGAGTGTTTATTTTCACAAGTTAATGGTATACATGCATTTAGCTAGGGATTTAAGGACAAAATGAAAGAAAAGGTGATGAAATGAGGACTCATCACCCCCTGTACTTGACTTTGCTAGTCCCTAACAAACACTTATGCTTATAAATACAGAAAAAGAAAATAGAGAAAAAAGAAATAACTTGGAACAATTTTCGACTTTTAAACTTATTTAATAAAGCCAAAGTTTGGAGTTCAGTTAAGACTTTTAGATTATTTGTGTGTTTGGAACCATATTATGGTTAGGATGTGTGACACAACAACTCTTAGATTCCATAATCCTATTATCTAGTTCTATTCGCAGTCTGATCAGAACCATCCTCTCAATCGCATACTCTCACAACCTTGAAATGATAAAACCATGTGTGTGAATTTTTCTAGCTCTTCCTAGGAAAATCGTTGAACTATCAACAAGTATGCTCTTCTGGTATCTCGTTCTCATGGAGATAGATATTCCCTTCTAAGGTTAGGTGATGTCGGTCTTTACAACCGAAGGGGGGATAAGCTAGAAGAAGTGGGAAAAGAAGTGGAAATGGACCAGTATAGTCTTAATTCCCTTGCGAAGCTTGATCAGTGTGACTGAGTCTTCATCAAGAAGCATGTTTTTTTCTGGAAGCTCAAATTTTTGTGGAAATTTTGGTGTAGGCTTCTTTTTGGATATTTTCTTCGACTTTTCATTTCTCTGCATTCTTGTCTGTGTCCCGACGGATATAGCATATTTTGTTTCGCCCAATTTTTGAGGTCTTGAAAAAAGTTGCATTGGCAGACCATTCCTCATCCGAAGCATTGTCTCAATTCAATCTCCAGTCTTTAGATATCATTGTTACAATAAGAAGTGGCTTAGAGTACCCGTTTCAACAATCCCCAAGAGTGGTTCCTGAGCCACCCTTGACAAAGCAGCCTAGCATCGTCCTGACTTAGACTCCAATATTTATCAACAATCCATCTAGATTGAGTTAAGTGTTAAGTGTGGGGTTTCCAATCAAGCCACTATAGTCTTACATATGATATGAAGGGTTCTAGTTAGACACATTGAATCGACCCGTGAACATTGTCTCATGGAACCTAAAGGATTAAGTCAAGGTGATCTGAACTATCCCAATTCCAGTCCTCAATGGGTTCTTCCCGAATTTAAGTGTATTAAGGTTTATTCCAAGCTCCAATCTTCATACTTTACTTTAGACTTATTCAATTGTCTACATTATTTCGAAAAAGGCAGATACTATGTACAATGTAAGAAAATATTTTTGTGAATCGGTTTTCTGATTTTGAACTTTTTATGGGATTTTGAAAAAATTTGCAAAATTTTATGCAATTTTGAAAATGTTTTACAATTTTTATGGATATTTAATTTTGTAAAATTTTAGGATTTTTGAAAAATAAAAGAGTTGGTGAAAGAACTAAGTGCAGAAATAGGAGTGTGTCTTGTTATTTAAAAAAATAGATGAAAGAATTTACACTAGGTAACTACAAGTTGAATTAAGTTAGTTATTATTTACAAGTTTATGTATACAGAGTTTGTGAAGAATTTTTATTTGATTCAAGTATGTATACGGTTTTCAAAATAATTTGATAATATTTTGATAAACATTTTGAAAACTTTATTTTGAAAATAATTTGAGAATATGATATGATATGAAATAGAAATCCACCTCAAACTTGTCCAAATGCAACAAAAACAACCTACATGGGTTGTACATGACACCCAAAACCAAACACGATGAAAACACCCCACATTAGTCCTACAAACTGCCCAAAATCCACTCTACAAAAACACATGAATCCAACAATAAGAAGGGCTCGAAATGAATCCACCTTATGGTTTGGTGGTAGAACTAGTGGGCTCCCACTCCAAAGACTATGGTTCAACCCCTCCCCCTACCTTAATCATTTAAAAAAGAGAGACTCGAAACTGTACCTACGAGGTTGTTGCCCCCACGATCTTGCTTCACCTAGAACAGTGGTTCTAGAGTGTCTCGTGCAATATGCACGCCCACGTCATGATCTTCATGACATTGTCCTCGGATACTTGATCCGTTGTCAAAAAACTTCTTAGATGATGGAGCTCCAACGAAGGGGAGAAGCTCTAACGAGGAGTCCGGTGGATTATGAGTTGTGTGGACCACCTTGGATTTAGGCTTGGATTTTGATTCTATTTTGATCCCAAAAGCTGTAAATCTGGTCTTTCTTTCATGCGTAACTTTCTCATGAGAGCTCCAATTTTGATATTCTTGGCTTGTTGCAAAGGTCTCAACGAGTACTACACGACCGAATTGCTTGATTTGGATATTAAATCAGGTCTGAAACTCAGAAAGAGTGGAATCATATACGTAGGATTTTCACAACTTCATCTTTCCCTCTACACCATTCCTTTCAAATCGATAAACATCACAAACAGAATAATTATTTAACTCTTTCTACTCGTTTCGAAAAATAATGCATGCATTAGGACATGCATCAATTTTCTCTTAGTTTAAACCCAATTCTAAAATTCCTTCTTCACATCATACCAACTCCTCAGAAACTTTCATCTGTATCTAAGACATCAGAAAATAGGTCCAATATATTGCTCAACCATGTAAATGTAACTCTATATCGAGACTATATTAATTAACACAAAAATAAATTTAAACGACTCATTTTTTTATTGGTTGCAATGTGCTCTTCAACATCTTGATAAAAGTACAAAATTGTCCACTATATTCAATTAAAATGATCATATCAGTATCAATAAAGTCATTCTATGGAATTTTTAGTGAATCAAGGATACTTTCACTAAAAGAAAAGGTTTACAATTCCCCACTTCCTCACCATGAGATATCCAAACTGTGTAAAAAGATCATCTTCATTTACATATAGTGTGTTCTAGTACAGTGTAACAATCTCGAGCAAAGTTGTTTAAGCATCTTATATAATGGCATTGATTTCAACTAAAATTTGATTCTTTCCATAACCTTATTCTATCCTAATGATACACCCCACTCCTCCCGCTTGAATACACCATATTTTTTACCCGATTGGAACAGGGATAGATTACTTTACGTTGAGGAGAAGAGATCGTTTGTGTTGCAAAGACTGCAAAATAACCCCATGAGAGAGTTTGACAACCCAACATCGCTTGTTAGTCATGGATGTACAAATAAAAGGGCCGATAAAGATAAGTAGGGTTTCCAAAATCACTAGAACTAGATAGTGGAATCTTCAACTGAAACAATCAAGCTTTAGGAAGAAGGTTTTAACAAACTTATCTTGGGATTGTAATGGAAGTGCAAACGAGATGTAGGAGGCAGTAGCATCTTGTATCTGAAGGGTAACTAAAGAGATACTAGGCGAGTCAAAGGGAAGAGCTCCAGGCTAAAAGGAGTCTGGTGGTGGAGTGGATGGTGCAAGATAAGCTCAAAATTAAAAGAGAATGCTTTAAAGTCATGTCTAAGGGTAGAACAGAGGAAACTGTCACAAACTACAGAATACTGAAGAACAAAGCGAAGAAGGTTGTAAGTGAAGCTAAGTCAAAAGCTTATGAAGTTTTATACAACAATCTCAACTCTAAGGAGGGCCTGAAGGATATATTCAGGTTGTCCAAAGCAAGAGAAAGAGAAAGAAAGACCAAAGACATTTCTCAAGTAGGATGCATTAAGGATGAGGAAGGTCACGTACTTGTTACTCATAAGGATATAGAGATTAGATGGAAGCAGTATTTCTATAAGATTTTCAGAGGGGAAGGAAATAGAGAGATCACTTTGGGTGATCTAGCTAGTAGTGAAAGTTACTTAAATTGTGCAATATATAGACAAATACAAAGAAAGGAGGTAGGGGAGGCTTTGAAGGTTATGAGACCTAGGAAAGGTGTAGGACTGGATGACATTCCTATAGAAGTATGGAGAGTTTTTGGTGAGTGTGGTTTGACTTGACTTACAAATTTATTCAATGTTATTTTGTGAAGTAAGAAAAAACTTGAAGATTGGAGAAGTATCGTGGTGCATCTTTATAAGAACAAAGGGGACAACCAAAATTGTTTAAATTACAGAGGTATCAAGCTGATGAGTCACACTATGAAATTTTGAGAACGTGTGATCAATAGAAGGTTGAGGCAAGTTTCCAAGGTAAAAGAATTAGAATTCATGTCAGGTCGCTCAACTATTGAAGCCATCCATTTGCTAAGGAGAACAATGGAGATTTATAGAGGTAAAAGGAAGAACCCCCATATGATTTTTATTGATTTGAAGAAGGCTTATGATTCTGCCCCACATGAGATATTACGGAGAGTTTTTGAGAAGAGACAAGTACATGTCCTATACATTAATCTCATAAAGGATAATGTATGATAGAGTTTTATCTTATGTAAGGATCCAGCCTGAGAATTACTAACTATTTTGATATCAACACTGGTTTACATCAAGATTCAACTTTGAGTCTATTTCTTTTTACTTTGACTATGAACGAGTTGACAAGTAACATTCAAGATGAGGTACCTTGGTGTATATTATTTGTTGATGGTATTATGTTAATTGATGGGACTAGAAATGGAGTAGGTGAGAAGTTTAAGGTATGTAGACATGCTTTAAAGACTAAAGAATTCCGTATAAGTAGGACTAAGACTAAATATATGGAGTGTACTTTTAATGGAAGCAATAATGAAGGAATCGATGTGAAGATTGGTGACGATAACATTCGAAAGAGAGATTCTTTGAGATATCTGGGATCTATTTTGCAACATGATAGAGAAATTGATGGAGATGTTACTAATAGAATAAATGCATGCTTGATAAAGTGGAGAGGAACCTCTGTTGTTCTCTGTGATAAGAATTTAAAAAAATTAAAGGAAAATTCTACAAAGCAGCCATAAGACATGCTATGCTCTATAGATCTGAATGTTGGTATGTGAACCATATACATCTGATAGTAGCATATATGAAAATGCTAAAATGGATGTATGAACACACACATAAAGATTGAATTCAGAATGATGGAATCAAAAGGAAAGTTGGTGTAACTCCGATCGAGGATAAGATGCGATAAAATCGCTTAAGGTGGTTTGGCCATTTGGAAAGGAATTTAGATGATACACCGGTTAGGAGATGCGAGTTTTGGGATGTTGAGCCGGCTAAGAGAGGGCGAGGATGACCTAATAAGTGTTGGAATGAGATTATACGAAGGGATCTTAGTTTTTTGGATATAAGCCCGAGATTGATCCAAGATAGACTTGAATGGAGGTAAAGAATCCTTGTAGCTGACCCTACCGGTATCCTCTTGTTAATAGTAGATGTTCGGATGGTTGGTAGAGTTGGATTGATAAATGTGATGTGATGTGACATTGATTATATATTATATTAACTTTTTAATGATTATAATATGTTTTTATGTTAATTTTTTTATTTGAATGTGATTAAAAAATATTATAACAAATAAATTGTATGGTCCATACAAATAATTCCAGATACCAGATCTTATGATGTAATACAGCAGGTGTTGTATTACAGTGGACCATCCAATCGGGATCGGATGGCCCTCTTACGGGGGCGAGGATAGTGGGCCCCTATGAAGGTCGTCCGATCACGATCGGATGGTCCACTGTAATACAGCACCTGTTGTATTACATAGAGGATCCTCTCTATTAATTCCAACTCGGGAATGTATGGATAGAGCAGATGGTATGCAACCAATCAGACCAAGGAGATGCAAACCTCACAAATTAACATTTCGGTAATAAAAAAATTAAAAACCCGATGAGGGCCATCACACTCACCAGCCTTCCTCTTGATCTGCCCCTGTGGGGATCTAAAAATGGTAGGTTTGCATAGAACAGCAATCAACACCGATTGCCACACTAATTTATTGAAGCAACAGACTCATAATCATTGTATTCGGACGTAAAACTTCCATGTCAAGATGAAAGAAAAATAAGATAACATAATGTTCGGCCTAGTGAGAAGCATCTTCGTCTTCGCAGAACTTTGTGTACTCCTTTGGTCCCAACAACGATTCCAACTCTGAAGGGTCACTTGGCTTCACCTTGATCATCCAACCATCGTCATATGGGCTCTTGTTGATCTGAAAGAGAAATAGTGGACGCAATAAATGCATCAAAATCGAAAAAGCTTTTAGAATCCTTAGTTTGAACCATTCGAAGTGCTCTGTTTTAGTTAAGAAATCAAACAGATACTTTCAAGTTCGGCAGCCTTTCGTTTTATTATAATCATCCAACCATTTCATGAACGGTAGCTACGAAGATTCATAATAGTAAGCAAGATTTGATGCTATCCATCGCCTCTTACGACATCGACAACAAGTTAACTTAGTATGAAAATTTTGCCAATAACTTCATCCATGCTCTGAACTTGTTTTTTGAGAGAACGATAGAAATTCTAGTGAAAAGGGACTTGTTGAAAATGAAATGCTTCTGGCCAGGGACATCAGCAACTAAAAACTCATATATCCCTACAAAAATCACAATGGAGAACAGATCCCGGATGGCCTTGACAAGTTAATAGGTATTACTCATGGCGGATGCTGTTATACAGCAAAATGAAGAGCTTGGAATTACCTCTCCGGGTGTTTCAGAGAGCTTGGTGTTGACCTCCACAACCTCTCCAGAAATAGGGGAGTTGATATCACTGGTGGCCTTAACACTTTCAACTGCGCCAAAGCTGCCTCCTTTTGACACAGAGGTTCCGGTCTCCGGGAGCTCGACGAACACCACCTCCCCAAGGTGATCCTGTTCTCCACATGGCATTTAGTTAATCGGGCAAAAATTACTTTTTCTACTAATTCACTGCGTGCCATTAAATTCCAAGAAAGTGGGAGCTAAGAGCAGAAATAAATAGGCACCTGAGCATGGTCAGTGATGCCTATGGTGGCCACGGACCCATCATGCTTCACCCACTCATGAGAGGGCGAGTACTTCAACCCATCCAACACTGCACGAACACAGACCACACAGGACAGTTACAAAGGTACGCGAACTGCAAAGAAACGAGCACCAAGCTCTTCTTTAAGGGGAACCCACAAAGAAGAAGATTGGCCTTACCGGAGGAGAAGCATCTGGAGATGGAGAGGGAGGTTCTAGAGGCATTGCAGGAGAGGCGGAGCGCGTTGGCGGTCGAAGACGCCCACAGCCTCAGAGCCATTATCCTGATGGATGGATGGATGGATGGATGAGGAGGGAGGACGAGTGAGATTGGGGGGAAGAAGTGTTGGAGAGAGGTATTTGGGAAGTGGGAGAGCTTTTTGTGGGTGGTGGAGGTTTCGGATAATTTGGATTTGGATGGTGGGAGTGGTGGACGTCGGCAGCCTCATCCTCTAAATCCATGTGGAGAGACAGAAGGAAAGGAATTGCAATTTGGCACAGAGACCCTTGGAACTTGGAATCGGGAATTATATCACCATTTGCCCACTAGAGCTTCATTTGATAGTGCAATAGCTGCCCATAAATTATTTTGGTTAAGCTCGTCGGAGCAATTCACCGTCTGATGCAACTTCTTCGGTCATCGGAGCAATATTGCCTAAACTTTTAGGGCTCCAACTGGAGAGGAATCCTCTGTTGATACAGCAGGTGTTGTAACACATGAGAGCCGTTGTAGAATTGAGGATTTGTGGGAGTCTAAAAATCATCCTCACTGAATAGCGAGTGTCGATGAGGCGACCGCTCACGAATCTCCAATTCGAACAACAAGTACCCACAACATAGAATTAATCAATGAATGACAAAAATGTGAAGTATAATTTATTATACTCTACAAACAAAGATGTATAGCATGTAGAGGTCAAACCACTGCGAGCAAACAAGGTAGCCTGATTATTATTGCTAATCAAAAATGAATTATGTACATAAGTGTCTTTTATACGTGGACTTTAGGTTTTTAAATTTTATATTTGATTTTTCTTTTATATATTTTTTTAAATTTAAAATTTAAAATTTTCTTATTTTTAATTTCTTTTTAATTTAAATTTTGTATAATATATATGTATATATAAGGATATATAAAGAGATGCAAGATATAATATAAAGTATATCGATATATCTTACAACAAATATAAAAATCAGAAATATTAAGAAATACAACCCATTTTAAATTTTATATATTTTAATTTATAAGGAATTTATAATAATTATAATAATATAACTCTTGTATAGATATATAATACAATATAGGGTATTATAATTAGAAATATTGCTAAAAAATAATCAAAATTTGCACAATAAATTTTTTGGAGTATTCATATTTTTACCATTTTTGTGATTTTTTAGATGTTTTTGATTAGTTTTAAGTATTTTTAAAGTCCAAAAAGTCACAAAACATGGATTAAATAAATATGCTAATTGTTTTGAGATTTAAAAATAATAAATAAAAGTTAAAAATTCCCAAAACTAACTTTCATATATAACAATATTTATAAATAAAAGTATCAAATATAAATATATATTTTTGGAATTTTTATATTTTTTATAGGAATTTGGATATTTTTATTTTTTTTATCATTTTCTTTTTCTGATTTTAGTGATTTTTGGTCTAAAGCTAGAAAATACAATAACATATAAAATATTTTTTTGGAATTTTCAAAAAGATTTTCTACTTTTTAGGCATTTTCTATGTCAGACAAGGGTAAAATAAGGTCTTTTTTATTTTTAATAAAAAGGAAATGTGCATAAAACGTAAAACAAAATATATACGTGAAAAAAGCAAACATCCATGTACATTGTCCAATTTTTGCATAATTTTTAGAGCACGGATGATCTTTATAAAATTTAAACAAATAGGTGCAAAAATAGAATATTGATAGAGACCTTTTTGCAAAAATAAAAAAGTTTACATGCATTCCAGAACCCTAATACAAAATCCAGGAGTGAATATGTAATCTAATCATGAATATTTAAATTAGAAACACCTGAAGGGGCATATTTGTAATATACAAAACATTCAAGGTCCTTTATGAAATTTTCCACAAAAATTAACACTGAATATACAAATTTTTGGACTACAAACAAATACACAAACACGTAGGGGTCTAGTTGAAAAATACCCACCTCGCGTGGGGGCACATGAGGTGAGATGGCATAGATACTAATGTAATTACATAAAAATATGAGGGGCTCCATGCAAAGTATCCACTATTATTTATACTTAAGACTAAAATTTAAAAACTAAATAAAATTATACAAAAAATATGGGAGGTTTTTGTGATATTTACCCATTAATGCATACCAACAGACGGTTGTGTTGGCGCCACGTAGGCGCTAATTACTCGATTAATGGGTTCAAAACCTAACTTTTGCATCTTAACTCTAAATTAAATGAAACAACCTTCATTAAATATCTAATTAAAAGTTATATATTAGATGTGAATTTGGTGTCGTTTGAATTTTTATGGAGAAGATATGTGTCTGGGAAGTTTGGGATTTGATGATTTATTCAGAGTGTAGAATGAACACTGTATATTATTTTTAGATGAAATCAATTTTGTATTTTTCTGTGTATTTTTATCTAAAATTTCATATATAAAGTTTATTGATTTGAGGTATAAATAATAAACAATAAAATGGATCCCAAAAGTGCATTATTAAGGGATAAATAAATAGGGTTTTATTGTGTTTTTGCCCCTTATCTCCCCCTACTTTATTCCTTGTCGACCAAATCAATTCTTAACTTGGTCCCAGGGTTTAGTGTCATAAAATACCTTTGACAATTTATTTCTTTTTATTTTTTTATTCTTTTATTTTGGTATTAATTACAGTATTTTATGCAGTATTTATACAATAAATAATAAATGTTAATTGATGCAAAATAATGATATTTACATGCATTTAGCTAGGGATCTGATGAATCTCAGATTCATCACTCTAAAAGTGGCTAATTAAGCTCGGTTCCCCAAAATTCATTTGTATTTTATCCATTGTTTTGCATAAGTAACATTCCTGCATGTATAAATAATAATTGCATTTTATCACTCATAATTGCACAAAATAAGGAGCTAAAAATCACAACACATTTGACCAGTAAAATAAGTTAACTTCCCTGATTTTTAGCTAATTCATGCTAACTCCAAATCACCTGAAACTACCTCTATTGTGTACATATTACTAACAAGAATAAATAAAAAATACAAAAAAATCACTAACATAAATAAGTGGACCAGAAACTCAAAACCCAATTCCAAGAAAAACGGACTAAAATGTTGATATCTTCCTCATATAGTGTCCAATTTCGTCCTACTCACTTTTGAACTAATGTACATTCAATTCCTTCAAAACAAGACCATCAAGTGAATCGGAGTTCATATGTGAAAGTTGGATTTTGGGCCTCTTCTGTACATTTTGTATTTTAGCGGTTTTTAACCTAATATTTTATGTATATAATTAACTCATTTTATTTTATATCTTTTTCATTTATTTTGTTTGATAAAAGTTTTATTAAAATACATCAAAATCTAAATCTTAAATAAGACCGAAATCAAAGAAACTAACTGAGTCCAAGTCCTCACTGATTGTTTGTACAAAAGTCTCCTTTCTCGTATTTTATTTTATTTCTTTATTTTATTACTTAATAAAAATCCAAAAAATAAATTAATGTGTGGATATTTATCATTGATTTTATCATATTTTTTCTAATTTTTATCTTATATAAAAATGACAAAAAATATAAAACCCAAAAAATCAAGGTATTCTATGTACACGGAGTACCCCAAAAATATCACTTTGTGCAAATGATCAATCTTGATTTTGGTCTCTTCATGAATGTTGTAGATCTCATCGAGACGAGCAAATTTTGTGAAGAAAATATTTCGATCTGAGGTTGTTTTCTATTTCTTCTGAATTTATCTTTGTCTTTTTATCTCGAATTTTCTAGGAGTGACACGTGGGAGCTCCTGGAGCCGCCAGGTGTCACTAATTTTTAGACTATTTTTTATTCCATTTTTTATTTAAAAATAAAAAAAGAAAGAAAAAATAGAAAATAAAAATACCCAGCACGTACAGCGCGCGTGCCTCCTGCGCACGTGCCCTGCACGTGATCCTCCTCCCCTTTTCCCTTTCCGATTATGGCCGACCCCCGTTGACGCTAGTCCCCTATCGCCTTCCATATCCAACGCCGCTGCCTTCTTCCTCTCCAGTCAACCGAAACAACCTTCCTTCTTGGGACCTCATCGACCTCCATCAAATCCTCTCGCGGATCCTCCCCGATTGCCCCCCTCAAATCTAACGGCCGCCGCCGTATCCCCTAACAATTGCGCCACCTCCGATTTTCCCTTCACAATCTCTGATCCCCTTCCATTCGTGGCCAATCCGCCTCCCAACCACTTATGCCTTCCTTATCCAATCATTGTCCTCTCACCCTATTTAAATCTCACCGACCCCTCGAAACGAGCATCCGCCGTTAGCACCCCAGCATGAAGAAACTCCACCCAGTACTGACATCCCGGAGCACCTTCCTTCCACGGTGAGTTCCAGTCGCCTTGTGATAGTTGCAGCATGTGAATCCACCGCTCGCTTCACTCCGGCAACCCCTATAGCCGTCGAGCGTGTACCCCAGGTACCCCTATCCTCCACTGTTCATCTCCTTCATCTTTTTGTCACTCCGCTTCACTTCCAATCTTCATCGCACACTTCGCTTCCATCTCGAGCGCCCTCCACCCGACCACTTCATGCTCCAGCTTTGCCTGTTGAGCCACCTCCGCGATCATACTCCACCTTAGGTCATCGCCACATAGTCTACATGCTTCTTCCGTGATGCCATCCACAACAAGAGGCTCTGCCTCATTCTGCATCCACGTCGTGCTTCTCCGACGACCTCGCCACACTCCAGGACTCCACTCCAGCTTCCCCGACTCGATGACGCATCCTCATCACCAGGAGCTTCGCATTTGGCCATGCCTTCACCAATCTTCTGCAATCAACGGCAAAGGGTCAACCCCTCCAGCCGAGTCCCAGCTCCAACTCCTCCGTCGTCACTCCGCTACACCAGTCATCGGTCGCTGGAGACCCGAGGCCGCCGCTCACGTGCTAGGCATGTGCGATTGGGGGAACTTTTATCAGTATCCCTGGAATATTTCTATATTGGACAGAGAGCCCCAACCAGAGGTCACGTGCTTCGCACGTGACTTACTGGATTTTTGCTTGTCACTCCCTTGGAGTTTTGCATATTAGAGCCACCCCGCCACCAGAGGGCACGTGTCGTGCACGTGCCCCTCTGGAAGTCTTGTAAACAGCCCCTCACTAGGCCTGGTAATCTCATTTAGGCCCTCTCTTTGCATTTTCTATTTTATTTTATTGCAAATTGACCCATGTGTTCCCCCTTTATTTTAAACCTCTATGTTGTATCATTTGATTATTCCAAAATTTGCATTTTGTTATTCAATTGATTCTTGACATTATGGCATATCTATGATGTTTTTATGATCCGTGGTTGATTAATAATTATTATTTTGATGAAAAACTACATATTTTGCCCATTTTGTGCTTAGAACTTCATGATAATCAACCATTGCTCCAAAAATTTTCAAAAATTCACAAATTGTAGGATTAATTGTATTTGACATTGTGCCCAAAAAGAATTGCATTTGAATTCATATTTTTCTCTATAAAATTCATTTTATGTATTTTATTAATTAATTTTTAATAAGTATAAAATTTAACATTTTAGGGTTTAGGATTTTTCTAAGTTATATTATCTAGTGATATATCTTAGAAAAATTTATTTCCTGAAAATAAGTAAATTTAATATTTATTATAATTAATTATTAGAAAACACATTATTTTCATTCATAAATTCGTTATTTATTCATCGTACATCCAAAAATTCCAAAAAAATAGAGACGAGGAAGTGCATAGTAAGCGAAGAAATGCTTCAGGGAGTTGAAAATAAGCATAGATCCGGAGATTCCCGAATAAGTCAACCTTTCAAACTGCTGCTGGATCCATGGGCAGGCAAGAGACAACCTGGTGAACTGAAACATCTTAGTAGCCAGAGGAAAGAAAGCAAAAGTGATTCCCGTAGTAGCGGCGAGCGAAATGGGAGCAGCCTAAACCGTGAAAATGGGGTTGTGGGAGAGCAATACAAGCATCGTGCTGCTAGGCGAAGCGGTGGAATGCTGCATCCTAGATGGTGAGAGTCTAGTAGCCGAAAGCATCACTAGTTTACGCTCTGACCCGAGTAGCATGGGGCACATGGAATCCCGTGTGAATCAGCAAGGACCACCTTGCAAGGCTGAATACTCCTGGGTGACCGATAGCGAAGTAGTACCGTGAGGGAAAGGTGAAAAGAACCCCCATCGGGGAGTGAAATAGAACATTGAGCTCTCAAGCAGTGGGAGGAGAATGTGATCTCTGACCGCGTGTCTGTTGAAGAATGAGCCGGCGACTCATAGGCAGTGGCTTGGTTATGAGAACCCACCGGAATCGTAGCGAAAGCGAGTCTTCATAGGGCGGTTGTCACTATTTATGGACCCGAACCTGGGTGATCCCTCCATGACCAGGATGAATCTTGGGTGAAACTAAGTGGAGGTCCGAACCGAGTGATGTTGAAGAATCAGCGAATGAGATGTGGTTAGGGTTGAAATGTTAGTGCATTCGTTTAATCATTATCAACATCTTGGCCAAGTTTCATAATTTTTGGACATCGTTTGATAGGGAACAGTTTTCTAGTCCTTAAAAATTGGTCGCATTTGCATTTGCATCAAAAAATTGCATCAAAAATACCGAAAATATTCCGCATCGAAATCGTGCACGAAATTCGATAGACATAATTTTAAGGTGTTCATTTGCCTCCTTAAGTTCGACCTTGAGACTTTCTCAAGTAAAACAAACATAAAGCCACTCAAATTAAATTAAATAAGCTGTGTGGTTATTTTCTTGATTGATTCTGATTACCCGACTACAACGAAACGACAAACATCATTATATTTGAAATGATAATTCACACTAATTAAGTAGGGTAATTCGTGTTTCGTCAGGATTAAAGGCCAAAATGAAAGAATGAATGTGATGAAATGGAGATTCATCACCCCCCCCTCCTATACTTGCCTTTGCTAGTCCCTAGCAAACACGTATGCATATAAGTGCAGAAAACGAAAGTAAAGAAAAGAGAAAGAAAGAACTTGGATTGATTTTAACTTTCAAACTTGTCTTCACAAAATCAAAGTTTGGACTTAGTTAGAACTTTGGAATTTTAAGTTTTATCGGAACCTTGTGTGGGAACCGAACTTGCAATACAACAGCCTCTGAGATCCACAAAACTCTGCCCAAGTCTCTTCAATAACCAGGTCAGAATAAGTCAACTCATACACAAACCCTTATGACTATGAATCTATCTTGGACGGTGTATGTGTGTGTGATATGTAGCTCTCATCGGCCGAAGCAGTAAAAGTTAGTCTTCTCCAACATGGTCACCCTAATTCTCCAATCCGATAACTCTTTCCTCGAGAAGTGACGTTCTAAGTTCAAGTACAACCAGCTCAAGAAGAGGAGGAGAAGAGAAGAAAGGACAGTAGCTAGTGTAGCTACCTATCCCAGGATGCTTGACCAGTGTAGCCAAGTCATCCGGTTGCAGGCTCACATACATATGACTTTGAAGCTTAAGCTTGCTTGTTGGCTATACATCTATATACATACTCCGATGGGAATTAGCTCTGATTTGGTCATGACAAATTTATCGGACTCAAGAACAACTTTTCACTCCATTCTTGATGAGAAGTGTTACTGAAATTAAATTCACACGGATATCATGTATATGAAGCACATCTCGTAGTGAAAGGATTTTATTTGAAGTTGGTTTTAACTCGATTATTCCTCTTCCAATGACCGGAGAAGTTTGAGAGTTCCCAAAATATACTTTCTCTTCTTTTTCTTTCATAGGTGTATAGGAGCTAAATACATTCCTATCACCATATATATGGCGAGTGACACGGAATCAACCACCAATTCATTTTCATGTACCACCAAGTTTGCCTTACTTGCCACCACAGCACAATTTTCGCTCCAATCATCAAATTTGCTTTTGGTTGATCACCCGATTTTCTGTATCTACATTGAGCCGACTTTATGATCGAGTTTCCCACACACGTAGCAATTTGCAATCTTGCTTTTAAAAGTTGAATTGTGACCTTTCCTTTGAAAATTCTTTCCACTTCCCTTTTGATTATTTCTAATGTTCTTAATACGGGGCTCGGAAGATTTGTTTGAGTTGGTCTACACCACACTAGCTTTAGCCATCATTTCTTGAGCCTTTTCTGATTTTTCCCTGATCTTACTTTGTTCTTCAATCCTAATGTGGATAATTACATCATCGAGGGTCATGGTAATTTTTTATGATTCAAATTATTTTTATATTCTTTCCATGTTTCAGGTGATTTTTCAGTTAGGTATCTAGCTAGAAAAGAATTAGGTAATTTTATTTTTTTCCCACTTTTTAGGTCATCAATTAAACAATGATATTCATGAATTTGCGAGGTAATATCTTTATCTTCTGTTATTTTAAAATTTAAGAAATTTCCTAATGGAAAATTTTGATTTCCAGCATCCTCTAAAATATATTTCTTGCTTAAACTCTTCCAAATTTCAAAGTTCATTGAAAAGTGTGCTCAATATAATATGTCTACAAATTTTATTAGCACTTTCCATGCAGAAAAATCATTTTTTTGTTTAGGTATGCTAAGAACATAAGCCACATTATTTAGCTCTAGCAATGTAAAAACTTTTTCTTGTCAACGTTTATAGTGAGAACCGGAAAACTGCCTAATTTTAGATACATCTGGGAGAAGTGATTTTGAACAAGCATAACAACGCCCTCCATATCTATTCTTAAGATTGTAGGTAAAATAAAAGGCGGGTTAGAACTATATTACCGGATTTAATGTGATGGAACAAACCAACTTGTGGGGGTGTGCAAAATGCACTTGCACTGACCTTAAGAATAAAACCATACCTCCCATGGAAATTCAGATGGTGCATATCGGTACGACTACTCTCCAGGATACAATGGTGAGATATCAACAGGCGTGCACTCGCCAACGTCAAGACCGATTGAGCAACCAAGATTCTTCCTTCAGAATAGACACACTCAAATGAGAGAAGGGGAGAAGATGAATAGAAATGTTGTATTGTATTATGTCTAAAATAAGTGCTATTGATACCTTTATATAGATACACAACAAAGGAACGTTACACACGTTCAAAATAACAGAATAAATCCATTGTATAATTAGAATTTTAAATTTTACCAACGATTGAAGAGCAGCACAACCGTTAGAATAATAGCCTAATAAAATATAATAAAGTTATGCTAAATAAAATTTGAGTATTCTCTTAACGTTGCAAAAACGGCCATCATATAAAAACAAATAAATGAGAATGCATTATTCTCCCAAGCCCGTGGAAAGAGTCAAAAATAAAATAAGTGTAACGGTCATATAACACCATATAGTCCACAAACATGTAGGGTATTTAAGAGATTTAATGAAGAAAATCATTATTAGCAATAAGGAGTACAATATAACATGATCAAATATTTTTATCGGAATAAAATAGTATTTGAAATATAAAGGTATGCCAACAGTTTATAGAAGCATAATCATACTTTGCACACCATGCCACCGGAGAGAGACAGAGCCAAGATTCTTACGCGTATTTCTTAAATTATAATGAGGTTATCACTCAACTCAATCATCTCACACGAGCTTCTTCTAGAGCTTGCATCATCTTCTGCACTCATCCTTGCTGATATTGTTTCAGTTGATATTTCAGGTATTTTTTATGATGAACCCGATTGATCATTTGATTCTTGTGCATCTTGTCGTCCTTGTGGGGACTTAGTAGTTTATCAAGTTTCAGTTTGTTCCTAAAGGATGGACATTTAAACTTGATGATGGATGTCCCCTCATCTTGGTTGGGGAGATGCAACTCTCCCCATCTCAGGCTTTAACGAGTCATTTTAGCTCCTACCTTTTCCTAGAGCTTACTATTTCCTTCAAATTACTAGGGACATGAACTGCTGAGCTGAACCTGTTATTATTTTTCAGAATATATTGACATGAACTGCTGAGCTGTTTCTGAACTGCTGAGCCGTTTCTGAACCTTTCATTATTTTTCGGAATATATTGACAAGATGGTTGATTGGAAGTGGTCGTTGGGAGAAGGGTGTTTATCACTTAATGTATTCTCCATATATTTGTCATGCAACCAACATTTCTAATATTACAATCCACTTTTTTGTGGCACCTTCTTGTTAGCCCTCTTCAGAATTTCAAACGATTTCCTTTCCATATGTATCACCTCACCATAAATTTGGTTCGAGTTTTGTCATCTAGGAATATCACAACAGCTTCTTCCCAAAGTGCCATTTCAGTGATTTAAGGAGCCCTTTTAGGCTTCTGCATTTAGAACTTTGGAATCCTAACAATGCTTCTATGCATACCTTATTCTGCGGCATTGTCATAATCCATCAGACTTCTTATTTTTATACTTCTAAAAATGGTGTGCTTAAGAAACTGGGATGCATTCTCAATGTCGCTCGCGCTCATTATGCCTAGTAATGCCCCTGTAAGTTAAGAAGGAGAAGCGGTTACGACGTATCCTGTATTATTAATTGCGCGACTCTGTTATCTAAGAAAATGCCGCATGATCCATTTTGTTCTCAATAAAGATTTTTTTTCTGTTTACATGTATTGGGCTATGTTGTCTTTGTTCACAATTTAAACCCTTGTCAGGACAATTTTGCATCTGAGAGTCGAAGGGTTATAGAAATTTTGATTCTAGTCATCTGTGGTATATAGTATACATGGAACTTATCTTCTCTGAGCCTATTCCATTTTTTTAACTAATGGATCTCAAGGTCAGATGTCTAAGATTGATGGAGTGTTTACCTTTCTTTTCCTATCCATAGGGAGACCCATACCAATCATCCTCGAAGGTCAGATTAGTACCACCACTCATGGTAGCCCATGAGGTAAATCGTGAAAAGATATTCATGATGTTTTTGTAAGTACTGATTTCCATGTGATGCTGAAGATGTTTTTTATCTGCACATTCCTGTTTTCTATAGGGAAGAGGACATGTGCTCAGCAGCCAATCTCCGAGCATGTTGCTCTAAAACATCTATCACCATAGTATAGATAGTTTTCTACTAGTTTACCTCTCATCATTATCATAGAGGTATTTCAAGAAGCATCCAGTGATCGTTAGTGGAGAGGGGATATGCAACATGAGATGAATAATTTGCTTTTTAGGGTACATGGACTCTGGTTGATACTCATGTGATATAGTTGTTGTTGGTTGCAAATGGGTCTATACAGTCACGCACCTTGTAGATGATCATGTTAAGACATGCAAAGCATGATCGGAACCCAAAGGTTAAACCCTAAACCGTACACTCATACCTACAACATCGACTACTTTGGTACATTTCAAGGAACGAGGTACGTCGTCGTTCTACTCAATTGTGAAGGGAGAACAAGAACGAGAGAGGGATAGGATTAGGAGATGGGAGAGGGCCCCCTAATACGAGAGATCGCGTTGTGTGCTTCCCCTCCCGGAGGAGGACGATATATATAGGGCATGTATGCCCCTCGCAGAGTCCGCCCTCATCCCTCCACGCCTGCAAGACCCGGTCCGTGCAACCAATGGTGCGCGCAACTTCCGGCGGTGGTTTTGAGCGTGAGGTCACTCTTTGATATATTCAAACATCTCCCACTTGACCGAAACGATCAAATATTCTACACTCCCACTGTCCATGTAGTGTACACATGGAGATGTCTTTAGTGAGGCTCATTGTTCATGAAATACCTCTTCCCTGACTCATGCATTCATGAGTCCCATTAAACCAACATGTTTAATGTATGTTCCTGCAGCTATTCCCTTAGTTAGGGAATCAGCCAACATGTCGTTAGTAGGTATGTAGGTTACCGTGATTTCTTGCTTCGCCACTATATCTTGTATATAATGATATTGGATCTCAATGTGTTTTCCCTTAGAACTATTAGCCCCACTATTGATCAAGCTTATCGCAGCTTGATTGTCACAATACATTTCAGTTGACCCTTTGAACAATTCGAGGCTTAAGTTCTCTAGAAAACGCATGATCCACACAGCATGAGTGGTGGCCATGCTACATGCAATGTACTTAACCTCTTGTGTATGTCGAGATACACATCCTTGTTTCTTGCTACCCCAAGAAACGGCTGCACCACCAAACATGAACAGGTAACTTAATGTGGATTTTCTATCATCCGCATCCCCTCCGAAATCGGCATCGGAGTGTCATACCACTTCAAGCGATCCTGCTTGATACACAAGTTTCAGATGTATTGTCCCTTTCAGATATCGAAGAATCCTCTTTACATCTTCCCAATGTGCTGGACCGGGATTGCTTTAATATCTACTGACTAAGCTTACTGGATAGGCTAAGTCAGGTCGAGTACACATCATTGCATATATTAAACTTCCCACCGCTTGTGCATATGGTACATCTAAAGGTTTCTGCCCCTTTCTGGGACACTGACTCTTACTGAGTCTCTTTTCCATCACAAGTGGTGTTGGAGCTGGAGTGTTGTTCTACATTTCAAATCTCCTTAATACAGTATGCAAATATCTTTCTTGACTAAGGCTCAATGTCCTTGAATCCCTGTCTCTTGTCATTTGAATTCCAAGAGCATAGGATGCTTCACCCATGTCCTCCATCTCAAATTCATTGCTCAATTTCTGTTTGATTTCATTGAGCATCTGTATGTCATTACCTGCAAGCAGAATGTCATCCACATATAATGACATGATTGCAAACATGCTCCCAGTCTTCATGACATACACACAGTTATCCAATTTATTTGAAACAAATCCAAATTAGATAACTTTCTCATGAAATTTGAGATACCATTGCCGTGAAGACTGCTTCAAGCCATATAATGACTTTCTTAACTTGTAAACCCTTTTCTCATGACCTTCAACCTGAGAACCATCAGGTTGTCGCATATAAATCTCCTCCTTTAATTCTCAATTAAGGAAGGCCGTCTTCACATCCATTTGGAATAATTCCAAATCCATATATGCAACTATGGCTAAGATTATCAGAGTGGATGCAAACTTAGCCACTAGAGAGTAGGTTTCCTGGAAATCTATTCCCGCTTGCTGATTATAACCCTTGGCAACTAATCTGGCTTTGTATTTGTCAACAGTACCATCGACTTGGTACTTCTTCTTGAGTACACATTTACATCCTATGGATTGCCTACCTTTTGGCAAATCACATAATTCCCAAATATTGTTTCGCTCGATTAAGTCCAACTCATCCCTCATGGCGGCCGACCATGATTCCGACTCAGCAGAGTCATAGCTTCATCAAAAGATATGGGATCTGTACAATCCGTGAAA
Organism: Ottelia alismoides; assembly: GCA_037367405.1. Lineage (NCBI taxonomy): Eukaryota > Viridiplantae > Streptophyta > Magnoliopsida > Alismatales > Hydrocharitaceae > Ottelia > Ottelia alismoides. The sequence continues at coordinate 1,116,866 of JAZKJV010002289.1, read as the reverse complement.
TCCTCATCTACGGTGTAACACGACGCCTCGCATCCATAGAAATGGTAATCTTCCATCCATGCGGGCCATTTTCTAGGTCTCTTGTTGTTGATTATACTCGTGAGTTGTGTGGGGTCCACCCACTTCCTCTAAAGGATCATCATGTTCCATAAGTTCATTCTCTATATTTGGTTGATGGATATCATCCCCAAGTTCTTGTCTATTGCTCAAGTCGTCTTCATTATCTTGTAGGACAATCAGAGGATCAGATTCCTCTACTTCATGCCCCTTTTCTTGATGATTTTCAAGGAAAGTTGCATCACGACTTTCAATTAGACCTTTGGATTCATGGAAGAACCTATATCCTTTAGAATTCTCACTGTAGCCAATAAACTTGCATTTTAATGTCCTGATGTCTAGCTTATCCCTAAGCTGACTCGGTACCAGAACAATTGCAACACATCCCCATTTCCGGAGATGGCCCAACTCGGGCTCTCTGCCATTCCATATTTCATATGGCGTTGATTCTATGGACTTGGTAGGAATTATGTTCTGTATATAGTTCGCAGTCAACACTACCTCTCCCCAGAATTTCTTGGAGAGTCCAGAGTCTGAAAGCATACACCTTACTGCATTCATCAAAGTTTGATTCTTTCTTTCTGCTACACCATTTTGTTGTGGTGTATAGGGCATTGTAGTATGCCTACGAATGCATGTCTGAATACAGTAATCATCAAATTCCTTTGAGGTATATTCCCCATCTCTATCTGTTTTAAGAGTCTTGATTGGTTTTCCCAATCTTGTCTCCACTTCTGTCTTATATCTCTTAAATATTTCAAGTGCTTCCGACTTTCTTCCTAAGAGATAAACATAGGAGAACTTCGAGTAGTCATCAATGAATGTTATAAAGTATTCCTTATTTTTATGTGTGCAGACGCTCGGTGGTCCACATATGTCTGAATGAATCAAACCTAGTAACTATATTGACCGAATTCCGGTTGAGAAGGGTCTTCTCGTCATTTTACCGGTCAGACAGTGTTCGTAGGGCAATGTCCTTGCACTCGTGATCTTAGGCAACAGATTTTCCTTCATCATTTGATTCATCTTAGAATTTCCTGGATGACCCAGTCTCATGTGCCACAAGTCATAATCAGACAAACAACACAAGGAATAATCAGAAGTGATATTCATTTATTCACTAGAATTTATTACAGGAAGACAGAATAGGTCATGCTCGGGTACAAACTTTCCCATCACATAGACCTTCTTATTCTTACCTATAGAGACACGCTTATTATAAAAACAGACTTCAAAATCCTTCTTGAGCAGCACTGGGACTGAGATCAGGTTCCGGCGTATCCCCAGGGCTTATAGTACATCATTCAGTACCATAATGCTATCCCCCAGGTCAAGCATGTATGTCCCAACACCTTCTACATCCAAGTAGGTGTTGTTTCCCATGAAGATCCTCTGTTCACCTTTGGTCAGTTCCTTGAAGTCCACCAAGCCCTCCTTTGTCTTCGTGATGTGTCTGGTTGCTCCAGAGTCAATCCATCATCCATCATTGTCCGTGATGACGGAGTTGCGTTCCACGACAGCCGCGAATTCCATTTTCTTTTTGCCTTTATTTTCAGGCATTTTAGAATTTCCTGGCTTCTTCTTGTTGGGGCAATTGACCTTGAAATGGCCATATTTGCCGCAACCATTTTTTTTGAAAGCTGCAAGGTAGGGGGAAGCACTCAGAGGTGCCCGCCCCATCAAAATATATAAATAACTAAATAGCAGAGAGGTTACAACGCACAGTTTACCACCCCAAAATTCAAAAAAACAAAAGCGGCTCAACGCAACAACCACTCATCTACCAGCCTCCTTGTATAGCACTGTACATGTTCTTTGTAGAACCTCTGCCCCGAGAACACCAAATCGTTTCTGCTACGCCAAATCGCCCACAGAATAGCCATTGGGTGGAGTCGTTCCCTTTTGGATCTCGCCCTATTTTCATACATCGCATTCCAGAAAGCAAGGAACTCGTCGGACCGGCACCACAGTATCCCAGCATCCAGCCATATCTGCGATATCACAGGGCATGTAAAAAAGAGATGGTCCACCGATTTGATCGCATTGTCACAAATTAAGCATTTTTCCGAAAAGATGCCCAGGAGTTTCACGCACCGATCACGCGTCATCAGTCTCTTGCGCCTAAGAAGCCACAGGAAAATCCCCACACGCTCCGGAAGATTGGGCAAGAGCCATGTGGATATTTCCCACTCTTTCCCTTGAAATTCGCTTTGGAGGGGACCAGCCTTTTCTTCGCGTGCACGGCATTTGCTTCTTCTTCTTCCTCGACCTCAAAGATCTCAGTTTTCGATCTTTGTTTTGAGAGGTCTTGCTTGATTGCCAGCTGTGCAGGTAGGTCCGTCATGGACTTAATGTTTCCATTCATCCGCAGAGATGTGGCAACCATGTCGATTGATTGTGGGAGACTTCCTAATATGGTTGCGATCTGCATCCTCTCCGGAATCGTGCAATCAGCAGCCGCAAGATCCTTGGCCATCACGATCATCTTGTTCATGTGTTCGAGGACGCTTTCAGATTCCTTCAATCTACACGAGTTGTACTTGTGTAGAAGAAGCTGGACGCTCACTTCTGACTTGGAGTGATATTTGTCCTTAGCCGTGGTCCAGAGCTCATAAGCTGATTCACAGGTCTCAAAGACCTGAATCAGATTCAACTCCATGTGGGTCAGCATAAAACTTCTAGCCCTATTATCTGTTTTCTCCCATTGTTCGCGGGACCTAATTTCTTCCACAGTTGGATTCTCAGATAATGTAGGGCCGAGTTTATCTATTATGGAGTGTATGCTATCGTGTAGCAGGCCAAAGTAGATTTTTCTACTCCACAATTCATAATTAGTACCGTTAAGGTACTCAATTTTTCCTACCTCAGTGGCAATAGTCTTGCTTGTCATATTTGTTGATCTTTTCTCCACGCTAGGGTTTCGGGTCTCCCAAAGCAACGGCGGCAGCTTCAACTTGTGGTTGTGCGAAATGGATGAAGATGACGATGTCGAAGCATGATTCGAGATCAGAGAGCTCTGATACCAGTCAAGGAACGAGATACGTCGTCGTTCTACTCACTTGTGAAGGGAGAACAAGAACGAGAGAGGGATTGGGTTAGCAGATGGGAGAGGGCTTCCTAATGCGAGAGAACGCGTTGTGTGCTTCCCCTCCCGGAGGAGGACGATATATAGGGTGTGTATGTCCCTCGCAGAGTCCACCCTCATCCCTCCACGCCCGCAAGACCCGGTCCGCGCAACCGCCGGTGCGCGCAACTTCCGGCGGTGGTTTTGAGCGTGAGGTCACTCTTTGATATATTCAAACAACATTTTCTCCTATTACTCTCTGTAGAATAATCAGACACTAACCGCACATATGAAACAGGGATTTAATGTGAGAAATCATCATCAAAGGGGAAAAAACCACAAAATACTCTCAAACCCTAATCTCCCTTTCATTGGAGATTAGGCTCACTTCTGTTTCTTAATCCAAAGGTAAGAGGAATGAGTACAATATATAGAGTAGGACAGGTAAATGATCCCTCACCCAAAGATTCGTTTACCCTCGTAAACATCCAATCACTCAACACCACCCTTTAAGTTGGGCATACATGTTTACCATGCTCAACTTGCCTACTTTCTGATCGAATTGCACTGTAGGCAACCCCTTGGTGAAGAGATCCATGATCTGGTCTTCGGACTTCAAATAAGGAAGACAAAGCAGTCCAGCATCAATCTTCTCACGAATGAAATGACGATCTATTTTCACATGCTTAGTCAAGCTGTGCATCACAAGATTATTGGCCAAGTTATTGCAACTTTGTTGTCACGAAACATCTTCATTGATGTAGCAACTCGAATACCCAATTGTTCCAAGAGAAGTTTCAACCAAGAGATTTCGGTGATCCCATTCGCAAGAGCACGATACTGAGCTTCTGCGCTAGATCTTGAAACCACATTATTTTTCTTGCTCCTCCAAATAACCACAAAGATACACAGCATACCCTGAAATAGATCTCATGTCGTCAATAGATCCAGCCCAATCTGCATCAATATAACCCTCAATAAGCAGCATCTTTTGCTTTCTGAACATGAGTCTGACCAGGAAGATTTATAAGATAGCATAAAATCATGTTAACTGCATGAGCATGAGTAGTTGTGGGAGCATGCATGAACTGGCTAACAATATTTGCATCGTAGGTGATGTCAGGTCTGGTGAGCATAAGGTAGATCAACTTTCCCACGGTTCTTTGGTATGTTCCCTTCTCCTCGTCATCAAGAGGTGTCCTACCATCTTGCTTAGCTTATGATTCACCTCTATAGGGGTGCCAGAACACATGCCATCAGAGGACCTATACATCTCAATACCAAGGAAATAGCGCAGTTGTCCTAGATCTTTCAGCTCAAACTCGGTCGCAAGGACCTCTGTTATATTAGATATCTCATCGTCGTCATCACATGTGAGGATCATGCCATCAACATAAACTAGTAGGATAATACGTTTATTTGACCTTTGTTTTACAAAAAGAGTATGATCCCCATTCGTATGCATATCCACTCTTGAGGATGATGGCACGAAGTCTCTCAAACCAGGCTTGAGATGATTGCTTCAAACCATATAAAACCTTCTTTAATTTGCAACACTTTACCTATTCTTCATAACCACGTGGGCACTAAAACTATATTTGCACTCCAAAAAAACTTCAGGTTCTGATATTATAATGTAGAATGGGAATTTCACTAAATACCTATGTCGGCACTTCCACAGTGTCTGCATGCTCCCAAACTGAAACCAAAACGGAAAGAAAACAAATTTATTCATTTCTATTCTCATAAGAACAGATAATTTGGTTTTCATATGCCCGCCCAAATATAGTTCAACAGAAGCAAATTTCAACAAGTCAAACACTCTTGCCATGACAAGTCTTAAGATCAATTTGAACGCCTTGACACTGTCATTGCATGTGTAACAGACAGTCGGTCGTCTTAGCTTCCACGGTAAGTTGTGAAGGAGAAAGGCGACAACAAAAGCGGTACATGGAAATGCTCCGACCTCTGTGATTCCTTAATCTCAAATACAATGCTAACATGAGGGAAGAAACCTGAGGGTATGTACTTGCCAGTCTTGAAACTAATCCTGTAGAACCCAGGCAGAATGTGATCGATTATGTCCATCAGATGCCCACTTCGACCATCCGAATCGGTGACTGAAGAACCCTGAAATACCCATTCACCGGAGTCTCTTCCACTGAAGGATGGGCAATGGGAGCCACCTTTCCACATCTCCAGTTGCACCTCAATACCAGAAGCAGGAGAGCCACGCGAGACATCCAAGACATGGGTAGTGATTTGAGGCCGAGTACGTTGAGATATAACCTTGGAAGTTTGATTGAGGGATTCCATGGGAAGAGCAGTAAGATGTGCCCCGAGAACACCTATGCGATCTTCTGCATCAAAATCTTATGGCATTAAAAAACAAAGCGCAACTGAGAACGCTAAAAATTTAATATAAAGAAAATTACAGCACCCAAAGGCATTTATCATTCATGTATATGCAAATAAGACGCATGTATATGTAAATAAGATGCATATTTAATCATATATATTTGCATTAATAAGGAGCCAAAATTTGTAAATATAAATCACCTTTATTTTAACCAAATTCTTAAATATTAATTAATTTATACTAACTCCAAATCAAATAAAATTAACTTCATTGTGTAAATATCACTAACATTAACAAACGAAAAAATACCAAAAAAATCACATGTATATATATTAAATAGAACCAAACCATAGTTTGAAATCAAAAGGTCGTAAATCAAATATCCCTCACATACAGTCTCTTATGAACTCGTACTCGCTTTTGAATTAATGTACATAAATTTATCTACAAATCAAGATCAAATTCAAAAGAATCGGAATTCATATGTGAAACTTGAGTTTTGAGTCTACATTGTATATTGTATATAGTTAGTAACTTTGACTTGACATTTATGTATATAATTAACTCATTTTAATGTATTTCTTTTTCATTTATTTTCTTTGATTTGTATTTCAATAAAGTCTATAAAAATCAAAATCCAAAACAATCTAAAAATCAAATAAAACACAACATTCTGAGAATGTATACAGAGTCTATACATAAGTTCCTTTATTTTGTTCATTTATTTTCCCAATTATTAAAAATACCTAAAATAGATTAATGTGTAAATATTTTTCTTCTGAAATTTTCTTTCATAAAAAGTCACCAAAAAATGGAAAAATGTAAAAATATGGTGTTCTATACACATAATCACTAAAACATGAATGTGTACAAATGGCATCATTTGATCTTGAACCCTTTATAAAAGTGTGGATCTCATCGAGATAAACTTTCATAAAGAAATATTTTTTATTTAAGTTCATTTGCTATTTTATTTCGATTTTTCTTTGATTTTATTTTCTGAACTTTGTGGAGGGGACACGTGGCAGTTACTGGAGCCGCTACACGTCCCCCCACTTAATCCCAGCCGCACTTGATCTCTGTCATTGCATCTTCTTCAAGATCCAATGGTCCTCTTATTTTCTTCTCTTATTCCCTTATCAATACCTCTTTGCCATGTGTCGTGCTCACAGCCTTCTGATATGGGCATGTTAGAAAATAGGAAGCAGAAGCGATAATTGATAAACGGAGCATAATAGAGAATAGATAAACATGGAAGAACAAAAGATTTTTACGTGGAACCCTACTCCGTGAGGAGCGGAATGAAACCACGGGAGAAGCCCTCAAAGGGACATATCTTGCATTGCACTCTCTCATCTGATACAGGAGGTCTGGGGCTCCTTATATAGCCTCCACAGAGCCTCCAAGTCCTACCACTGGTAGATGTGGGACTAAATATGTGGATGGGGCATCTCCCTCATATATGACGCATACAACTTATACTCCAACACTCCCCCTCAAGCTGGAGCATGCAATGCTCAGCTTGGACAAACAGAAAGAAACTCAACTCAACGCTACAGGACACTATGGACAATATCAACTCAACGTGCACAACTGTTGTTGTCGAGGACGTTGCTTCTCATGCCGTGCAGGTGAGGAGGACGAACAGGTTGGAGTGAGTCTGTTGAATCTCCTCGTCGGAGAGCCTGTCAGAGTCACTGCAACTGGAAATGAGTCTCCTCATCGGAGTATTCTATCCCGTCACAGCATGTGGATAACTGCTCCATCTCTGAAAAGGGCCGAACTGAAAAAGGACGTAGAAGTGCAATCCTCGTCGGAGTCCACGGTCGCTGGAGAATGGAGTCTGAAAAGTCTCCTCGTCGGAGAACTGGGTCTCTCCCATCTAGCAAAGAGAATGGTGCTCTACTCTGGAGTACCTATGATACCACATGAAAACCCTTGCCAATATTGCATAAGGAATGGTCCTCTACTCTGGAGTCCCTATGGCTCACATGAAAACTACGGCCGAAACAATAAGAAAAAGATGGGGACCATAACAAAAGACCGCATCCATGTACGTGTCTGAAATTGAGGACTCGGAAGACAATCGTCGAGTCTGAAGTGTAGAGTCTGAAAATTACGGCTGGTCTGGAATCTGACATCTGAATCTGCAACAGACCTGTGAGTCTACATAATACTCTCCCTTTTTCCCATACTTGTCGGAAAACATGGACGTCCACAAAGTTGGGAGAAGACTAGATAATGGGGGAAAACAAAAACAATTAGCCGATCACATTTTTTCTCTCGAATTTTCAAAATCATTCATTTTTTTCCGGCTAATTTTTTTAATAGTTGTCGCACATTTTTCCTTTCCTTTTTTTAATAAGTCGTTGACAATTTCTTTTTTCTGCTTTGCTTCAAATCTTTTTTAATTCTTGCATACAGCTTTTTCTTGTACGAGCCTTTTTTTTAACTTGAATCTCAGCCCAAATATGGATCCAATCGCCCAAATATGGATCCAAATATGTACGGCTTTCGTGATTTCTACCTGATTGGGCCCTTGACCCCTTCCTTTTTTTTCCCTTTACGCCCAACAACCGTACTGGGCGTTAAATAAAAAAAATTTAATCAGGCCAATTTTTTTCCAGTGCCACACGCCCTCGGGCCAATATAGAATACCCCCTTTAGGGTTCCCGCAAACCGTCGTCGTTGTCTCTGCATCGAAGGAGCTGAAGAGGCGGCGTAAGCGATTGGAACTGGAGGGCGGCGCGAGGCCAGCACGAAGAGGATGCCCGCGCGAAGATGCCTGCGCGTTGGGTCAGATGAGCCGCCAAAGGAGGGGAGATGTAGCATCGCACTGGGAGAAGGAGTAGCATGCCATCATTCTGGAAGGGGTGATCGCCCGTCGTCTGCAGTTACGAGGTAGGCGATCGGCGATTGGAGAACACGCGCAATCGCGCGTCGCCAACTGGAACTCCCCTTCCCGTTGGAGGTTTGCGCGTCGCCCGCGAGATCGTGAGGGAAGGGGCTTCGCGCTGAAGACTCACGTGTTGCGCCTGGAGGGGAGAAACTATAGGGTTTCGCTAGGAGATTCTAGATTCCGTTGGAGGCGTGCAACTTCTCCAATGGAGCGATGGGAGAGAGACTGTCCCCTGGGACAAGGGTGCGCGCCTGTAACGAAAAGGGCGCCATGAGCCGCCTGCGTATGTAGATGCATGGAAATGCGCTGCTAGGGGGAGCGCCGCCAGGAGATCAGATCTCGCTCATGGGGCTTGCCGTTTGAAGATGTGGCCTGAAAAGGCTTGAAGATGCGGCCTGAAAAGGAAGGCTGCCGCTTTGGGGTTCGCTGGAGATTGATTATGAGAGGGCACGGAAGGGCTAGCAGCCTGCCTGGAGATGTACAGAGCCTCCACAAAACCAGATCTGGGGTTCCTGACTGGAACCCTAATTTCTTAAATCTTCGAACTTTAAGAACAAATCATAGTTGAATCGAATCTCGAACAGAATAAAAATAAAGAACTTAAAATCCTCGAGAGTCAACCCGCTCTGATACCATGTTAGAAAATAGGAAGCGGAAGCGATAATTGATAAACAGAGCATAATAGAGAATGGATAAACATGGAAGAACAAAAGATTTTTACGTGGAACCCTACTCCGTGAAGAGCGGGATGAAACCACGGGAGAAGCCCTCAAAGGTACATATCTTGGCATTGCATTCTCTCATCTGATACATGAGGTCTGGGGCTCCTTATATAGCCTCCACAGAGCTTCCAAATCCAACCACTGGTAGATGTGGGACTAAACATGTGGATGGGGTAAATGGATCCTGGAGTGATCCATTTACTCATCTCCCTCATAAATGACGCATACAACTTATACTCCAACAGGGCCGATCCAATGGCCCGGACTTCTTCCTCCATCGGTTCCTCCACACCACCACCAACCACCAACGGTCGATGACCGTTTCTCCCTCGTCGCCCAATGCGAGACACATCCTTCCTTTCTCTCGCAAGCACCAACTCTCTCTTCTCCCTCGACCAAGTCCAGATCCAATCAACTCCACATCCCCCTTAGCAATAGCAGAACTCGGGCCATCAGGGCCCCCTTCAGTAACAGTAGTATCTCCCTCAGATACCGCCAGCAGGTCCAACATGGACCTCCTCGTTCCCATCAGGTTCCACATCAACCTCCTCAGAGGCAAGACCATGGGGCATCATCTTCTGGCCTCTCTGATCTCCAGAGGATTTTAGACGAGCTCAAGCTCATCCGCAATGAGCAACATGACCAGAGAGTTGATATCAACCGGCTATCATGTTGGCATGATGAGTTGACAGCCCCCAGGACCTCCTTCCCAACACAGGTTCAGGTTAACCAAACAACTTGAGCCACGGACAGAACTGCCAGAAGTAGCATGATACTATTCCGATTATTTTGATTCAGATCATGAGACTTTACTGAATAATACTCACCATATCACTCTCAGAAGTGGTAGGACCATGCAGATGCCTGATCTGGCATGGACGAGAGGAGGAGGATACAAACGAGCCCATCCCCTAGGAGAGCTCAGAGGATGAAGAGCATCACCACCAGCATCAACATCACCACTTCTAGGATCGACAGGGGGATTCCAACCCCCAAAATCAGAAAAATCAGAAAAACAAAAAAACAAAAAAAAGAAGAATAAGGCGACCATCAGCATCGCCATCTGCGAGTCTTCAGAAGGCGAGGAGACCAGTATGGCAGTATCCACTCCACCCAGAATACCGCACCACCAGCAGCAGCACCAACAGCAATGGATTCCCCGCATGTTTCAGTTGTAATTCATGTTTTTCATTATGTATAGAGTCCAAGTCCTAATTCAAGTCATGTAAATAAGGACTCTGATTCTCATTCGAATAAAAAAAATCTAAGAATGTATCTTGTTTGAATTCTGAGTCTCCAATAATCCCTTTCACTCATGCTCTAACAAAGGGAAAGAAGAAAAATAATGAGAAAACGGAAAAAGATGTCTTGGATATGGAAAGGATGTGCAAAGATAATATCAAAGTTGAGATCCCTTTTCTGGGATTAGTGGATATTTTTCTTGCATTCAAGAAGTGCCTAAAGGTGAGATGTGCACCTACTAGGCAGGGTTCAGAAAGTTGGTATGATGTATTCATTCGATCAGGAAGTCTGAAGTGAGTAAGCGGAGAGGCGGAAGTATATGCAGATTATGTGCTTTGTGTTATTTTAATTTAAAATAATTAAAAATAATTAAAATATATATAATAAAAATAGTTGAAAAATATTAAATTACATGATTCATTTGATTAAGAAGAAATGTTGGATAAGACTGATGTTAGCTACACAATCCATTAAATTGAATCATATGAATACAATAAATTATAAAAGAAAGAAATGATGATTCAGTTTACGTACATGCAAATGCATTATTGACATTGGTAACATATATCGTCACCAAAATTTCTAAGTCAATGGATAAAGCCTAATATCAAATGATTTATATTTATGATTCCAGAATTCACAGGTTCTAAACAATATCATTGATGATAATTCAAAAATTTCCTGATGTATAAAAGCTTCAAAAAATATTGGTTCTTAAGATTTGTAATCGGAGATGATGGAAGAGGTCGGTTATTAATCCTATTTAATATACGGCAGCATATGATGATTACTCGAACCGCATATGCGCTTTAACCGCATATGACAGCATATGACATATGCGGTTCGAAAAGGTAACCGCATAAGCATATGCGGCCGCATGGATCGCATTTCCGAACACTACTACTAGGTCAAGCAAGAGGAAGAACACGAGAACAATGAAGTATGTGTTATCCATAACCACTACCTGTGCAATGTAGAATGAGATCCCAAGGAAGAAAAGAGATTTGAGATGTGGGTGCACACTATGTCACTAGTCAGATAGCTGACATATAACCGCATATGCGGCCGCATGGACTACATTTCCGAACACTACTACTAGATCAAGCAAGAGGAAGAACACGAGAACAATGAAGTATGTGTTATCCATAGCCACTACCTGGGCAATATAGAATGAGATCCCAAGGAAGAAAAGAGATTTGAGATTTGGGCACACACTATGTCACTAGTCAGATAGCTGGCATTCCCTTTTCCCGTACTCTACTCGATAACGATTCCTCCATCAACCTACTTCCACACTTTTTACTAGATCACATCGATCTAGGTGATCGAGCACTTCTCCATTTTAAAGATCGGTCGATTAAGAGGCAAAAGGGAATGTTGAGGAACGTTATCCTTGTCATCGAGGGCAAGCAATACAAGGTGGACTTTACAGTTCTAGAGATGGAGTGCCCCTATAGATGGCAAGATTCACGTATCATTCTCGGTCGCCCATTTCTAAGGACAGATGGGGTTGTATTTGATTGACTCTGTGAAAGATACACTTTCGTGCCCATGATGAAAGTGTAGAGGTAAAGATGCAGCAATCGAGGTGGCAAAGACATAATTCATAGAGAAACATCGAGTGTCTCTTGTCGGAAGTCGAATGCCACAGAGTTGATACAGTTAGGCACTAGCAACAACAATCAGCAGAGGTTGATGAGTCCCTCTCAGCGGGAGAGGTGTGTGTAGATGAGGCAGTTTGACAATTCCTACAGGATCCTTTACCCAGCACAAAGAACCTTTCATATGCATCCCCCTTCGTTATCGATGACTTAGAGGCCGACTTAGGCTTGTCAGACAGGTTCCCATCAGGTCAATCGGAGGATGAGGATAATGAATTGGACGTGGTGTTTACCGAATTCATGGATATTTATTGCAATCTAACTTCTCCACAGCAACAGTTGATGACAGCGATCACGTCAAATCCAGCCACTTCCAACACCGAGCCAGATTCAGAGGTGGATGAGCCATACATACCATATGATCAGACAGTACTAGAGCTCAAGTTGTTACCTCCTACCTTGAAATATGCCTTCCTTGCGAGTCACAAAGAAATTTTCAGTCATCATCAACTCTTGTTTGACCGAAGAACAAAAATCTTGTTTGCTAGAAACTCTTGAAAAGAACCGCAAGGAATTAGGATGGAGTGTATCCGATCTCCATTGGATAAATCATGCTTCTGTTCCCACCACATTTACCTTGAGGATGATGCCAAGCCCTCTCATGAGTTCCAACATAAGCAGAATCCAAAATTGCGAGAAGTGGTGAAGGAGATTGAGAAGTGGTGTGAAGCGGACTTCATTTATCCCATTTCTGATTCCAAGTGGGTGGCACATGTTCATGTAATCCCGAAGAAGTCGGACATTCAGATTGTCACCAACGAGAATGGAGAGGAGATCACGACACGAGTACCTATGTCATGGTGCATCTGTGTTGATTACAGACGCTTGAATACTGCGACGAAAGAAAGATCACACTCCCCATTCCATTTATTGATCAGATTTTGGAGAGGCTTGCGGGAAAAGAATTCTTCTATTTCTCGAATAGGTACTCGGGCTACAATCAGCTAGTCATCGCTCCAAAGGACCAAGAGAAGACTACCTTTGTATGTCCCTTCGATGTCTATGCATTCAGATACGTGCCATTTGGGTTATGCACCGCACCTGGACCTTCCAGAGGTGCATGATCGTGGTATTTGTCGAGATGGTGTGTGACTTCCCGGAAGTCTTTATGAACGACTTCTTGATCCATGGTGACTCTTTTGATGCATGTATTTCTCACCTAGATTGAGTCTTCAAATGTTGTAATGAGGTGAATCTGGTGCTCTCCTGGGAAAAGAGCTATTTCATGGTTACGGAGGGCGTCATGTTGGGGCACATCATCTCCAAGAGAGGAATGGAGGTAGACCCTGCCAAGGTGGATGTGGTCAAGAAACTCCAATCATCAACCAACATTAAGCAATTGCGGCCATTCCTTGAGCATGTCGATTTTACAGGAGATTCATTAAGGACTTTTCAAAGCTTGCCCGACCGTTGACTGAACTCCTGTGAAAGGACATAGAATTCTTTGTAAATCACAAGTGTCTAGAAGCCTTCGAGCTGTTAAAGAAGAAGATCATGGATGCTCCCATCCTACAGGCTCTGGATTGGTCTCTTCCCTTTGAGATCATGACCGACGCTTCAGATTTTGCAGTCAGAGTTGTGTTAGGAAAGGGGAGAGAAGGGCTCCCATTCACAGTCCACTACACAAGCAAGGTCCTAGATCAAGCACAGGGGAACTCACCATTACTAAGAAGGAGATGTTTGCAGTAGTGTTCGCCTTGGACAAAGTCAGATCTTATCCATTAGGATCCAAGGTGGTTATTTTCACCAATCATTCAACCACTAAGTACTTAATGGAAAAGAAGGATGTGAAAGTGTATCTACTTAGGTGGATTATGTTACTCCAAGAATTTGAGTTGCATATCAAGGACAAGCTAGGAGTTAAGAACATAGTGGTTGGTCACCTCTCCCGTCTAGAGACACAGTATTCTCCTGAGCCAGACCCTATAAGAGACTCCTTCCCTCACGAGTCGATCTATTCTGTCGAATCTCTTCCATAGTATGCCAACATGGTAAACTTCTTAATTTCCAAGAAAGTTCCCAAGGATTGGCCCAAAAGCAACATTGACCGACTGAAGTCGGAATCACGGAAATACCATTGAGCAGAGCCGTTCCTTTTCTTCAAAGGACGGGATTGTATCTTGAGAAATCCATTATACTAGCCTACAAACTAAGTCATCTCTTCTAAGACTAGGGCCTTTGATGGAGCTAACTTATATACAAGTTGGACGGCAGTATTTGATCTTAGATTCTAAGATTTCCGGACCTTTCTCAAAAGACTGAGGTGAAACAAGAGGAGATGAATGGTTATCTTGTGGAACTGCCTACTAACTATATAATATAAATAAGTTGCTTTCAAAGCAAGGAAATGGTGGTTTTTCCAGTCCTTCTCCCCTGTGTGCCGTGAATTCTGACTCCTAACGATTTCCCCATTAATTACTAAGAAAACTGACCTTGGTCCCAAAAAGTACTTCAGAGTGGTTTCTACTGACCGACCATGTTTCGTGATGCATATGCATTTGGAAGGTTGTGTCCAGTATGTCAGAGAATGGGAGAGATCGTTACTTCCAAATATGTGATGCCTATGTAACCGGTGATCATATGTGATGTATTTAATGCATGGGACATCGACTTTATGGGTGCATTCCCTAACAGCCACGAATATGAGCACATTCTCCTATCGGTAGACTACCTTCCATGTTGGTGGAGGCTATCCCTACCCGAGCCGCAGACAGTAGGACTAAATGTAAGTTTGTCAAAGATAATATTATCTCAAGGTTCGGAGTCCCCAAGATTATCATTTTTTATGGGGCTAGCTATTTTATGAACAGAGAGATGAAGAAACTAGCTAAGGACTATAGCATCGAGCAACGTGTCGCGAGCACTTCCCACCCACAATCCAACGGCATGACTGAGGTGTCGAATAGGGAGGTGAAAGGTATTTTGCAGAAGTTAGTCAGCCCAGACAAGAAGAACCGGTCCCAACTTCTGGACCAAGTTCTATGGATTCACCAGACTGCTTAGAAGATCCCGCTCGGAACCTCCCCATTCAGAATAGTATTTAAGAAGATGCGTCATCTACTCACAGAGTTAGTGCACAAATATAAACAGGCAATAAGGAAAGTGAATTGGAACAACCACCAGGGCCAGCAGTAGAGACAGATGGATCTCAAAGAGCTCATAGAGATCAAAAAATCATGCATATGATAACAGCATGATCTACAAGGACAAAGTTAAGCGTTGGCACAATCAGTGCATCAGGCGCAAGAACATTGTCCTAGGACAGATAGGTATGATTATTTAATGCCAAGTTGAAGATCTTCCTGGGCAAGTTGAAATCCAAATGGATGAGACCCTTCATCGTCAGAGTAGTGCACAACAATGACAGTATAGAGATTTATGATCTCACATATGGTCCACGATCATTCTTTGTGAATGGGCAGCTACTGAAGTACTTCGTAGAATCAAATGAGCATTTATCACAGGCAGAAGAGATCTCATTCATGTGTGTCCCCGACTTTGAGGATCTACCCTTAGGGTACGCATGACACCTCACGTCGTATTTTCCACATCTTCATATCTGCAAATAATTCTTCTCTCTATTTTTGTTTCTCTCTTTTTTGTATAATCTCACCCAACCACATCAGTCCCTCCCTTGCAGTCTTTTCCATACTTAGGTTGATCATAGCCTAAGTCTAGGGGTTGATGCTCGATATATATTTATATATACCATATCTATTCTTCATTTTATCTTGCCCTCGACGGCCTCGCTTTTTGTCTTCTTCTATACTTAGGCTGACCAAAGCCTAAGTATTGGGGGGGTTGACTTCTATACTTATATTCTTTGCATCACTCTACGCTTAGTCCGAGTTATATCCTGTTCATCTCCATACTCTAAGGACATACATGAGCTAAGTATAGGGGGTATCGTATATATTGTACATATTGTCATATACTTTACCTATAACTCATACTTTCGCGTATTTGTGTATATATTATTCAATAAATGATAGGGTATGGGTAACTATTTGTAAAATTTGTGCAATATGTAAAATACGTGTAAAGTTTGTATAACCCTTGTAAAACTTGTAAAAAAATTTGTAACAATTGTATAATATGTATATTGAATTAAAACTATGGAATTTGTAAAATATATATACATTTGGATAAATTCGTAAAATCCGTGTAAAATAATACTCTTGTTGTAAAATTGGGTGTATAACGAAAAAATGGCTTCTCTTTCAAAAATCAAAAAATAATAATTCTTTTGCATCTCATGAACATGTATTCCATTCAGCATATCATGCATATGCACAAGTGGAAAGTCATCAGGTTCTGAACCGAGTCGTGAACAGAATCCGAAAGTGGACTTGGTTTGGCTTTAATTTACTTAATTTCCATAGGAACTTCACCGAGAAGTAGGATTTTAGAAGCTTCAGATCCTAGACTTGATTTTCTGAGTTTCGCAAGATGGTGTAGACTTGAACTCTTAGTGTCTATACCGATTGCCTCAGTCTGAGTACGACTCTTGAATAGTGAACTAATGTGGACTCTAGCACTGCGCACTTAGCTCAACAGCCTCAACTCAAACGAGGTGTTGGAGAAATGTGCAACTTTTTCTTTAGTGGCGTGGAAATCAAAGCACTGGAGTAACGGGTTGAAATAAAGCTTCGGATGAGGGATAGTTTGCTAGTGTTATCCGTTCAGTCGAGGTGGAGGCCAATGCAACTACTTCACATGGTTGTTCACTCTTATACCCAAAAAGAAAAAATATCCTTGAATAAATGGGCCAAACAAACAAAAAAAGAAATCCCTTAAATAAATGCAGTGCAAACATTTCAAAATCCCAAACTTCTTAACAACAATAGTCATTGCTTGTATATAGAAGACTTGGCTACACTAGTCGAGCTTCAAATAGGAGACTTAGCTACATTGGCTAAGCTCCAACTTCTTCTCTTCTTCTTCTTTTTGATACGAGCAGTACTTCAACTTAGAAGGAAATGTCTAACTCCCCAAGGACGAGTTGTTGGAGGAGGAGATTGCATGGTAGTTCAGCATTTCGAATGGGAAGAGCTAACGCCCTTCACACACGAGACAATTAGTCAACGTTCATAGAGTATGCTTTGGGAGGGGTGGATCTAAGATGACCTCTGAGCCGAACATGTACAGTGACTTGTAGAACTTTGAGGCTGTTGATTGAGAAGTCCTAAATCTCATAGGAGTTCTGTCAAACTATTAATCCGAAGGTCGGGTCGAGCTTCATTTTCACCTTTTTTGACGATCTTGGTCTTGAAACTAATCTCATGTCACTTCTGCACTCATTTTAGTTGCGCGGGGACGAGCAAGGTTTACGTGTAGGGGTTAATGAATATGTGATTCATCACTTTATTAACTGAAAATAGAGTTTTGTCCCCAAGTAATTAAGGGCATTGGGCATTTATAGTGAATTTTTATCATTCATGCACATATAAATAAGATGCGTATCTAATCATATATGTTTGCATTCATAAGGAGCCAAAAAATGTATAATACATATAAATCACCTATATTATATATATATATATATATCAAATGTATTTTAACCTAAGTTATTACAATTTATACTAACTCCAAATCAAATAAAATAAACTGCATTGTGTAAATATCACTAACATTAACAAATAAAAAAAACTAACCCCTGATGTTAGACCAAAAATCTCTCGTATACAATCTCCAATGAACTCGTACTCACTTTTAAATTAATGTACACTTAATTTATCTATAAATCAAGAATAAATTCAAAAAAACGGAGTTCACATGTGAAACTTGAGTTTTGGATCCATATTGTATATTGTATATAGTTACTAACTTTGACTTGTCATTTTATGTATATAATTGACTCATTTTAATGTGTTTCTTTTTTCATTTATTTCCTTTGATTTGTGTTTTAATAAAATGTGCAAAAATCAAAATCAAAAAACAATTTCAAAATCAAAGAAACATAACATTCTAATTTCTAAGCAAGTATAGAGTCTTTACATAAGTCCCTTTATTTTATTCATTTATTTTCTCAATTATTAAAAATCCAATAAATATTAATGTGTAAACAATTTTCTACTTTATTTAATTTTATTATGTATTTTCTTTCACAAAAATCAAAAAAATACAAAATGTAAAAATATGGTGTTCTATACACAAAATACCACCAAAAATGAGTTCGTAAAATAACGATTTTTGATCTTGGTCCCCTTATGAAAAGTGTAGGTCTTATCGACACAAACAATTTCGTGAAGAAAATTTTTCGCTTTAAGTTTCATTTGTTATTTTATTTCAATTTTTGTTTGATTTTATTTTCTGAATTTTATGGAGGCAACATACGCATCCCTCCACTTAATCCCAACCGCACTTGATCTCCATTGTTGGATCTCTTTAAGATCCAACGATCCTCTTATTTTCTTCTCTTATTCCCTTATCAACACCTCTTCGCCACAGCCTTTTGATCTGGGCCAATCCAACGGCCTAGACTTCTTCCTCCTCCGGTTCCTCCATGCCACCACCAATCACCAGTTGCCGACGACCGTCTCTCCCTCGTCGCCCAACGCGAGACGCATCCACCCTTTCTCGTACAAGCATCGGCTTCCTCTTCTCCCTCGACCAAGTCTAGATCCAACCAACTCTGCATCTCCTGCAAACCCTAACGCATTCCCATCAAAACTCTCCCCTTCGTCGTCAGTCGACCCTTATCCACCACCATCGAGAGATCCACCTCCAGCTTCAAGCAAACGTCGGTGACAGTGTGTGTCCGCATTCGACATCGATGAGAGAACCATCTTAAGCGCGATCCGAAGGGGAGAACCCACCCCCTTTGCTACAACACTTGACCACAAGGTTGCTCGAGCCTCGTTGCATACTCTCGTAGCTCGAGGCAACGATTTGAGGTGCCAACCTGGCCATTTTCTTCTCCGACGAGACTCAACATCCAGGTAATTCTTTCTTTTTTCTTTCTTCATCTTCTCCCTTTTTTTCATCCTTTTTCGTTTTTTCCTATTGTTTGCTCCATATTATTCTTCCCCACGTATCATCTTCTCAAGGTATTTCAAAACCCTCAACCAGAAATCTAAACCACCCACAACTTCCACTCATCGTCACCATTCTCCGTAACCCATCACTTGAATCATCTCAGGTTCTGGAAGGACCTGAGCATCAAGTCCTCCATCTCCCTTCATCCATAAGGACATTCATCTCGTTCATCCTTCCCATAACCCCCTCCCCTCCGGCTAGACTTGGTCGAAGTTTATGCTCTTGATCCATCGCCCACAGCGTAGAGAGCATTCACCCCTTTCATCTATGGTACCACCCAGTCGAGCTCCAATCAAGCTCGAGCTCGATCTTTATTTGCAGGTATATGAGGACGAGCAACCCTCTTTGGAAGAGGTTCGTCACGCACGCAAACTGACCCCAAACGAGCATAGAGTTCTCAGTAATCATCCTCGGTCATGATCCGGAACCACCATCACCATATCCTTTGGATCCACATGAGCAGCATCAGACTGAGAAAGAGGAGTTCTAGTCCTCTTCAATGGGAGTCCCAAAGGAAGCAGAGCAATAAATCTATCAAATCCCCATTGCGGGTCAAGGACTCTCTCGTCTTCCTCACCGAAGTCGTGGTCCTTCTAACCCTCGATGTAGCCCACAAGTGATGTAAACCCAACCATTAGACTTCGTCTCCACATCGTACAACAGCCGGAGAATTATCCCTTCATTGTGATACCACCAAGCATCGATCGTGGATAGACCGATTGTTCTTCCAGCTACTCGGAGATATACTCATCGTGCAACATCTCCCGAACCACATGGGAGTGTGGTTGTGTTTTTAACACCGACAAGCTTCGTCATCGTTCATCAACTCCCGTACTTCATCCTACGGTCAGAAGGGTGAACTCTACTAACTGTCTGATCAAGTTCATCAAGAGCAAAAGTAAGTCTCACATGACCAGCACGCCTCGTGAGAAATTGCAAAGATTGTCCCCCTCTTTATTGGTAATTGTATAAAGCACCATGTATGCTATTTTTTGTTATTTTTGCTTTATATTATTTTGCATTGATACATTGCAATTGAACCCGTCATTGGACATTCATTTAGCAATATTTTTATAATACAAAAATTCAAGTTAAAGTAGATTTTATACTGTACATAATGATTATTAGTTGGTATTTTTCATGGAAGTGGTTGATTTAGTAAAATTAGTATGTGACTGTGATCTATAATTTGTCGTGCATGTGATCTTTAATTCATAATAAATCAATACTTAGTCTAAAAAATTCAATAAAAATTATTCTGTGTAGAACTGATTGTACCCTTTCACAAGAACGACAACAAAGCATTTTCCCACATTAAGTAGGGTCAGCTGCATGGATTCTTTGCCTCCATTGAGATCAATCTTGGGTCGAACTCAGACTTAGATCCAAAAAATAAGATCCCTTTATATAGTTTCATCCCAACACTTCATGGGTCTTCGTCGCCCGCTCTTAGCCAGCTCAACATCCCAAAACTCGCATCTCCTAACTGGCGCATCAACCGACCCCTTTGCAAATGGTCAAACTACCTTAAGTGATTTTCTCGCATCTTATCGTCGATCGGAGCTACACCAATTTTTCTTCTAATTGCAACATTCCGAATCTAAACTTTACATGTGTGTGTCCACGCATCCACCTTAGCATTTTCATTTCTGCTACGGCCATTCTCTGCACTTGTTTATGGTTCACACGCCAACATTCGGATCCATAAAGCGTAGCAGGTCTCACAGCTGCTCTGTAAAACTTTCCTTTGATTTTCAAAGGAATTTTCTTATCACAGATAACAGTAGAGGCTCCTCTCCACTTTAACCAACTTGCATTTATTCTATTAGTAATATCTCCATCAATTTCCCCATCATGTTGCAAAATAGATCCCGGGAATCTAAAAGAATCTCTCTTCTGAATGTTATCGTCGCCAATCTTCACCTCGATTCCTTCACCATTGCGTTCATCAAAAGTACACTCCATATATACATTCTTAGCCCTACTTATACGAAATCCTTTAGTCTCCAATGCATGTCTCCAGACCTCAAGCTTCATTTACTCCAGTCCCATCAATCAACACAATATCATCAGCGAATAACCTATACAAAGGTATCTCATCCCGAATGTGACTTGTCAACTCGTCCATAATCAAAATAAAAAGGCATGGACTCAAAGTTGAACCTTGATGCATACCAATGTTGATGTCAAAATAATCAGTCTTCCCAGACTGGATCCTTACACAAGATGAAGCCATATCATGCATATCCTTTATGATGTTAATGTATAGAATAGGTACTTGTCTCTTCTTCAAAACTCTCTACAATATCTCCTGTGCAACAGAATCATAAGCCTTCTTCAAATTAATAAAAATCATATCGAGGTTATCCTTTTAGCTCTATAAATCCCCATCGTTCTCAGTAAGTGGATGGCCTCAATAGTTGAGCGACCTGGCATGAATCCGAATTGGTTTTCTTTTACTTTAGAAACTTGCCTTAACCTTCTTTCAATCACACGTTTCCAAATTTTCATAGTGTCACTTACAAGCTTGATACCTCTATAATTTGAATAATTTTGAATGTCTCCTTCGTTCTTATAAAGAGGCACCACGATGCTTCTCCTCCAATCTTCATGCATTTTCTCGTTTCGCCAAATAACATTGAATAAATTTGTAAGCCAAGTTATACCACGCTCACCTAAAACTCTCCATACTTCTATAGGAATGTCTTCAGGTCATACATCTTTCCTAGGTCTCATAACCTTCAAAGCCTCCTTTACTTCCTTCTTTGTAGTCTTTAAAAAAAATACTTCCTTCTTTGTATTTGTTTATAGCTTACAGGATTCAAGTAACTTTCACTACTAGCTAGATCTCCCAAAGTAACCTCTCTATTTCCTTACCCAGTGAAAAGCTTATGGAAATACTGCTTCCACCTAGTCTTTATATCCTTCTGAGTAACAAGCATGTGTCCTTACCTCATCCTTAATGCATCTCGCTTAAGAAAAGTCTCTAGGCTTTCTTTCTCTTGCTTTGACCAATCTAAAAATATCCTTTTGGACCTCCTTAGAGTCGAGATTTTTGTACGAAACTTCATAAGCTGAGATGATATTCCGAATTTCTTCTTTAAGCATCAATTTTAACAAAATAATCCCATCCACAAATCTTTGCACATCAATCACACAATCCTTCAAATCCTTATGAACAATCACTCCAACATCATTTCTACCCTTTCATGCCACCAAATTGCATATTATTTGCATGCATCATTTGCCTAAAACAAATTGATTAGTGATCTTGGTAAGTAATTTTTAATTGATTCAAAACTAAGCACTTTAGGATATTAAATGTGTTCGGGACCCCTCTCACTTAGGGCTATTTAGGTTGTAGAGACTTATATATGTTACGTTTTATTGTTCCGTAATTTCTATTTATATTTTGTAAGACTCTGTAATTTACCCAAGGGTTTTCTCCCTATATAAGAGACCCGAGGGCTCTATGGAATAACACATCAGAGTATCGATTACTCCAACATGGTATCAGAGCCAAAACCCTAACCCTAGGGTTTTGTTCTCTCCACCCGCCCCCCCCAGCCCGCCGCCGACCCCCCAGCCCGCCGCCGCCCCCCCCAGCCCGCTGCCGGCCCCTTCCAGACGCTCCAGCCGCCCCTCCAACCTTCCAGCAGGGCTCCTAGCCCTCCCGCCAGTTCCCCCTCGCCGTCCCCGGCCCCCAGCCGCCGCCGGGACCCCAGCCCCGCCGCCCAGCCCCGCCGCCGGGACCCCCCCAGCCGCCGTCTCTCTCTTCGGTAGAGGCTTCCACAGCCTCTACTCGCCACCGGGGCGCATCTCCTTCGGTCGGTCTCGGATTGATGTTGGGTTCAAGTGCATAACGTCTACATATGCACTTGAATCCTCAAAGGTCTTGGTAGACAACACTTTCTTGGTCTATCATCTCTAGTTGTTCTTCTCCGGTAGTATGTCAGAACAAAAGGTCGATATGCCCGCCATAGGTGCCTTTAAAGGTTCGGCACCAATCGTCAAAATGGACGGGACGAACTACGAACTGTGGGCTATGCAGTTCCTCAGTCTTATGAAGTCATGTGGTAAGAAGCATATTCTTACCGAGGATGAACCGCCGGAGAAGACAGGAATATATGCCTCATGGGAGGCTGATGATGCGTATGCCAAAGTTTGGCTGTCAGGAACGCTCACGACGGAGATAGCGAATGATGTCCTCCATCAGCCCACCGCCAAGGCGATGTGGGATATTTTGGCCACAACGTACTCTCAGGTACGCAACGAGACAAAGATGCTACAGTTGCAGCATGATATCTTTACCACAAAGCAAAATGGGAGGCCTCTTCATTCCTGTACACGTCTCTTCGTGGAATGTTCAAGAAGCTCTATAGCACCATCCCGCTCACAGCCACGCCGGAACAGCAGAAGACGTTCCGCAACGTCACTATGGTTGGCGTATTACTTGCTGCCCTTGACCCTGAGTACGAGGCAGCACGCTCTCAGATCCTTGCAGATGCCACCATCCCACCGATGGAAGAAGTATACAGGAGGCTCAGTCGTGTACCTGTTCCATCGAATACAGCGACTGCACCTCCCTCGGCAATGGCAGTTTCCAGAGGACGAGGTGGTTCGTCTTCATTTCGTGGCAGAGGAAGTGGTGGACGTGGCCGCGGAGGTCGCATACGCTCTACGTGCTCATTCTGTCGTCGTACTGGTCATTCGGAAGATACATGCTATTCCAAGCATGGCTTCCCTCCTTCTGCACGTGTCGCTGATCATGTTCAGGGTCCACCGGCATCTACTCCAGATCACAGGTTCGAGGAGCTAGTGGCACGGCTTCGTGATATCATGCCACAGTCATCGTCAGAGGGTGTTGAAGCTTCTGATGTTGCGGCCTCGGCGTTAGCTAGTACATCTGCTTCAGCCAGCGCCTCAGGTAGTCCTTCAGTCTCATATCATAATCATGATCTCATAGGATGGATTGTCGATTCTGGAGCCACCCATCATCTCTACCGTGAGAAAGATATTCTGCAGTCCTACAGAGCTGTTCAGCCTGGTCATTCTGTACTCATTGCGGATGGCACTCATTCCCCTATCATCGGTCAGGGGGAGACGGTTTTGCTGCCCTCTATGCACTTACAGAATGTTCTACATGCACCAGAATTCTCTATGAATCTCTTATCCATTAGTCAGATTACACGTGATTTGCACTGTCGTGCTATTTTTGACCCATCGTCTGTTATTTTTCAGGACATACTAAGGGCAGGGTGATTGGCTGTGGCTCTGAGCACAATGGCCTCTATCGTCTCGTCCGAAACTCTTACGCTGGCGTCTCACTCCATTCCCAGAGCTCCGTATCTCCGTATACCTGGCATCTTCGGTTTGGTCACCTGCCGCTACAGAAAATGCGTCACCTCCTGCCTCAAATCTCTCCGAGTTCGTCTTTTCGTTGTGAAGCATGTCAGTTAGGGAAGCACCATCGGTCTAGCTTCCCCAGTCGTCAGAGTCGGAGCAGTCGCTCTTCATTTGAGTTATTTCACATAGATATTTGGGGTCCAAGTCGTGTCCCAGATCATCAGGGGCACAGGTTCTATTTAGTTGTGGTTGATGATTTTTCTAGAGTGTCCTGGACTTTCCTTCATAAAAATAAATCAGAAGCAGGAAGTGTTATTCAAAATCTTATCAATGAAGTTCAAAATGTTTTTTCGTCTACTATTAAGTATGTGCGTACTGACAATGCATTGGAGTTCTGCACTCGTTCACTTGCTCGCTTCCTTTCTTCTAAAGGCATTATCCACCAAACCCCATGTGCTTACACATCTCAACAAAATGGGGTTGCAGAACGGAAGCATCGACATTTCCTTGATATTGCTCGCACATTACTTATTCAGAGTTGTGCTCCATTATCCTTTTGGGGGGATGCTATACTTACAGCATGCTATCTGGTCAACCGCATGCCTACGACTGTTCTTGGGGAAAAGTCTCCAATCTCTGTTCTTTTTCCCGACAAAGATTTGTTTACACTTACACCTCGGGTCTTTGGCACTGTTGCATTTGTCCACCGCTTATCTCCAGGGCTTGATAAGCTATCTCCTAGGGCTATCAAGTGTGTTTTTGTGGGCTACTCCAGGACACAGAAAGGATACTGTTGCTATGACCCCGTTCATGACAAGTACTATGTGAGTGCAGATGTTACATTTTTCGAACCTGTCATGTAATTCTCCCCTGCAGGTGACAGATTGGTCTCTTCCACATCCACAGATTCCAATGTCTATGTGCCTCCACCTCCAAGCCTGGGTCAATCCTCTACTCCACCACCACATCCACCACCACCACCACCACCACCACCCCCGCCACCACCTCCAGTTGTACCTTTTACTAAGTTCTATACAAGGCGGCCAGGCCCTGCTCAAGCTACATGTCAACCATCCAACACGCCTCAGGTATGTTCTGATGTTAACACTAATGATGGGTTAGACATTGCACCTGTGCAGGAGCCTTTACTACAGGAGGAGGATCAACCGCTCAACACTGTGATGGATGATTTGGATCGGTCCATTGCTCACAGGAAGCAGCGAAGACAGTGTGCTTCATATCCTCTTGCCTCTCAAGTCTCATTTCATCGTCTCAATGGGGATTTCCAGAAGTTTGCAGCTGCTGTCTCGTCAGTTGAGATTCCACGGACAAATCAGGATGCCATGAAGATTGATTGCTGGCGTCTAGCCATGGAAGAGGAGATGCGTGCCTTGCAATCTAGAGGGACTTGGTCTCTTGTCCCCATTCCTCCAGGTGCCTCCGTGGTGAGTTGCAAGTGGGTGTTTACGGTGAAATATCATGCGGATGGACGTCTCGACAGATACAAGGCCAGACTTGTAGCACGGGGATTTACCCAGACGTATGGGGTAGATTATTTGGATAATTTTTTACCAGTGGCGAGACACTCCACTCTTCGCGTCCTCCTATCTGTTGCTGTGGTACGTAACTGGACCATTTTCCAACTTGATGTCAAGAATGCTTTCTTGTATGGTGACCTACAGGAGGAAGTCTACATGCAGCAGCCACCAGGGTTTGCTGCTGAGGGGGAAACTCAGATGGTGTGCAGACTTCATAAGGCTATCTATGGCCTCAAACAGAGTCCCCGAGCATGGTTCCAGAAGCTTTCCCAGCTAATTGAACGACAGGGGTTCAGGAGATCAAATGCGGACCATTCACTGTTCGTCCAGAAGACACCTAGAGGTACAGTTGTTGTTATGATATATGTTGATGACATCTTGGTTACAGGAGATGATGCTCAGGGGATTGAGATAACCAAGTCCCTGTTGGGAAGCCAGTTCATTACGAAGGATCTGGGCACGATACGATATTTTCTGGGGATAGAGTTTGCAAGAAATGCACAAGGAATGTTGATGACTCAAAGAAAATATGTCACAGACTTGCTAGTTGAAACAGGAATGACTGGATGCAGACCTTCAAGTATACCTATGGACCCAAGCATGAAGCTGTACGACGATGATACCGAGGAGGTGGACAAAAGAAGGTACAGAGAGATGGTGGGTAAGCTCTTATACATTACTATAACTCGACCGGATATTGCCTTTGCAGTAAACCGGGTGAGTCAATTTATGGAGCAGCCGAGGCAAGTTCATATGGATGCCTTGTATATGATATTGAGATATCTGAAGTCTTCTCCAGGCACAGGGTTGCTATTCAAGAAAGATACAGATCTGTCTATTTCAGCTTGTGCAGATGCAGATTATGCAGGATGTCCAAGGGATCGTAAATCTACTTCTGGATTTGCTATCTTCATAGGAAGCTCTTTAGTTTCTTGGAAAAGCAAGAAACAGACTGTTGTGGCGAGATCCAGTGCTGAATCCGAATACAGAGCCATGGCACAAGCAAGCACAGAAATGATGTGGGTTAAAGCAGTCTTAGAAGATTTGAATGTAGATGTCCCCTTGCCTATGAATCTTCAATGTGACAATCAGGCAGCATTGTTCATTGCCAACAATCCAGCTTTTCATGAGAGAACAAAGCACGTCGAGGTGGATTGTCATTGTACTAGGGACATGATCCAGAAGGGCTTCATTTCCACTTCTCATGTCAGTTCAGAGGACCAGACTGCTGACGTATTCACCAAGCCATTGCTCAGAGGACCTTTCCAGATATGTTCTTCCAAGCTGAGCATGATAGATATCTATGCTCCATCTTGAGGGGGAGTGTAGAGACTTATATATGTTACGTTTTATTGTTCCGTAATTTCTATTTATATTTTGTAAGACTCTGTAATTTACCCAAGGGTTTTCTCCCTATATAAGAGACCCGAGGGCTCTATGGAATAACACATCAGAGTATCGATTACTCCAACATAGGTCAACTTAAGATCTGGAAAATATTAAAATTTGATATTTATTTAAATTAATTTACTCAAGATCACCTTGTTTGCATTCATTAATTCATTAAAAATTCCTTTATCTGAAAAATCCCAAAAAATTCACAACAGGTTAGCTTTGCATAGATTCTCATTCTGACCAAGTTTCACAATTTTTGGAGTTGTTTTGACATAAAAACTATTGAATAGCCCCTGAACTTGGTCTGTTTTGCATTGAGGTAACCACTTGCAGAAAAAATAACAAAAAATTCTTCTCAGAAATTCTAACATTAAATTCCTTGAATTATATCTTAAGTGTGTAATTACTTCCATGTATTCAACTTTGGGCTTACCTCAAGTAAAATAAATTTAACCACCTTCACATTAATCAATATCCATTTTAAGTGGTTTTTGACCGATTGCTAATTGTTTGTGCTACAACAACATTATCACATAATTAGTTAGGGCGATTCATGGTTCGTCAAACATGTAATTTTTCAAGCTGGGAAACATATTCACCTCTGGGTTTAATGGGAAGGCAAGAAGGCTGGTTGTGTTATGTTGATGATGCCTCAGCCTTATTGTTCAAAAGCTTTACTAATCGCAATTCGATAATTTTCATCTCCTCCTGGGCTGCTATTTCTAGCTCAACGATTGGCCTGTTTGGAAAGCGTTTCTGCAAAAGATGGCCGAGAGAAACACATCAAGTTTGGGCCTTATTTCCAAAAGATGTCCAATCAAGGCATGGACAAAAAAGTGGTTTCAGAGATGCAATGTAAAATCTAATTGCAAAAGTTTTTGAAAGGCATGTGCAGTAGTCATGGGATCTCCAAGAATACCAATTTACAACATTGCCCTTGTGAAATGCAGTCACGAGCAGGAAGAAACTTTAGAAGAATGTAACTAAAACCCATACCTTCCGCATTAAAAAAGACAGGCACTGAAATTTATCTTTCATGAAACAAATCACAGATACAAGTCAGTTGCCCCCAATTTACTTAAACATCTGAAACTACAGTTTTGGATCAAAAAATTGAATTACAATAAAGGTTTTAGACCGAACACAAAAAAGTCAACTTTTTGAATACTCGATCAATAGAAGTTAAAAAGTTCACAAAGTTCTATATTTTTTTATTAGGGAAGTGGTCGTAGAAAACAGCAACTCAGACATTGATAAAACCTTCCTTTCTCATCTTGTTGGAAGCAGCAGCAGGCTTTGACGACTTTCAGGGGATTGATTCCTTCAACAAAAACCGCAGCTGTTTACTTGAACCAAGGAGATCTTCCTCCAGGGACCTCCAACTGATAGAACAATTGTCTTCTTCGCCTTGACAATTTCAAATTTCCAATGCCCTACAGTTAGTGCGTTGAGGTATTTTTTGACCTCCAAGTAATAGATTATCTTTTTCGCATTCATTCTTCCTAATTGCCCTATATTTATCTGGCAGAGCTGGGAATATCAACAGGACCATCCCATTTGTGCATGACCTGACCCATGTCCTGCACAAGGACCATCTCATTTTTGCGTGACCCGACACATGTACTGCCCAAGCTATCAGCTACAAAAAGCACCTTATATTGTATTGCCATATGCATATGTTAGAGTATTTGGAGCATGTATCACTTATGTAATAGGTGGGTAAATGGATCCCTCCAGGGTCCATTTACCCCACCACTGAGTTTAGTCCCATACCGCCTAGTGGTGGGACTTGGAGGTCCTGTGGAAGCTATATAAGGAGCCCCAGGCCTCCTGTAACAGATGAGAAATTCAATAGAATATCTGCCCCCTTTGAGGGCTTCTCCCGTGGTTTCATCCCGCTCCTCACGGAGTAGGGTTCCACGTAAAATCCCGCTGTTCTATTCTTGTTATTTATCTTTTCCATGTTTCGCTTCCGCTTCCGATTTTCTAACATGGTATCAGAGCGGGTTCGATTCTTGAGGATTTTATGTTCATTATTTTTTCTCGAGATTCGATTGTTTCTTAAAGATTGATCTAGAGCAGTTTTTTTTCAAGTTCATGATTCCAGTTCTAGGGTTCCCATCTGGAACCCTAATCTATGTGCTCTTCATTTAGGCGGCACGGGAGATCTGATACTCCAGTTATGCAGTCGCCAATCTCCAGAACGCCTCTTCCAAAGTTTGGAGGTTGTCCAGTTCAATGATGCCCAAGCAGCAATTCGATAACTCCAGGCTATTGCAGTTTCTGTGAGCGAAGCGTCGCCTTCGAAGAACCCATCTCTTGGCGACGCAAGATGCTCCCTCGACCCTCCTCTGGTCGTGCCCTCACGCTCCAGGCGTGAACTCACGGGCGGCGCAGCCCCACCCTTTCCTCCAGACAGAACGCGCTCTCCCGATCTCCCGATTCTCAAGGATTCACAGGCGGCGAGCCCAGGCACCACCCTCGCATACACCGCAACCATCCAGGCGACAAAGGCTGCGTAACAACCAGGGGCGGCACCCCTACCGCTCTCCCAGGGTTGCCACCATCTCCGAAACTCGCAGGCCGACCTCAGGCATGCAGCCTCGACGTTGCTCAGGCGCGAAGCGGCGCACCTCGACGTAAAGCGGCATGATTCCCAGCAGGTCCTTCGCCCGATCAGGTCCCCCCGCACCCCAGCAGCATCACGAGCACCTCCCGCGGTATCTGGCGGCGCCAGCCGTAGACCTCCATTCCCTCTAAGGGGCGGCGGCGGCAACGTTTCTTTTCCAGTGAAGGGGTTCCCTGCTGGGAACCCTAATAACCCCCACGCACGTTTTTTTTCTCCAACAGGTCGACAGGGCCCGATGGCCCGTTTAAAAAGACAAATTATCTGCTTCAAAAAAAAGGGGGGGAGTTTTTGTTCTCAGAGACGAAAAAAAAAGGAGGGATTCTTCAAAAAAAAATGAATTTGCAAAAGAGGCGCGTACATGTAGCAAAAAAAAAGGCCGTACGCAAATAAAAAAATGATTTCGAAAAAAAAAAAGATGCAAAAGCCGAAAAAAAAAAGAACGGCTTACGAAAAAAAAAGATGACGGTTTAAAAAAATGATAAAAAGCCGCAAGTTTATGGTTTGTTTTTCCCCATAATTATGTATTATCTTATCTTCTCCCAACGTGGTCACCAACGTCATTCCGACCAGTATGGGAGAAAGGGGGAGTATATGTAGAGTCACAGGTCTTGTTCTAGGATTCAGATATCAGATTTTTCAGACCGATCAGATATTCAGACTCTACAAATTTCAGATTCAGACTCGACGATGACGCATGCCAATCATTTGTCATTCTTGTTGGTCGGCCAGAGCTTTCATGTGAGCCATAGGGACTCCATAGCAGAGGACTATTCCCTATGCCATTAAGGGCAAGGGTTTTTCATGTGGTATCATAGGGACTCCACAGTAGAGTACCATTCTCTGAGCCAGATAGACACTCCAGCCCCGTTCGTCCTCCTCACATGCACGCCATGAGAAGCAACGTCCTCGACTGCAGCAGCTGTGCGCGTTGGGTTGATATTGTCTGTAGTGTCATGTATTGTGAGTTGAGTTTCTTCCTGTTTGTCCAAGCTGAGCATTGCATGCTCCAGCTTGAGGGGGAGTGTTAGAGTATTTGGAGCATGTGTCACTTATGTAATAGGTGGGTAAATGGATCCCTCCAGGGTCCATTTACCCCACCACTGAGTTTAGTCCCATACCGCCTAGTGGTAGGACTTGGAGGTCCTATGGAAGCTATATAAGGAGCCCCAGGCCTCCTGTAACAGATGAGAAATTCAATAGAATATCCGCCCCCTTTGAGGGCTTCTCCCGTGGTTTCATCCCGCTCCTCACGGAGTAGGGTTCCACGTAAAATCCCGTTGTTCTATTCTTGTTATTTATCTTTTCCATGTTTCGCTTCCGCTTCCGATTTTCTAACAGCATACAATGGTAACAAGTGATAATCAAGAATGGCTTCTTTTGGGTGAAATGCTAATCAACGTGCCAACTTCTAACATATTAACCTAAAACATGACCTTGAGAATAAATCCATGTGGGCCATATAAATTGCATGATGACATATTGAGCTTGACCTTATTATTAGAATTTGGTTGTTTATATTTGGACATCTAGACAATAACCCAAGATGTTGCCCATCCCATACAAACGTGTGCATACATTATGCATGTATAAGGTACATAAGTATACTTATGCACGTACATGTATAACCTGTACATGTATGATGCACACATGTTTCTAGTCATAAAGATGATCAACATCAGTCTTAAATGAATTCCATTTAGTTAACCACGTAACGGTGACTAACAGGGCTTTGCGACCTTGCCTTGCCTTAGCACCTAGTCAACTGATCGCTTTGATGATAGTGATCATGATGCCTCGTGCAAGATGGTAAACAATCCTTAATCATAGATGTTCACATAAAGTAAATACTTGTGTAGTTATCAACATGGCACATCTTTGGTCAATTTTTTTCAGCTAAGAAAGAATGCCGATCAAAACAAGCATCTGTGTACCATCAACTAGACTCAATCGCATCTTAGCATGTCAGCTTCCTAACATGAAAAACCAAAGGACATCCCCAAAATTCTGTTTGTATTCACAGCGTTTCGAGATTAAGAAAAACTACATATCCTTATGTAAAGCTGAGATACATGCTCAAATCCATTTTTATAGTGAACATCACCCTTCTAGACATATAGTCAAATGAATTATTAATGTTCTATTATTAAGTGTTTTCTGTAATTATTATTTTCTTTAAGAATACTATTATATTTTTCTCCTTTGTGGTGTTCATGGTTTCACCTCTATATAAGAAACCTTATATCCTCAATAACACTACAACATTCCATCCTAAATTTTTCACATGGTATCAGAACAACGGTCCAAGACCAGAGTTGTAGCCCCCTCTAACCCAAAAACCTAACCCACCTCTCGCCCCAACAACCAACAGCCTAAGCAATCTGCCACCAACGCCTCGAGCAGCCTCCGGCCACCCGTGTGACCCTCGCCCATCGGCACCCTAATTACAAAGCAGTATCCTAATGCGCCCACGGCAGCACCACAATCACTCTGCTAGCCGCCGACTGTCGCACTAGCAGCTTCCAATCGCCCAAGGTGAGTGTTCCCTTTTCATGACGAGAGGTCTAGCCTAACAAACTCTTGATGATTGAGTAGACCACAAGTTTAATTTTAATATGCTTTCCTTCTTTGTGGATCTGGTAGCAATGGCAAAAACTCCTCCCGATACAAAGCCCCTAGCAACCATCTCATACATAGTGGGGACTTTTATCAAACTCAAGAGTGCAGAGAACTATGTATTATAGTTTTAAAGTTTTAAGGTGTTCATTGGTGTTCATAAAAGTTTGAGAATGACCT
This sequence comes from Ottelia alismoides, assembly GCA_037367405.1. Classification (NCBI taxonomy): domain Eukaryota; kingdom Viridiplantae; phylum Streptophyta; class Magnoliopsida; order Alismatales; family Hydrocharitaceae; genus Ottelia; species Ottelia alismoides. Next base: position 1,084,123 of record JAZKJV010002289.1, on the reverse strand, counting down.
GGGTGGGTATTTGGACCTCTCCCTGGTCCAATTACCACACCATGAGGATTAGACACACATTGTCTATTAGTGAGACTCTGAAGAGTCAATGGGGTCTATATAAAGAGTTTCACACCCATGTACTCATTGAGAGTGAAATGGAAGCATCCACCCCTTGAGGCATTCTCCCATGGTTTCATCACACTCCCCGTGAAGTAGGGGTCCACATAAAATCAATGTTGTTCTTCATGGTTTATAGGTCATGCTCGTGATTATCGCTTTCATATTCTGTTTTTCACATGATACTAAAGCAAGTCAGTTTTGGGAGATTCGATTCTATTTCCAAGATCAACTACTATTCATTTCTTCTGAATCAAATGTTATGTTATGATCATTAATATTCGAAGATCTGGTCCAGTATTCAAGGTACTATAAAAACTATGGTTAATTGGTTAGTCAACTTGCTGTTGGATTTCCTCTTGAAACCCTAAATGCAACGACCAACAGCCCCATACAGTACTCTCCCCACTCATGCGATCTCATGAAGTGTGTTCCTTGTACTGGAGAAGCTCCAGGTGCACGATCTCTACGTTCGTACCCAACGCTATCACAGAAGGTCGGGGCGGCCCCAAGCAAGCGATCCTACGCAATCTCCCTCAACATGGCTTTCCAATCACCTCCTCCAGCGAAATCCAAATATGGGTGAGTGTGCCTCATCATGGGAACCCCTCAAGGCGAGGGACCAGCATACCCCCACCAATCATCTCTTCAACACGACTAGCACAACATGCACCACGACCCCTCCCGTTGCCTGAAGCCACCGACCATATGATGGCTCCAGATCCTCCCCGCGGCCAGCACAACCCAAACAAGTTCCCTCCAAATTCTTTTTGTGCCCTCCATGAGGGGCACAACCCAGGCGGGTTTTTCCTCGTGTGAAAGCAGGAGCCGCATCTCCAGGCGACACCCCCACCTCCAAGTGGCACCCCCTATCGGTGGTGTCACCCCTCTGACCTCTCTACACCCTCCGCTTTCAAACAAAGCCGCCTCCCACAGGTGGTGCAACTCCGACTCATGTGTCCTAGCACCACTGCCAGACGTCGCGACTCTATGCGGGCCCACCTCTGAATCATATCTCTGGTATAGTAACAATCGACCTCTATATGCTTGGTTCATTCATGAAATGCAGGATTATTAGCAATAAAAAGAGTAGCTTGATTGTCACATAGAAGCTGCATAGGAAGAGGAACCTCAAAGGTAAGATCAGTCAAGACCGACCTTACCCACATCATCTCTGTACTCCAATGTACCATGGCCTTGTACTCATATTCTGCATTGGATCTAGCAACCACTGTATGCTTCTTGCTTTTCCATGACACAAGAGAGCTCCCAACAGAAATAGCAACTCTCAAGGCATCCTGCATAATCTGCATCTACATAGGCTGTCACCTCAAGAGATGTAACTCTGCTGAATATAAGACCAGTACCAGGTGGATTCCTTCAATATCTCAAAACCATATAAACTGCATCCATATGAACCTTCCTGGACTGCTCCATGAACTGGCTCACCTTGCTCATAGCAAAAGATATGTCTAGTCTGGTGATGATAGCATATAGGAGCTTCCCAACAAGATCCATATATCTCCTCTTATCTACCTCCTCAGTGTCATCATCATACAATCTCATGCAGGATCCATAGGGGTAGTAGCAGGCTTGCACCCTGTCATACATGTCTCTAGTAGAAGATCAGTCACAAACTTCCTCTGGGTCATCACAAGACCGCGTGGGTTCCTAGCGAACTCTAATCCAAGGAAGTATCGAAGATTGCCAAGGTCCTTGGTCACAAACTGCTGACCTAGGAACTCCTTGGCCGCTTGAATGCCCTGCTCATCATCACCCGTGACAATAATATCATTGACATAGACAAGAATAGCAACAGTACCTCTCTGTGTCCTCTGAACAAAAAGCGAGTGATCCACAGTGGATCGTGCAAACCCCTGGTGCTCTATCAACTCTGAAAGCTTTTGGTACCAAGCTCTCGGGCTCTGCTTCAGGATGTAAATCGCCTTGTGGAGCCTACACACCTTTTAGACTCCCCCTCAGCAGCAAACATTGGTGGTTGTTGCATATAGACCTTCTCCTGTAGATCTCCATATAGAAACGCATTCTTCACATCAAGTTGGTAAAGGGGCCAGTCCCGTGAAAAAACAACTGATAGAAGAATGTGCAATGTCGAATGTCTGGCTACTGGAGAGAAGGTATCATGATAGTCCACCCCATAAGTATAGGTGAACCCACGTGCTACAAGCCTTGCCTTGTAGAAATCCACATTGCCATCTGCTCGTTACTTCACCATAAAGATCCATTTGCACCCAACAACAGAGGCACCTGGAGGAGCAGTAACAACACTCCATGTACCATGAGACTGCAAGGCGGCCATCTCCTCCTCCATGGCCAGTCGCCAACTACTATCCTGTATGACCTCCTGATATGTTCGTGGGATAATAACAGCTGAGGGGCCCATTACAAACCTCATGTACTCCTCCGAAAGATGATCCAATGAAACATGTGCAGCAAGAGGATAAGTGGAACAGTTATGACACGGCTTCCTCATAGGCAATAGGTACATCAAGGTCATCAGCCTCTCTGTCCTCAGGTATCAGCTCCTCCTATATAGTATCCTATGGAACAAGCATATCACTAGTACCATCAGTAGAAACAATCTGTTCATTACATACCTGAGGCGTGTTAAATGACGGGGAAGGCGCATGAACAGAGGGGCGAGTAGAGGACCTGTGAATGTAAAACCGTGGTAGGAACTGTGTCAAGCTAGATGGAGGTGGAAGTAGGGTGATTGAGACTCGACATGGGGAGTTGTTGGCAGCGATAATGGAGGTGGTGGAACAAAGACATCCTCACCAGAGTCAGCATTAGACAACCCGTCACCTGTAGGAGGAAAATACATAATAGACTCAAAAAATGTGACATGAGCACTCACATAATATTTTCTCCCTACAAGATCAAAACATCTATACCCTTTTTGAGTACGAGAATAACCAACGAACACACATTTGACAGCTCTACGAGAGAGCGTGTCATGACCAGGAGTAAAATTGTGGACAAATGCCACAGACCCAAAGACCCTGAGAGTAAGGGAGAATAGGTCCTCGAGAAATGTAATCAAGAAAGGAACCTTTTCTCCTACGATAGTGGAAGGCACACGGTTCACCAAGTAACATACAGTGAGAAACGCATCACCCTAGAACGAATGAGGTGCTCGACTCTAAATCAAAAGAGTCATCGTGACATCCAAAAGATGACGGTGTTTGCGTTCAGCAACACCATTCTGCTGCGAAGTGTAAGTACACGAAGTCTGATGAACAATCCGAAGAGATCTGAGAAAGTCAGACAACTGTAAAGTAGAATATTCCAAGGCATTGTCAGTGCGAATGAACTTGACATTAGCAGAAAGATGTTCTTAATCACAATAAGAAAAGATTTATTGACATGACTAGCATCAGACTTATTCCTTAACAAGATAATCTAGAGATATCATTCACAGCAACCATATAGAACCGATGTCCCTGATGATCAGGAACACGACTACGACCCCAGATATCAAAATGAATCAACTTAAACAGTTGACTACTGTGACAACTCTGACGACTCGAGAAAGAAGAACGATGGTGCTATCCAAGCTTACATGCTTCACACTCCAAGGTAGTACGAGTATAGATCTGAGGTAGAACATGAAACAGCTTCTGCAGAGGAAGGTATCCAAAATAAATATGCCACATGAAAGGAGAGACTGATCCAGATGGAATAGTAGCAGCATCAGCACACGGAGGTTGGACTAGTCTGTACAGCCCTCTCTATTCACGGCCACATCCACTCACCATGCCCGTGAGTATGTCCTGAAAAACAAGAGAAGAAGGATCAAATATGGTACGGCAACGTAGATCTTTTGTAATATGACTAATAGACAAAAGATTCATCTGAAATGCTAGAGCATGTAAGATATTTTGTAGACGCATCAATGGGCTAGAACAATCTCCCCCTAACCAATAATGGGTAGATGAACCCCATTAGCAATCACCATTGATCTACCAGGAGGGATAGATCTGTAAGAAGTAAACTGAGTCTGATCTCCACACGTATGATGAGAAGCTCCAGAGTCCATGATCCAATCAGTGAAATCTGAACTGCTACAATTGGTAAGTGCATTGCAATATCTGAGGAACTCGTAGAAGCTCTAACAGCAGTTGCAACATCTGAAGATCTTGTTGACGGGGTGGGCGGCGTAATCATCATCTCTCTCAATCTCGAGACAATATCATCAAACCTCACATCATGAGAAGGAGCTGGAGTAGTCTTTGTCTACCCATGCTTCAGATAGCATGTCTCCTCCAAATGTCATGGACGGTGGCAATGTGAGCATGGGCCATGGTGTCGTCCTCCTCCTCGACCACGGGATCCACGCCCGCGAAACTGTGAAGAACTCCCTCTGCCACGAGAAGCTGTCGTTGCAGAGGAACTCTGAGTCATGGTAGTAGACGAAGTAGTAATCCTGCCCAGCCTCTTGTAGACCTCCTCCATCGGGGGTATCGTCTCTCAGTAAGTAGTTGAGTACGTGTTGCATCATACTCAGAGTCAAGGGATGATAGAAAGACTCCAGTCATAGTGCCATTTCTGTCTGCATGTTGTTGCTCAGTGCCGGTAGTAATGGGCATGAAGCTATGAAGACGCTCAAACATGCCTCGGAGATGCGAGAAGTGGGCATGAAGAGGCCAACCATTCTGCTTGGTCGAGAAAATGCCATACTGCAACTGAAGGATTTTGCTCTCATTCTTCGCTTGCCGATATGTATCAGCCAAGATATCCCACATAGCCTTGGTCGTGGGTTGATTGACAATGTCGTTAGCGATCTCCGTGGTGAGCGTCCTGGAGAGCCAGATTCGTGCATAGGCATCATCTTGCTTCCATAAAGCATTTGCCCCAGTTTTGTCTGTCGGCTCTGAGTCAGTCAAAATGTGCTCCTTGTTATGGCACTGCATAAGGGTGAAAAACTGCATGGATCACAACTCATAGTTGGTCTCATCCATCTTCACTATGGGAGTCGGGCCCTTGAAGGCATCGGACGACGAAAAAACGTCACCCTTGTTCTCTGGCATGACGGATTAATCGCCGAAAATCTGGATCAAACTGGAGAGTAGACCTATTTGAGCAAGTCTACACGATCATATGAAGGAATGGTTGTACGTGTAGACTCATACAACTATTCTCTCCAATCCTTGTTGTAGTCTAGGGTCGGAAAACGTGATTTAAATGTCCAAAATTGCGTATTCCGATCAAGATCAAACCCTCTAGCCATGCAAACGGTGGTTGGGGCGGCTAGCAAGAGGGGACCGACGGCTGGACGACCTGCTAGTACTGCAGGGCCGACCGGTGGTGCTACTAGGAGGGTCGGAGGGGCCGCTGGTGGTGGCAAGGGCGGTCGGCGAGCCGCTGGGGCGACCGAGCGGGTGCTAGGGGCAGCAAGCGCTGGCGGGCGGAGGGTGTACCTGCTGGCCGGCGGTAGGGGGAAACAAGTAGGGCTAGGATTTAGGGAGATATGGAAACCTCAATCTAGGATTGTTGCTCTAATATCATGTTGGAGAAAAAGAATAGAAGTTGTTTATTATTGAGAACCCTAGGGCTCTCTTATATAGGAGAAAAGCCTTGGGTAAATTACATGAAAGAAATAGAAATATGAATAAATATAAAGAGATAAATATCTCAACAATAGAAGGATCCGGTCTGCATCTCAAGGTGACTCTACCGAGTTGAGCACTACAAGCATCTCACTAGCATGTACGAGGAGCTTGCGATCTTTCAAACCTCATGTTGTACCAAATAAGTACAGGAGCGTTTGAACTGGCAGGTGCCTAGTTTTCTTAATAGATTGCATCCTCGATATCATGCAATGAAGGAGCAATCTTGATATCTGACACACAATGCCAGCAATGAAGATCATTTTTGGATGTCTCAAAGAACTACAGACATATGTTGCACGGCCTTCTACTTTACCTCTCACAGAGAACTCTGCTCACTTCACATCAACGGGGAGAGGAGGATGACAAAGCTTTCGAGGAGGTCGTGGACTAGGAGAAAAGCCTTGGGTAAATTACATGAAAGAAATAGAAATATGAATAAATATAAAGAGATAAATATCTCAACAATAGAAGGATCCGGTCTGCATCTCAAGGTGACTCTACCGAGTTGAGCACTACAAGCATCTCACTAGCATGTACGAGGAGCTTGCGATCTTTCAAACCTCATGTTGTACCAAATAAGTACAGGAGCGTTTGAACTGGCAGGTGCCTAGTTTTCTTAATAGATTGCATCCTCGATATCATGCAATGAAGGAGCAATCTTGATATCTGACACACAATGCCAGCAATGAAGATCATTTTTGGATGTCTCAAAGAACTACAGACATATGTTGCACGGCCTTCTACTTTACCTCTCACAGAGAACTCTGCTCACTTCACATCAACGGGGAGAGGAGGATGACAAAGCTTTCGAGGAGGTCGTGGACGTGATTTTGGTCGCGATCATGGACATGATTTTGGATGTGAACGTGACGTAGGTCATGGTCGTGGACGAGATATTGTTGCTCCCCAGTACCCATAGTGCATTTATTGTAATTGGGATCATCCGTCCGAACGATATTGTCAGAAGTTTGCCGTACATGCTTATCAAGCCAACAATGCCTATGAGTATGCCTACAATACTGCAGAGGTGTTTCTGATCAGGATTCTAGTGGACAGACTCAATTTTGCGTAATTCTCTCGTTTGATGCAGATCCTCCATATACCTGGGTCTACTTCTTCAACTGATGAGACTCCCACTGCTACTTTGGCTACCACTTCAGGTACAATAGCCAACTCCGCAACTATTATTGCTCCTGCTTGGATCATTGGCTCAAAAGCCTATACTCACTTGACATGAGAAGGTAGTCTACTAACCTTCTCCAAAACCTCTTTTGTTGGAGTATTTGGTTGTGCGCTTGTTGTGTTGTGGATGAGTAAATGGATACCTCCAGGATCCATTTACCACATCCAGTCTTTAGTCCTGCATCTACCAGTTTGGAGATGTGGAGACTCCGTAGGTGCTATATATAGAGCTCCATACCCCTGTAGCCAGATTAGAAAGTTCAATGAACACATTAGCCCTTTGAGGCGTTCTCCCGTGGTTTCATCCCGCTCCTTAGAGAGTAGGGTTCCACGTAAAATCCCGTTGTTCTTAAGTTTTGTTCTTTATTATTATGATATGCTTCCGCAGTCCTATTTTCTAACATGGTATCAGAGCGGGTTCAATTCTCGATGAGTTGTTCTTGAATATTTATTTTTTATTTTCGAGATTCGATTATTAAGATTTTCTTGAAGATTTGTTAGAGATGATTGAGTTTGGAGTTATTCAAGTTCATGTCGAAGATCTGATTGATGTTATTCTCTAGTTTTACGCATCTAGGGTTTTCCGAAACCCTAGTTGTTCTTGGCGCGACATCCAGGCCATCAAGCACCTCCGCAAGGCGGCGGTGCTCCTCTTCTACGCAGGAGATCTCCCGCGCACATCTTCTCCAGTCGTATCGCACAGGTGGCGCATACGGCGCTTGCAGTAGAACCCCATGCGACTGGGCGCACGCCCCCTTAACGATTCTCCTCGTACGCAGTCCCAAGCGGCGCATCTCCCAGCAGGCGGAGGCGATCGGCCTCCTTCACGCGTCTCCCTCGCACACTCCTCGTGCGGTGCATCTCCCAGCAAATCGAGCAGGCGGCAGCAGCCCGAAGACGCTTAGGCGGAGTCCTTCCTTCTGGCGCAAGGCTACAGGTGGTGTCTCCTTCTCACGGTGGCATAGTCCCAGGCGGCGCAGATCCAGCACAACTCCTGCGCGCGAGCCCCTTCGATCTCGCCTCTACGCGCGAGCTTCGCACGATCAAAGGCTTCCAGGCGATCTTCTCACGGCTTCCGTAGGCGGCGGCAACTCCAGGTCGTGGTGCCCCTGCAGGCGGCGGCGCCCTTCTGGCAGTGCAATCCTCTCAGCATCGACGCGAGCCCATGCAAGCTCCAAAGAGCGCTCCAGCGTCCTCCCTCTCCAGCGGTGGCATGTGCGCAGGTGCCCCATAGGGGCGGCGGGCATCGAAAATAAAAGGGGTTCCCAGGGAACCCTAGCGATGGTTTAAAAAAAAGGGGGGTGTTGGCCCTCTTTATTGAAAGAAAATGGGGGTGCCCGGTTTTAAAGCCCAAAATGGGCTTCGTTTCTAAGCTCAAGTGGGCTGATTGGTTGTTTTAAAAAAATAAGAGAGAGAAAGAAAAGGTTGGGCCCACGAGGGGCAGTATGTACTTAAAAAATTGTTTCTCAAAAAAAAGATGCGCGTACAAAAAAAAGTTGTATGCAAATTGCAAAAAAAAGAGGGAAAAGAAAATGAAAAGCCGTAAAAAAATTTCCGAACGACTTATATTAAAAAAAACATGGTGGCTATTTAAAAAAATATATTGACAAAAAACCGTAAGTTCATGATTTTCCCTATTTTTTCTTGTCTTCTCCCTACATTGTCGATGTCATTGTTCCCGACAAGTACGGGAGAAAGGGGGAGTATTGTGTAGAGTTCTTCGGCCATGATTCAGATTCCTCGTATTACAATTCAGATCTAGATTCTCCTGACTAGCCAGTTGTTCAGACTCTACAGTGATCGGTTATTAAGACTTGACGTCAGATTCCGAGTCAATTTCAGACACGTACATGTATGCGGTCCTTTCAGATGACCCACATGTTTGCCATCTTTTGTCGTGGTCCCCAATTACTTTGGCCAGAGTCTTCATGTGAGCCATAGGGACTCTAGAGTAGAGGGTCATTCCCTATACCATGTTGGCAAGGGTTTTCATGTGGTATCATAGGGACTTCAGAGTAGATACCATTCTCTGTGCCAGATGGGAGAGATCCAGTTCTCCGACGAGGAGACTTTTTCAGACTCAATTCTCCAGCGACTGTGGACTCCGACGAGGATTGCACTTCCATGGCCTTTTCAGTTCAGCCCTTTTCAGAGATGGAGCAGTTGTCTACATTGTTGTGGCGGACCAGAGTACTCCGACGAGGAGACTCATTTCAGTTGCAGTAACTCTGACAGGCGTAGTACAGAGCACATACTCTCCGACGAGGAGATTCAGTTTGACTCACACTCCAGCTCGTTCGTCCTCCTCACATGCACGTCATGAGAAGCAACGTCCTCGACAGTAGCCGACAGTTGTATGTGTTGAGTTGATATTGTATGTAGTGTCATGTATTGTGAGTTGAGTTTCTTTTTGTTTGTCCAAGCTGAGCATTGCATGCTCCAGCTTGAGGGGGAGTTTTGGAGTATTTGGTTGTGTGCATGTTGTGTTGTAGATGGGTAAGTGGATACCTCCAGGATCCATTTACCACGTCCAGTCTTTAGTCCCATATCTACTAGTTTGGAGATGTGGAGACCACGTGGGTGATATATATAGAGCCCCACACCCCTGTAGTCAGATGAGAAAGTTCAATGAATACATCAGCCCTTTGAGGCGTTCTCCCGTGGTTTCATCCCGCTCCTTAGGGAGTAGGGTTTCACGTAAAATCCTGTTGTTCTTAAGTTTTGTTCTTTATTATTCTGATACGTTTCCGCATTCCTATTTTCTAACATCTTCATTGGTGAAGTTGGTTAAAGTCGCTAATGGGGCTCACTCGCATGTTACTACCGTCAGCACCATGGAGTTCTCCTCCAAGCACTAACAATATGGGGTTCGTTGTGCTCTTGATTTCCGTCTTAGCATATTGTTTATTCATAAGCTTTGTTTTGAGCTTAACTGTCGCACGATAATTGATGAGTTTTGCTGGCTATTTTCAGGACATCCAAACGAGGCAGAGTTTTGGTAGGGGCATCAGAAGAATGGCCTCCTTTATCTTTACATCACTCGAATTCTAAGTTTTCTAGTGTTGCGTCTATTTCTGAAGACCCGTTCCTGTGGCATCTGTGCATTGGACATCCTTCTGCCAAGGCTCTCTTCATGATGTTCCCTGAACTCTCTACGCTGAAGCCCTTTCAGTGCAAGGTGTGCGAATTAAGGAAACATCATTGGGCTTCTTTTCCTTTTCATGTTGAGTAACATCGTACCATTCTTTCATTGTGATGTTTGGGGACCTTGTCCAATCCGAACTCCGAGCGATCATAGATATGTTATTGTCTTTGTGGATGATTATAGTAGATCATCTTTGGTTTATTTAATAAAGGAACTATCGGAGATTAATAATATTGTCAAGAATTTTTTAAAATATATCAAAATTTCTTTCTCTGCCTGTTTGTAAATTATTTGAACCGATAATGTTCAGGAGTTCACACAACAGGACTTGACATCTTTACTTGCCTCCCAGGGGATTGTTCACCAAACATCATGTATGTATACCTCTCAGCAAAATAAGGTAGCAGAAAGGAAACCCATACATCTTCTTGATATTGTTAGGTCTCTTCGTATGTAGATGAATGTTCCCAAGTGCTATTGAGGGGATGCCATCCTTGCTATTGTCCATCTCATTAGCAGGGTCCAATCGTCTATCCTGTAAGAAAATTGAAAATAAGAATGCGGAAGCGTATCAAAAATAAAGATAAAGAAATATGAACAGTGGGATTTTAATGTGGAACCCTGTTCCCTAAGGAGCGGGATGAAACCACAGGAGAACGCCTCAAAGGGTTGATTTACGCATTGCACTTTCTCATCTGATACAGGAGGTCTGGACTTCTTATATAGCCTCCAGAGAGCCTCCAAGTCCCACCACTGGTATATGTGGGACTAAACTCATGGATGTGGTAAATGGATCCTGGAGTGATCCATTTACCCATCTACAACATAGGTGACGCATAACACAAATACTCCAACATTCCCCCTCAAGCTGGAGCATGAAATGCTCAGCTTGGACAAACAGAAAGAAACTCAACTCACAATACATGACACTACAGACAATATCAACTCAACGCGCACAACTGTCAGCTACTGTCGCGGATATTGCTTCTCATGTCGTGCAGGTGAGGAGGAACAAGTGGGCTTAGTGTGAGTCAAACTGAATCTCCTCGTCGGAGAGCATGTGCTCTGTACCGCGCTTGTCAGAGTCACTGCAACTTAAATGAGTCTGCTCGTCGGAGTACTCTGACCCGCCACAATCTGTGAACAACTGCTCCATCTCTGAAAGGGTCGAACTGAAAAGTTGTGGAGACATCCTCCGTCGGAATCCACGGATGTTGGAGAATGGAGTCTGAAAAGTCTCCTCATCGGAGAACTGGGTCTCTCCCATACTAGCTCAGATAGGAATCTCTACTCTGGAGTTCCTATGAACCCACATGAAAACCCTAGCCCACAATGCATAGGGAATGGGATCTCTACTCTGGAGTCAGTATGGAATACATGAAAATCTGGCCGAAACACAAAAGATGGAGACCACTTAAAAAGTGATGGCAAACAAGTGCACATCAAATAGAAGACCACATACATGTGTGTGTCTGAATAGTGAAAACTCGAAACATCTGAACATCGAGTCTAAACAACTGTAGAGTCCGAAATCTGAATGGTTTAGAATCTGGAATCTGAAGAATCTGACAATCTGGCATGTAACTCTACATATACTCCCCTTTCTCTCATACTTGTATCGACAAAGTTGGGAGAAGACAAGAGAAATGGGGAGAAAACAAATGAACCAAATAAATCGACTTCTTTTTTTCAGCTTTCCTTATTTTTTAATAAGATGTTCCAATCAATTTTTTTTATACGTCTTCTTTTTTTTAACCAGGCCTCTTCTTCTTTTTATACTGCTCTCTTTTTTTTTCTCGGCTAACGCTCCCCCCTTTTCCATTTATTCATTTTATTTACAGTGTACGGCCCACTTGGGCCCACAAAACTGCAGCTCCAAAAATATTTTAAAAAAAAGAACTCCGCCTCGCGATGAGCGGCTCCGAACGTTGGAGCTGCACCGCCTGGAGGTGAAGCCGCAGCCTGGAGTGTTCGAGCTAGTGAAGGACGAGCGAGGTGCTCCACCGCTGGGAAGGAGGACCTGCGCCACTTGTTTCTGATCGGTGTTGTCATGACCCGCCCCGCTAGTCGGGACGAGCGCGACATATAAACTATCCAATCATCTTTATAATAATGAGTGTGTCCATAAAAAAATTTCGACAACAATTCTTCTATTTTATGGACTCCCAAACGCTACCCTGTACCTGAAACAATTCTTATAAAACTTTTGCATAAAAATTCTCCATAAGCAATTCACCACCGCAACCACCCAAATTATAATCCACATTCACAGTACCAAGCACATACATTGTTTCTTATGCATAATCATCATCTACTAATATAAGTCCAGATACAACTGTTCTTTTCAATTCACAAACATCGCGTCATTCTGGATGTAACTATTTACCTGTAGTACAAAAATGTGCTGCAATATCACAGGAATGGAGTGAATGTCCCAACACTATCTGCCAAAAACTTAATATACTCCCTCGCCTCATCTACGGCTCCTCGGGGGTGTCTGTAAATAATATTAAATAATAGAGGGTTGAGTCTATTCTCAAAATGAGCTTAGACCCAGCGAGTGGATCTCAAGCACTTGGTAAGAAAATATACTGACTATTCTGAAAATAACTTTGCTGGCTAGTAGAAATAAAATGCAATGCTATATTAGGCAATTTCATAAAAAAAATGAAACTTTGCAAAATAATAATGTCATATAAAATTGGAATATTAAACTGACAAACTGGAATTAATTTGCTATCTGGCCGTTGAAAATCCTGCGGAAATGAAAATTTTCTATTTTCAGCCGTTATAACACCACCACTGTGGCTAACATACTACGTCCATAAACACTGAAACAAATTGAGTCATACGCGTAGACAGCCCCAAAGGCAAAAGAACATCCTGCATACGGCCCAAAGCCTATATGTATAATGAATGCGGACCCAAAGTCCTCTGAATCACATCTAATGGTTGCCATATCTGATGGCATGTTTCAGGGTCATATCTGATGACATCACCATATCTGATGGCTAGTTCGTGACCATGTCTGAGAGCTACTGTGGTGGTCATTATTTCTGACATGCTTTCCGATCACTAGTAATATAACTATAAGCTGAGAAATCTATGAAATCTGAATCATACATATTGTCATACTGAACTTATCTGTATTTATTTGAAAACTTCTGTAGTATTAAAATAGCATAATCAAATATTGAAACATGAACTAAGCTTTCTCACCATACATTAAGCTAGCATACAAAATTGACCTTACTAAGCTGCCATCATTGTGGACAAAAACAAACTTATCTGATGAACAAATTAGACTATACATGTACAATAGCATAATCAAAAGGCATCTGAAACTTTAATATTGCAATGTATCTGTGAAAATAGGAGTTATATCTTAAGATAGGCTTGAGACCACTCACCTCTACTTGATTTTTCTTCTCTCTTACAACGATCAGGATCTGCAACTCTATCTTTACCTATGTCGGTCATTTAGAACCGGTTAATATTACAATCATGATAGGAAATTAAAACTACTTGTGTCTCACTCTACCTTGCTATAAGTCAAATTTACCTCATTTTCTCAGATATAAATGGGTATAAAGCTCCAACTACTTTATCTTTAGGCATTATGTACAGAATTGAGTTCTTCCTAGCATTCCTAATCTTACCTTATTTGTTAAAAGAAGGTAATTTTTATCCGTTGTTTGCATAACTCCTCATTGTAGATTCTAACAATTTCTTTATAATCATTTTCATTTCCAAAAACTCTTCAACGCCTATCTTCTGTTTCCCTCTTCAAATATAGCTCACGTCTAGATTCATAGTGCAACCTTTTTATCACTACGGAAGATAAACAGTTAAATCAGAATTGCCAATTCCTTGAGATACAAACCAGACCTAGTGATACCTTATACATCTGTCATTATTAGTTGACTTAATCACATACTCCCACTATGTCTCCAAGCCAGGATTAACGGAAGTTTTTCATCTTGCCTCCCTCAAAATCACCATAGAGTTGGTTAATAATTAGTAGTAATATCTCCAGGCACTCTCTTTTCAACACAAAAATACCATTTCCATAAAATTCCTGACATATGTATATCGTTGTAAACTCTATATTCATTTCACACTTTCATGGAGAATAATATAGGAACCTAATTTACATATCTTACGGAGGCGAAATAATAGGTCAATGAACAAACCTCAAATACAGAACTCTTCTCCTCTTGAAGGTGTGCTAAGTTTTCTTCGTGTTCCTCCTCGCTGCTCTCTTGTCTCCGTATGACGACAAAGAATAACTTGCCTTACCTCTTTAAATTATGCAACGGTTGAATGATATTAGCCTTACACGTGAGTCACAAGTTAATAGCCACGTTGATATACCTCTCTCTGTATTCCTCTGGAAAGTTTCGGATAATCTTAGGGGCATACACTAAGTGTACACTTACATATTATTTCCATTTCTTTTTTTTCTCACGTCCAAGCACATGCACATATTCTTATCATTACCGTAGTATGTCATGCTCATACACCTAAGAATGTCTTACTTATTATTATTTGATGGCTATAAAATATAAGAATTGTATAACTCAAATATTTGACTTTTTATATATTTTAGAAATCGATACAGTGATACAATTCTCGTATCTATCAGTAGTTGTAGCTGCATATGTATTCATATCTAATAAGCATAGTCTATAACCAATAGAATATAACTATTTATAATACACAATCTAGATCTCCCATATCGTAGTCAATCCGTTCTCTTATCTGTCATGTATACCTTTGGCCTCCTAAAGTCATATCTGTACAAATTTGTATTTATGTCAATCTGTATTTATATGCCTATTCTAGAAAAATATAGTAACAATATGCTCGTATTCGTCCATCGACATTCTTGAAACTTTGGTTTTTTTTTTACAATAAAAAAATATTTTATCGTATCTGAATGTTAAAACTCTTCCCTACTTAAAAAAAATCGTCCTCGAAATTTAAATACCTCGATCAGCTTGCGAGCAACTGTGGGTACTGAGATCGCATTTCCTCTTCTCTTTCCCACGTGGCTTCTTCTATTGCATGACTCCTCCAAAGAACTTCTACCAGTGGTATCTTTTTCGTCCGAAGTTCTTGAACTTTAAAATCCAAAATTTGTATTGGAATCTCTTTATAAGAAAGGTCTTCCTTCAACTGTATTTCTTGTGATTGTATAACATGTGATGGGTCTGGAATATATTTCCGAAGAGTAGAAACATGAAAAACATCATGTATCCTTGCTGGCTCAGGCGGGAGTCGAAGACGATACGCTACATTACCAATTCTTTCTATAATTTTATATGGACCAATGTATCGTGGGCCTAGTTTTTCCTTCTTTCCAAATCTGATTATACCCTTCCAAGGGGATACTCGTAAAAATACTTGATCACCTACTTGAAATTCTAGATCTCTTCTTCTCTTATCTGCATAGCTTTTCTGTCTATCTTGTGCAACCTTCAAGTTTCTTTTGATCTCTTCGGTTTTCTCCACCGTATTTTGTACTAATTCAGGTTGTACCAACATACACTCTCCTACCTCATTCCAGCAAATTGGAGTTCTGCATGCTCGGCCATAAAGGGCTTCATATGGTGCCATCCCAATACTCGATTGATAACTATTATTATAAGCAAACTCCATAAGGGATAGATGTTCATCCCAACTGTCTTTAAAACTTAATGCACAAGCTCTAAGCATATCTTCCAAAGTTTGAATAGCTCGCTCGGATTGTCCATCGGTGTGTGGGTGAAAAGTCGTGCTGAATGCTAATTTTGTACCCATTGCTTTATGTAGACTAGGCCAAAATCTAGAGGTAAAACGAGGATCTCTATCAGACACGATTGAAACTGGCGCTCCATGTAACCGTACTATTTCATCCACAAAAATCTTACCCAAGCGGTCCAATGTATAAGTCATATTGATCGCTATGAAATGAGAGGATTTGGTTAATCTATCAACAATTACCCATATCGCATCATGACCTCTACGAGTCCTAGGCAATCCAGTAACAAAATCCATGGTAATGTGTTCCCACTTCCACTCTGGTATCAGGAGAGGTTGCAATGCACCAGCTGGTCGCATATGTTCTGGTTTAGTTTCTTGACAAATCAAACATCTAGATACATATTCTGCAATCTCTCTTTTCATTCCTGACCACCAATAGCATTGTTTCAATGTTCTATACATCTTCATGCTTCCTGGGTGCATTGCGTACATAGAGTTATGCGCTTCCTCAAGAATTTCTCTTCTAAGCTCTGTAAGTTGTGGGACACAAAGACTTTTCTTGAAAAATAATACTCTATGCTCGTTTATCGTGAAATCAGGCAATTCTCCTTTCTCCACTTTCCCTCGCATTCTTTTAATTTCTTGATCAGATTCTTGAGCCTCTCGTATTTTATCATATAATAAAGGCCTAACCTGTAGCGTAGCTAACAAAACCCCAGAATCATGTACTGTCAGGTTTGCACGTAGTCCCCTTAACTGAGTCAATAATAGGTGTTGGTCAACCTTTACACATGACAATCCACCTCTAGACTTCCGACTAAGAGCATCTGCTACTACATTTGCTTTCCCAGGATGATACTCAATAGTACAATCATAATCTTTTATTAATTCTAACCATCTTCTCTGTCTAAGATTCAATTCTTTTTGAGAGAATATATATTTCAAGCTCTTATGGTCGGTAAAAATCTGACATGTCTCATCATATAAATAGTGCCTCCAAATTTTCAAGGCAAATACTACCGCAGCTAATTCCAAATCATGTGTAGGATAATTCAGCTCATGCGGCTTAAGCTGTCTGGAAGCATAGGCAATCACTTTCCCATTCTGCATTAAAACGCATCCCAAACCTTGACGTGATGCATCACTATAAATTACAAATCCGCCATTCCCAGAAGGAAGGCTAAGAATGGGAGCTGAGGTCAGACGATTCTTGAGTTCTTGAAAACTCTCTTCACACTTATCATCCCAGACAAATTTCACATCCTTCCTAGTCAATCTTGTTAATGGCGCTGCAATTTTTGAAAAATTCTTCACAAATCTTCTATAGTATCCTGCTAAGCCAAGAAAACTTCTAATCTCGGATACGCTTGCTGGTTGCTTCCAGTTCATAACTGCCCCTATTTTACTTGCATCAACAGATATGCATTCTGCCGAGATAACATGTCCTAGAAATGCAACCTTATTCAACCAGAACTCGCATTTATCAAATTTTGCAAATAACTGTTGGCCCTTCAGGGTTTGTAATACAATTCTCAAATGATCTTTATGCTCTCCCTCTGACTTCGAATATACCAAAATGTCATCAATAAACACAATCACAAATTTATCCAAGAAAGAACGGAATACTCGATTCATCAAATCCATAAAGGCAGCAGGGGCATTCGTCAATCCAAAAGGCATTACTAAGAATTCATAATGTCCATAACGAGTCCGAAAAGTTGTTTTAGGGACATCATCGACTTTAATCTTCAATTAATGATAACCTGATCTTAAATCTATCTTAGAGAATACAGAAGCCCCTTGTAATTGATCAAACAAATCATCTATTCGAGGAAGAGGATAATTATTACGTACTGTCACTCGATTCAATCTTCGGTAATCAATACAAAGTCTCAAAGAACCATCTTTCTCTTTAACAAAAAGAACAGGAGCCCCCCATGGAGAAATACTAGACTGGATAAATCCATCCGTTAATTCTTGTAATTGGATTTCAAGTTCCCTAAGTTCAGCCGGAGCCATTCGATAAGGAGTCAACCAGGTATTAAGTCAATGTTGAATTCAATTTCTCTATCTGACGGAAGTCCCGGTAGTTCATCAGGAAATACTTCAGGAAATTCCCTCACTATAGGAATATTTTCTAAACATATAGATTCTGCTTTTGTATTGTATACAAAGGCAACAAAAGATGAATATCCCTTCCTGAGTAATTTATGTGCCACTATACTAGAAATGACACAGGTTGGGTATACACTCCTTTCTCCATAAAATGTAAACTCTGTCTCGCTTGGCATCCGAAAAATAACTTTCTTCTGAAAGCAATCTAGTAAAGCATGGTATGATGTCAAACAGTCCATCCCTATAATGGCGTCAAATTCTTTAATTTCCATAGGGATAAGATTCACAATAACCCGACATCCTCCTATCTCTATCAAACAGTTTTTAAAGACATTCCAAACAATCTCAGGCTCTCCTTTAGGTAAGGAGATTGATAATGCGTGATCAAGTGTACCCATTTCTTTGTCCGCAAATACGGAGAATCTTCGAGAAATAAATGAATGACTGGCACCAGAATCAATAAGAGTATGGGCATTTTTGCCAAAAATAACAGTAGTACCTGACACCACATCCTCAGCAGAAATGGCTTCTTGAAGTGTCATTGCAAAGACTTTCCCCTGATTTTGTGCATTTTTATTGCCTTTCTTTGGAATGTCATTTCTCTTTCCTTCTCTCTTTGGATGGGGTTCTTGAGTTATGCCACTAACATGGATATTTTGTTGAGATGGTCTCCTTGCATTTCCCCAATTTGATACAAGATTTGGGCAATTTCGACATACATGGCATGTTTGTCCACAATTATAGCAACCTGACGATCCATTACGACATTCTCCCGGGTGACGCTTCCCGCATATGGGACATTACCGGTAAGAAAACTCTGCATTTTTAGAATTCTCCGGAGCAAATCCACCCATTTGGTTTCCCCTATATCTTTGAGCAGATAAGTTGTATTGCCTTGAATTTTCAAAATTTCTTCTAACTTTGTTCTCGGGTCCTCTCCATGGTGGTCTTTCCCCAAATCTTTTCCTACTATAATCATTACACCTTTGTCTTTCCCTCACTACACGTTCAGCTCTACGGGCAGCTTCCACTAATTTACCATACTTAGTATATCCATTGGCTGAGACCATTGACTTAATATCTATATGGAGTCCATCTTCGAAACGTCGGCATTTATCTTCTTCAGTCTTCACTAAAGAGGCTGCAAACTTTAATAATTCTGTAAATCGCTTCTCATATTCATCTACCGAGAAACTTCCTTGAGTAAGAAATAAGAATTCTTTGCATCGATCTTCTTGATATACTCTTGGATAATATTTTTCATTGAATTCTTTTTCAAATATCTGCAAGTGATCTCGGATGGATCGGTGTATTTCATCTTCACTGATTTCCACCAGTCGTCAGCATTTTCCTTTAATAAGAATATTGCATATCTCAACTTTTGTTCTTTAGTACATTCCATCAAGGCAAATATCTTTTCAATGTGCTCAAACCAATCCCTTGCCACCTTAGGATATGTCGCACCTACAAAATCTTTTGCACCCAACTTCCGAACATGCTCAAATGGTAGTTGATGTTCAAATTCATGCGATCTCACTGATCGAGCAGCCATACTTCCCAAAGTCTGAGCTATCAATGCTAATGTATCTTGCATATTGTTATTATTACTCCCATCATGTCCATCACTTGGTCCTTGTGAGGTCTGAGAAGGTTGCTCAGCTACCATTGTGTCCTACATAAATAAAGTTTCTTAATTAGCTCTTCCAAATTTATAAATCCTCAAATCTCATGGCAAAATATGGATAAATCCTCAAAATTAAGAACATCATTATTCCAATATCATTTTCATTTCATATCGAAGTCCAAGACATAAATCATAACTACCAAGGGATTCATATATCAACCTCGAATATCAATTTTGATCAAATTTCATAAATCATGGCTCTGATACCACCAGAATGTCACGACCCGCCCCGCTAGTCGGGACGAGCACGACATATAAACTATCCAATCATCTTTATAATAATGAGCGTGTCCATAAAAAAATTTCGACAGCAATTCTTCTATTTTATGGACTCCCAAACGCTACCCTGTACCTGAAACAATTCTTATAAAACTTTTGCATAAAAATTCTCCATAAGTAATTCACCACCACAACCACCCAAATTATAATCCACATTCACAGTACCAAACACATACATTGTTTCTTATGCAAAATCATCATCTACTAATATAAGTCCAGATACAACTGTTCTTTTCACTTCACAAACATCGCGTCTTTCTGGATTTAACTATTTACCTGTAGTACAAAAATGTGCTGCAATATCACAAGAATGGAGTGAATGTCCCAACACTATCTGCCAAAAACTTAATATACTCCCTCGTCTCTTCTACGGCTCCTCAGGTGTGTCTGTAAATAATATTAAATAATAAAGGGTTGAGTCTAAACTCAAAATGAGCTTAGACCCAGCGAGTGGATCTCAAGCACTTGGTAAGAAAATATATTGACTATTTTGAAAATAACTTTGCTGGCTAGTAGAAATAAAATGCAATGCTATATTAGGCAATTTCATAAAAAAAATGAAACTTTGCAAAATAATAATGTCATATAAAAATTGGAATATTAATCTGACAAATTGGAATTAATTTGCTATCTGGCCGTTGAAAATCCTACGAAAATGAAAATTTTCTATTTTCAGTTGTTATAACACCACCACTGTGGCTAACATACTACGTCCATAAACACTGAAACAAATTGAGTCATACGCGTAGACAGCCCCAAAGGCAAAAGAACATCCTGCGTACGGCCCAAAGCCTATATGTATACAGAATGCGGACCCAAAGTCCTCTGAATCACATCTAATGGTTGTCATATCTGATGGCATGTTTCAGGGTCATATCTGATGACATCACCATATCTGATGGCTAGTTCGTGACCATGTCTGAGAGCTACTGTGGTGGTCATTATTTCTGACATGCTTTCCGATCACTAGTAATATAACTATAAGCTGAGAAATCTATGAAATCTGAATCATATTGTCATACTGAACTTATCTGTATTTATCTGAAAACTTCTGTAGTATTAAAATAGCATAATCAAATATTGAAACATGAACTAAGCTTTCTCACCATACATTAAGCTAGCATACAAAATTGACCTTACTAAGCTGCCATCATTGTGGACAAAAACAAACTTATCTGATGAACAAATTAGACTATACATGTACAATAGCATAATCAAAAGGCATCTGAAACTTTAATATTGCAATGTATCTGTGAAAATAGGAGTTATATCTTAAGATAGGCTTGAGACCACTCACCTCTACTTGATTTTTCTTCTCTCTTACAACGATCAGGATCTGCAACTCTATCTTTACCTATGTCGGTCATTTAGAACCGGTTAATATTACAATCATGATAGGAAATTAAAACTACTTGTGTCTCACACTACCTTGCTATAAGTCAAATTTACCTCATTTTCTTAGATATAAACGGGTATAAAGCTCCAACTACTTTATCTTTAGGCATTATGTACGGACTTGAGTTCTTCCTAGCATTCCTAATCTTACCTTATTTGTTAAAAGAAGGTAATTTTTATCCGTCGTTTGCATAACTCCTCACTGTAGATTCTAACAATTTCTTTATAATCATTTTCATTTCCAAAAACTCTTCAATGCCTATCTTCTGTTTCCCTCTTCAAATATAGCTCACGTCTAGATTCATAGTGCAACCTTTTTGTCACTACGGAAGATAAACAGTTAAATCAGAATTGCCAATTCCTTGAGATACAAAACAGACCTAGTGATACCTTATACATCTGTCATTATTAGTTGACTTAATCACATACTCCCACTATGTCTCCAAGCCAGGATTAACAGAAGTTTTCATCTTGCCTCCCTCAAAATCTCCATAGAGTTGGTTAATAATTAGTAGTAATATCTCCAGGCACTCTCTTTTCAACACCAAAATACCATTTCCATAAAATTCCTGACATATGTATATCGTTGTAAACTCTATATTCATTTCACACTTTCATGGAGAATAATATAGGAACCTAATTTACATATCTTACGGAGGCGAAATAATAGGTCAGTGAACAAATCTCAAATACATAACTCTTCTCCTCTTGAAGGTGTGCTAAGTTTTCTTCGTGTTCCTCCACGCTGCTCTCTTGTCTCCGTATGACTGGCAAAGAATAACTTGCCTTACCTCTTTAAATCATGCAACGGCTGAATGATATTAGCCTTACACGTGAGTCACAAGTTAATAGCCACGTTGATATACCTCTCTCTGTATTCCTCTGGAAAGTTTCGGATAATCTTAGGGGCATACGCTAAGTGTATACTTACATATTATTTCCATTTCTTTTTTTTTCTCACGTTCAAGCACATGCACATATTCTTATCATTACCGTAGCATGTCATGCTCATACACCTAAGAATGTCTTACTTATTATTATTTGATGGCTATAAAATATAAGAATTGTATATCTCAAATATTTGACTTTTTATATTGTAGAGATAGTTGATAGTCTTCTATGTTATTTCTATTTCTTTATGTACTTCTCTTGTAATTTACCCAAGGGCTCTCTCCCTATATAAGAGACCCGAGGGCTCTATGGAATGATCATCGAAGTATTCTAACATGGTATCAGAGCCATGACCCTAACCTAGGTTTTCCACCGCCGCCCCCCCCCCCCTCTCTCTCCCTCTAGGGTTTCGCCCCCCCCCCCCCCTCTCTCCACCGGCCTCCCACTGCCGCCGGGTCCCTCACCCCGACCCCTCCACCGCCGCAGGGCCTCCACACCGGCCCCTCTCCGCCGCAGGGCCTCCCTAGCGGCCACCCCAACGCCGCCAGGCCCCCCCCACCGGCCCCCAAACGCCGCCGGGCCCCCCACCAGCCCCTCCACCGCCGCCGGGCTCTCCTCCGGCCCCACCACACCTGCCGCCAGCCACAGCGGCACGCCCCCACCGCTGTCCAGCAGCCGCCGCCGCCTTTCATTAGCCGTCTTTGTCAAGTAGAGGCTCTCACAGCCTCTACTCGTTGCAGGTGTGCCGCGTTCTTCTCAGGACTCGGCGTCATGTTCGATTAAAGTGCATAATCGTCTACCTATGCACTTGAATCCTACAAGGTCTTGGTAGACAGTTTGCTTGGTATATCAGTAGATGTTCTTCTCCGGAAGTATGTCAGATCAGAAGATCGATATGCCCGCCATAGGTGCCTTCAAAGGATCGGCACCAATCGTCAAGATGGACGGGACAAATTACGAACTGTGGGCGATGCAGTTCCTCAGTCTCATGAAGTCGTGTGGTAAGAAGCATATTCTTACCGAGGATGAACCACCGGAGAAGACAGGGATCTATGCCTCATGGGAGGCTGATGATGCGTACGCCAAGGTGTGGCTCTCAGGTACACTTACGACGGAGATAGCGAATGATGTCCTTCACCAGCCCACCGCTAAGGCGATGTGGGATATTTTGTCTATGACGTACTCTCAGGTCCGCAATGAGACGAAGATGCTCCAGTTGCAGCATGATATATTTACGATGAAGCAGAATGGGAAGCCACTTCATTCCCTGTACACATCGCTTCGTGGCATGTTCGAGAAGCTCTATAGCACCATTCCGCTTACAGCCACGCCGGAACAGCAGAAGACGTTCCGCAACGCCACTATGGTTGGCGTTTTGCTTGCTGCCTTAGACCCGGAGTACGAGGCGGCCCGTGCTCAGATCCTAGCAGATGCCACCATCCCACCGATGGAAGAGGTATACAGGAGGCTCAGTCGTGTACCTGTTCCGTCCACTACAGCGACTGCGACTCCGTCAGCAATGGCAGTTTCCAGAGGACGTGGTAGTTCGTCCTCATTTCGTGGAAGAGGAAGTGGTGGACGTGGTCGCGGAGGTCGCATACGTTCCACGTGTTCATTCTGCCGCCGTACTGGTCACTCGGAGGATACGTGCTATTCCAAGCACGGCTTCCCTCCTTCTGCACGTGTCGCGGATCATGTTCAGGGTCCTTCAGCTCCTGCTACAGACCACAGGTTCGAAGAGTTGGTGGCACGGCTTCGTGATATCATGCCTCAATCGTCGCCAGAGAATACTGAAGTTTCTGATGTTGCAGCCTCGGCGTCAGCCAGTACATCCGCTTCTGCCAGTGCTTCAGGTAGTCCTTCAGTCTCATCTCATTGCCATGATCTCACAGGATGGATTGTCGACTCTGGAGCTACCCATCATCTATGCCGTGAGAAAGATATTTTGAAGTCCTACAGAGCGGTACAGCCTGGTCGCTCTGTACTCATTGCTGATGGCACTCACTCTCCTATCATTGGTCAGGGGGAGATGGCTTTGCTACCTTCTATGCACTTACAGAATGTTCTCCATGCTCCAGATTTCTCTATGAATCTCTTGTCCATTAGTCAGATTACACGTGATTTGCACTGTCGTGCTATTTTTGATCCATCGTCTGTTATTTTTCAGGACATACTGACGGGCAGGGTGATTGGCTGTGGTTCTGAGCACAATGGCCTCTATCGTCTAGTCCGTAACTCCTACGCTGGCGTCTCTCTTCATTCCCAAAGCACCGTATCTCCGTACACCTGGCATCTTCGGTTCGGTCATCTACCCCTGCAGAAGATGCGTCACCTACTGCCTCAGATATCTCCAAGTTCCTCTTTTCGTTGTGAAGCGTGTCAGTTGGGGAAGCACCATAGATCTAGCTTCCCAGGTCGTCAGAGTCGGAGCAGTCGCTCCCCGTTTGAATTACTTCATGTTGACATTTGGGGTCCAAGTCGTGTCCCAGATCATCAGGGGCACAGGTTCTATTTAGTAGTGGTTGATGATTTTTCTCGAGTGTCCTGGACGTTTCTTCTTAAAAATAAATCTGAAGCAGGAAGTGTTATCCAAAATCTTCTTAATGAAATCCAAAATGTTTTCTCTTCTACTGTTAAGTATGTTTGAACTGATAATGCATTGGAGTTCTGCACTCGTTCTCTTGCTAACTTTCTTTCTTCAAAAGGCATTGTTCATCAAACCACATGTGCTTACACATCACAACAAAATGGAGTTGCGGAACGAAAACATCGACATTTCCTTGATATTGCTCGCACATTACTCATTCAAAGTTGTGCTCCATTATCTTTTTGGGGAGATGCCATCCTTACAGCATGTTATCTAGTCAACCGAATGCCTACAACTGTTCTTGGTGAAAAGTCCCCAATCTCTGTTCTTTTTCCGGACAGAGATTTGTTCGCTCTTACACCTCGGGTCTTCGGCACTGTTGCGTTTGTTCACCGCTTATCTCCAGGACTTGATAAGCTCTCTCCTAGGGCTATCAAGTGTGTTTTTGTGGGTTACTCCAGGACACAGAAAGGATATCGCTGCTATGATCCTATCCATGACAAGTACTATGTGAGTGCAGACGTTACCTTTTTCGAACCTGTCATGTATTTCTCACCTGCGGGTGACAGACTGGCCTCCTCCACTTCTTCGGATTCCAATGTCTTTGTCCCACCACCGCCAAGCATGGGTCAATCCTCTACTCCACCAATACTACTACCACCACCACCACCACCACCTCCTCCATTTGTCCCTTACACTAAGTTCTATACGAGGCGAACAGGCCCTGCTCAAGCTACAAGTCAACCATCCACCACGCCTCAGGTTTGCTCTGAAATTAACACTAATGATGGTTTAGAGAATGCACCTGTGCAGGAATCTTTATTACAGGAGGAGGAGCAACCTGCCAGCACAGTCTTGGATGATTTGGATCGACCCATTGCTCACAGGAAGCAGCGCAGACAGTGTGCCACATATCCCCTAGCCTCTCATGTATCCTTTCATAGACTCACTGGGGACTTTCAGAAATTTGCAGCTGCTGTATCGTCAGTTGAGCTCCCACGGACCTATCAGGATGCTATGAAGATTGAATGCTGGCGTCTTGCAATAGAAGAGGAAATGCGTGCATTGCAGTCTAGGGGAACATGGTCACTTGTCCCCATTCCTCCAGGTGCCTCAGTAGTAAGTTGCAAGTGGGTTTTTACAGTGAAATATCATGCGGATGGCCGTCTAGACAGATACAAGGCCAGACTCGTCGCACGAGGATTTACCCAGACATATGGCGTAGATTATTTGGATACCTTCTCACCGGTGGCGAGACACTCTACTCTTCGCATCCTTCTTTCAGTTGCAGTGGTACGTGACTGGGCTATCTTCCAACTCGATGTTAAGAATGCCTTTTTGTATGGTGATCTACAGGAGGAAGTCTACATGCAGCAGCCACCTGGGTTCGCTGCTGAGGGGGAGTCTCAGAAGGTGTGCAGACTTCATAAGGCTATCTATGGCCTTAAACAGAGTCCTCGAGCATGGTTCCAAAAGCTCTCCCAGATTATTGAACGGCAAGGGTTCAGAAGATCAAATGCGGACCACTCATTGTTCGTCCGGAAGAGCCAAAGAGGTACCATTGTTGTTATGGTATATGTTGATGACATATTGGTCACTGGAGATGATGCACAGGGGGTTGAGATAACCAAGTCTATGTTGGGCAGCCAGTTCATTACAAAGGATCTAGGCGCAATACGATATTTTCTGGGGATAGAATTTGCAAGAAATGCACAAGGAATGGTGATGACCCAAAGAAAATATGTCACAGATTTGCTTGTTGAAACAGGAATGACTGGATGCAGACCTTCAAGTACACATATGGACCCGAGTATGAAGCTATACGATGATGATACTGAGGAGGTGGACAAGAGAAGGTACAGAGAAATGGTGGGTAAGCTCTTATATATCACTATAACTCGACCGGATATTGCCCTTGCAGTCAACCGGGTGAGTCAATTCATGGAGCAGCCGAGGCAAGTACATTTGGATGCCTTGTACATGATATTGAGATATCTGAAGTCTTCCCCAGGCACAGGGTTGCTATTCAAGAAAGAGACAGATCTGTCTATTTCAGCTTGTGCAGATGCAGATTATGCTGGATGTCCAAGGGATCGTAAGTCTACTTCTGGATTTGCTATCTTCATAGGAAGCTCTTTAGTCTCTTGGAAAAGCAAGAAGCAGACTGTTGTGGCAAGATCCAGTGCCGAATCTGAATACAGAGCCATGGCACAGGCAAGCACAGAAATGATGTGGGTTAAAGCAGTCTTAGAAGATCTGAATATTGATGTTCCCTTGCCCATGAATCTTCAATGTGATAATCAGGCAGCATTATTTATTGCCAACAATCCAGCCTTCCATGAGAGAACCAAGCACATAGAGGTGGATTGTCATTACACTAGGGACATGATTCAGAAGGGCTTCATCTCCACGTCTCACGTCAGTTCAGAGGATCAGACAGCGGACATATTTACTAAGCCATTGCTCAGAGGACCTTTCCAGAGATGTTCTTCCAAGCTGAGCATGATAGATATCTATGCTCCATCTTGAGGGGGAGTGTAGAGATAGTTGATAGTCTTCTATGTTATTTCTATTTCTTTATGTACTTCTCTTGTAATTTACCCAAGGGCTCTCTCCCTATATAAGAGACCCGAGGGCTCTATGGAATGATCATCGAAGTATTCTAACATATATATTTTAGAAATCGATACAGTGATACAATTCTCGTATCTATCAGTAGTTGTAGCTGCATATGTATTCATATCTAATAAGCTCAGTCTATAACCAATAGAATATAACTATTTATAATACACAATCTAGATCTCCCATATCGTAGTCAATCCGTTCTCTTATCTGTCATGTATACCTTTGGCCTCCTAAAGTCATATCTGTACAAATTTGTATTTATGTCAATCTGTATTTATATGCCTATTCTAGAAAAATATAGTAACAGTATGCTCGTATTCGTCCATCGACATTCTTGAAACTTTGGTTTTTTTTTTACAATAAAAAAATATTTTATCATATCTGAATGTTACAGGTGCCGCCTGGAGGAGTCCTTCGTCTGACGAGAAGGGGCGTTGCGCACCACGTTGCTACGCCTTTGGGAGCACGACAGGAGGGGTTGTTGTCATCGTAATGGCTTGAGAGAGGCAGGACTCGCCGTCGATGGGAGAAGATCTCACGTCGCTTGCGCGAGATTGGGGCTGCAATCTGAAGCATGAAGCCGCGCAATGCTCCGCCACTTGGAACCTTCTCTTGTCGTGCGACCGCCTGCTGCCGCCTGGAGATCTCCGGTGATGGGCTGGAAGAAGGACATTGTGCCGCCATCTAGAGATCACAAAGGAGGTCTGCGCGATGGTGCCCGATTCAAGGTCTTCCGAAAAAAACGTGAATGCTAGATCTTTTGGGTGCTTGAATATATCTGAAGTCCGGCAGAATTTCTGGAGATGAGAGCCGCAAGATGTGTAGCACTGTAGGGAAAAGAAGAAGGCCTTTTGCAGATGCGGTTTGTTGGATCATTACTTGAATGAGGCTGCCCGCGATGTGGCCTAGAATCTAGAGGAGGATATCGCCTTAAGTTAGGGATTCAACAGAGAAATCCTAGAATAGAATTATGATCTCGATCACGAACTCTCATGTTGCTGGACGGAAATTAGGGTTTCAATAGAAACCCTAGAACTTGGACCAAACTTGAACAAATAATATCCTTCAACTAATAAATCTTCAAGAACATAGAACCCCAAAAACGAATTTCGAATAAAAATAAAGAACTTGAAATCCTCAAGAATCGACCCGCTCTGACACCATGTTTGAAAATAAGAATGTGGAAGCGTATCAGAAATAAAGATGAAATATGAATAGTGGGATTTTAACGTGGAACCCTACTCCTTAAGGAACGGGATGAAACCACGGGAGAACGCCTCAAAGGGCTAATTTATGCGTTACATTTTTCTCATCTGATACAGGAGGTCTGGGGCTTCTTATATAGGCTCCATAGAGCCTCCAAGTCCCACCATTGGTAGATGTGGGACTAAACTCATGGATGTGGTAAGTGGATCCTGGAGTGATCCATTTGCCCATTTACAACATAGGTGACGCATAACACAAATACTCCAACATGTCCTATGTTGGTGGAAATGAGCAATCTGTTTATTCCATAGAACCCTAGTCTCTCTTATATAGAGAGGACCCATGGGTAAATTACATAAGAGGTTATCGGGAAAATAAAAATATAGAAAATGATACACCGACTACACAATATTCTCTATACTCCCCCTCAAGATGGAGCATAGATATCAATCATGCTCAACTTGGAAGAAAATCTTTGGAAAGGTCCTCTGAGCAATGGCTTGGTGAAAATGTCGGCAGTCTGCTCCTCTGAACTAACCTGTGAAGTAGAAATCAAGCCCTTCTGGATCATATCTCTAGTGTAGTGCCAGTCTACCTCAATATGTTTTGTTCTTTCGTGAAATGCTGGATTATTGGCAATGAACAAAGCAGCTTGATTGTCACACTGTAACTGCATGGGTAGAGGTACATCTATATGCAAGTCTTCTAGTACAGCTCGAACCCACATCTTCTCCGTGCTTGCTTGTGCCATGGCCCTATATTCAGATTCAGCACTGGATCTCGCCATAACAGTGTGTTTCTTACTTTTCCAAGAAACCAGAGAGCTACCCACAAAAACTGCAAAGCCTGAAGTAGACTTACGATCCTTAGGACATCCTGCACAGTATGCATCTGTACAAGTCGAAATAGATAAATCTGTGTTCTTTCTAAACAGCAATCCTGAGCCTGAAGAAGACTTTAGATACCTTATTATCATGTATATAGCATCCATATATATATATATATATGTCTTGGCTGCTCCATGAATTGACTCACTCGACTTACTGGAAAAGTAATATCAGGTCGAGTTATAGTAATGTAAAGAAGCTTACCCATCATCTCTCTATATCTTCTCCTGTCCACCTCTTCAGTATCGTTGTCATATAATTTCATGCTTGGATCCATAGGGGTGCTCGATGGTCTACATCCAACCATACTCGTTTCAACCAGTAAATCTGTAATATATTTCCTTTGGGTCATCACCAAACCCTATGCATTCCTGGCAAACTCCAACCCCAGAAAATATCGTAGGGTACCAAGATCCTTCGTGACAAACTGATGGCCCAAAAATGCTTTTGCCATCTCTACCTCCTGAGCATCATCTCCTGTAACCAGAATATCATCAACATATATCATGATGACAACCGTACCACTAGAAGTCTTCTGAATGAACAACGAGTGATCCGTATTTGATCTTTTGAATCCCTGTCGTTCAATTAGGTGGGAAAGCTTCTGGAACCACGCTCTTGGGCTCTGTTTAAGGCCATATATCGCCTTGTGAAGTCTACACACCATATGATTCTCCCCCTCAGCAGCAAACCCCGGTGGTTGCTGCATGTAGACTTCTTCCTGCAAATCACCATACAAGAATGCATTCTTGACATCAAGTTGAAATATGGACCAGTCACGTACCACAGCAACAGATAGAAGAATGCGAAAAGTAGAGTGACGATCCACTGGAGAGAAAGTACCCAAATAGTCCACACCATATGTTTGAATAAAGCCTCTCGCCGCTAGTCGTGCCTTGTACCGGGCAAGGCTCCCATCTGTGCGGTACTTCACTATGAATACCTATTTGCAGCTAACAATAAATGCACCGGATGGAGCAGTAACCAAGCTTCATGTACCCCTGGACTGTAAATCAGACATATTTCTTCTTCCATAGCCAACCGCCAGCAGTCAATTTTCATAGCATCCTGATAATTCCGTGGTATCTCCACGGAAGACAAAGCCGCAGCAAATCGCTGGAAGTCTCCTGTGAGACGGTGAAAGGAGACTTGGGAAGCAAGGGGATAAGACGCGCAAGTCTGTTTCTGCTTCCGAATAGCAATAGGGACATCAAGATCATCATCCACTGTACTCGATGGTGCACACTCCTCCTGCAAAGAAGAATCATGCACAAGCACACTATCCGACCCGTCGTTAGTAATAGCATATGAACATACCTGAGGCGTGATGGATGATTCACGTGCTGCCTGAGAAGGACCTGACCGACGTGTATAGAATTTAGGTAATGGCAGGATAGGTGGTTGTGGTGGTGGTGGTGGTGGCGTGACGACCGGGACAGGAATGGACAAATGTGGACTCAAGCTAGGAGGAGGAACATAGACGTCATCATTAGATGTGGAAGAGGCCAACCTGTCACCTGCAGGGGAGAAGTACATAACGGACTCAAAAAATGTAACATCAGCACTGACAAAATATTTCATGTTTACAGGGTCATAACAACGGTAACCCTTCTGAGCCCGAGAGTAACCCACAAAGACACACTTGACAGCTCTAGGTGAGAGTTTGTCAAGTATAGGAGACAAGTGGTGAACAAAAGCAACAGCACCAAAGACACGAGGGGTAAGAGAAATAATTCCTTCTCTGGAAAAATAACAGAAAGAGGAATTTTCTCACCGAGTACAGAGGACGGCATACGATTGACAAGGTAGCAAGCCGTAAGAACAGCATCCCCCCAAAAGGTGATAGGCGCACAACTCTGGAGATACAGGGTTCGAGTAATATCAACGAGATGACGATGTTTTCGCTCTTCCACTCCATTCTGTTGAGATGTGTAAGCACAGGTGGTTTGATGAATAATACCTTTGGGCGAAAAGAAATGGGAGAGGGAGTGAGTGCAGAATTCCAACGCATTTTCTGTACGAACATATATGACAGAAGAGGAAAAAACATTCTGCACTTCAAGATAAGATTTCTAATAGCATCCCATGCTTCAGATTTATTTTTAAAAGAAATACCCACGATACACGAGAGAAGTCATCAACTACTACAAGATAGAACATGTGTCCTTGATGATCAGGAACACGACTCGGACCCCAAATATCAACATGAAATAATTCAAAAGGAGAGCTACTGCTCCGACACTGACGACTAGGGAAGCTAGCTCGATGATGCTTTCCCAACTGACAGGCTTCACATCAAAACGACGAACTTGGAGAAATCTAAGGCAAAAGATGACGCATCTTTTGAAGCGGGAGGTGACCAAAGCGTAGATGCCAGGTGTACGGAGAGACTGATCCAGCTGAGTAGGAAAAGACGCCAGCATAAGAATTCCGGACCAGACGATAGAGACCATTCTGCTCAGAGCCACAGCCAATCACCCTGCCCGTTAGTATGTCCTGAAAAATAAGAGAAGATGGGCCAAATATAGCGCGACAATGCAAATCCTTCATAATCTGACTAATAGACAGTAGATTCATGGAAAACTCAGGAGCATGTAGAACATTCTGTAAATGCATGGACGGTGACAAGGTAGTCTCCCCCTGTCCAACGATGGGGGAATGAGTTCTATCAGCTATGAGCACTGAGCGTCCAGGTGGAATGTCTCTGTATGACTCGAGTCTATCTCTATCGCGGCAGAGATGATGGGTTGCGCTGGAGTCCATAATCCAATCTGAGAGATCATGACAGGATGTAAAAGCAGAAGTACTACCTGAGGTACAGGCGGCGGCTGAAGTAGTGGCAGATGCTGAAGCAACAACATCTGAAGAACCTCCTAGAGAATCTGTAGATGGTTGAGGCATAATATCGTGCAATCGCGCCACAAGCTCCTCAAACTGGTAATCTGAAGTGGATGCCGAAGAAGATGTAACATGCTCAGCTACTCGCGTTGATGCTAGAAACCCATGCTTAGAATAGCATGTATCCTCAGAGTGACTTGTGCGATGGCAGAAAGTGCATGATTGGCGAAAACGACCTCCTCTGCCACGAGGTCCACGTCCACAAAAGGAAGACTGACCACCACTCCCTCGCGACACAGCCATCGTCGAAGGTGGTGGAGTAGAAGTGCTAGAAGGAACAGAGATGCGGCTAAGCCTCCGGTAAACTTCCTCCATAGGAGGAATGGTAGCATCGGCAAGTATCTGAGATCGAGCTGCCTCATACTCAGGATCAAATGCTGCTAGCAGTACCCCCACCATGGTAG
This sequence comes from Ottelia alismoides, assembly GCA_037367405.1. Taxonomy (NCBI): domain Eukaryota; kingdom Viridiplantae; phylum Streptophyta; class Magnoliopsida; order Alismatales; family Hydrocharitaceae; genus Ottelia; species Ottelia alismoides. Next base: position 1,051,348 of record JAZKJV010002289.1, on the reverse strand, counting down.
CATTCCGGAAGGTCTTCTGCTACTCAGGGGTAGCCGTGAGGGGTATAGTGCTATAGAGTTTCTCAAACATCCCTCTCAGGGATGTATACAAAGAGTGAAGCGACCGCCCATTCTGCTTCATCGTGAAAATGTCATGCTGGAGCTGTAACATCTTGGTCCCATTCCGCACCTGTGAATATGTGGCGGCCAGAATATTCCACATCGCCTTAGCGGTGGGCTGATGGAGGACATCATTGGCAATCTCCATCGACAACTGTAACATCCGGGAATTTGCGTAAACCCGAACTCGTCCGATTTTGGGTCTAATGAACCCAAAAACGTTGTCGGTCAATACTAAACAACCTAAAACGATCAATTAATAATGAATCAAAAGTCGTTCGGACGAAATCGACCAAAAATCGGTCCCTTCGTAATGCGTGCCGTGAAAAGCCGCGACGCAAATTCGGAAACCGCGAAACGAATCGAGACCGTCATTAGATCCGATTTGACGATACAAGACCAACGGAATCGACCGTTCGTCAATCGGAGGTCGTTTGATATTTTAAATCCACAATATTTAATCTTAAACAAAAACCGTATCCGGAAATTTCGGGTATTCAAAACTCGACCGGAAGTATATCAATATTATACTCATATTGATCGTCGTTTAGAGACGGTCAAAACGAGATATTACTCGTCAAAATCCGACATCCGAGGTGCGCGTACGGTAGACTTTAAGTATACCAAATAAAGAGTTTTTTTAAAAAAATATATATATATATAATTTAAAATTCTGTAACAGTACAGACTACTGTACGGTTAAAAAAAATGGAATTTTTGGTTTTAAAAAAAAGGTTTATTAAACTAAAGATAATAGATGCTACAGTAAAACTGGGGCAGCAGGTAGTGTTCGGTGGGTTTGTTTGTTTTTTTATAAATATATATATATATGTTTTTTTTTCTTCCCTACAGCTGCACAGCTGCTGCAGCCCACACGTGGGGTCCTTCTCCTTTCCATTTGGCTATATCTCAAAGCCCCGTCGTCCTTATAAATACCACCATAAGAGACCCCCCTCTTTTCTCACAACTTTCCCTAAAATCTCCCAAAATTCTTCGAACTTTTCTTTCCAGCGGAAGGAACAAAGTCCCTCGAATTCTATTTCCATAAGATCTAAGAACTATTGTCGATTGTTGCTCCATAGTAGCAACCCTTGTTGTTCTGCGCAGTGGTTGTCCGAACAATTGTTGGAACCAACAATTTTAGCTACAGGTCATCCCTACAGGAAGAACTATTGCCTCCTCCAGTTGATCTCCTGGAAACTCCTGCAGGGAATACTTCCCTCCTAAGAAGTTGCATGCAATTTGATCCTTCAGATTCTGAAGGATATAAGGTACCATCCTTCTACCCCTCTCTTGCTGCCATACATGAGTATTTCAAAACTTTTTTTTCTATTCAAGTACAAGCATCTTCATTCAATTATGTCTTTTGGCTATTAAATGCATGAAGATATTATCTAATAGATTTTTAGTTAAACCTGATATTTAAGTTTTCAAGGAATTGTGTGAAAGATTTTGTTAAAAAGAGCCCATAATTGAGATCATGATCCTAAGGTTAACTGTTATTACTTTACATATAGCTTGTAAGCTGAAAGTATTAATAACAAGATAAATAATTCTGTAGCTTATAGGCATAATACTCATCAGATTGATTATATATATCATCATCAATACATAGATTTAGAGGAAATGTACTGTCTACCTTCAATCAATTTCTGTTTAAAAGGATAACATATGTTTCCTGTAGCTCTAATACAAATCTGGCACATTTTATTAGGAATCCGAATTTCTCGATAAATCGATAAGGAAACAAATATGTGAATAAGCAATATCAAAGATGTGTGAGTATGTACCAGCCACATTAATGTTACTTTAAGAAGGATTAAAGTCCCTAGCATCAATATGCTCTGCCACTAATACAATGGTCCAATCTATGCTAAATAAATTAGTTTCCATGTGACAATGCCATTTAAATTATATTGCTTTAAATAAGTAGCAAGGCCAGAATAGGAGTTGCAAAATGCAAATACTCCGGCATCTAATATATCCTACTACATCTAGAAGAGACAAAAGTTAATCAATATGTTGAAAAGAATGAATATATTTTAATTCTTTTACACCCTCTATCATTTTGCAGACGAAATACATTATTGAGAAATTTTGTAAGATTTCTATGTGATATTGATCCAAAAAGTTGTATGGCCGATAGGATTTTTCCAATTTATAACATGACTATTACTCCGAGCATTCTCCACATTAGATATATTAGATTAGTGGAAGGCATATACCCCTCTCAACAAATGTACAGTGTTGATTCTCTAATAACATACCCTTGCCCACATTCTAGTTGTCCTACAAGTTCCGAAAGCAAAGTTTTTCTGGATTAGGAAGTTTATTGGTAGTCAAAATATCAAATACTTTTATACACCAGAAACCTTGTGTTTATAACTATCTATGAAGCGATGCATTGGCCACCTTATCAAACAATTAAATTGTCCTCCACAACATCTCAATGGCGGTAATGAACATGATTTTTGTATCAAAGTCACAGTCATGAACATGGGCTTAGCCAATCTTAGGTATGATTACATCATCTTTGATAACATGTGACTAAAAGACTGATTATCATTTATAAAATCATTCTTTAAAATATACTCTACCAATTATCGATCACTAAAGAGAAAAGTTGTTATGAGATACCCAAATATGATAAGTTGACCGTAGTAGAGGTCAAGAAAGAATGGTAGTGGATCAATGATGCCATCCAATAATGCCGGTTATGGTGACTTCTACACCTAACCGTGCGAGGGCGCGGTGACCCTCAACTGGGCGGGAGAATAGGAAGCCCAGTTTGGGCAGTGGTCGCTTAATGCGCGGGTCTAGGATCCCAGTCTTTTACACGGTTTTACGCGAGCTCGCAGTGTTTTTACGCCTCTTTTACATGACCATTTTTTTTACCCACCCCATAATTATTGTATAATATATATAAAAAAATATGTGAAAGTACGAGGTATGGGTAAAGTATATATGTAATATATACACGCCCCCCTATACTTAGCTTGTGTTGTGTCCTCATGGCACTAGGTGACAAAAATCCATAGCTCGTACTAAGTACAAGTGGGTGAAAAGAAGAGAAGTGAGGAAAAAAAATGTGAATAATACACAATGGGCATCGGCCCCCCTATACTTAGGCTCTGGTCAGCCTAAGTATTGGAAAGAACACAAGAATGGGGGACCAATGAGAATGGGAAAGAATATACAAAAAGAAAATAAAAAGAAGAGAAGGAGTAAATCGGGTCACTCACCCCCCTATACTTAGGATCTAGTCATCCTAAGTATAGCCACAAAATGAAAACGATACGGAACTGGGGCGAGTGATGCGAATCATTAGGGAGGGAGGTGAATAAAGGAAGGAAAATATGTACAAGGAGGAGGGAGAATATACAAGGATCAAGAAGGTTTGTGACGGACCTTCTTGCGGGAGCGATGGGGTGGGTAGTATACACATGTGTCGCTGTCAGAATCGTCCTCCGAAGAATAATAGTGAGGTGTGGGGAACGTCCAACGGGGGTCGACACACGGCTGCTTGCTCAAATATGGCTTCAGATAAGCCGAACTAAGCTCACTCATGTAGATCACCTCATCCGGACCTGATGAGGACTCCTCAGAAAGTTCCTTCTCTGAAACATCGAAGGTAACCTTCTTAGTCGGTTTTCTAGAACCTGAAGCATCAAGAGGAAGAGGAGATTGATACGTCTTAAGGAGTTCAGGAGAACACCTCAAGGAATCAACACCCGTCTTCTTCTTACCAGATGACCGACTAGAGGATGGAGCAACCGATTTATCAAGATTGGTCAATTTGGTCCCAGTTGTCTCCTTTGGTGTATGTCTTGGATGTGGTGTGTGTGAGGTTCTAACCAGAGGTTCATCATCAGATGAGTCACCATATGCATTGTAATACTCCTGCAGGGTCAGCACACGTCTCTGATAAGGCACAGTGATCTCAGTTGGCTTGACATTGTTGGGTTCTTGTGTCGGATCATAGAAATGATCAAGGCAATCCACAAAGGTCATGTCCGACTCACTGATAGCTTCTGGTCTTGAGTCCTCTCTAGAAGCTGTCGTGGTGGTGGTGCAAGCAGTAGGCGGTGTGTGGTTGTAGGAAGTGTCTAAACCAATGGTTGTCTGGACAGTCGGTATCTCAGGTGTAGTAGAGAGATGGGACTCAACTGTCTCTCGAAGGTCGCGACTGTCTGCAACTTTACGGGTTACCTTGGAATATCGTGTGTCCTCAAAGATCGGGTGAGGTCGGAGTGCTCCCAATGCAGAGAAATCGATCTCCCGAGTCTCACAATCTATAGTTGCCTTAGCCAAGGCTAAGAACGGCTTCCCAAGAATGATCGGAGACTGGGTGAACTCTCCTCGGTGCTCAATGTCAATGATCATGAAGTCTATCTCCAGTAGAGCACCTTGAAAAGTGACCATGACTGAAATGGTTCCTCTCGACCGTTTAATGATCCGATCTGCCAACTGAATGATATCTCTTGACTTCTTGGCAGATCCGAGTTTGAGCTTGGCAAACACGGAGGTCGGGAGGATATTAATTGGTAAGTCATCATCGATTCTTGCATGGGTGAATGTGGTATCTTTGATTTCACAATCAAACCTAGGCAACCGCTTTACTCTGCGGCTCTTGGTTTTTCTCCCTATCATCAAAGATGTGGCCATAGACACTATATGTATCTCAGTCCTTGTTTTCTTATTGCCCGACCTTTTAGGCATCAATTTACTTCTCACAAATCTTTTAAGGTCGGGAAAGTGTTCAATGGCCATTATTAAGGGAAGCTCAAAAATCAACTTTCTATCCAATGCTTCCCTAACTGCAGGATCCAAACTTTTTAGATCTTTTCCTTTTTCAATTTTTATGGTATTTTTGGTATGTGAAGGAGGACTAGGAGAATGTACAGACTCTGGTTTGGAGGGAAAGTGGTTAGTAGAAGAGGGAGGTAGAAAGGACTCCAGCTGTACATGACTTGTGGTCAATCCGGTGTCTTCCAGGTTTTCAAGATCTAATCCGCAAAATCCATGATTCACATTCCTACCTGGACTCTTGATCGGTCTACAAATGTCATCCTCCAATAAGTTCTCATGACACATCATGAGAGAAGTTGACGCAATTGGAGGGTACTGCTGAGAACCCGGGCTCTTATACTCAACACACCTTGACTCGGGTGTGTAATACTGGGTTGAGTATGGCCCATATGTATGGCAATTGTTGGTCGGAGCCTCATCAGGCGGAGTTAGTAGACAGGGGGTCTGTAAATCAGTCGCATGAATCCAATCCCCTATATATGTCGGCTCTCCGAATGGGTGATATAAAGGTTGGTCAATGTGGTCTCTATCACTCAGGTCAATCAAGTCAGGAAGATCGTACATTGCAGGCCTCTCCATTCGGTTTGTCTGGTTGACCATGTTGTACCCTAAGGTTAAGTCGGGATGTGTGTATGGCAATTGTTGTTCTGTCCCAACTCGAGGTGAAAGTGAGGTATGTGGGGTCAACTGATTATGCCAATCATTCATCTCAGCAGTCGCTTGCTCTTTGATTTGTTCCTTGATTCCAGCAAGCGGACGAGAATATAGTGAGTCAATCCAAGGTGGTTGTGGGTCAGGGGTGCAAGATGGTGGGGTAGGTGAGAAGGACGAAGAAGTGCGGAAGTCAGTCGGAGTTCTGACTTCGCGGTTGGGGTGTGGGTATGAAGAGGAAGGAGAGGGTGGAGATGATCGAAATATGGTCGAAGAAGAATGACGTGGATATGATGACCAATATTCTGACATCTTGGAGGGAAAATGGGAGAATGAAGCAGATCGAGGAAGAAAGCGTGCAAGTGCACCGAATAACACACAAAACAAACAAACACAAGAGCAAACCCTGAGTTCACCTACTCAACACAGTGATGGTCGCAAAAGTCCGACCGTTTATCTTTTCAGTTTTAATTAGGTGATAAATTAAGATATCAATCCAATTACGCAAGGCTCAAAGTAGGTTTTGGACACTATCCTAGGGATGCGTCCTCACCTCTCAACAATCACAATTAGCCAAGCATACAATGAGGGTTTTGCTCTCCCAAAACAAGTGTTAGTTTTAATCAGTTTTTTTTTGTCAACTCTGATTAGCAGTCCCGGTTTTAGGTTTGGTTATCACTTGATTAGTCCACCAAACAAAGCACGCCTAACGATCAGTCCCGATTTCCTTTTAACCTAAGTTTCAAAAACCAAGGGGAGGGAGTCGAGAAAAACCGATGCAAATGATGAAATCAATGATGCATGCCCAGTTCAGAAGACTTACAGTGATCCTCGCGCTCTACATGCGGGATGCAAGGCAGAATTGAAATTTTATACTATATGAATGCAAACGAGAAACCGTTCCTAGACAAGCAGTTCTATTAGCGAGTGATGAACAAGTTAAATTTGACTAATAGTCCAGCGGTCTAAGTGCGTCTCGTTAAATGTGATGTGTGGTCCTAAATATTACGAGCACAAGCAATCAAGATAATCTAATAAAATGCTCTAAGAGCCGCGAGTGCAAGTCCTATTCTACGTCAAGCAACCACACGACCACGAGCGGGTCCAAAGTCCAGTCCGGATACAAACGCGAGCTCTCAAACAAGAGCCGCTGGAAAGAGCGAATTACCAAAGTTATTACAACACAATAATTACAAAAAATGAAAAAGAAATGCTCTCGAAAATAAATTAATTCTCCTCGCTCTTCAGCAGTCGACGCGCGTCGCGACCGTCAACCTCCGATGCACTCCAAGTCCACCGGGCCCTCGCAAGGAAAATAAAATTTATGTTAGAGAGATAAATAAAAATATATACAAAAATATGAAGAGAAATAATTGCAAAAAATGGAATAAATACAAGGTGGCTCGGGGGTCAGACTACCCGAGTAAATGGAAAACTAAATCCAAATTTTTAAACTAATCCCTAAGCCGTTTGCCTCCCCGGCAACGGCACCATCTGACGAGTCGCTAGATACGGTATTTAATTCGGCTTCGTTGTAGCACGTGTACTTAGCGATTCGGTCAGAACCGCGAGAAGATCTCCGTGAAGAGTGTCTCGGCTTAATTTATATCCCGGGCAAGTCCGGGGTCGAACTCAGGGAGGCAAAGGAACAACTTTAGGGTTAATTTACAAATTTAAGATCTAGATATCCAATGCGGTTTTTTTTAGATTTTTTTATGCAAGTAGAATGCCAAAAAAACAAAATGCGGGTGAATTACAACACTAAGAAAACATACAACAAGGCCAAATTAATTTTAATAGAAAAGAAGTCCAAATTAGCCAATTCGTATTTTTCCTAGAGTCCTAATCCAGTGGGGAACATAAAACACATTTTTTTGGAATTTTAGGGGTTAAAATGCAATAAATAAAAATGCACACTTTTTATGGGTTTTTTCGCAATTTATCATACATACAGTAAGCAAAAATTATGAAAAAATTACTGGAACTAAAATATGATGCAAGGAAGCTACAGTAATATTTTTGGAATTTTTTGATAAAATATGAATTTTTTATGAATTTTTTAGTGAAAACAGAGTGATAGTGAGTAATTAATTTTTATTGAATCCACGTTATCAAATTAATCAACTTGCAAATTATCTCAAGTAGATATTTAGATGAGCAATCTAGGAGACTTGAAATTTCGTGAAAAAGATATCTGTGGATTTAATTAAAAATCAAAAACTAAAATCACTCTACAATTTATTTAAGGCACAAGACAACTCCATTTTAGATGAAATTTGGACAGTAATTACATCACATATCAAGGCATCACATATAATTTTTGTGAAATTTTTAGAGCAACCGTTTGTGAGATATTAATTTAATGGCATAGAATGGGTAAACTATGTAAAATTTCAGTTAAACAATTATAATTAATTACCCATGTAACATAAAAATATAAATAAACAATCACATGACAGAGGATAAGTTGCTCAACATAAAACCATTTTTTTATTAAATAAAAAGATGCAAGATTGATGTCCAAATTAAGGTCAAACACAGGGGTGTCTTTGCAAACTAGAAATTAAGAATTACAACAGAAAACATGAACAGGGACTGAAATGTAATTACAAAAACTTAACAAAAACTTTATATAATTTTTACATTAAAAAAAATAAAGGGTTACCTTCTTCCTCCTTGCACGATGGGGGATGAACCCAACACCTGGGCGCGGGCGGCGCCGCCCACGCGCGGCGTGGCGGAGGAGGCTTGCGGCGGTGGCGGAGAAGAGGTGCGGCGAGGGGTCGGCGGCGCTCTGGCGGAGGCGGGCGGCGAGGCGCTGTCGGTGGTGGCCGCTGGAGGATGAGGGGGGGAGCGACGGTGGGATGGCGGGGCCACGCGCGGGTGGCTGCGGAGGAGGCGCGCGGCCGGAGAGGGAGCGGCACGGCCGCGAGGTGGAGGCGGCGCGCCGGTGCGGCGGCCGCGCGGTGGAGGCGGCTGGGCTAGAGAGGGGGCGGCGGCGGTGGGCGGCACCCCCACCGCTGCTGCGTTATGCGTTTTTTTTTTTATTTTTTTTAAATTTTTTTTTTGCTGTAATGAAAAAAGGATCTTTTTGTTGTTTAATATTTTTTATTTTTTTTTTAAAATTTCTTTAGACAGGAAATAAAAACACAAACATATGGGAAAAAAATATGATGATGATGGTTATGAAGATGAAGATGGAGATGAAATAAAATGGAAAAAAAATGCTATGATGATGGTGCTGTAATAAAAGGACTTTTTTTGTTTAAAATTTTTTATTTTTTTTAATTTTGTTTAAAACAAGGAATGAACATGATGGGAAAAAAAATGATGAGGTGGGTGGGTGGTGGTGATGATGATAGACTAAACAAATGGGGAAGAAAAAAAATGGTGTGATAAAACAACAAAGAAATAAAATATTAGATAAGATAAGAAAACAAGAGGATGATGAGGACTACTTACCTGGTCTTCGCCGGATTGGCGGAGCAGCTACGCTGGACTCCTGTCGTCGCCTCGATCCGATTGGCGAAATGAAAATCGGAAAAGCTCCACGAGCTCGACGGGGAACTCGTGATGCGAAGCGGAGCTCCGCGGATCTCACCTGAAGGAGGTCGTCGCTTGAGGACGATGCTTCGCCGCTGTCACCAACAAAACACTCCAAGCTCTCTCCTTATTCTATAAGAATGGTGGATGGGGAAAAAATGTGGATGTGGAGATGATTATAAAGAGATGAGAAAGAGAGGTTAGAATGGTGGTGGTGTTGAATGGGAAGTTGTATTATTGGTGGAGTTGAATGGGAGGTTGGTGGAAGAATATGGAGTGGAATGGGAGTTATTAAAAATGATGGAGTTGAATAGAAGTTGGTGGTAGAGAAGTTATTGTAGAGAATAGGAAAAAATAAATACATAAATAATGATATAAAGTATGCTACTTTAAATACAACAAAAATAAAGAGGGAAAAAAATAGTGGTGAATTTACAAATAAATACATACAACATGTACAATTTTTGTTTACTTTTCTAATTTGTATTTTTTTTCTTTTTAATAAGAGATATTTACAGCGGAAAAATACTATAAAATAATATAATTAAAATACAACACAATCATGATATTTTTGTATTTTTAGCAATTATGAAAGATACAATAAAAATTAAAGAAAGAATGAATATATACAAGGTATACAATGTACATCTAGGTCCCAAAACCCAACTTTTGCAAACGAGCTCCGATTTTAATGAAACCACTTCCGTTGGATAGATAATTTTCTAACTTGAACTTTAAAAGTGAGTTTGGTGAATTTGGAGTTCATACGGAGCGGGAATTTAGCTTGGAAGTTGGTCTTTACGGCTTTTTCCCATTGGGATCTAGGAGCATTTATTTAAGGTAAAATTTGTTTTGTATTTTTGTATTTTTATATACATTATTATAAACAAGTTAGAGAAAGAATTAGGCAAAAAGGAGTTGAAATGAAATTATTAAAAATAAATGAAGTTTTGGGCTATTTACAGGTATACAACTCCTTTATTTTTGCGGCTTTTTATGTGTAATTTATTTTGTACAATCTAATATACAATAATTAATGTATTTTATTTACAAGAGTCATTTTGTTAGTTTATTGATTTTATGGACATTTATTAGGGAATTTACTCGGGGATTTTGCTAAGATCAAGATATTAAGATGATGAATCGCGGATTCATCAGGATCCTGACTTTAGACCAGTTCCGCTGACCCTGTTTTTAGGATACCCAGGCGGGGGATCCTTGGTTTTCAGTTTTACGTACGAGCTCGTTCGCCTGTACTAGTCAGGCAGGTTTTCTAGAGCGACTTTTCTAGGGAGTCTCTCTCACCCGTCTCAGTGGCGTAGTTGGGGAGTAGACCTATCCCTCTATTGGACCGCGCTTCCAATTAGAGGGCGAGACGGAAGAGCCATTTGCAGGCTTCTTCACCGCTTGAGTTACTTCGCCAAACAGACTTGGCGATTCTATATCTAGATCATCCATATCTACATCTACAACATCTGGAGCTATATCTGAAACATTGAAGTTGAGAATTTGAGAAGTTATGATCAAAAGACCATTCTCTCTACCCAAGAATTTAAATAAATTAATAGATCTCTACAATCTCAACTTTTCCATTTTTCACTCACCAACATGATCTCTAAAGAAATATATATATGCATTCACACTCATACACTCATGATTACGCAACTGCTATATAAATATGTTACATATGGGTAATGCCGGGATCTGGGGAAATCATTAGAAACGCATTACAAACAAACCCCTTTCTACTTACGCAAGTAGATGTAAATTTTACTGGTACCACCTTTCTACTTGCCTGCTTTTGTACATATTAAATGTCAAGTGATTTTTATAAATTTTAGGGAGGTACCAGCAATGGCTGACGCCTTTTCTTTCCTATTTTGTGTGTGGCAGGCAAACAGCCTGCAGCTCAGTAGATACATGCTTCCAGGAGATAGAGTTTATACCCGACGGTATGAAATACTTTGCCTCAGTTTTTGTTCAGATAATGATGTAAATGTTATCTCTTTTGTATCACACTTTGGGATATATGTTGTAAATGGAAGATCATTGTACATGTTGAAAACTGATATGAATATTAATGAAAAGAATTTTGGTGCCATATTGTCTCTTGTACTTGTGGTCATGTGTGATGGAAATGAATGTCAAATTTGCGCGAAAAATTTTCCCTGCTTTTCTACAACTCTGCGATCAATGTAATGAAATATTGCGAAATACGCGTAAACGGGTACCCGGATCCTGAGGGGTTCACAACAACGTGCCCGATAGCCAAACCTTAGCATATGAATCATCAGCCTCCCATGAGGCATAAATCCCAGTCTTCTCTGTCGGCTCTTCCTCGATAAGAATATGCTTCTTACCGTTCGACTTCATGAGACTCATGAAGTCGAACGGTAAGAATATGCATCGCCCAGAGCTCATAGTCCGTCTCATCCATCTTGACTATTGGCGCTGGACCTTTGAATGTGCCTATAAAGGGCATATCGACTTTGTTTTCTGACATGTCACCGGAAACAAAGAACTAGGGATTGTAGAGAGAAACAAGTGTCTACATAAACTTGATAGGATTTGAGTGCATATGTAGCCGACGGAAGAAGGGGCGTCGGCGTCGAAGGGTAGGGGACCCGACGGTGGAGGTCCCCTATGTTGGAGAGGGGGTCGGCGGCGGAGAGCCGGCGGTGGAGGGTCGGCGATGGGGGGGGCGGCGGCGGCGGGAGAAGGGGAGGAGCGGAGTGGCGGTGGCGGTGCCCTAAGGTGAGGGGCGGCGGCGGTAGTGCCGAGAAATGGAGGGAGAGAGAGGGGCGACGGTGATAGGGTTTTAGGGTTAGGGTTAGGGCTTTGGCTCTGATACCATGTTGGTGGAAATGAGCAATCTGTTTATTTCATAGAACCCTAGGCTCTCTTATATAGAGAAGACCCATGAGTAAATTACATAAGAGGTTATCGGTAAAATAAAAATAGAGAAAATGATACACCGACTACATAATATTCTCTACATCCTAAAAGGGGCACTCCTTTCTCTTTACAATAACCTAATGAATCTCAATATCCTTTACCACTAAGGATTTTGGGTGCATTGCGTTTGTTCACAACTTCTATACAGTTGACAAATTGTCACCTATAGCCATCGAGTGTGTCGTTCTTGGGTACTCGCGTACTTAGAAAGCTTATCGATGCTATGATCCTGTCGAACGTCGATACTATATCTCTGTGGAAGCTACTTTCTTGGAGCAGACTAGCTTCTTTATATAGACTGTGGGTGACATCCCTTTTGGATCTACCATCGATCGTCTATAAACGCGAGCACTCCACTGCACATGCTTTTGTACCTTTGCTTGTTTTTTATAAGATGGTATGTCCTCTTCAAGTGCCCCCACCATTACTGCCCCGGATGTTCCTAAGGAGCTTCTTATAGCTCTCCGCAAACAAAAAAAGCAATGTACTTTTCACTATATGTCATATTTTACTTCTACTAATGGTCTATCTATGACAAGAGGTTTGCATATGCCCTAATGGCTACTATTGTTCTTCGAAATCATCATAGTGTATTGCAGGACCATGGCTGGCAACAAGCCATGTACGAGGAGATAAATGCCCTTACCTCACGGGGAAAATCGGATCTCGTGTCGTGCCCTCTGGAAGTTCATCATGTTGCATTACCTCATGGGTCATTGATAGATTGAAAGACATATTAGTTGCAAAAGGCTTCGCGAAAACCTATGGGGTTAATTACTTTAAGACCTTCTCTCTAGTTGCCATAATATGGTCCATGCGCACCACTCTTTCTGTTGTTGCTTATAAGGACCGATCTATTTTTCAACATGATGTAAAGAACGCCTTCCTTTATGGTGACCTCGAGGAGGAGGTTTATATGATGCAGCCTCCTGGTTACGTAGTCGAGGGTAGGGATGTTCGTGGGGTGAAAACCCGCTCCATTTGGAGTTAACCCGATCCGATCCATGATATTGAATCAACGGGTCAACCCGCTCCAATCAAAATGGTTATCCATTAGATTGGATATCCATTGGATATCGGATTACCCATGAGTATCCCTGGATCCAAAAGAATTAGATGCAAGCCAAATAAAATTTGTTAAAGCTTCCAAAATAGGCTTTCGTGTTAAAATGTAAATGACAAAAAAAATCAAACACTACAAATTTTCCAATCATATTTTAAAATTTAAATGTCCAGAGTCAAAATATGTATGAAATAAATGAATATGCCAGATGGCACATGGATATATCAATTCGACACTTACATATCGATATAGAACGGGACAATTTCATATCGATATTCGAGGTGTCGTTTTGGCACAGACTTCTATTTCAACATTCCCAATGTTCAAACATAAAATTTCTCTTAATTGTGAATTCTACGTTCCTGTTTACCCAACTATGATTAAATTAGTGATTTTTTTAAAATCCTTTTCTTCAAATAAGGAATGTATTAATGTGGCTTGAATGAAAAGAAAGGTAATTCCTTATAAAACATGGGAAACAAAGCAGTGGACGAAGGATCCCCACCCCACCCAAACGTCGTTGTCGAAACATGCACTATTGTCGATTGCTTGCAGGTCGGATATGGTGACGGATCTGACACAAATCTTAACCGTTTTGAGCTGCGCCTAAGATACACCTACCTTTATCTTGATAGAGCCAACTGGAACACCTGACAACTTTAATATAAACGGAAATGGATATATATGCATCTATTTTATAAAGATTGACACCGTCTCAGTATCCTTAGAATAAATATGAATATATATATATAATTTGGATATCTTTATAAAGATTGACACCGTCTAAGTATCCTTAGGGCATGTTCGGTACAAGCATAAGGCTCCGGAATAGAGGAGAATAAGGGGCCATTTTCCTCCCAACACGGTTCCCCGTGGTACGACTATTCCCCATTATTTCATCTTATTTCACTCTTATTCCTATCTTTATCCCACCTTACCTACCTTTATTTCACCTTATTCTCCTTATTCCTATCCTCCAGCCGAACAAAGAATAGACCCTTATTCTCCTTATTCCCAATCCTTATTCATGCTTATTTTCGAACCGAACGGGCCCTTAGAATAAATACGAATATATATATATCATTTGGATATCTGTAAAAATCTGTATCCATAAATCTGTCCATATATATATAATATTTGGTATGATTTTTGTGATATAAAGACATTTAACATAAAGTATTTCTAATATTATACGTAAGCTCATTAGTATCTGATTTACATCCATATCTATATTTTAAAGATATGGTACCATTATAGATTTTATATCCGTCAATATATCTATATGCATCTCTATTTGTATTAAAAAACGGATAAGAATATGGAAACACCTATACCCATATCCGTATTCGTCCGTTTGCATTCCTAATGAATACCACCTAGGTAGACACATAAGCATCGTCCAGGTTAGAGGAGTTATGAGATAGGTTGATCCATGGTTATCCGCGGACTACTGGATCGGAGACCCGTATGTCACGGGTCAAATAGAGTTGGATAACCGATCCGATGTGATTCTTTGGATACCAATTGGTTTAGGGTCGATCTATACGGATCGGGTTGAATAACCGTGAAATCAGTGAACCATGCACAACCCTAGTCGAGGGGGAGTGTGTATGTTGATTACATAAGCCATCTATGACCTAAAGCAGAGCCCTAGGGCATGGTTTGATATATTTACTACTGAGATCAACACTCTTGGATTTCAGAGAACGACATCTGGCTATTCTATCTTTGTCAGACGACGGTCTACTGGCACCATTATACTTGATGTCTATGTTGATGATATAGTTTTCACTGGAGACGACGAAGCTGGAAATTCGGAGACCAAGACCTTCCTCCAGAAGGTCTTTGTCACGAAGTATCTTGGCAACTCTATTAGTTTCTTGGCATTGAGGTGATAAGCACTACATAGGGGCTCCATCTCTCACAGAGTAAGTATTGCCTTGACATTCTAAGTAAGGCTGGACTACTTGGATGCAAACCATATGGCATCCCTGTTAGAAGAAAGGAGTCTTTGTTATATCTCATAGAATAACCCTAGGCTCTCTTATATAGGGAGAGGCCTTGAGGGTAAATTACATGGACGTCTAAATAAAAGAGAGAAATAGCAACAAGATACGAAAACAATTATTAATACTAGAAACTCTCTCTACACTCCCACTCAAGGTGGAGCATAGATGTCGATCATGCTCAGCTTGGATGAACATCTCTGAAAAGGTCCTCTGAGCAATGGCTTCGTGAATACATCAGCCGTTTGATCTCCTGAGCTAACATGGGCCGTGGATATCAATCCTCTCCGGATCAGGTCCCTGGTGTAATGGCAGTCAACTTCAATATGCTTGGTCCTCTCATGAAAGCTGGATTGTTGGCAATGAACAATGCTGCCTGATTGTCACACTGAAGCTTCATAGGTAGAGATACAGCTACATGTAAATCTTCTAAAACGGAGCGAACCCACATCATTTCCGTGCTGGCTTGGGCCATTGCCCTGTATTCGGATTCCGCACTAGATCTTGCCACCACCGTTTGTTTCTTGCTTTTCCAAGACACCAGAGAGCCTCCAACAAAAACTACAAACCCTTAGGTTGATTTTCTATCCTTAGGGCATCCTGCATAATCTGTGTCTGCATACGCTGAGATGGATAAGTCTGCGCCCTTTCTGAATAGTAGCCCTAACCCTGGAGAAGACTTCAGATACCTCAGTATCATGTGTATAGCATCCATGTGAACCTGTCTTGGTTGCTCCATAAACTGACTCACCCGGCTAACTGCAAATGCAATGTCTGGACGGGTTATAGTAATGTAGAGGAGTTTTCCCACCATCTCTCTATATCTCCTCTTATCCACTTCATCAGTATCATCATCATATAACTTCATGCTGGGGTCCATGGGGATGCTTGATGGTTTGCACCCATCCATACCAGTCTCAACCAGAAAATCTGTAATGTACTTCCGTTGTGTCGTCACCAAACCATGTGCATTCCTTGCAAATTCCAACCCCAGAAAATATCTTAGGGTTCCAAGATCCTTTGTAACAAACTGACGACCTAGGAATGCCTTCGCCCTCGCTATGCCCTGAACATCGTCTCCTGTAATAAGAATATCATCCACATAGACCATTATGACAACCGTACCTGCCGAGGACTTCTGGACGAACAACGAGTGATCAGCATTGGACCTCTTGAATCCCTGGTGCTCAATTAGATTAAACAGCTTCTGGAACCACGCTCGTGGACTCTGTTTGAGGCCATATATCGCCTTGTGAAGTCTACAGACCATATGCTTCTCCCCCTCAGCAATAAACCCAGGTGGCTGCTGCATGTAGATTTCCTCCTGTAAGTCCCCGTACAGAAAAGCATTCTTGACATCTAGCTGAGAAATGCTCCAATCACGAACCACTGCAACAGACAGGAGAATACGGAGAGTCGAGTGTCTCGCCACTGGAGAGAATGTATCCATGTAGTCAACGCCATATGTTTGGGTAAATCCACGGGCGATCAAGCGTGCTTTGTACCTATCCAACGTGCCATCTGCATGATATTTGACTGTGAAGACCCATTTGCAGCTCACAACGGATGCATCAGGAGGTGCAGGGACCAAAGACCATGTGCCACGGGACTGCAAGGCCCCCATTTCTTCTTCCATAGCTAATCTCCAGCACTCACTCTTCAAGGCTTCCTGGTATGTCCGTGGTATGGCCACGGAAGACAATGTTGTGGCAAACTTCTGGAAATCACCTGTGAGTCGGTGGAAGGAAACCTGTGAAGCAAATGGATAGGAAGCACATTGCCGTATCTGTTTCCGAATAGCAATCAGAACATCAAGATCATCATCTGTGTCCACCTGTAATGAGTCATTCTGCATATGTACTGAACCTGACCCGTTAGTAGTAGCATCATCTGAACATACCTGGGACGTAGTGATTGGTTGATCTGTCGTCTGAGCAGGACCTGGCCGACGCGTATAATGGTTAGGAAACGGTGATATGATTTGTTGTGGAATGGGTGGAGGTGGGGGTGGTGGTAGTGGTGGTACTGGCGTAGGCACTGACACAGGAGCCGACTCAGGTGGACAGGAAGTAGGTGGTGGTGGAACATAAATATCATCAGTGGCGGTGGATGGTACCATTCTGTCCCCAGCTGGCGAGAAATACATAACTGACTCGAAGAAGGTGACATCCGCACTAACAAAGTACCTGTTGGTTGTAGGATCAAAACACCGGTATCCCTTCTGGGTTCTGGAATAACCAACAAAGACGCACTTGACACCAACAAAAACGCACTTGACGCACATGTTGGTGGTGGGGGGTGCGGCTGGAAGCCGCTGGGACTGGCGGCGGCAAGGGGCCGCTCGGAGGGGCGCCGGGAGCCGCTGGGGGGGTGCGGCTGGATGTGCTGGGAGCCCTAAGGCGGCTCGACGAGAGAAGGAGGGAGGGGCGGCGGGTGGGGAAGGGAGGGGCGACGGGTAGAGAGCCCTAGGGCGGCTCTGATACCATGTTAGAAGAAAGGAGTCTTTGTTATATCTCATAGAATAACCCTAGGCTCTCTTATATAGAGGCCTTGAGGGTAAATTACATGGACGTCTAAATAAAAGAGAGAAATAGCAACAAGATACGAAAACAACTATTAATACTAGAAACTCTCTCTACAATCCCTGCAGAAATGAAGGAACATTCCATATCTATTGATCAGGCATTTGAGGATACTACACGGTATAGAATTCTAGTGGATAAACTTCTCTATCTCATTATTACTAGGCTAGATATATCATATGTTGTGAGCAGAGCCAGCCAGCACATGGAGAGACCACTTTACAGTAATTGGTAGGATGTTCTTCTGATTCTTTTATACTTGAAGGAATCTCCTAGATGTGGACTCTCATATAGGGTCAATGGTCAACTAATGTCTACACCTTTACTGATGTTGACTATATCAGCTCGCCTGAGGACTGCCACTCCCCTGCAGGCTAGATCATGCTCGTTGGGAGCAACTTAGTTACTTGGTAAAGCAAGAAGTAGACAATGGTTTCCAGATCAAGTACAGAGGCAGAACATAGGGAAATGGTCCAAGCCATCTATGAGATCACATTGCTCGTCTCCTTTTACAGAAACTTGGACTTTCAATTGCCACTCCCCTACCTTTATATTGTTACAACAAGTATGCTACATGCATCGCTACCAATCCTGTATTCCATGAGCGGACCAAACACATTGAGGTTGACTATCACTTCATTCGTGATGCAGTATGAGGAGAAAAGATAATCATTCTACACATCTCTACTGATCTTCAGCTTGCAGACATCTTCACGAATGCACTACAAAGAAGCATTTCTCGTGTTTGTTTTCCAAGTTGGGCGTGATCGACAGATATGCTCCAAAATGAGGGGAAGTGTTAGACTTACTGTATTTTATATTTTATTTGGGTCATGTAATGCTTCGGGGTTATATATGTATTTTTTTCGTTCTTTGCTCTCTAAGGTTTCTCTCTATATAAGAGACCATAGACTTGTGGAATAAACAACGATTCATTCTCTTCTCCACATACACCAAGAGACATAACTTGGTTATGCCTACTCATATCATATATGTTAAAATACAAAAAGGTGGACAAATGGTGTACCATTTGGCGATGGATGGAGAAGGTGCATAGCAAGAAGGTGGAGAGAGAAAAGGTGGATGGCTAGATAGAGAAGAGAATAAAGATGGGTGGAGAGCGATGTCGAGGAGGAGAAACGAATGGCAAGAGAGTGAGCGAATGTGTTCCCTCTGGTACTCGTGCTCATCTCATCTGGAAATCGATTACTGGCGTGTTAAGATCGAATGAAGGATCAGTCTTCTCCGGCAGGTGTTTCAAGTGTGCTGACAAGGGTTACCATTCATCTGTTGTAGGTGTTTGAAGTGTGCTGATAAGGGTCACCATTCAAGTGTGCTGACAACGGTCACCATTCAAGTGTACTGACAAGGGTTACCATTCTTCTCTGGTAGGTGTTTCAAGTGTGCTGACAAGGATCAGTCTTCTCCGGCAGGTGTCTCATTGTAGGGCTCTTACGATCTTTTTGGAGTCCAGGTAATGTATCTTGTAATTTTCATTTTTTAATTAATATAATGTTCTCGTGGTGACTCCTATCTCGGGAGTTCACCCTCTTTCCCATCAAAAAAAAGGTCACCATTCATCTTTTTGCCGTAATGCGGTAAGATGCTTCGCTTGTGGTGGTTTCAGATATCATCATTGATGTGGCTCAGCTGCCCGAGAAACGAGAATCGTGATAGAGATCATGATGTCATGTCAAGAACTTCACGATCATGACATGAGTATTGGGAGATCGAATCTAGACGGGTGTTGGTGGGAGTCTACTCGAGAAACATTGATTGCATTTATATGGCATAGAAGACATCGATCGCAAGATTGGGTCATCTTGTGATGGTGAGGGCGACTCGTTGGTTTGCACAAGAGGTCTGGCGGTGGATGAGGTTTGGAAACTCCTGCAGCCAATAAGCTCAGGCACTGAGGATATACGGGTTCAGTGGCGTCGCCCAACGTCGAGAGATGGTGCTCCTCAGGAGCTTTCCTACTTAACTCTTCTCCTCAAGGGCATTCTGCCTCGTGCAAAGGACTCGAAAACCCTCGCCAGGTTGATGGAAGCATGGCCTCAAATTTCAGCGAAATTCGGTCGAATTTCTGTCGAATATTGATATCCAGTCAAAATCGAAATTCGACCGAAATGACCGAAATATGGGAGTTCTAGTACAAAAAATTACCGAAATGGTCGAAATTTCGATCGAAATTTGACCGAAATTCCATCGAAATTCTGTTTTGGTCGTCACCGAAATGGTGACCAAAACTGACATTTAAAGCCTTGGATGGAAGAACATGGCAGCCTTATCTCAGTGATTTCCAATGGCCTATCCAATGGATCGGAGCTCCATGTAATGATCAAAATCACCCTCGGGGGTCCGTTCTTGCCTCGAAAGTGAGGATGCCTATTGGTAAGGCAAACTTCTAGGTCGAGGAGGAAGAGGCCTACTCCAGGGAGGTGGAGGATGTGTTGCGGATAGTTGCTTCGGAGGAGGTTGGCGGCAGCAGTGGTGGAGGCGGCGGGCGAGCGATGATCGGGCCTCCGATGGTAGCGCAAAGGTTGTGACGGTTAGGTTTCCCCATGCGCCCTTCTCAAGAACCTAACCATTGCCTTTTCGAAGGATCTCGAATGAGTTTCCTTGTGCCCCAAGCTTTGCGGAAAGTGAAGACCCCTTCCTTGGGCTTTTCGGTCCTCCAAGGGGTTATTTTGGATCATGGTGCTCTTATTAATATCAAACCCCCTACTTCGAATATTCAGAGCACTCGGACACCCGAAATGTCGCATCGGATCAGGGTCTCCTGGCGACGTTGTCCCCGGATCGAGCATTTTCAGTGGCAACCCTACATGGTTTGTTCACGAAACCTCTACTTCCATCTCAGGCTCCTTGCTCAGCATCGCCCTCCCTGTTCTCAGATGGGAGATCCACCCCCCTGCCTCTCAAGGTCGGTTCCATGCTAGGCAGCAGGTTTCTGGGGATTGGGGATGGGTTGCGGGCCCCAGGTGGGGCTCTGGAGATGCAGGATATCCTGAGGAAGGAGTCTCTGGTGGACTTGGTGACCTCCACAAAGGCTCATTCTTCATCTTGCTCCCACCGCATTTTGGTATCTCACCGGTTTGAAAGAAGTTACTCCGGAAATTCCAAGGAGCAAAGAAGGAAACTATGTTTAACTTGGTATGGAACTCTAAAATCTCTGAGGGCTGGAAATGGGATCTCGCCCTCGAGCAAGGGAGTGGAGGTAAGGGGAAATCCTAGTCACAGTGTCTTGTGGGGGGTAGACGTACCCCAGCTGGAGGGAACCTTACAGATGAGTTCGAAGTCAGATCCTCATACATGATACAAGAAATGAAGCCCTAGATGGGGAGCTGACAACTTGCCTAGGGGTTATTCCATCACCTGAGACAAAGAAAGTTTCCTCATGAACGTCTTATCCTTTTTGTGGAAGGTGGGAGGGAAGAGGTTGGAGGCATAGCCCTCGCATTACAGGTCTTAGGAGAGAAGTCGGGTCTGGAATTGAATCATAGCAAGTTAATTGTTGTTTCGTTCGTCATGTCGGAGCCTGAGGCGCTTGCTTGCAGTTTGATGCTGGCCACAGACTGTGACTCCCTTCCTATTCGTTACCTTGGGCTCCCTCTCATGGCTGGCAGGGTCAACTTGTCGGATTGTCTTTCGGTGGTGGAAAAGGTGGAGAGGAAACTGACTGGTTGGAAAGCTTCTCTTTTGTCGAGGGGTGGGCGCTTGGTGTTGGTGAAGGCGGTTCTTTCCAACATGCCAGTGTTCTTCTTTTCGTCCCGCCTCCTCCCGGCGGGCATCAGGAGGCGCTTTGAACGATTGATGCGTAAGTTACTTTGGAGCAGTTCTGGGTAGGAAAGACAGGGTATGCATTTGGTGGATTGGGAGACCATTATGCTACCTAAAAAGAGTGGTGGGCTTGGGATAAAAAAACTTGGAGAGCTTCAATGAGGCCCTTTTGCTGAAATGGGTGGGTAGAATTTGGGGCAAGGACGAGAGCATTTGTTGTACTCTAATCCGGAGCATTTATGATGTTTCTCTAGTCAGGCCCGGGCTTATTCGTCGGGGGCCCAATCACTTGGCTTTTTGGAAGGGGATCCTGAAGATCCTGCCTCGTTTTAATGACCTCTTCGGACATGAGGTAGGGGATGGTGAATCCTTAGGTTTTTGGATGGATGACTGGACAGGGAACGGCATGCTTACCAGTCATTTTCCTCGTTTACTTGTTTTGGCTGACAATTCTGTAGCTCAGGTTGGTGATTGTTGGATCAATGGAAATTGGATGCCGACTTTCAGAACATCATTCTCTGACCAATGCTTGGAGGAGTTTCTCTGCTTATTGGACTCGTTGGGCAGGCTGGCAGGCCTTCCTCTTGCCCTGATCATTGGGTGAGGAAGGACGGGGTTTTCTCCGTCCGGAAAGCCTACAGTGCCATTTGTAGACCGCCACCCGCCCTCTCAGTTGATATGATCTGAGACTGCAACTTTGTTTGGTCGCTTGGTCTCCCGGAGAGGATTGGTTTCTTCATGTGGTTGTTTCGTAGGAAGTGCACCATGATGAGGGATCGTTGTGCTAAGATTTTCCCGACAGCGTCGGACAATTGTCCCTTACGTGGGATTGCAATAGAGTCGTCGAACCGTCTTTTTTTCCAATGTTCAGTTTCCTCACCCATCTGGGGCGAGGTGAGATTGGATTGGTTGTGCACCGGCTCCTTCGAAACTTTTTGGTCATCTTGACTTGGGGCATGAAATAGACAAAGGAGTGAGGTTCTTGTCCCGGTGACAGTTCTGTGGGCCGTTTGGTTGGCTCGCAATGATGTTCTTTTTTTAGGCAACGTTTCTAGTGTGAGAATGTTAGCTTCCATTACAAGCACTTGATTGACTCATGGTTGTTGTAATTTGTAACTTGTCCTTTTTTTATTTACCCATTAATAATATTGGGGTAGGCACCTATGTGTGATCCCCCCCTCTTTTGGCCTCAAAAAAATGAACGTCTTATCCTGGAATGCTCGTGCCCTCGGTCGGCCAAAAAAAGAGATGTAGTTCGAAGGATTCTGGTGGAGGCTAAAGCAGACATTGTGCTCATTCAAGAAACAAAGATCCAACATGGTTTAGATGCGGTCTGGAACTCGATCGTAGGTACGTAGATTAGCGGATAATGTGCTTCTAATCGATTGGTAGCTCCGATGATATTGCAATTGGTTGGAATACGAACATTTTTGACCTTATGGACGAAGATGTGGCAGGGAGACGATCGATCTCGGTACTCTTACAAAGGACATCCGGTAATTTAAAATTCCCGGTTACTAATATGTATGGTTCGCCAAATGGGAAAATCTCTCGGAGCTGCTTAATGGTCTTATTATAATTAGAGAAAGATATCCATATCAAGCACGGATTCTTGGAAGAGATTTCAATACTATGATCCGGACGGACGATAGACCACGTGGGAGAGGTGGGACGGACAATGGTTCAAGAACACTAATGAAGTTTATCAATGAATATGGCTTACAGGTGATGGATGCCGGGGGATGCAGATTTACTTAGAGAAACTCAAGATCGAGGCCCCACATCCACCGCTTCTTGATCTCTAGTGAAGGAATGACCAGATTTCCCTTGGCATACGCTCGGGCCCTCCCTCATGCTCATTCGGATCACACTCCTCTAATGTGGTCTTCCAGTGAGGAGGTGAGACTGAGATACTTCTTCATATTTGAGCATCCTTGGTTGTTGGAGGACAGCTTTAAGGGCTTGGTTAGAGATGTTTGGAGGGACTCCCAGGTGTCTAGCTAGGCAATAGCTAGATAAAATACAGGCAAACTATTAGCACTAAGAAGACGCTTAATTGCTTTCCGAAAGGAGGTCAAGAGCCTGCGTCAAAGCAAAAGGGTCATGGCTCAGCAAGCGATTGTCAAGCTTGATAGGGTGGAAGATAAACGTGCACTGATGGAAGAGGAATTAGATGAGAGACAAGCTCACTTACATGATGTATGGTTGGAGGAGAAGAAAGAGGAGGTAGGATGGCATCAGAGATTGAGATAGAGATGGTTAAGGGAAGGCAATGCTAACACGTGGATTTTTCATTCCACAGTCAACGGGAGGTGAAGAAGAAATTATATCCATAGCCTCATGGTAGACGGTAACAGGTAAATGGTGATCACAATGTGGACATGGCTTTGCGCACATACTTTCAAACCTTCGCAAGAAGGAATGATCGCACTAGTTGGGGATGGTGTGGAAGGGAGTCAGGAGGCTTTCTCCTGCACATGATGATTCTCTTCTGGCTCATTTCACGGAAACTGAGGCTAAAAAGGCAATGATGCAGCTAACCGTCGACAGGCCACCTGGTCCGAATGATTTTTCAATTATCTTATATCGAGAGTTTTGGGAGGTGGTTAAAGAGGATCTGATGGAGGTGCTATAGGAATTCAGAGAAGGCAATACGGGATTTGAGCGAATCAACAAGGCCCTTCTTTTTTTGTTACCAAAGAAGGAGGTTACACTTAGGGTGGAGGACTTCAAACCCATTGTGTTATCGAATGGAATACATCTCATTATCGTCGAAATTCTTGCGAATCGGCTACAGACTGATGCAGCGTGGACCCAACGGATAGGACCGAATTTTTAATTAATTTTTTGGTTAATTTTATTTACGTTTATTTATATTATCGTGTCTTTAATTAAAATAAATGGGATCGCATGTGATCTCAATTAGTAGTCAATTTGAATTTTAAATTTGGTCAATTAATTAGTAAGAGTGTAATTAGGATAATTAGTGGTCAAATTAAATTAGTTTACTATTTTTGTAATGCCATCCCTCCTATATAAAGGGATGAGGGTCCAATGTTTTATTCAGTCAAGTATTAATGAAAAATTGAGATTTTATCTCCCTCTCTATTTTCTCTCCTCTCTCAACGTGGTCTTCACGGTTCTTCTTCTTCAACCTCGCGCTACAGGCGTGTTCTTCTTCTCAACCCCTCTATTTTCTCCACCAAAATCCACCACCCAAATTATTTTAATTATCAACGCCAACGCCGAATTGCATCTGCATCATTTGGTATCAGAGCATGAAGATGGAGTCGTTCTCACGATTCCACGATCCTGTCGTATATTGGCGTGTGCAGTTCGATTTGAGTTGCCTATCTCATGATTCGCGTACACGCGCACGTCGACATAAGTTCAAGCGACGTTTTGAATCAAGCCTCAAAGTCCAAGAATGGTTGGACACGCAAATCGACGAAGATCTCGCCGTCCACGACGAGAAGCTCGCTGTCAACGAAGAATCCGCCGCTGTCCCAGCCGTTTTAGAAAAAAAATCGAAGAAATAGTGGTTGTCCCGGAGGTTTCAGATCAAGCCCCATCACCACCAGCGTTCCCGATGGCAGCCCCGACCCTTCCAGTGGTTTCCCCGGCCAACCAGACCCTCGCCGCAGCCCCACGACCCTCTCCCGCAACCCCGGCAACTCCAACCCAACCCCTAACCTCGCCGATACCTTCCCCCACCCCCGCAAAACCGGCGGTCCAGAACCCAACACCCACCAGCACCCCCCTCCCCTCGCGCCTGCGCCTCCTCCTCCCGGCACCAACCCACCCCTCCCCACAGCCCTCCTCCTCATCCGGCGAACCAGCCAGCCCACGCTGCCCCGCCCTCGCGCCGCAGCCACCCACCCCGCAGTCCCATTCCCGCGTCGCCTGCTGACCACCCACCCCTACCGCCGCCGCCCATCCCTCTTCTCCTTCTCCCTCTCGCCGCCTTCCCCACGACCCTGCACCCGGCCCCGAGCCGCCACTCCCTTCCCTCCCCCGGCGCCCTGCCAGCACCACCCTTGCGCCACGCCCGCGCGCCTCAGCGTGCTCCACATGCTCCAGCCTCCGCCCCCGCGCAGGTGTGCCCCTCCACTCGACGCGTGGAAGCCGCCCCCCCGCTCGACAGGCGCGGGCGTCCGCGAAGCCCCTCGCTGTTCCCCACGATGCATCTGTCGCTTCTTATTTTGGGAGCAAAGAACCCTAAGGGTTTCAATCGGATCCCCTAACAGGTGGGATGAGATATTTTGGAAATTTTACAAGCATCCCCCTTCTTCCAAAAGAATTTACCTAAAGGACCAATTGAAGACTAAATTATGTTGTTGGTACATTTTAAGTGAAGCGATAGAACAATTGCAGAGATGCCCTCCGACTGGAAAGAACTACAAACGGAACGTTGAAAAGGATCGAATGGAGGAAATTGAAGCCACAATTCAAGGATGAATTCTCCAACGACGCATCTACTTCAGCAATTCGTCGGGAGGCGAATTTTTTAAAGCGGAGGAGAGTTGATGCAGCGTGGACCCAACGGATAGGGCCGAATTTTTATTAAATTTTAGTGGTTAATTTTATTTACGTTTATTTATATTATCGTGTCTTTAATTAAAATAAATGGGATCGCGTGTGATCTCAATTAGTAGTCAATTTGAATTTTAAATTTGGTCAATTAATTAGTTAGAGTCTAATTAGGATAATTAGTGATCAAATTAAATTAGTTTACTATTTTTGTAATGCCATCCCTCCTATATAAAGGGATGAGGGTCCAATGTTTTATTCAGTCAAGTATTAATGAAAAATTGAGATTTTATCTCCCTCTCTATTTTCTCTCCTCTCTCAACGTGGTCTTCACGGTTCTTCTTCAACCTCACGCTACATGCGTGTTCTTCTTCACAACCCCTCTATTTTCTCCACCAAAATCCACCACCCAAATTATTTTAATTATCAACGCCAACGCCGAATTGCGTCTGCATCACGGACCACTACGGGGGATATTATTTCGCTGGAACAGGCTGCTTCCATCCTGGGGAGGCATCTAGCTGATGGATGGGTTCTTGCATCAGAAATAATTCATGATTGGAAGAGATCACAAAGGAAAGGCGTAATGTGGAAGGTTGATTTCTCCAAAGCGTATGATTCAATGAACTAGCGCTTCATCTGGTCATCTCTACAGCGAAAAGGATTTTCGGAGTTGTGGACTGCTTGGGACAAGAGATGTATCTGTTCAGCCTCCTATGTAGTGTTTGTGAATGCTCGGAAGGTGGTTTCTTCCAACCTCAACGTGGCGTCAGGCAGGGGTGTCCACTGGCCCCTCTTATTTTCGTGATTGTAGCAGATGCCCTGCCAGTTATGATGAATTTATCTCAGGATGGCAGATTGTGTGCGGGATACAATAGAGAGGACATATCTATCCCCATACCTTCAATATGCAGATGACACAGTTGTCTTTCTGGAGAATGGGTTGGATCATGTGAGGCGGGCGTCTCAACAAATGGGTGTGGCTTTGGGATGTGCAATGGGAGCCCACCCTAAGACATCTTGGGTTTCCTTTGGTGGCGGACCGGTTGTGCGCTTGTGACTGGAGACAGATCCTGGACAAAATGGAAGCTAAGCTGGCTCGTTGGAAGGTGTGGATCTTGTCAAAGGGAGAAAAATTGGTGTTGCTAAAGCATGTCTTGTCTGCCATCCCTATCTTTGTCTGCTCAATCAGGCTTCTTCCGAAAGGCGTACGTGGGAAGATTGAATCCATTATGAGGCGCCTCTTCTGGGCAGATAGCAGGTAGGGGGGGTCGCCACGTAAGTTGGACAGAGTAATCCAGGATAAGAAGAATGATGGTTTGGGGATCTTGAGAATAGAACATATGAATAAAGCATTACTAAGCAAATGGATCCTTAGACTGTGGGGACTCTGAAGATCTAGTATGTTGCCTATTGAGAAACATTTATGATATTCGTGGCTCCTTGAGAGATATGAATATACAGTATCCGGCCTCCCTATGGCAAGGTATATGTCAAATCATCCCAAATTTGGGGGAACTTCTTCAACCTGACATTGGAAATGGTCAAACTTTCAATTTCTGGAAAGACAACTAGTTGGGTATTGGTTCTTTGGACGTATGCTACCCCTTGCTTCTTTGCCTTAGCGATAGACAAGAACCTTCGGGTGCACCAGGCTTGGTCAAACGGCTCGTGGACGCTTACCTTTTTTATTGAATTCTTGAAGCAAAGACTAATGAATACCTGGCTCTTCTGAAGGATCTCTCGGATGTTAGGGAGCTTGCATAGGGAAGAGATCATTTTCGGTGGATAAACGGCTGGTTCACGGTTAAAAAGGGTTACCAGTTTTTCGCTAAGGATATCGTTCTGACTCAAGAATAGCTCAACCAAGATTGTCAACCAAATAATGTGTATCGCTGCAAATAACTTCTGTACGGACTGGCTAGCCTTGTAACGTTTTTCTTTTTGGGTGGCTGATGGTATCTCTTGTACCATCAACCTTGACCTTCGTTATATTCCCCATTGTAAGTATTTTTTACCTTCTCTTTAATAAATTGGGGCGAACACATACGAGTGTATCCCCCTTTTTTGAGTGTCAAAAAAAAAAAAAGATTGTCACATTATTTGGAATGGCAAGATTCCTCTGCACGTGAAGTTTTTTCTGTGGCTAACTCGATATGGCCGCTTGATGACCAATGTTCGAAGAAACAGGCTCTTCTCTATGGGTGACATCTTATGTCCGAGATGTACGGACCAAAATGAAGATTTGGATCACATTTTTTCAGTTGTAATTCCTCCCGCTAGGTTTGGCTAGAGGCGAACATCCCTTGGATCAGAACCAATAAGTTCACATCATTCTAGACGACAATACGGACAGTGGGCAGAAATTCTCACGATGATGTCGGCCCGTGTTTGCTGTACTTTGGGTTATATGGTGCGCTAGGAATGAGTGTATATTTAGCGAACAACGGTTATGTGTTGCAAATGTATTAGGTCGGCTTAGGGCCACTATCTCTTCCTGGTCCCGCATATAATCTTTGTAATGACTCTCAAGTATTAATACAATATATTGCGGTGGACTCCATCTCAGAGCTCCACCCTTTTCTCTTTCAAAAAAAAGTACAAAAAGGTGAGAGTCCAAACTGACTAAGGGTGCCAACAAATGTTGATGTCAAAGTTCAAACTTCTGTCATCCAAAATAGTGTTGCAGACAATGACTTCTTTATATCTATCATGTTGTCCTAATACATAATATAACTCAATATTCAAAATTAATCGCTTACGTGTAACATTAAAATTGTTACCAAGAAAGGGTTAAATTTTAGAAACAAATACCCAATAAAGGCTGATGTTCTAGGACAAGTATTCGATATTTAATTGGACAAATATCTGGCATTTACTTTCTATAGAAACAATAATGCCATGAGTTGCCAATTTCAATATGGTCGATCTTAGCGATTCATCCGCCATCTTAACTAGGTAAAAAATAAGCAACACTTATAATGGTTTATACACAACTAGACATTTTCTCTAGCATCTTCTAAGACCCACTCCAATAGTCTGGTGGTAGTGCAGTGTGCCTACCACCAAAAAGACCAGGTTCAAATCCCCCCTTGTGGGGGTTGTGTTAGATATCCGACAGCCAGCGTAAAAAAATAGTCAGATCTTTCAACATGGATTTGAGCAAGAATCCATGTAGCCGACCCTACTTATAGTGGGAGAAGGCTTCGTCATCTTCTAAGATGTTAACATAAGTACCACCTTCAGTTTTGTGTACAATTAGAAGCCAAGCAATAGTTTGTGTATAGTAATATCAGTGAAAAGAATTATTGTAAGCTAACTCTAAAATGATATGTACAAAGATAAAAACTCAAGAAAGAGTTACTGAAATAATAATGAGACTGATCTTCATATATACTAAAAAGAATTATCAAATTGATAGCTACATAAAGAGACAATACTGTACAGGGATTGAAAATATTGCTCTTGTAGGGTGATGGAAAGAGAAGAATAGACTAGGACCAGAATCTTATATGATACTGTGCATATGTACAATGCAAAAGAATTCAATTAGAGAATTAGAGAACGTTGTTCCTGAAGGATATTGTTTAATCCTCAAGCGCATCACGGAAGCGTGAGCGTCGCATCGAATACGACGTGGAGCGACTAGTCGGACTAGTTGCTCGATGCAGCGGAATTTAAAAAATTTTATTACGACGAAACCACATGATCCAAGAACACTTCTCGGATCGTTTCGTCTAAACCACAAACAAGTAATTAGGATTACCTCTTGAAGCATGGTTGCGATCAAATCTCTAAACGAAGAGACCTCCTGTCTCAAGTCCGATCCGACGGAGGAGACGCTTGCGAGCGCGGGGATGAACCGCGTGCTTCTCGCAATCCATGTTGATGATCCAAGCGGCGGATCTCCTGATCTCGACACACGAGATCCAACATCTTCTTCACGAGCGAGGTGCACCGAAGGAGACGGAGATCCACGAGCAGAAGAACGGGCAGCATAACGACGATGCCGCGGCGATGGAGAACCTCTCCATGGCATCCATGGTGGACGGCCATGAGAGGGAGAGAGAGGGCTGACCTCTAGAGAGAAAGAGAGAGGGAGAGAGAGATGCTTCTCAAGCATTATGTGTGTGTAAAGAGAGAGCCAAGAGTGCCTCTCTATTTATAGGGTTTTGGGATCCATGGATCTCAATCCATGTGTCATATAAAATCAATGGTTGAGATTGATTTATGACAATCCAATGGTCAAGATTGTTGTTGGTAAAAGCCAACAACTTGTGATTTAATTTTGATTAAATATATTTGATAAATCAAATATATATTAATACCAAATTAAACCAACTAAATAAGGAGTGGAAAAACAAATGAGAGCCTCCTTCCCTATTGGGAGGAGTGGACGGCCACCAATTCCATAAAGGAATTGGTGCCGCCCCCCTCTTCCCATATGGGGAGGGCAATCCCATGGATTCCCATGGGATTGCATATCTCCTTGTTTTTCTCTCAACTTATTTTCCAACAATTATTCACCAAAAAATAATTCTCAATTAATTTTAGGAATATTGCAATCTTGACATTGGAATATTGTGAATCTCATTCACAACCCAAAACAAAATGTAATTTACATTTTCAATTAATTAAACAATGTGTATCCAATACACATTAATAATTAATCTACTAATATAAATTATATTTAACTCTCTCTAATACATTATAAATCACATTTATAATATATTATGAATAATTGGATATTACTATCCACATTATTCTTATCCTTGATAATTAAATCATATTTAATCATCTTGGATCTCTTTATCTCATGTGTTCAAATAATATGAATCACATTCACATTATTTACATCTTTGATAATTAAATCACATTTAATTATCTAAGATAACTCTCCTTATAATATGAATCAAATTCATATTATTCAAGATAATTAAATCACATTTAATTATCTATTTTCTCAATGCTCGGATATATATATCAACAATAGAATTATCCATGAACCCTTTCAAGGATAATGCGCTTTCTCCGCGAATACTTGGAGATAAGGACAGGGCGATTGTATTGTTCCACGTATAGTGACATGGATATTGAGATCACATCTCAAATCCAGATCTCGGGCCTCCCATAGATGCTTGATTAAATCAAGACCGCAAATCTAATCTTCTCATTGAATCTGAATCACATTCAGATCAATGTCCAACATTTGGACTAAGATCAGATTACTTCTCTACTGAGAGGAGTCACTAAAATCCAGACCCGTTTCATCACTCCCTAGGAATGGAAGCGTCATGGTTATACAACCGTTTATGATCACATCACCCTCAGGTATTCCTAATACATGTACATCCTGCATACTGGAAGACCCAGATTAAACCTGAAGTATTGGATCAACTTTATACTGTCTACTTCATGGTTTTATCAGTAAGTTTCTCATTCGATCATTAGGAGTCGGTATTGATCATATACTTTCCAAAAGCATATATCATACCTAGGTCTTGATCATATACTCTCCAAAAGTATATATCAAACCAACAAATTCAGTCAAGCTTCCAAAGCGAGACGACCGTGCGCACGGAATTTGATTCTTCCCAATATCTCATGAGTGAGCTCATGTCTTCCGGTTCAGTAGTGAACCTGTATGATCCCTTTGAGAGATCGTATTACTCATATGCCCTTATATGCACACCAGCGCGCCGGTGTATAGACCTTGATTAGGTCATCAACCTATTGGTCTGCTAAATGTACATACTCAGACATATAGTAACACATCTGTCTCCGGTCAGAGGATGTGTGCCTATATCATGACAGCATATGATATAGGACTTTGGTTATCTCGATCTCGTTAAGTCAACTCTTTGACCTAACTAATCTGACACCTCCGAATCTCTATTCCTATGCAGAGGACCTGCATCAAGAAGTCGGTCAGATATCAGCCTAACTGAGAAAGGATTGCCATCTCCTACTCAGGCTGGAGATCATCTCTTAATAATCATTTGACGGTGCTTGATGAGTCCTCAATCTAACTCATTAGATATTCATCTAAGCACCAGCCTCTATGATTCAATAATTGAATCAACAGCTGTATGTTTATTAAGATGGCCATGGTACATAACCCTAATTGCACTAAGGGACCTATTATGCAAAATATGTATTCTTCATTTCAGATCAAGGAGTGAATTGCAACAACATTTATTGCATAATGGCTCGCCGTGGGCTCGCATTTCCAACAGTTCCTACTTCAAATTTTGAACTTGAAGAGAAAACGTTGATCCTACTCCAATAATCAGCATTTCCTGAGATAAATATAACCTTTAAATGGAGCATCCTAACATACCTCGCATGGACGTGTCCTATATGTCTGATCACCTGGCAACTTCCCTTTATATAATTTTAGATTTTAGACAATAAATTGAGGCTAAATAGTTATGAATACTGCGTTTCTTTACTTTTGCATCTTAAAGGTAAAACAGAAAACCAGATAAGGGACAACTTAGAGAGATAAGTTGCTACTTCAAAGCTACTTTTGTGCAATTACCAAGTGCTTCCATATTTTTTCCAGCAAAAAGATGATCAATGAAAATCTCTGACGAAAATAACAGTGTGAGAAAATAGGCCAAATAATGTCTGTCTTGAAAAGGAAAGGATGACTGAGAACGAACCTTCAGTTCATCCAGTATATCTGTCATACCCTTTCCTGAAGCACAAATAAGGAACACAAACCCAAACTTCTCTCTATATTGTGCATTCCATTCAAGCAATTCCTATAAATAAAAAATAATGTGAAATCCAACTAGCTACTCTTCTAAAGGGATAAATGTGAAGAGATATTATTGAGAGGAGCTATGTTGACATTCACATTGTTAAAAAATCTAGGGGATTGAACATCGGTTTTTGAAGCATGGTTAGGGTTAAATTCATTATGGTCACCCAAAAACCTATATTATAGAAATAATCTTTAATTCATATTGTTATTACAGAAGAAAAGTGGGATTGAATGAGATAATTGTGTTCATGGGATAGGGTTTCTCATATAGTGAAACCCGGAACCCTAATAACATAAAACAGGAAAAATACAATAAAGTCCCACTTTTTTTGAAAAAGGAAGGGGGTGTGAGCTCGAAATGAGACACACTGAAAATAGATTAATATAAAGTAAAGGTTACAAACACCATGCTTCAGACAATATCCCGGCGTGTATCAACACATTATCTACATAAAAACGATCAATGGTTAAATAATACCCATTCTGTGAAATCCTATTAACCCAAAGAAAAGCCACCAGGTGATGCAGCCACCCCGAGAAGCAGCAGCAGCAGCCCACACAGAACTCCAGAACTCATCCACACCTGAAAGATTAAACCAAGGAAATTCCGCAGTCCAGATGACCATCGAGCAAGGACAAGTGAAGAACAAGTGTTCAATGTCCTCCGGACAATGTCCTCTAGAGCTTCCTCACAGCGGGGGCAGGCGTCATCGTTCAAGCGTATCCACCGAAGCGTATCCACCGAACCCAGAGGGTTCTCATCATAACATGCATCATCTTGGCTTGCCAAAAAAAGAACCGCACATGAATAGGGACCGGAAGCATCCAAATGAGCTTGTAATCAGCATCCACACTTGGTGCATTCTGAAATATACCCAAATCCTACCATACAACAAATTCCCTGAGGAAGGGTTCAAAACCAAGGTTTGAACAAACGAAAGGCGGAATGAGGCGTTTTTCTTGGAATCGAGGCAAGGCGTAGCCTCGAGGCGGTCGAGGCGTAAGCCTCGGTTTATAGAGAAAAATACGCAGAAAACTATAATTATGTATATGGCAATGTAATTATATGTTCTTTGCCCAATATATAATACTTAGCACTATAAAATATGATGAAATAATAGAGATAAGAACACAAGAATAGAAGATAGAACATCATGTCCCTTTCTACACTTCTAATCCAATCAAAGAGGAAATCATTGTCTGTCAATGTTGTGAAAGAATTAAACAATACATATGTATCTTTGAAATATTGTTGTAATTATAAGTATGATTAAATATACGTCGAAGAAATTTATATTATGTGTCTAATATATAGCTGCACGAGAAACCGTGAATCCTATCCATTTCGAGCAAACCTTTGAAATATTGTTGTAATTAAAAGTATGATTAAATATACGTCAATGAAATTTATGTTATATGTCAAACTTATAATATATGGCAACATGATAAATAGTGAACCCTATCTATTTTGTTTTGCATGATATATTGCAAAACTCATTAAGTTTATGAGTATTGTTGGATTTGATATTTATGAATCCATTCATTAAAAGAGAAATAGTAAGAGTTTATGAAATAGTTGGATACAATTAATAGTAAATATGAAGTTATGGGCATGAAAGAAACATCATATTTAGACATTTATCTCGTATAGTCATTATCCTAAAGAAGCATATATTTATAAGCTTCTCAAACTACCAAGTAAACCATTAAAATCATTAAAAAAACTCAAAAAGCAAAAATGCCTTGCAAAACGCCTCGACCGCCTACGCCTCAACCTCCTGAGGCGCACAGCTCGAGGCTAAAAAGGACCACCTCGCCTCGAGGCATACCCTCGACCGTATTGAGGTGTGTTTTTTTCATACCATGCTCAAAACATCAAAGAGCCCCACTCATCATAACCAATTCATGTAGCCTCCTATCTGAGAATCTCGCAAGAAAAGCATAGTCAGCGTGTCCGCAACAATAGTGAAAACATAGGGCATCCTTGGCGACCCTAGAAGAACCCTTCGGATAGTCTCCTTAAAACAGTTCTTAGATCTTCCTCACCCTCTTTTAGCTGGCTCAACATCTCAAATCTCATATCTTCTAACCGGTGCATCAGCAGACCTCCTTTGCAAATGGCCAAATCACCTTAAGTGGTTCTCTCTCATCTTATCCTCTCTCAAAGCTATACTGACTTTCCTTTTGAATCCGATCTTTTCATGTACGATTATACATCCACGGTAGCATTTTCATTTCTACAATTGTCATTCAATGCACATGTTTATGGCTCGCGGGTCAACATTCAAATGCATAGAGTATAGCATATCTCATGACTGCTTTGTAACTCATGGCTACTTTATAATATTTTTCTTTGATTTTCAAATGAATTTTCTTATCACGTAGAACAGTAGAGGCTCCTCTCCACTTTAGCCAACTTGCATTTATTTTATGAATAACATCTCCATCTCCCAATCATGTTGCAAAATGGATCCCAAGAATCTAAAAGAATCTTTCTTCTGAATGTTATATTATCCAATCTTTACCACCATTCCTTCACCATTGCTTCTATCGAATGTGCACTCCACATAGTCGATCTTGACCCTACTTGTACGAAATCCTTTAGGGCCTGTTTGGTTGCAGGGTTGGACAGGGTTGGGTTGGGCAGGGGTACCCCTGTGAATAGTAAACTGTGAGGAGGAGAACCATGTTTGGTTGGAGGGGTAACCCGGGTTGGGCCAAGCCAACCCTGTCCAACCCTCCAACCAAACAGGCCCTTAGTTTCTAAGGAGACAGACATGTCTCCAAACCCCAAGCTTCTTATTTACCCCATCTCTTGTCTCATCAACTTAGCATATATCGCATCCTAAACATGACTAGGCAACTTGTCCGTAATTAAAGTAAAAAGGAAAGGATTTAAAGTTGAACCTTGATGCAGATCGACGATGATGACAAAATAGTCGATCTTCCTTATTTGCATCCATAGAAAATGAAGCCATGTCATGCATATCCTTTATAAAGTTAATGTACAAGATACGTATTTGTCTCTTCTCCTAAACTCTCCACAAGATCTCCCGTGGAATTGAATCATAATCCTTCTCCAAGTCAATAAAAAAATCGGAGAATGAAGGATGGAATTCGTAGATGGAACCCACAACAATAGATTACAATAATAGGGTCATGACATTACAATCGTATACAAGACCATACGGAGACACTGGCCCTATAATGTCCCAAAACATTCTTCAAGTAAAAGTGTTGCTCACGGAATATACAATCACTCCTAGCACACCAAATTGCCAAAATCAATGCAAATGCAGGAGATATGTCATCATGCGAATTGCCACCCACGGACCGTATTGAACTACAGAAGGATGTGTAACTGTTCGTCCTGAGCCACGTAATATTGACCCCATTCCAGACCTAGCAAGAGGAATTGCATCCGAAGAATAAGTGATTAATGACTTCACTTGCTTCATATCATCTTCCACTGGTTAAGCCTCCAATACTAAGAAGCATGTCTTGTCGCACATTGGTCATTACTCGACAATATCTAGTAAGCCACATAAAAACTTTTACCCACTGTAGCACTCTACTGCTCCATATAATATTGCAATCCTGCTTAAGGTCCTAAACTCATTGTGGCAATTAGCAAATAATCGATATGCTTTCTTAACAGTGAACCGACCAGTGGTCCAGCAAAAGTGATCTCTACCAAGTGTAACGCCCTGCACGTCAGACAATTCATTCAGTATTGCCAAGAAATCATTAAGGGTTCGTTTGGTTGCAGGGTTGGGCAGGGTTGGTTACTATTCACAAGGCTGGGTGAATAGTAAACTGTGAGGAGGGGGTAGCCCTGTGAATAGTACCCAACCCAACCCTGCCCAACCCTGCAACCAAACGAACCCTAAGCCTTTGTTCCAAAAAACCTGTCATAAAGCTCGAATCCCAAGATCGATCTGACCAGGCTGACAAACCAAAATATCCTAGTTTTCCACCAACGCAAAAAAAATTAGGTACCACCCCCCCAGAGCGTCAAGGATCGTCCAGTTGTCCCATGCTAAGATGAAGCGATTCCACCGACTTTAGGAGGATGTAACAGATCCCTTGCCATAATGACGATGTAAACCAAATCGATTACCTTGTCAAGGAGTCGCAGATACTGTATGTATTCTTCAAAAAGCGGCAAACTAAATCTTCATATCTACCCCGCAATATGAGAACCCACTTGGTTAAAATTGATTTATTCATGATCTCAACTCTCGGGATATCCTGACCGCTATCCTTCTTGGATCTTGTAACATTTTCCCATCTAATGTGGTGGACACCTCCTTTCTCATGCATGACATCTACCTAGAAAAATGCCCTATAATGGCTTCAATCTTCGTCCGCACACCAATCCGGTGAATTCTGGTGGAACAAAAAAAGATTAGGATAGCTGATTGGACATGCTTAAGCAACACCAATTTTCCTCCCTTAGACAAGATGATCGTCTTCCCATCTGTAAGCTTGCTCTCCATCCCATCTAGAACCAATCTCCAATCACAGGCATGCAAACGTCCCGCAACCAAGGGAAGCCCCGAATATGTCACCAGCAGGGTCCCCCTTACGCATCTCAAGGCCAAGCCGGTCTCGTGTACCTTAATATCAGTAAGTCCAAATGGAATGAAAATGAACTTGTGTCTATTGATATGCCACCCCAAGACATGTCCAAAAATGCCCACGATATGTGAAGCCTATGTCGCATGCTCCACTCCACCCTCAAGAAAAATAATTATATCATAAGCATATTGGAGAATTGGTATGAAAATCTCACCTTTGTTGTAACCCGAACAAAGTCCTCCCTCCTTGGCCAAATTCATCATAACTGCCAGGGCGTCTGCCTCGATCACGAGCGGTGCCAGAGGGCACCCCTGTCGGAGACCCCCATGAGGCTGAAAGAAGCCCCCTTCTAGACGGCCATTAGCAAGCACCGCATATGAAGCCATCATGATGCATCTCTTGACCCACGCAATCCAATTGTCCGGGAACCCTCTCCGATGAAGCGATGACCAAAGGAAGCATCAGTCCACGCAGTCATCTGTTAGAAAATGAAGAATGCGGAAGGTTCTTCTCTCCCAACACATACGAGGGCATGCGGTTCACCAGATGGAGAGACATCATGAACAAAAGTAACAAATCCAAAGACATGAGGTGTAAGAGAGAAAAGATCCTTCTCAGGAAACGCAATCGAGAAAGGAATTTTCTCTCCCAACACAGACGAGGGCAAGCGGTTCACCAGATAGCAAGCTGTGAGGACAGCATCTCCCCAGTAGGCATGAGGAGCACGACTATGTATCAACAAGGTTCTGGTCACATCAAGTAAGTGACGGAGTTTGTGCTCTGCAACACCGTTCTGCTAGGATGTATGTGTACATGAGGTCTGGTGAACAATACTAAGAGATCTAAAAAAACTCAGAAAGTTGCAAGGTGCAGAACTCCACAGCATTATCAGAACGAATATATTTGACATTGGCAGAAAAATATTTTTTTTCTCATTAATAAAATACTTGATCACAGATCCAGCCTCAGACTTATTCTTCAATAAAAAGATCCAGGAAAGTCTAGAAAAATCATTGACAGCAACTAGATAAAAACGGTGTCCCTAGTGATCAAGAACACGACTCGGACCCCAAATATCTAAATGAAGGAGCTCAAATAACTGAGAATTGCTCTGACCCTAATGGGATGGAAAGGAGGAACGGTGATGCTTCCCAAGCTGACATGCCTCACACTGAAAGGAGGATCTCGTAGAAATCTGAGGGAAAACATGACATAGCTTCTGCAGAGGAAGGTGACCAAAACGAAGATGCCACAGATATGGAGAGACGGGTCCAGTAGGTATAGTAGAAACACCAGCATGAGGTGATTGGACTGGTCTGTAGAGCCCCCGCTGCTCATGGTCACATCCAATCACCTTGCCCGTGAGTATGTCCTGAAACACAAGAGATGAAGGGTCAAAGATGGCACGACAATGCAGGTCCTTAGTGATCTGACTAATAGAAAGTATATTCATCTGAAAGGCAGGAGCATATAACACATTCTGAAGGTGCATAGACGTTGTCAAATGCACCTCCCCCTGTCATGTAACGGGTAGGGATTTTATCAGTTGTGTCCCTCTGAGATATTGCAATATCAGTTATGTCCCTCCCTTTTTTGGAATATCAGTTGTGCCCCTACCTTCTTGCAAAATTCGTAGTTCCGCCCTTTTGTAATATCAGTCATGCTCTTACTTTACCTTAACAGAAGGGCAGAACTCTGAATTTTGCAAGAAGATAAGGGCACAAGTGATATTCCAAAAACAATAGGGGCATAATTGATATTACAATATCTCAGAGGGGCACAACTGATAAAAACCCTAACGGATAAGTGGTCACCATTAGCAATGACAACCCATCTGTCAGGTGGTATAGTCATGTAGGACCTCAACCGCGATCTGTCTCCACACAAGTGGTGAGAAGCACAGAATCCATAATCCATTATGTAATGTATGCATCAGTACTACCAGTAATAGCGTAGGCGATACCTGAGGAGCCCGAAGAGGCTATGGATGTGGCTATGGTATCAGTAGTAGTGGTGACAGCAGTAGGAGTCATGATCTCTCGAATACGAGAGACAATATCATCCAAACGAGGATCGGCCTGGGAAGCTGAAGTCTCTGAAGACACAATCTGCTCTGCTACTCGACCAGAAGCAGGATATCCATGCTTCTGGTAACATGTATCCTCTGCATGTCCTGGCTTACGACAGTAGGTGCAAGGACCACGTTGTTGTCCACCGCCTCTGCCTCTAGGGGCTCGTCCTCTGGACTGGATCGCCCCACCTCGGTCACGAGAAGCCAGAGAAGTGGTTGTCGAAGGCATGATGATCCGGTTGAGAAGACTATATGCCTCCTCTATGGGAGGTATGGTAGTGCCAGTGAGAAGTTGAGTACGCGCAGCATCATACTCTTTATCAAGTCCAGCCATGAAGACTCCAACTATCGTGGAGTTCATGTACGTCTTTTGTTGCTCAACAGATGTCGTAATAGGCATGTAGCTATGAAGCTTCTCAAACATGCCACGGATCGAAGAGTAGTAGACATGCAAAGGGCAACCATTCTGCTTGCCATTGTAGATATCAAACTGAAGCTGAAGAATCTTGGCCCCATTCTTCGTTTGAGCATAGGTGGATGCCAAAGTGTTCCACATCGCCTTAACGGTGGGTTGATTCAGAATATCATTGGCTATCTCTGTGGTGAGCGTCACACAAAGCCAAACACGTGCATACGCGTCATCTTGCTTCCAGGAAGCATTTGTCTCAGTCTTATCCGTTGGCTCTGGATCTGTTAGGATGTGCTCCTTGTTGTTGCACTGCATCAGGGTGAGAAACTGCATGGACCACAATTCATAGTTGGTCCCATCCACCTTAGCGATGGGAGCCGGGCTCTTGAAGGCTCCAGACAAAAAAATATCACCATTGTTCTCTAACATGATGGAGAAATGGCCAAACAATGGAACTCAACTGGGTAGTAGACCGATATGATCAAGTCTACACAACCATACGGAGGACTGGTGGTACGTGTAATCGTACAACCATCCTCATCAATCATTGTTGCTCGCTAGGCCAGAATTAGTCAAAATTAGACTAATTTAATCCGCAGATCAAGTCACAGACATGCGTGGAGATGCACGGGAGGGACTGCAACAATGTGGGAGGGTTGTTAGGCAACCACCTCTGGTCTTGGTGGCTTGGAACACCAGGTGGCAGCATGAACTGAGTTTCCAGCACCTTGTGTGGCGGTTGTGGAGAGCCGAGAGGAGCCTGGATGCAGCCTTAGGGCTAGGCGATGGCCTGGCGACGGCCTGGGATTAGTTCCCTACCCCCGCGCAACGGCTGGATGGCCTGGCGGTGACCTAGGCAGAAGCCTTGAAGCATGACGACAGCCTGGGATGAAAGGTTGTTGACGTGGCGGCACGGGGAAGGGTTGCTGACGTGGTGGTGGTGCAGAGAGGAGGGGGCGAGGTTAGGGTTAGGGTGGGATACGAGAACTCCGGTCTAGGACTGTCGCTCTGATACCATGTTGAGGGAAAAGATTGAATTGCATTATGAGAGGCTCTGGTGTACTCTTATATAGGAGAGGAACCTATTGGGCAAATTACAAGAAGAAGGACAAAGAAATAGAAAATAAGAAAAACGACAGTAAAAATAACTAATATCTAAACACCCCCTAATATTGGGCTTATGAGTAAAAAAAGACGGGCGCCACTAGCTGCCACAACTTGTTAAAAAATGTGGGTGCCACTAGCTGCCACAACTTGTTCTTTTGTGCCAAGACGATCAGAAAGATGCCGAACATGTGTTCTTCAATTTCCCTTTTACGAGGAAGATTTGGACACGCATGGACATCCCTTGGCTCAATCCTGCTACTAATCGGCATTTTGGTGGGCCTTTAGGGAGGGTAGAAGATGTGGGAGTATGTTGTTTAACACTGGGAAGGTTTCGGTTTAGAGCAATTGTTGTGGTTGGGGCAATTTGGCTGCAAAGGAATTGGCGAGACCTTAGATAAAGAATGGGTTCCAATCTATCTCACAATTGTTGTACTTGGTAAGTTTAACTCTGTAAAATGAGGTTGTTCTGAACTTTCGTGTGAATACATGAATGGAATTACGATTAAAAATCTCTATCGCATATCCAAGTGTAATTACCATCTGCCCATTTTTAATCCATTTAGTCCATTTTCAAAATCCATCTTTAAAAATGCAACCGTTAGCTAGTCCCATATTTATTCATATTCGGCACTCTAGGAAATTATCAGGATATGCGACAGGTTACCGATCAATACCTGCAAGAGAGAATCACTAGACGTCGCCATTGCAGTCGATTGCTCGTCCTTGCAGCGCCTGCAACCACACAAAAAAACCCCAATCAAAAGCAACAAAACCACACATTAAAAGACTGCATAGAAGTTCCGAGCTTTCGAAACCAAACAAAACACTCTGAAATCGACCATAACTGCGAGATCTCTCTCTTGGTTTCTCCAATAGCCGGGTGTGCCGCGAAGGACTCGAGCCAACCATTAACATCAACCTGCACGAACACGACCAAGAACGAATCTTTGGATGAAATATGAGATAGCAGTATGGTGGTAGTGATGGGATCCAGTCGGGAATGAAAGGGTTGGGATAGGACCTTGTTGAACCAGATGTCTCTTGCGGCTGTGACGGCGTGGTGGTGATCTGCAAAGGGAGAGAGGGCAGCCATCTCTTTGGCGAATCTGCGGCTTCCGCTGCAGGAAAGGACATCTTCTTCTGTTAGTACGACGCCCATCGCCTTCTGCTCGCTCCGCACCCAGCTGATCGGAGATTCCGCAGTAGAGTGTCCAGTCCTTCAACCGAGCCTTAGAAGTCATGGTGACGTCATGCTTTTTAAAAAACATATAATATAATGTTGGGTTTTTATCGGCTGTGCCCCTCTGAGATATTGCAATATCAATTATACCCCGGTTGTTTTTGGAATATCAGTTGTGCCCCTATCTTCTTGCAAAATTCAGAGTTCTGCCCTTCTGTTAAGGTAAAGTAAGTCATATTACAAAAGGGCGGAACTGCGAATTTTTCAAGAAGGCAGGGGCACAACAGATATTCCAAAAAAGGGAGGGACATAAGTGATATTGCAATATCTCAGAGGGACACAACTGATAAAATCCCTATAACGTTATTATCGGAAAATTTGGTTATTTTATTGTTGTTTTTATAAAGGGGAAAAAGTGGCTACCCCTAGAGTAGCTCCCCTCCCTCCATTTTTTCTTATTTTTTATTTTTTTAAAATACTTCTATGGATTTTCATAAATATATCTTATATTATGTCTCAAATTTCATACGAAACAAAGACTCGTATGACCTCCATCCAGACATGGTCGATCTCAACTATTTTGTGATCGTTAAAAAATGAATGTCTGGATAGAGGTCTTTGGAGTCTTTGTTTTACATGAAACTTGAATGACATAATATAGAGATATAGTGATGAATTTTCGTGGAAGCATTTTTCAAAAAAAAAAGGAAAATGGAGCGAGGGGAGCTTAAGTTGGCTCCCTTAGGGGGCAACCTCATTTAATCATTTTATAAATGTAGATATTTATTTGATTGTTTTAGTGTATAAGGATACGAATACATCTTATAACTACCACGGACGGATACAAATATAGATATAGATATAATATATACACTCAAAAAGGTATTAAAAACCTAGAAAATCCAGCACGACATCCAACGTGTCATCCATGTTATATAGCAAACCACCATGTCAATTTATATCAACATGGATTTCAAGAATTCAGATTTTTAAAAAAAATATTTAAGGAATAAGAGAAAAACTCACCTTCTGTTTTCTTTTGCACGCTAACCACCGATGGTTCACGATGTTTGAGTGGTTCACCGTTGGCAACCTTTATTAGATTATGATACTCCACTATTATAACTCTCTCTCACACTTTACGAGTACCTAATAGTATATGTTGTTGAAACATCCATCTTGGTAT
This sequence comes from Ottelia alismoides, assembly GCA_037367405.1. NCBI lineage: Eukaryota > Viridiplantae > Streptophyta > Magnoliopsida > Alismatales > Hydrocharitaceae > Ottelia > Ottelia alismoides. The sequence continues at coordinate 1,008,024 of JAZKJV010002289.1, read as the reverse complement.
CATTTTGATTAATAAATAAAAGTTTTATTGCAATTGTTTACTATGTTGAGCTAATTTTCATTGCAAATATAAAAATTATGTCATATTACAAGTCAAAGCATCTCAAAATACTATGGATGTATCAGTATGAATCAATGTGTTCTAATCAATATGTTGAGTTGATGAAGAATGACAATATTTAAGACGAGCAAGTAACGAAGTACTCTTTCATTTTTAGCATGGAATTAGATTGCAATAAGCCAGTACATATTTGAACTTCGTACAACGCCTTCATGAATAAACTCACTCAGCAGTTTCTTGCACCAGTACAAGATCTAGTTGCACTAGTACACCTTCATTAACTCTTTATAGTCTAGAACACTTGTGCTATTACTCCATACAAACACTAATGCATCAATACTACAGACATCGATATCTTTGAAATATCGTTCGGAATCAAATTAATTATGTATTGTTGCATTGGTACCTACCAATGTGTGCCTGTACATACTTGACTATTGAAATTCGAAATAGTCTTTTCAACATTTATTTGAAAGCTAAATGGAAATTCATTGTTACAACCCTTTTTGCATTGGTATAATCTGTAGTCAATTTATTGGGTATTTAGCAGGTGATGCACCAGTACACGTTACTTTGCATTGATACACCGGTAAGGTGAGCTATCGCTTTATGTAGTTAAAATATTCTTGAGCACATAAGATAACTCGTAATGGGATAGAAAGTATGGTAGGTGAGTTAAAAACTCGTGTTCTTGATGTGTGCTAGAATGGTAATGAGTACGATCCTTTTATAGGATTAAAGGAACCATAAGGATAGTAAGAGTCAAAAACATCTTCATATAAAGCAATAAAAATCCCTAAAGCGATCTATGATATTCATATTATATGTGCTCTCTTTCAAGCTTTGCTCTCAAAACCTTCTGCTCCAAATAAACTCGATTTGCATTTCATATTCGTTGTGCTTTAAAGGTTTTATTGAAATATTATATTTTCACTTTTTCACGGGCTAGAGGCATTCAATGTAAAGGCCATTCTTCTCAAAATGATAAACACTTGTTTAAGGTTGCGTATCTTGAGGCATTCCCACGAATGTTTTTATTTACTATAAGTTGGGTGCTTGTAAATGGTTAGGATCACACCAAAAGCAGTTTGTATAGTGAGATTTTATAGGCCTTGGGTAAGTCAAGATTAAACACATGATGTATCCCTTATATCCGGTGAACATGTATAGATCCTTGTGTATTGTGGTTTAATTATTGTATGTTTGCTTCTAATATTGTTGAGATATAACTGTTAATGTTTATCATTTTCACATAAAGCACTCGTCACTCCCTCCCCTTGAAAGTTCTTCATGTGATATTAGAGCATTTCGACACTAGGCTCAATGATGTCAACAATTGTGTTAAAAGGATAATCAACCAATCAATCGATCATACATTGACGGCATTGGAAGAACTCATTGGAAGAAGAAGAAGAAGACCATCTATAAGAAGTCCTCCATATGAGACCGATCTCTCTCTCCCTCTAAATTCATTGAAAAAAATTCAAGTTTCATGAGATCAAAAAATCGGGAGATTGCACACCTGCATATTTAAAAGTTGTGAGGCCCCGTCGTTTTGGGGACACCACGGACGTCAATGTCCGCCACTACCAAGATATATGATACTCAACAACCTATCTCAAGTGAATTTTATCAGCATTTGAAATATGTATAATTGATAAGAGAAAGCCCCGCAATGGTAAGTAAATGAAATATTACATTCATTCCCATTACTCATCTCCAAAAAATATATATTCCATGTCCACAAGAGATACACCATGCATAACTATGAAATTTGTCACAGTATACTCTCAAAAGTATATGTCTCTGCAGTATCTCTCAGACAACCAAAAGTTAGATGTTCAAGTAAACTAAACAACAAGACACACACACCCTAACTAGTGCAAGTCGATCGGTAGAAGCTCGAATAATATGATCGCTACTTGTGCAGTTGCTCAGGTACACATGTTGCACTCATACGAAGGTAATATCATGAACAAATTAGAAACAATTATGATACTAACTACTAGTGTACGGTAAGAAACGAGTGTATGTACTCTCATGGGTAATCATGCACACACCGCGACACAACATATGTAATGCATATATAAACTCACATTGGTCACATGTCGAACAAGTGGGTTAATTCTTTTTATTTTTTTAACATTGTATAGAATATTATAGAAACCACCAAGTTCACTGTCCACTGGCAAAAGTCCTTGATGGTATAGGGCGCGGTTCTCGACTCTTGATCATTATGCACCAGAATATAATTTACTCGGGTAACATCATGCGAGGGTTATCTTTCTGTAGATATTGGAAATCAATTCATTATTTGCCTCCTTCATTAACCACATTCCTCCCCTCACAGTGTTACCACTCGGAACACTAATTAGTGTGTATGGACACTAACAAGCATCCAAGTGCGTACTAACTCTATGTTGAAAGTGAAACATAGACTACCATTAACATAACTTGACACAAACTCCGTCGAGTAATTAGCGTGGATGGACACTAACTAGCATCCAAGTACTAACTCTATGTTGAAAATGAAACATAGACTACCATCAACATAACTTGACACAAACTCCGTCTAGTAGACACTGAAATGTTATATCGACACCAAGTACTAGGACTCACCCAATAAACACAAGTAGGGTCATGTGATGAATCCGTGATTCATTGCCCTTATTCTTTCATTTTAGCTAAAATCCTTAGTAAAATACATGTAAATAATCATTAATTTTCATCTGTTCACAACCTTACACCAATTTCTAATAAAGTATAATTAACACTTATTTATACCAACATAAAATAAAAAAAATAAGAAAAAGAAAGTGAAAGAAAGAAGAATGATGTATATATACACATATATACATGATGATCCTATCCCCGAGATGAGGCCAATCTTGACTTGGTCAACAAGAGAATAAAGTAGAGGGAGATATGACCGTTGATGTATAAAAATCTCATAGAACAAAAATCAAAAAAATTACATGTGTATCATATTCACAACATGTAAATATCTTCTACTATTTTTATTTATTATTAAGATCACTCCAAACTAGATTACTTTCTTCATGAAACTTATACTCATTTACAATAATGTAAACTAAATAAAAAGTATCTCTTAAATTATATCTTGTATAGATATTATGGTACAATTGACCGAAAAAGACGTAAACCTCATATTTAAACCTCCATATCTTATCTATGTGGTCTCGAATTGAACCAAACTCACTTTATTGTACTCAACATAAAGTTACATTTAAAATAAGAGTGGTTTCAGTATAATCATGGGGCTGAGATGTAAAAGTCAATTTTTGAGTACAATGGGTATCTTTATAACTTTATATTATCTATTTATATTTTATTCTTGTATTTCACCAAAGTTTATATTCTTAATGTGTTCTTAATTTTTTATATTTTTATATAAAATTCAAATAAAAAAGTATGAAGTCAAAAAGACAAACTCAAATAAGTATATTTCATATATGTGAATAATGTAACTATGATGTGCATATATGTATTTATGTATATCCATAAATAGTATTGTGAAATAAAATGAAAATACATTAAAACTTCTAAATTATATACTAAATGAATAAAATATAAAAATATTAAGTTTTATATAAAAATACTAATTAAAAAAACGTATATTAGGCATAAAATACATATAAAATGTAGTTTTTATTTAATCTAACTAATATTATTATATTATTTAAAAATATACATAACGTGCTTAATATATTATTTTATTTATTATTATCTAAAATTATTTAATTTTTCTAATATATTTTATAAGATACTTAAGGGGTCAAATCCTTTATCTTCTTGTGCCATGTACACTTGATAGCCACGTGGTGATGATTAATTTTCTCCCTTACAGTCCTTTGTCCAGTCAAAAATCCTGGTATTTTTCAACTTGATATTTCTTCTTCCTTTTTCCTACTCTCTCCTTCTATTTTATCCTCCAACAACTCTCGCGCCATTAGGCCAACAAACCCCATCTACGTCACCCTCTTCTGTGGCAATGCGACCCCATCCATGTTCAATGAACATGTCCTCTCCAATCTCTCCTATAAAATACATAGATCCCATTCTTATGAGATTCATCCTCCATTGTCTCCATTATCCTCTCAACACCCTGAGGTAAAGTATGAGCAAGTAAGAAGTGCTCTACGACTCCGTACGGTCAAGAAAGAGGAAGACAAAGGATAGGTCCGACGAGGTGCAGCTCCACCACAGTGAGGCCAATCAATTGCACAAAGCCTTTGAAGGTTTTCTACTCCGATGAGGCCAAAGAATCTTACATTGTGCACAAACCCCATGCGATCCTCTAGCTTGAATCCCCTTCCCGATCAGGTCTCTCTTCTCAATCCTTTTTCTTATCTTATTATTCCTCATCCCACATTCTCTTCTTGATCTATTTTGTTTTCTCTATAATTTGATTCCCAAATCCACATTGATCATCATCGTCTCAGCTTTGTCTCCTTCGCTTCCTATGTTATCTATCAGAATCCCTCACCTTTGGTTTAATGAATATCCATTTCATCAAATTTATTATTTCATTTTAGCCTCAAAATCCATAGTTAAATGTCGATAAATAGCATTAATTTGTACAAAATGACATTCATTATTTAACCTAGAATAAATGTATAAGTACATGTATTTAAATCCAAAATTAGACAAAATAAAGGAAAGAAAAGAAAAAGAAATGAAGTATCATAGATACTGAATGACCCTAAACCCGAGACCAAGTCAATATTGACTTGATTGACCAGGAATAAAGTAGGAGGGATATGGCCGATAACTGTACAGATATACATTCAAACCCCTAATTTTATTAACTATAAATAGCCATTTTACCCTTTTTTGCATTCTACACACCTCAAATAATAAAATATTTGACATGAAACTTGTACATAAAAATACATGGAAAATACAAAATTAATTACCAATAAAAATGATGCACAGTGTACTAGGACACACAGATGAAAAAGTTGCAAACTGAACTTCAATGATCATTATCTTCTCCATACGAACTCAAAATTCATCTAACTCACATTTATTGTTCACAAATTCAAATTATTCATCTAATGAAGATGGTTTCATTAAAAATGAAGTTAAGATGCCAAAGTCAGGTTTTCTAGGGTCTCATTGTCCCATATACCTACATATTTTATTCATTATATTTATTGTTAATATTTTTTACCTCTCTTATATTTTTATATACTTATTGTTTGAAATATATTAAAAATGGAATACAAAATAAAAGAATTAATAATACATTAAAATAAATAAGGTATTAAAAAATAAAGGCATACTATATTTATTTAAGTATATAAATAAAATCAGAAAAATGAAATAAAAATGTATAAATATGTACATAAATATATTATAAAATATATGTACAGATAACAATAAAAGTAAGAACACAAAACAAAAATAAAATATCTAAAATACATGTGTTTATACATATATGTATACATGTAAAAAATAACACCCAATAAATAAGCTTGTATAAATATATAAAGGAAAAAATGGGGTTGCCCCTTGCGGGCAACCAAACATGGCTGCCCCCGCCCTATTTTCGTCAAATTTTTTTATTTTTTTGAAAAATATCATCATGTATATTCATCCCTATATCCCTCCTACATGCCATTCGAATTTCATCAGAAACAGAGACTCCTACAGCCTCCATCGAGATGGTGTCGATTTAAAAAATCATGTTACCATTAAAAAATGATTGTCTGGATGGAGGCCATAGGGGTCTCTGTTTCTGACGAAATTCGAATGGCATATAGGAGGGATATAGGGATGAATATACATGGTGACATTTTTTGAAAAAAAAAATAAAAAATGTCGAAATAAGGACGGGGGCAGTCACATTGAACTCATATATAAAATATCCACAATAATACGTAAAATAATAAATAGTTTTTATGTTTTTAACTTTTATTTAATAAATTCATGCATTTTTTGGTTGGTCCACATGGAATAACCAGAGGCCTCTGTACGTTGAGCTCGGGTCAACTGCACGATCTCCATCTGCAGCCCGTGTCAAAAGCATGTGCACCCCTCTCTTCTCCATTTTTTGTCAACGATCCACTGCTCGAGAAGCCTTGATTTCTTCACCGAAATTTTTCTCCTCACTCCCCTCCATCTCGCCATGTTTTGATCACCCTTATACATACATGCCATCGCTCTCTAACACGTGATCTTCCCATGTCCTTGCCATGTCCATAAATAACCCAATCCTTATTTTTTGCCTTTTGATCTCCTTCACCATATGTAACCCCATTTCCTCGAATGACTTGATCTTCTTGGTGATAACATGAAGAACGTGGAGGCTTTGTGTGGAGAAAGAGTGGTTGAATTGGCGATCCAGCCTCCCCGGAGCACCTCCAACAGTGCTTCTCTACTTTTTGGCCTTGTGTTAGATAGAGATGTTAACCTTCGGATTTTTCATCGCATTTCTTTCTAGCATTCAAGTTTATCTTTCAGTTTTAGTAATTAGCTTGTAACTTAGTGTAATTTCAAGATCTTTTTGCTGGAGCATCGAGCCCCATACTTAATTCACCGTGCATCCCCTTGTAGTCTACCCCGCTACCATCTCCATTTCGTGCCCCGTCGCCTTCTCCATATTTCACCTCGTAATTCCACCTCTGACCTTGCAAAGATCAAAGCTTCGAAGCTCATCTCCCATCACAACCAAGAGCTTCATCGCCCAATCTACCTCATTGTTGTTCAGCTGCATATTCAGGTCGAGAGCATAGCTCTAGAGTCCCAGAGTGATTTTTACACAGGAACGAAGGGTAAACAGACCCTCTGGATTTGAATCAATGATGAATCACCTACTCAAGGTGGTCGAGAATGGAGAACCCCCAACTCCCCTCGATGGGACCTGGAAGCTATTGAGCCCCCCTGCATGTGTGCCGTACCAGCGTGAAGCTATTAGGCTTGTCGGACCTAAAGAATGAGGCTGTACCACTGAGGAATCACCGATTGAAGCAACCCCAGGACGATCTTCTTGGTTGTTCTTCCAGGCCACACTAGGGTCGTCAGATCAAGAACACGACCTGAATCTAATCTGAGCCATCCAATCTCAAGCAAAACATCATCCGTCTCCACCGCCCGATCAGGATAAGTAGGCCTACATGGCGCCGCCACAATCGTCGATGAGCGCACCCTTAAGTGGATAAATTTCAGAGACCCCTGCCACCTTTTGCATTTACTATTTACCCCTCCAAATAGAATATTAACAGTAATGTTTTTGTGCAAAGTGGACCCCCGAACTTCAGTGTAATTCCATCCATGTCCCATGCCAGGTCACCTCACGTGCCCGTACACATGAGAGCCTGGTTGTTTTGCATCCAAGCCCCTGTAGCTTTGGATATTTATGTTTAGTCCCTTATTATATATAGTGTTAAATTTTGGGATATTTCACGTAATGACCCGTTATTTTGTTCAAGTACATTTATACCCCTGCTAGGTATAGATTAAATGCATATTTAATTGGATAAATTATTATTGTGCTGTTGGACATTATTTTTAAAGTTATTAAATGCATTTAAAGTTGTTTTAAATTGCAGATATGTCCCTGTTAGTTCCATAATTTTATTTTGTGTATATTTATTAATAAAAATAGAATTTTATTTTTAAAATTGTCAGAAAATTATCTTAGTGCCATCTAACCATATTTATCACATATATTTTTTGCATGGCATTTTAGGCTATTTTTTATTTATTAAAAATATAAAAAACTCTTTTTCTTTCTGACTAATTATTAAAATTCCAAAAATATCAAAACACCTAAAAATTCCAAAAAGTATATTAGGTATATTACTATATATTCTACCATATAAACAAAAATCACTAAATATAAATCAAAATATTAAAATTACAAGACCCAAAAAATATTATAAAATCAGTACAAATAGTGTTGGGAATTTTTGAGCCTATTATATATTTTTAAAACCTAAAATATTTTTGACCCTAAAAATAGTGTTGAAAATTTTGATACTTTTAATATACATAAAAATAGCAAAAAAATCCCTAAAAATAATCCAAAACAAAAATATCAAAAACACAAAACCATTTTCTTTTCTGTATTTTGAGTATATTTAAGTATATTTAAAATTCCTACGTATATTATATATATATATTATATTACTTATATAGTATATCATCCTTATTATTATATATAAATGTACATTTTATTTTAAATTATTTTTAATTAATAAGAATTTTTAGGATTTTATTTTTTACCTTTTATGCCTTTTTTGTTTTTTCCCTTTTTAATATTTTTGTAGGTTTTATAATTTACATGTAATTTTTATGGTTTTTAAATGTTTTATAATTTTTATTTTAGTTTTATATGTCTTTAATTTTACCAAATGTTAGTTCTTTTTAGTTTTCAAAATAATCTACATAGATAATATAAATTAATGAGTTATAATTATTTTTGTATTTTTCAACTAAGTTGAATAAAATAAAAATAAAAATAAATTGTTTTCATGCCTTCAAGATTTTTCTCTGGTTTGAATGATTTTTGTGATATTTTTAGATTTTTATGGATTCTTAAATTTATAAAAACAATAAAATGGGGAAATGTGAAAATCAGATACTAGTTTAGGGTTTTAAAAATAAGTATCAGTCCAGAATCAACCCAAAGTTATTTTCACATAAACCATATATAATATTGAAAAATACGGCACTAAAATGAATATTCCTAGAATTTTAAAGAATTTTTTTATAATTTTTATAATATTTTTAGGGGTTTTATGTTTTTAAGTTTTCTGTTTTATATTTTTTAATGGATTTAGGATGTGCGATAAAATATGATGTAAACTAATAGATATTTTATTTTTTTTATGGATTTTCTAAGTCAAAATAGTGAAAATATCAATGTTTTTGTATTTAAAAATAGGAAAATTAAAGCTAAATGCTCTAGAAAAAATGTACGTGATATATTAAGGTTCCAAACACCTAATATGAATTCATATCATTTTCAATAAAAGGAAGTAATTGATAAAAATAAAGAAACAAAATAAATAAATACAGTAGCACATGGACCGATATGCTATTTCTAAAAATGTTCCATGCACTTGCCAACATTTAAAATAAATCGAGGGGTTCAATATGTAATATGTCCAATAAAAAAAGCCCCATAGCTTGGCAGCGACCAAAATACAAATACATAAATTTTTACTTCATTTGATAGCAGGTACTATAACATAAGGTTAAGCCCGCAAAAGAACCATAAAAGCGCCTCACATTGGGGACCACATGAGGTGACCTGGCGAAGGGCCTAAATGCAAATAATAAAAAGTTTGAGGTATCGCGTGTAAAACACCCAAAATTTCTATACTTAATTAAATATTTACAAGATTGAAATAAAAATGGTAAAAGTCGAGGGGGTCAGAAGCAAATACCCCTCGTCGATCGCCTGCCTTACACGTACGAAGGTTATGGATGGTAGATATAGTCCACTTATGATCTGGCAGCCCAGATGGCGTATCCCTTCACCTCTCTTTAATGGTCCATATTAGATCTGGCACTCCCTCTTCATCAGACATTAGTTGGGATGCGCAGAAGAATAGGGATGAAGCCATGTCTGGGCGAGCTTCGATCCGTCGAATCTCCTCCTCAGATGTACATCAGGTGCTCGTAGATGGCTTAAATGAGGGCTAGGGCCCGCCCGCATTGACTAGTGGCACCAAGAAGGTATGGGCCTCACTAGAGGATGTTTAGATCTTGAAAAAATTTACTGCACCTAAAGCTTGAAGACATGGTTCGAATCACCCCTAGATGGGGTCCTTGTGGCTTGGCTACTGTATGGTTAGGTTCACAACATGGGGGGAAAAGTGTATAGGCCCTTTTATTAGATGAAAATGGTGTGAGATGAGAGGGATGATGGAGTCTTCGATGTCGGATAGAAGAGGGAGACAATGGGCTTGTCTCGTACAAGGATGAGATGATCCAGGCATGTCGGGAGATGGAGAAGCGGGAGGGGAAGAAGATGAACATGATGGTGTAATCAGAACAAAGCAAACAAACAATGTACAGAGGCCGGAGCCTGGTGCTCCGGCATACTTAAGAATTTTTTATTTTAGGTAAAATTAAAGCAAAACAGCCAAAATAAAATGCTAAACTAGACACAGAAATGAAATGAGAAGAAAAAGAACTATACTACCCGCTCCTCGATGGGTCAGATGACCTAGAAGCTCGAGTCGCTGGAGTAAAACCCCGCTGACAATAAGCCTCGCCTAGCCCGACCTTCTCTACACATTGGAATCTTAAGGATCCACTCCTGTAACGAGAGGCTCGCTCCAGCAGTGGTTCTAGGGGTTACAGTGGCACAATAACAGAATAGGGTTGATGGGAGATGGAGTAGAATATTTATATCAGGTGAACACGAGCGCCTTTTAGAATTAGGAAATTAGAATCCGAGGTAGCTAGTTGGAGCGAAGGATAGGGTGTGGATGGTGGAGCTCCGACGAAGATTTTCGGTGAAGGAATCATGTCCCTTTGAGGTAAGAGTGGGGCGGTAAAGATCTTCGTAATTGGGCGGCCGACAATGGCTCACACAGACCAAACGTGAGAGGGCACTTTTGACCGTGGGTCAACAATCCCTCACAGTAGATTGGTCCATGTTAGCGCTAGAGGGGAAACTAGTAAATAGAAAATAGAGAAATAACAAAAGAAATAGAAAACGATTATTTTGAAAAAAAATCAAAACATTAAAGTTATTTCTTATTTTCTAAAATATATTATAATGATTTTTATTTATTTATATCCACTTATTCAATAGGTGATATTATTTATATAATATTATGTATAGGTATTTATACATATATTTTATGTATTTAATTTTTATTTATATTATTTTCAAATAATATATTTATTTACAACATTACTTAGTGCTTATTTACACATTTATTTGGGATTTTTATTATTTTATTTACATGCACAAATAAATATATTTATGTATAATATATGTGTATTATACATATATATTAGGGTTTCTTATTTCTTTTTGATATTTTGTATGGTTTTTTTATTTTTGTTTGTTATTTTTGTTGGTGTTAAATAATATGTAAAATAAACTAAAAATATAAGGAGATCTTGAATACATAAAATGAATTATATTTTCTTATTGTATAGATAAATATGTATCATAGTACTCCAATTAGTCAGCTTTTGCATCTAAACTCAATTTTAAATGAAACCACCTTTATTTTATAGATAATTGAATTTGAAATATAATGGAAGTGAGTCTGGTTTTTTTGAATTCATGGAGAAGATATTGATCGATGAAGTTTTCTATGCGGTCTTTTCAATTGAGTGTACTGAGTGGAATGTACATGATTTATTTTTCCCAATAATTTTATTATTTTATATACATTATCATGTGCAAGTTTGGTGTTGAATATAAATTTATTTGGAGAGTTTATGATGAAAAATAAGATTCGACAAGTCAGACCTATGCACACATTACATCATGTTTAGATTTTTAGGGTTTTCTTGATATTTTCATATATTATTTCACATTATATCTTCCTACTTCATTCTTGGTCGACCTAGTCAATACTTGTCTTGGTCTCGGGGTTTAGAGTGAATTAGTATCATAGATACTTTCTATACATTTTCCATTCTTTTCCTTATTCTTTTATTTCAGGTTTAAATACAAGTATTTATACATTATTCATAGATTAATATTATGATGCGAGTTAGTGATATTTACATGTATTTTACTAGGAATTTTAAGCGAATATGAAAGAATAATAGTGATGGAATGGAAATTCATCAGAAACCCTCCTGGATAAAAACCACGACTTGAGTCTTCTATTTGGGTTTTCAACCTAACCCACATAGTTCTTCCACTAACCCGAGATGATCACATTGCCAACCCAACCATTTACAACTTGAGTTGATTACGTAGTCAACTCAACTGTTATATATAAATAATCCTAACAACCTTGATGTCAAAGATAAATATGCAACGAATGATATCAGGCAAAACTAAAATAATCTTACAAAACGAGGAACGTGCTCATAGGAATCAATTGTAGAGAATCAGAGCTGTAGGAATGAAGAACACAATAGAAGATAGCACTTGAATATTTCTTTCAGAGTATATAGTAGAAAATAGAGAGTAGGGAGTTTGTTGCTATTTGCTTTGTGTTTTAAATAGTAGTATGTGGACCTATTTAAACATTGGCTCTTAAAAAGTAGTTGTTGTAAACAAATTCGGAATGAAATCGCCTTCAAAAATATCTCCGAAATGGAATATGATCGATCATGATATAAAGGTAATCGATCAAAATCAAACGATCGATTATGAGGATTTTGTTGACTGATCGGAATCAAGAGATGATCGATCAAGTATCAAATTGATTAATTAGAAATATAGCCATTATACTTTATTGTTTGATCATAAAAGGAGAGTATCGAACTGGTGTGAATGGTTGACCTGAAAGTCAAAATCAAAGGGATAAAATGCAATATGCATGATTTGAGGTCTTACATTGTAAGACGGTTATAGAAAGCAAGAGTCAATAAATGAAAAGAATTCAACTTCCTCTTGAGCTTGAGTTCCTTCCTTGAGATTGAGCTGGATTTCCATATCTTTGAACTTCTTTGAGCTTCTTCTTCAGTTAAGCCTGAGCTCCTCGACTAGATCTTATTCCTAGTCCATTAACTTTCCTGCTCTTGACCTAGCTACAAGCATTGCACTAAAGTTTTGTTATAATCAAAATATACATGCTTATGTATTAAAAAATTCCACACTTATGCATGCCCTCACACATTATTGACGTAGTTGCTTGGCAATATGTACATGTTATCGATATAAAAAAAGTTATTATACTGCTTATCGAGATAACCCATTCCGCCTGAAATCTTGGTTTTAGATCCAAGTGGGGAGGTTTATTACAAATTCGGAGTTTTCCCATCCAAAAAGATAAAAAACAATCAGAGGTTTCCCATCCTCTCGATGTTACCACAATGTTAATATGTTGGTTTTGACTTTGGTGTTGTGATCCAAAGTTATAAATAGTATTAGTGTTTTATCCAAGGGATTTGTAGATAATTGGGTTACTTGTGCAAATAACTCAGAATATTGACGTACCTGGTTGGCCCGGCTAATTAAAAATTCTAAGTCGGGATGTCTCATATCGGGATTTTCACCTGGTCGGATTTCCACGTAAACATCTCCATGCATTGCAGTTGAATATCTAGTTTGCTTGTCTATACTCTTTAAATTATCTAACTTATTATAATCTATCATAATTAGTTAGCACTACTATCCACTCCTCCTCTGATAATTTTGTGATCCCTTGTCACTCTTGCTTTTAACACAACTTACTTTATTTTAATTTGATTTTTTATTACCAGTATTGAAGAAAAATATACTTTGGACACCACTATAATAAGTACCTAGTTTTTCTTGTTTTTAGAGTTTTAAATTACAACTATTTTATTCTAAATACAAAAAGTATCAAAGGAGATGTTTAACATAAAAGGTATTGAAACCATTTTATGAGTTATTCCTCCCATCTAAAGATCATAGGGTTTTCAACAAGACAACATAAATTGTACAAGAGATTCTTCATGTCGCATTTGAGAAATCATTACAATTGATTAATCCTGGAATTATTAGCATGTATACTTATGATGAAAAAATATTTATTAATATTCTAGACAAAAAATCCAAAAATATTCACAATATACATAGAGGTTGGACATTTGCACGTGATTATCGATCGAAGCTCATTTTAGACAACATCTGTAAAATTAATAATTCAAGAGGAACTCAATTAGTTTGAACAAAAGGATGTTTGGAATTTAGTTCCTAAAATGAAAAAAATTCTATTATTGGGACAATCAGATATTCCTTAGTAAACATGATATGCAGGGATTGTTGTAGCCAAGAAAAAAGTACCTACTTTGATGACACATGCACGTTGCTAGACTTGAATTAAATTGACTACTTTTTACTTATTGAATTTTTATTTTAGCTTTTGCATATGGATATTGAGAGTGTATTTTAAATGGTTTTATCAAAGAGGAATTCCATATAAGATAATCTCCTAGTATCCATTCCTCTACTTTTCCTAAATATGTATTTTATTTTTTTTTAAAGAAGCACTTTACGATTTAAGATAAGTGCCTCGTGCTCGGTACGATTGCTTGGTAAACTTTCTATACTTTAAGATTTCAATGTTTGAACATTGATCCAATTTTCTTTATTAAAAATATTAGAAAAATTCATCAATTATTAGGTTTATGTTGATGACATTTTCTGTGCTACTAATGAATTTCTATGTCAACAACTTTGTAAACAAATGGAGGATGAATTTCAAATGAGTATAATGGGAGAATTGGAGTTCTTTCTCGGACTACAAATCCATTGATGGAATGCATGATATTTCTCGATCAACACAAGTACATTGAATATCTACTAAAGAAGTTGTGTTTGAGTTTTGGAAAATTGAATAATATAGCAATGAGTAAAGGTCACAATTGGGCACAAGTGAATTAGGTAAAGCAATGGATAAAAAGTTCTACTGAGGCATGACTAGTGTTCTGCTTTACATAACTACATTTAAACCTCATATATTATTTCCTACTTGCCTTTGAACTCAAGTTCACGTTAACCATAAAGAGTCACATAGATTGTCGATAAAAAATGATCTTTAGATATTTACTTATTACTATAAACTCCGGCTTGTTTAGTCAAAAGATATTTCTTTTAATTTACATTTTTCGAGTTACATAGATAATGTCATCATGCAAATAGACTGCAAGAGTCTGCACGGGAATATCACTGCTAATTTCATAATTCTCAAATAAACGTAGTTGCACATCTCTATCTACAATCACGGTTGAGTATATTGCTGCTTTGGGATGCACACAAGTCTTAGGATGAAAATACTATAGTAGATTTTTCACATTTCTTGTAATTCTGCTAAAACATATTCTGATAATACAAAACTATTAATTTGTCTAGGAACCCACGTAAATCACTCTCGTACTAAAAATTAAGATGCTTGACGTCACGGTGTAAGAGATGATGTAACAAAAATGGATGTTATTCTATAGTTTATATTATAAATATTAATAGATATTTCCATTAAATCCCTTATTAAAACATTTAATTTTATTAGAATAAAACTTGTATTTTCAGTAATTTACAATACTCAATTATCTTAAATTTGGAAAATGATGATTGATACATAAATATGTTGATATGCAATATCCAAAAAATGATGAATGTTACCTAACCCTATGGGTCGTATAAAAAGAGAAATTCAATATTTTGCTTTGCCTGACCTGACGATTTTGTTATAATGATGATGAGAATCCTATATCAATTTATTTCCAAAATTATTGTGATGATGGGATTTACATTAATTTTTGCAATTTTGTGGTCCATTCTGGCTATGTGGTCCATCAACATATTCTTTCACCTCCTCACAATGAATGAGAAACAGGTAAAAATCTCGACCTCCAACTAAAGAATTTTCAATCCAGAATCGATCCATTTCATCTTTGTATTCAAGGTAATTGATCTATCCACTTATTTTACTCGTTTCTCTCATACAAACTTGTTTTTAAAGAAAATCTAAATCTTGTTTATTCTTTTGAATTCAAATACATGGATCTTGTGTTGTTATTGTATTTTCGTGCTCCATCAAGTTAAAGTAAATGTACACATTAGATCTTTAAAGGGATTAACTCGCATCGCCTCTCTTATCTTCCATTGATGATTCTTGTCACAAATGTGCATCATGAATGTTGTAGATATGTCTTTTGAGCATAAGATTTTGTATGCAAAATTATTTGATTATTCATCTTTTAAGAAGGGAAATTTTGCATGTGTTGATGAAACATAAAGTAGGCGAGGAATAATGTGAAGGGAGTGGCAACTATGTCATCTTTCCAAAAATTTATAAATAAAATAAACTCCAAAAAAATATTTTGGAAAAAGGTTTAAAGGGGAAATGTGCATATTTTTATTTTCTATCTTTTTGTAGAAGGGGATAGGTGCTAAATCAACAAAATGTGTCAGTTATAAATTTTCAAGGTTTTTACAAGTATTGAGTATTTGTATTTAAATGATTTCTATGTTTTAATTATTAAACACATGTATTTTGATTTATTATTAACATGCATGATTTTAAATACTTGTTAGTCTTTTGTAGACTTTTAGCTATAATATATACACTATGCAAGATTATTTTTGTTGGGTTTTTTATAGTTATTCCCTTCTTAACCTACGTTATCATCTATTTTTCGCAATATCAATCGTGCCCTACCTTCTTGCAAAATTCACAGTTCCACCCTTCTACTTTACCTTAATAGAAGGAAAAGCCTAGAAATTCTGTAAGAATAAAGGAGAACAACTGATATTGTAAAAAAGGGGGGCATAACTAATAGCATAGAATCTAAGACGAGGCATAATACTAAAAAATCATTTTTATTTACATAAATATGATATAGTTGTGAACCTAGCCATTTTATTTTATATATTTTTTATTTTTAAAGGTTGTGTGTTTTTTATATTTTTTTTATCAAAATGCAATATCAATAAGTTTAAACAAAAATGAACATCGAAAAGAATGTTTAAACCATGCCATATATAAATTTCTTGAAGTTTAAATTACATTACACTGTATACAATAAAGTCTCAAAACCCAATTTTCACATATGAACCCTATAGGCCAAGAGCATTTTTATAATTTAGAATATGTATAATGATCAATTTTAAAAGTAAATAAACTTTGGTCAGTATCCATATGCATGAGAAATCAAGTTTAAATGTATATTGGCAATCAGGGTTTTTCTTTTATAAGTCTATGCTTTATCTGATTATTTATTTATTTTACTTCATTTCACTTTTTTAATGGTTGTAAAAAGAATCGCTTTATTAGGAGTTGAATTGAACTACATAGGAAAAACATAACATTTTAAATTTATCCACGACATCTATATAAAGATGTCCAAAACACAAAACTTAACCCTCTCACATGTATATTTTTTTAATAATTTTAGAGATTAATATTTTATATACATTGAAGTTTAAAGATGAATTTGGTTGGTTTGGAAGTATACAAAATCTTGACACATCAATAGTAATTTGGGATTCCGTAGATTAGGGTTTAAATTTTCTTTCGAGTTTTTGAGGTTATTGTTGTCGGACTTGTAAACCTTTGCTGACCCATTAATGCAATAAAAGTTATTGTGTTATCTGGATTAAATTTATATTTGCACTTAATAAAATGTTTGTCAGTAAAATTAAGGTTACGTACCATGGACAACTTAATATCATACAATTGTTGATTTAAAAAGTTACGTCATAGAGGATAATGTGGGGTCATAGATCTAAAGAGTTAGATTGAAGACACAACCAAAATCGTCAAGTGATATTTAAGAATGATCTCCAATTTGAAGAAGATATGATAATTTTTCTCTAAAGACTGATTTCCATCTTACACCTTACACCTTGATGCATGTCCTCTGTATATAGAGATTCTAAGATATCTGATTAGTCATGTCAAAATGTCGACCAAGTCATCATGTTGACCAAAAAGTCAAAGTATTGACTATGAGGTTAAATGTTGACCAAAAGCTAAAATGTTGATCAAATGTAAAAATATTGACTTTAATCAAAGTGTTAACATGATGAGATCGAGATAACAAAAGAGATGTATTTTATACTCTTGAATGTGCACACTTCCTTTGATGGGAAACGTGCGCGCGCACATAAATATGTCGAAGTGTGCACATTTGGCAAATCAATAAGTAAATGACCTAAACACAGTCTATATACTGTAGTGCTAGTGTCTATATGAGGAGATACGAGTATATGACCTCTTGAAGGAATCATACAAGTTCACACTATATGAACCGGGAGAAAGATCTCATTCAAGAGGCATTAGGGTCGTAGCAAGTTGCATCATGATCATATTATTTATGAAACAAGATAATAATTCAGAACTATTAATATATATTTTTGGAAAACAAGTGATCGATATATCACTCAATGATCAATCGAGAAATCTATTGATATAACCTCCAATAAGGACAATCAAACACGGATTTGAATTTAGGGTTTGATCAAAGTCTTCTAATATGTAGGATTCTTGAGGATTGAGAATATTTTGTGTTGATGTGATAATAATAGATTATATACCATGACACTTCCCTACCGATGGAGTGATAAAATCAGGTGGATTTTAGTGACTTCATTTTGTGAAAATTGATTGGATTAATTCTAAAGTCATTTCCAATTTCTAGTATCCATTTCTATCTATAAATATTGTAAATGGACATTGAACCAATTATGGGGCCCGTTTCAGTGCTCGTTTCTGGATCTAAGTGTTGGAAATGGAACCCTTTTCTAGTACACATTTCTAGTGTCAAATTCTAGATCCAAATGCTGGAAATGGAAATTAAAATAGAACCAAATGGAAGTGAAAAGGGATGCAATGGTTATGCACATAAATGTTTTAAACTCTAATATTGGATATCAAGTCACTATACATAGATAATATAATATCCATGGCATTATCTCTACATATCTACGAACAGTGCTCACAAGACCTGATTAGAACAGGGATAGTATGTTGATATATCAAATAATTGTTAATATATTGGATATGGGAATTTGCAGATAGATATCATTCACAGATTGTCTATAATGAATATGCATATAGTTTCATAAATATGATTCACACACACACACACACATATTCGAAACTTATGAGAATATGATTTGTATAATTAATATGGATTGGATTTACATTCAGATTTTGACTAATGAATTGGATTCATTTGTTGAAAGGATGTTTTCACAAATCTCCCAATGATGAAATTTACAATTAAATTAATTAATAGATAATTAAACTAAATATCAAGTACTTAGTGAAATTGGGATGCTTGTGTGAGTGAGTGAGAGAGAGAATCATCTGGACATCCATCACACATGCCTTGTGGATGTTAGAGGCTAATTGATTAGCCTCTTTCCTTCTTGGTTTAGGACTCATTTATTTGGTTTTTTTGGATAATAATGTTGGTTAATTGGTTAAACAAGATTAGGAATCCATTATAGCTATCTAATATTAAGTTGAAAACCTCATCTTGTTTGTCTACTCTTGTATATAAAGAGGGGCCCTGCCTCTCTCTATAATACATTCATTCAATTCCTAAGAGTGCCTCTTAAAGTCTTAAAGAGAAATTAGAAGAGAAGATTGACTTTTTATTTTTGGCCAACCCCATCATTAACTATACTAAACCCTAACCCTCCACTCCTATTGCCTCTTCTTCCTCTACACTGGCTTAACCAAGAGAGGAGTCACCTTCCTCCTCGTGCTTTGTGTAAGTGTTTAAGGACTTGATTTTTGCATGCCCGCTAGAGAAAGTATCATCGGATCATACTTAATTCAGGAGGTCTCTTCCTTTAGAGACTCACGCTTCAAAAGGTACTCATAAATACTCTTATGATTATATGAATTGATTTGGAACCATGTGGTTTTGTATTTACAATTAAATGTTTATCATACAACTACATCAATGTTCATACGATGAACATCTTTGCAAATTTGATTTGTTTTATTCTATGTCTCCTAAAAGTGCGAGATTAGACCTCCTTTCAATTACTTTAAGCATATTTTTGTAATAATTGTTGGCATTTTCTTATTTTCTTCTTTATTTATCTGCCGATTAAGCAAGTCTGATCTAGTCTCTAGATAGGGCATAAACATATTCTGTTTATTTTTATTTTTCTTAATCAGTATGTACATATATACATAATGCACATTCTTCTTATTTCTTCAACATTTCTATTGTTTACATTCTGTTTTATTCTTTTCGTGCTTCTATCATATTTTTATTATTATAGATAATTATGTAATAAGAGCATTTTATATATTATTTACAGTTGTTATCACAGAATTTGGGTCAAAATTCAAGTATAAACAAGATAGTTCATGGATTTATCATTTGCCTCCCGTGTAGGTACCCAATAACTAGGGCACCTAGTCTTAATTGTTTAGGACTAACCAGAATGTCCCAACAAAATCTTATTAATAGATCCACCCCGTATCAACATTTTAAAAATTAACAGGACCTCTGTCGGTTTCTTTAAAACCTGAAGAGGAGCTCGATGATGTGACCTACTATTACCTTTGCTCTTCATAAATTTTATCAGCATCTTGGATGGCATATTAGAAAACTTGACATCTCATGAGCTAAATCGTGGCTTCTTGATTCGATATTTACACTATGATATCAAAAACATCTGATTTTTAGAGGATCTCTTCATCTTCATAGAATTTGAAGAAAGCACAATTAATAACCTAACAAAGGCACTGAACATTTTGTCTCAAACAAAGGGCTTGGAAGCAGGGGTGCATGAGGATTGGATAAAATTCGTAATCGGATCCAATCCCATGATATTGGATTGGATTAGTTTGGTTTTATCATTCTAATGGATCAGACTCGATCATAGTTTTTGAAATCTGTTAAAGTATGTATTGGATCGGATCTTCACCAACATTCGATCCAATCCATTAGTCCATTAACACACACATACACACGCACATGTAGATACCCAGATACCTATACATACAAACTCACGCTTATGAAAAATGTATTATAAGTGACGGGTTATCATGACAGCTGACTAATCATCACATTCATGAATTTTTTTCTGACGTACTAATAGTTGCCAATGAATATCATCTTTTTCTTAGCCTTTCAATAGTCGGGAAAAGTTAGGCGGGAAACCAATTCTATTTTCCCTCCCGTGTCGTTCCCCTTCTCTTACAATCACACCATATTTTTTGAAAATCCCCCAAATTCCTTCTCCATATCCACCCAAAATCACCCACCCCTTCTCCCCTCTCTGTGTACCCTACTACCCCCACCCCTCCCCCCTACACTTAGATGAGGCGTGCTCCCCCCACCCCCTCTAACCCTACTGCCTCTGCCTCCATACCATGTGTGCCTGGACAAGGCACGCTCCCCCCTCACGTACCCTACCTCCCTTGCCCCACTTCCCATGTGTGCTTGGATGGAGCATGCTCCCCCACATTATACCCTATTGCCCCCGACCTTCTTCCATCATGCGCCTGGACGAGGCAGTGGGCCACAACTACTACTATGCCATAGAGGAGCTCGAGCGCACTGCCCACAACCCCTCCGACGTGCTTGGCAGGATGGTGGAAGAGTTCTTTGTGAGAGACCCCTAGGTAGTTCTCGTCTACTTCGCCAAGGTGGTATCTTTACAATTTTAAAAACAACAATTTTATTTAGTAAAAGGAAATAATCTTCTTAATCGTCTACGCATATATGTGTGTACAGACTATTCATGGATCTCTTATAGATAATCGTTATTTCTTCCATGCTATTTTACCATATCATTTTTTCAGTTTGCGAAATTACTTGTCATATTTCTGCAGAAGTTATGCAAGACATAGTAAAATCGAACCCATAGCCTTCACAACTATCATTGAAGCATGGGTTGGTGTGGATGTGCCTCCTTATTGAGTGACATATCTACATTAATATCCTATCCAATCATAAGGCATATATGGATTCATTTAAATCTCTTCTTGTCGATTTGTGTGATTGGTAGTTGATGCTTTTGTTACTACAAAATGTTGGTTGACTCAGTTTTGAAGAGTTTAGTGGAATTAGATACAAATATCTTTTTTTTTTCATCTGTCATGAGCGATGATGGGCTATGAGTTAAAATGATGTTGTTTATCCTAAAGTTGATGCATATCTGATTTTTTATTTGTTTCAGTCCGAAATAAGACTATGTTTTTAATATATGCATCATCATTTATTCGTTTCAGTCCGAAATGAGACTATGTTTTTAATATATGCATCATCATCACACATCAATGAAGAATGATGTGTTAGTCTCCTACAGTAAACTCTCCATTGTTAGTTGTCGTTCTTATAAGCATATCTATTTTGTTGACTGTATATTTTCATTGTTTGTTAAATTCATTATTGCAAGAAATATAATCATATGATCTTGTATTGTTCGACAACTTTTCCTTGTATCTTTATTTGTTAACTTGTATTGTTCCAATTTTCATTTATTCTTGTTACTAAAATATACACAATGGAGGTAGTTTCATGCCATTTGGAGTTAGCATGAATTAATTAAAAATCGGGAAGTTAGCTTATTTACATGTCAATTGGACTGAGATTTTTGGCTTCTAATTTTATGCAATTATGAGTGATAAAATGCAACTATTATATGTACATGCATGAATGCTAATTATGCAAGATAGATGTAGAAATGCTAATGAATTTTGAAGATCTGAGCTTAATTAGTTACTTTTAGAGTGATGAATATGAGATTTATCAGGAGGGTCCATTACCCTTCAATGATCGAAGAGCTTCATCACCTTCTGATCTCCATTTTCATCTCCGATGGAGCTCCTTCACCATGAAGTTCTAAAGCACCTCAGCACTTAATTCTCCATCAACATCTTCGCGGGACCATTCCGAAAGTGTCCCAACATTCAGAAGTTGAAGAGCAACATGGAGTAGGAATAGAGGCTTCTCCGAAGCTCTGCTCTTCCTCTATCGCATGTGGATGAGAGGGAAGAACTCGAGGTACAATCACCATTCAATCATACCACTACTATCTGATCCAACGATCCTGATTAACTCCGAGCCAAAGCCCGAAGCAATGATTCAATCATTAGGACCAGACCGCCCGGGCCTGTTACAGGAGTCGATACGTGGCCCGATCTACACAACATGGACTTAGCCCCAGTCACGTGCGTCGTGCACATGAGTCTATGTAAATTGTAAACGAACCTAGAACGATTCAAAATTGCAGATAAGTCTTGCCCATAGAAAATTGTATTGATATCCAAGCAATTTTCTGTCATGATTGTTTAGTCTAACTTGGTCTTATTTATAATTAAATAATTCATGTTTTATTTCATGTATGCCTCGCTGTTGTTCTTTTAATAACTCGTGATCCAGTCATCAAAATTTAATGAAATGGTTTGGAAAGCTAATTTTGTGCTCTTTAATTTAATACAATTAAATTACCGATTTGATCTATAAATTCACATATTAATTTTTACAGTGTTATTTCTTACTATTCATTCTTCCTATTAGTTAAAAAAATAATTGTTGATTAAGGTTGAATTTCTCTCCATTTGACATTGATTGTGGGAAGTCAACTCTGAGAAGTCCAGAACTCAATATCTAAACTTCAACTTAGGTGATAAGAATATGCCTCATCATTAGTATGGCATCGGTTTTGAAGTTTTCCCATGACCTACCTTGGTTTTCCATTGCCACCAAATCCTTTTATGATTAAAATCGATATCCTACTCTGCAAAAAAAAATCTCACAAATTATCCACTTGGAAAAAAGAATACCATATCTCCTTAGAGAGTAACAACAACAAAGCATTTGCCCACATAAGTAGGGTTGGCTACATGGATTCTTTGCCTCCATTGAGATCTATCTTGGGATGTTCTCAAGCTTAGATCCAAAAAGCTAAACTTCTGATCCTCTTTAGAGTCGAGATTTTTGTACAAAACTTCACAAGCTTTTGACTTAGCTTCGCTTACAACCTTCTTTGCTTCCTTCTTCGCTATTTTGTAGATTGTGACAGTTTCATCTGTTCTATCCTTAGACATAGCTTTAAAGCATGTTCTTTTAATTTTGAGCTTCTCTTACACCCTTCTACTCCACTGTCAAGCCTCCTTTTTGTCCTGGAGCTCCTCCCTTTGACTCGCCCAGCATCTCTTTGGCTACCATTTGGATACCAATGCTACCACCTCCCACATCTCGTTTGCACTTCCGTTACAATCCCAAGGCAGGTCTTCTAAAATATTATCCTTGAATATTGATTGCTTTAATCGGAGATTCCACCATCTAGTTCTAGTGATCTTAGAAACCCTCATTTTCTTTACCAGTCTGTTTTGTTTTCAAATTCATGACTAACAAATGATGTTGGGTGGTCAAACTCTCTCCTGGGATTACTTTACAGTCAACAAATAATCTCTTCTCCTCAATGTAAAGTAATCTATCTTTGCTTTAGTTGGGCAACTTTATAAGTGATTAATGCTCCTCCCTCTTCTTGAAGTGAGTGTTTGCTATGAAAAGATAATAAGCCGTTACAAAATCCAGAATTATTTTCACTCTTCATTTTTATTCTCGAAGCCATGTCCTCCATGAACACTAGCATACCCAGAACCATCCTTTCCCACATGCCCATTACGATCTCTATCTGGGCAAATCATCTCTCTTTGTGGGTTTCCATGCATAATTTTATCCAAATCCTCCCCCAAAAAACTTGTTTAATCCTTTTATTTAAACCAAATTATGTGCATAAATTGAGATGATATTTAGAATTTATTCTTTGAGTATCACTTTTAACAAAATAATCCGATCACCGAATCTTTACACGTAAACCACACAATCCTTCAAATCCTTATAAACAACTACTCTAACACTATTTTCTTATCTTTACATGAATACTAAGGTTTAAAACTGTATTCTCGATCTTCCTTACTTTCTCTCTAACACATTTTGTCTCTTGAAGACATATCTCTCCTTACAGAGTAAAACTGAAAATTTCAATATTAACAACGTTAATAACTCTTGATGGCCTCTATAAAATTACACAATAAACTCCTACATGTGAAAAAAAGAGTTTTCTTGTGGAGTGGAAACACCAATGGTGAAAACATGAACGTGATGTTCCGGGAAAAGATATGCAAACAAAAAGGAAACAATGATCGACGAATTCTAAACCTTGAAAGCTTAAACAATTTAGTGCTTTTATAATCACTTATCAGAATCAGAGAATGCATGCCACAATTAACCGCTAACGCAAGCAAATCAATTAATTTCAGAGTGAAATAAAATCGACTAGATCTGGAAATGTCTACTATATATTGGAATTCTAGGTTCAAAGAAACTTAGAGGGGCTTATTCAAATATTCTCCTCTTAGGTGAACAATCTCTGTTATAGAAGGACAACTTCAATGGGGAAATTTGTCTCATTCACAACATATCCTTTGGAAACAAGCATCAAATAACAATGTCACTTATAAAAAAAGATTGAGCTCTCTCTCCACTAAAAATAACCAGATTAAGATGTAAAAAATAAGTGACGGTCCTTAGAATTACTATCAAATTAAACCTTAATTGCAAATTTTAAAAAAATTCATCCTATGAATGGATAAATTTACTTTCTCTGGTAGGAAGGGAAAAACTGGTCTCTTGTTGAACAAACAAATTTACATCCTTTTTCCAATATGATATTATAATGCCATCCTCAATCAAACCTTATGGGTAAAAACTTTCCAGCAAGAGTTTCCTTTTTTCACGTAACTGATTTTAAATGAAAGATTCTACACTCAAGTAATGAATTTGATATTAACTTGGCGAATGGATACCACCTTTGTAAAGTTTAGGAAGAAGTTTTGGATTATCCTTTAATGGATTGTGAGTTTGGGATTTTTATTCGAACACATAATTTTTAAGAATGATTTTGCCATTCCAATTGGGGTAAATATAATTGAGTCATTCTAGGTGATGAAATAAATAACAACATCAATCTCGTGATTTATTTGGAAACAATGCCATAGTATTTTCCAAGGCATTTCTGAAGACACTGCAAGGAACCTACAAGAATTGCATTTATTCCTTCAACTTCTTCGTGAAAATTGAAAGTTATCCAACTTAAATCAACCTTACTTATTCATGATGCCAACCCCACATTAAATCTTCTAAATTGATCATCCCTTTATATGATGCAAGAAGTGACCAAACCTCAATGATAAAGTGATCAGTTTCAGAGAGGCCCATGCATGCGTTTGAGGGTAAAGTATAACAAAGAAATTTTGTTAGGAATTTTTTGGCTCCTATTTTTGGACCATTAAATTTTTGCAGGGATTCACCCAAAGATAACGAGTTTTATAATGTTGAACCCATCTTCTTAGATGAAGGAAACTTACCTTTTTCTTAAAAAGTATTAGAGTAAATTACAATAGGTCTCTGACCCGTACGCTCAATTGTAGTGTCAAAGTAACAATATCTACTTAATCTTTAAGATTTGATTTAATGTGGTCTTGAACTATTGAGATTTAGTTGTTCTTTTTGTCTTTCTAATTTTAAATCGCAATCTAGCTCAAAAATTATACTAAGATAAATATCAAAGATCGAGTACCACATTGTTACTTTTTAAAATTTGGACACAACATTGATATTGGGTATAGTTCAGGTACTTATGTTTAATTTACTCAAAATATAATACCAATATAAATAGACAAGGGGCTTTATTGCAAAGTTCACCTATCAGATAGTCCTGCGGCTCCTGCCTCCCCAGTAACAGCTAGTGCCTCGAATCACATGGACGCGCTGAGGGCCTTCGGCGCATCCCCTCTTCCCTTGAAGTTTTCGAGGCCTTCCTCTCCTTCCTCCACCGCAGCTCACAGGTCCAGAATCAGGTGTTGTTCCACGTCCACTGTCTCACCCGCCACCGGTCCTTCGGCGAGCCCTGGACGCCGCCGGAGGAGCGCTTCCACCACTTCCGATAGGGAGTCCGTCCGCGACGTTCGTATCAAGAAGGTAGCTCCCGCGGAGTGATTTTCACGGCTTGAACTGCAAATTACGATCCAGTTAAAGATAACTTCCGCAATTACATTTCGTAAATATTTCGCGTTACTTTGGTACTGTATTACAAAGAGAATAAAGATATCGTCCATCAGGACTGTGACAGAGAACCGGTTTAGTAATATACCAGATATAAGCATGACCGAGGTGATACGTCTACTAAGGTGATTACTGGAAGTTTTCTGAGCGAAAAAAACGTATGCAGATGGTGTATTTGTCCACGAGAAAGCTATAATACCCCTCAAATTGTTATCCAGAGAATCTAGAGAAGACGCCAACGACTGTTTTCTATGTCAATCTCATGAGTCATGTGCATGATCGAGCTATGCCTTATTTGAAAGCTGCAATGATAGCATAACGTGTTGATGTGTTGTCTCTATGCAATATAGTATAATGCGTTAATGTTGCTATTACCAACTTTGAGTTCTTGCATTTTATACCTTGATTACAGATGACTTAAGAAGAGGTTGCTACGATGGAGATATGGGAGATGACGTTGTTAGAATTCTTGAGGATCAGAGAATGGACAAATAAACATACATGTTTTTAGCTTGAGACATGTATATGAGGATCAGATTTTAGGAAAAAAGGAGGTAGGAACTATAAAATGGTGAAATTTGGAATACATCGAGTTCCAAAATAAGATATTTAAGCTACTTTAAGAAAAAAGATGAGATTTTCAATACGACGGAAAAATTAATGATATGCTAAAATTAGTGCTAGTTTTTTGAATGGAGGACAAGCTCTAGATTTTTTTTCCTTTCACAAGAAAGTATCTTTATAAGTGAATGACATATATTTTCTGAATGCCGGTATCGTGCTACCACTGCTCCTCCTTGCTGGTCTTTGGATGTGGCAAGAAAATGTCTTTTAGTGTGGCCGGTTTTTTTCGTTACACCTTCTAGCTATTGCTACAACTATTACCCTACTTATGAATCCTTGATCCTCAAAGAAATCTAAAAAATCAAAATCAATCTGGTTGGGAAAGAAACCTTGGACATCATTATAAGGTTATTCTTATCATATGGATAAAAGTTAGGAACTTATTGCAAATTACGGAAGCACGTACAAACAAGATCAATCATGCAAGTATGAAGACATACAGATTTACAAAGTTCACCTATAATTGGGCTACATCCTTAGGCGGTGGCGATCGGTTTTCACTATGTGGAGAAGAAGAAAAATGCAGAGGATATAAAGAGCCCTAACCCCAGGGGAGTTTATATACTACCTGTACAACAAGACCCCCATCTTGTTTGGGTATTGTATGGTAGGAGAGGGTGCATACAATGGTTCTTCAACCTGGGTCAGATGGTTAGTATTCAAGACATATCAACAGAACTCTTATGTTATGATTGAACCAATAACTTTCATATTATATTCAGTCAAATTCTGTACGATATCAAACTTTGAGGATTTTCATGGTAGAACTTAGTTAAAACTATGTCATAGAAAGATCAGTTTGCTCCAACTTCAGTGGGGGTGTTAAAGTAGTACTGATTATTAAGTTTTCGTATATTATATTAATTGTTTTTATGTTCGAGAATGCCCTATTTTCCTCTGTATTCCTTTATATATGGATCCATAGAAGACATGGACCAGTCCTCACCATTAATTTCTTTATTTTAAACAAAAATGGTGGTCCTTCACAGTTGTTACTTCTTACTCTTTCTCATGGTGCAATTATCCGTTTAAGCACTGTTAGATTAATTATGTTATTTGTTCTTTTTATTGTCCTTTTTCTGAATTTACCCATAGAGCTTTTCTCCTATATAAGAGAGCTCTAGGGTTAGATGAATAATTATCTTGCTCATTCCCTTTCAACATGGTATCAGAGCGACGGTCCTAGGCCGGAGTTCTTGAAACCCTAACCCTAGCCCTACCCCACCCGCCGCCCCTTTCTCTCTCTCTCTCTCTCTCTCGATCAAGGTCGGTGCCGCCCCTTGGCTGGGAAGCTTCTCCAGCCGTGCGCAGGTCTGTGCGCGAGACGTCTTCAAGGTGGGAAGCGCCTTCGTGCTGCAACCCTAGGTCGGGAGTGCCCTTCGTCGTTCTCGTGCGCGGGATGCGTGCACATCGATCATCCCATTGTGCGCACCCCTGACGCAAGACCAGTCCAGCGCCTTCACCGATCCCGTGCGCAGGGTGCGTGCACATCGCGCATCTCATAGTGCGCATCCACTGTGCATTCCAGTGCACTGCCTGTATGCGTGTGCAAGTTCGTGCACGTGCATCCCTGTGCAACCGTGTGCACACTAGTGCATATATGTCAGACATAGTGTGCCGCCCTATGGTGCGTGCACGCTAGACACGAGTCGTGATTTGAAGGGCAGTGTCGTGTGAGTCTACGGACACGGCGGTCCTCATCTATGTACACGTAGACATTCTAGTCTAGTCGTGTAACCCCAGTTGCAGGATACTGTTGTCATCATGTCTGACAACAAGGTAGATCTTCCGTCTCATGGTAGAGTTCAGACACCATCAGCCATGGCAACATCTCGTGGCAGAGGAGGCTATTCACATTTTCGAGGTAGAGGTGGTCGTGGCCGAGGAGGAGGAGGTAGCAGACCTCCTGGACACCCGTGCACCTACTGTCGCAGGACTGGACACACTGAGGAAACATGCTATTCCAAGCATGGGTTTCCTACTACTACGGCACGGATGGCAGAGCAGGCTCAGCAGGAAGGGGGTCCTTCCCTTGCCCCGGATCAAAGGTTTGAGGAGCTAGTGGCGAGACTTCGGGAGATTATGCCTGGCCAGGGACCAGCTGGTACTTCAGGATCTTCAGAGACAGCCGGCTCAGCATCAACATCCTCTTCAGATACAACGTATGCACTTACTAGTTGTTACAGAGCAGATCTGTCAGAATGGATTATGGACTCAGGAGCATCTCACCATTTATGTGGTGACAAAAAGCAATTGGATGATTTTATTGTGACTCAGATAGGACGCTCCGTGGTAATTGCTGACGGAACACATTCTCCCATTACTGGTCAGGGGGAGGTGCAATTGACCCATGGGATACGACTTCAGAATGTTCTTTATGCTCCTGATTTTTCCATGAATCTACTATCCATTAGTCAAATCACTAAAGATTTACATTGTCGTGCCATATTTGACTCATCTGCTCTTGTGTTTCAGGACATCCTCACGGGCAGGGTGATTGGAACTGGCTGTGAGCAAGGGGGTCTTTATAGACTGGTACAATCTCCTTATGCTGGTATCTCTTCTATGAGTGCTGGATCGGTGTCACCCTACACTTGGCATCTTCGATTTGGTCATCTTCCGTTGCAAAAGATGGTCCATATTCTTCCACAGATTTCTCCCAAGTCTAACTTTCAGTGTGAGGCATGCCAACTTGGCAAACATCACAGGTCGTCATTTCCGAGTCGTATAGGTCCAAGTCGTCATGGTCTGTTTGAGCTGCTACATTTTGATATTTGGGGTCCCAGTCGTGTCCCTGATCTTCAAGGATACATGTTTTATCTTGTTGCTGTTGATGAATTCTCTAGGTTATGTTGGGTTTTTCTACTTAAAAATAAGTCTGATGCTGCGTCTGTTATCCAGTCTTTCATCATCGAAATAAAAAATATTTATTCTGCTAAAGTGAAGTTCATACGGTCTGATAATGCTCTTGAATTATGTAGCTCTCATATCTCAAAATTTCTCATGTCTCATGGAATTGTGCACAACAAGTCATGTGCTTACACCTCCCAACAAAATGGGGTAGCTGAGAGGAAACATCGTCATTTGTTGGACATTACCAGGACCCTATTGATTCAGAGCCGTGCTCCTTACTCCTATTGGGGGGATGCGGTTCTAACTGCTTGTTATCTGGTCAACCGTATGCCGTCGTCAGTATTGGGAGAGAAGATCCCGTTCTTGACCGCGTTTCCCGAGAAGGATCTTTTCTCCCTAACACCTCGCGTCTTTGGCTCTGTTGCATTTGTTCATTGCTTCTCTCCTGGTCTGGACAAGCTCTCTCCCAGAGCTGTCAAATGCGTTTTTGTGGGTTATTCCAAAATCCAAAAAGGGTATCGGTGTTTTGATCCAGTTAGACGACGGTACCATGTTAGTGTTGATGTCACCTTCTTTGAATCCATTATGTATTTCTCTCCTACAGGTGACAGCCTCACTCACTCAGACGAAGGAGATGATATCTACGTGCCTCCTCCACCATCTATTCCATGCTCTACTCTGCCGCCACCAACACCACAGCCTATACCACCACCACAGCCTATACCACCACCACAACCTATACCACCACCACCTCCACCACCACCTTCTATTTTTTATCCTCAGGTCTATGAGCGTCGACCCTCTGCTCATGTGCCTCCTCCATCATCCAGCACACCCGAGGTATGTAATGAACATTTGAGTACTACTAATGGCACGAGTGATTTGCATGCACAGACAGATGTACAGGGCACAGATGATACTACCACTACTTCAGTTGATGATCTCGATCTTCCTATTGCCCATAGAAGGCAAAAGCGTGCGCGGACAATGAATCCCAAATATGGGATGGACTTTGCATCACAGGCCTGTTTGGAGCGGTTGTCGCCGGAGTTTCGCAAGTTCGTCCTTGGGTTATCAGCAGTGGAAATCCCAAGGTCATATCAGGAGGCACTACAGAGCAGTCCATGGCGTTTGGCTATGGAGGAGGAGATGGCGGCGTTGCAGTCACGTGGTACGTGGAGTGTTGTGCATCCTCCACCAGGTGCGTCAATAGTCGGAAGCAAATGGGTTTTTACTGTTAAGCATCGGGCTGATGGTACAGTCGATAGATACAAAGCCAGGTTGGTTGCTCGTGGGGTCACCCAAACATATGGGGTGGACTATCAGGAGACGTTTTCTCCAGTAGCCCGTCATTCTACATTACGGATTCTCATTGCAGTTGCTATTGTCCGTGACTGGCCCTTGTTTCAGTTAGATGTCAAGAACGCTTTCTTGTATGGTGACTTGCAGGAAGAGGTCTATATGCAGCAAGCACCAGGGTTTGCTGCTGAGGGGGAGTCCAGTAGGGTGTGCCGTCTTCATAAGGCCATATATGGCCTGAAGCAGAGTCCACGGGCTTGGTTTCAGAAGCTCTCGGAGTTGATTGAACAGAAGGGCTTCATCAGATCTACAGCAGATCATACTCTCTTTGTAAAGAGAGACCAGCAAGGTACTGTGGTCATCTTAGTGTATATTGATGATATTGTTATCACTGGTAGTAATAAGCAGGGCATTCAAGCAGCCAAGGATTTTCTTAGTGAGCAGTTTGTTACGAAGGACCTGGGTACACTTCGTTACTTTTTGGGATTGGAATTTGCAAGAAATGAGCAAGGCATGGTAATGACACAAAGGAAGTATGTTACTGATCTGTTATCTGAGACAGGAATGGCAGGATGTAGAACAGCTACTACTCCTATGGATCCTAATGTTAAACTCTATGATGATGACTCTGAGGAGGTGGACAAGAGACGGTATAGAGAGCTCGTGGGGAAGTTGTTATATGTCACTATTACCCGACCAGATATATCCTTTGCTGTTAGTAGGGTAAGCCAATTTATGGAGCAACCCAGACAGGCTCACATGAATGCTGTTTTTATGATCTTGAGATATCTGAAGTCATCTCCAGGTGCTGGTCTTCTGTTTAGGAAAGATACCTCTATATCTGTCACAGGTTGTGCTGATGCAGACTATGCTGGGTGCCCTAATGATAGAATGTCTACTTCAGGCTTTATTGTATTTGTTGGCAGCTCACCAGTAGCGTGGAAGAGTAAGAAACAAACTGTCGTGGCTCGATCCAGTGCAGAGTCAGAATATAGGGCAATGGCCCAAGGTAGTGCTGAGATGATGTGGGTTAAATCGGTTTTGACTGATTTAACTATTGAAGTACCTCTTCCTATGCATCTTAAATGTGATAATCAGGCAGCCTTGTTCATAGCCAATAATCCAGCCTTCCATGAAAGGACAAAGCACATTGAAGTGGATTGTCATTATACAAGGGACTTAATTCAAAAGGGGCTTATTTCAACGTCTTATGTATCATCAGGAGAGCAGATTGCAGACATGTTCACCAAAGCTCTTGCTAGAGGTCCTTTTCATCTATGTTGTTCCAAGCTGAGCATGTTAGATATATATGCTCCAGCTTGAGGGGGAGTGTTAGAGTAATTATGTTATTTGTTCTTTTTATTGTCCTTTTTCTGTAATTTACCCATAGAGCTTTTCTCCTATATAAGAGAGCTCTAGGGTTAGATGAATAATTATCTTGCTCATTCCCTTTCAACAAGCACGACACTCGAGGAGCATGTACTCTCTATATGCTGATTCATGATGCTGATAATGGTAGGTGATGTTTTCCATAATATCATACAAAAGAAGCTGTTGATATAATTTTCTTTTTCTTGGGCTATCTGCTTCTTAGGAATCTATCTCCATCAAATTATATAGAAATAAAGATTCCTTTTCACTTTTCCTTTTCCTTTTTCTATGATATCCTGTTATGCTGTTACAGGTAGATGAATTGAGGAGATTGGGCCTTGAGCCGTATGCATATAAATGGGATAGAAGTCACAACACCAAAAGTCTTAAAACATTATACAAGCACTTGGGAAATGGTGAAGAATGCAAAGATGAAACTGTTTCAGTTGCTGGAAGAATTGTTGCTCGAAGAGCATTTGGGAAACTAGTCTTTTTAACACTACGAGATGATTCTGGAACAATCCAGGTTCTTATAATTCTTCTTAATTGATATAGAGTTTTTATTTAGCGACTTCTATGTGATAAAAAGCTTCATATGCTGATCTTAACACCAGCGTGAATATAGTTGCGCTATCTGTTTCAATAAGGAGCAACTGATGCTAAAAACCAAGAACTTTAGCGGGGAGATCTTGTCTGATGGATTTCATTCAATATTTTTCCTGATCTATGGGACCTCTATGGACTTACTTAAATGGTCTAGAGGCAGTGCAGTGTGCCTACTACCCAAAAGACCATGGTTCAAATCCCCCCTTGCGGGGGCTGCATTAGGTAGTCGACAAAAAAATTTATAAAAGAGCTGGCTTCAAAAGAAATTATAGAAGAGTTGCATCTTTCAATATGGATTATTGCATATGTAGTCGACAACCAACGTAAAAAATAGTTGAATCTTTCAACATGGATTTGAGCAAGAATGCATGTAGCCAACCCTACTTATTGTGGGAGAAGTCTTCACCATTTTCATGGGACCTCTATGGATTTATTATCCTAAATGCTTTTATAGAGAACTGAAAATAAAACAAAACTATAAAAAGATCTCTCATACTATAAAACTCTCAACAATTAACACAGTTTTTTTTATCCTGTTTGGTTTATTGCATATGTAGAATGAAAATAATACTCCCTTATTTGGTGATTTATCTTGTGGCAAGCTTTTCACTAGTTCTCTTCTATTGCAGCTTTACTGTGACAAAGACAGTCTTCGGGATGAACAGTTTGAGCAGTTGAAGGCTTTTGTGGACATTGGTGATATCTTAGGAGCAACTGGTTCCGTAAAAAAGACGGACAAAGGTTACACACCATTTTTTTCAGACTTTTATGTGTGTCCGATATGTAATACTACAACATCCAAACGATACTATAGTCTATAACATCCACACGACTTGTGTCTTTTGCAAGTTTTCTTATGATTGTTATATCTTCTGATTCCGCTGTCTTCCTAGCATGTGTTTTTTTCCTGTTCTATTGTATGATCCTAGTGGTGAAAGGATACTTACCTTATTCATTGAAGAAAGGTCACAAGTTATACTAAACATTGCAGAATGATAGGATTTGTTTCAGTGCAACCATTCCAAACCAACAGACATGTGGGCCTTTCACTAGTTCTTTGGACTCATGCATGATTGATATACACTCGGAATATACATGGATGTGAATGAGAGGCGGCTCAATGAACTTGTTTGACTTGGCTTCTTATTCAAAGTCTGTGAGTTGGACATGCTGTTGGGAGAAAAAAGAGATTGATTATTCAGAGAAACCCTAGGCTCTCTTATATAGGGAGAGGCCTTAAGGGTAAAGTACAAAGTAGTCCAGAGAAAATAAAGAAATAACAAACAGGTACATAGCATAATAATCATAACTATCTCTACACTCCCCCTCAAGGTGGAGCATAGATATCGATCATGCTCAGCTTGGATGAACATCTCTGAAACGGTCCTCTGAGCAACGGCTTGGTGAAAACATCTGCAGTCTGATCCGCTGAGCTCACATGAGTTGTAGATATCAATCCTCTCTGGATCAAGTCTCTAGTGTAATGGCAATCAACTTCAATATGCTTGGTTCTTTCATGAAACGCTGGATTGTTGGCAATGAACAAGGCTGCCTGATTGTCACACTGAAGCTGCATGGGTAGAGGCACGACTACATGTAGATCTTCCAGTACAGATCGAATCCACATCATTTCCGTGCTGGCTTGCGCCATGACCCTATATTCGGATTCAGCACTGGACCTTGCCACAACCGTTTGTTTCTTGCTTTTCCAAGAAACCAGAGAGCTTCCAACAAAAACTGCGAATCCTGAGGTTGATTTTCGATCCTTAGGGCATCCTGCATAATCGGCATCTGCACACGCTGAGGTAGACAAATCTGTGCCCTTCCTAAACAGCAACCCTGAACCTGGAGAAGACTTCAGATACCTCAGTATCATGTGTATAGCATCCATATGAACTTGTCTTGGCTGCTCCATAAATTGACTCACCCTGCTTACTGCAAGGGCAATATCAGGTCGAGTTATGGTAATATAAAGGAGCTTACCCACCATTTCTCTATATCTTCTTTTATCCACTTCAGCAGTATCACCAGCATACAACTTCATGCTTGGATCCATGGGAATACTTGATGGTTTGCATCCATCCATGCCTGTCTCAATCAAGAAGTCTGTAATGTACTTCCGTTGGGTCATCACCAAACCCTGTGCATTCCTGACAAATTCCAACCCCAGAAAATATCTTAGGGTTCCAAGATCCTTCGTAACGAACTGACGGCCTAGGAACGCCTTCGCCCTTTTTATGCCCTGAATATCATCTCATGTAACTAGAATGTCATCAACATAGACCATGATAACAACCGTACCTGCCAATGACTTCTGAACAAACAATGAGTGGTCTGCATTTGACCTCTTGAATCTCTGTTGCTCAATAAGATTTAAAAACTTCTGGAACCACGCTCTTGGACTCTGTTTGAGGCCATAAATTGCCTTGTGAAGTCTACACACCATATGCTTCTCCCCCTCAGCAGTAAACCCAGGTGGCTACTGCATGTAGACTTCCTCCTGCAGATCCCCATACAAGAATGCATTCTTGACATCCAGTTGAGAAATACTCCAGTCACGAACCACGGCCACAGATAAGAGAATGCGAAGGGTAGAATGTCGAGCCACTGGAGAGAAAGTATCCATGTAGTCCACGCCATAGGTTTGTGTAAAACCACGCGCGATCAAACGTGCTTTGTATCGATCCAAATTGCCATCTGCATGATATTTGACTGTGAAGACCCACTTACAGCTCCCAATAGAGGCATCAGGAGGAGCAGGAACCAAAGACCATGTGCCACGAGACTGCAATGCACGCATCTCATCTTCCATAGCTAATCTCCAGCAATCAATCTTCATAGCCTCCTGGTAGGTCTGTGGTATATCCACGGAAGACAAGGTTGCAACAAATCTCTGAAAGTCACCACTCTGACGGTGAAACGACACCTGTGAAGCAAATGGATAAGAGGCACACATCCGCTTCTGCTTTCGGATAGCAATCGGAATATCAAGATCATCTTCTGCTGTACTGGATGGTCTAGTTTTCTCCTGCAATGAAGAATCCTGCACAAGTACCATATCTGACCCGTCAGTAGTAATGCCATCTGAACATACCTGAGGCATGATGGGTGGCTGACGTGTAGCCTGAGCAGGACCTGACCGACGCGTATAGAATTTTGGTAGAGGTGAGATGGGAGGTCGTGGAAGAGGTGGAGGTAGAGGTGGTGGTGGTGAAGGTGATGTTGGTGCATGCACAGGAGGAGACTTAGGTGAACTCCAAGTAGGTGGTGGAGGAACATAGATATCGTCATTGGTAGTGGATGGTGTCAACCCGTCACCTGCAGGAGAAAAATACGTAACCGACTCAAAGAATGTGACATCCACACTAACGAAGTATTTCTTGTTTACAAGATCATAACACCGATAGCCCTTCTGAGTCTGAGAATAACCAACAAAGACACACTTGACCGCTCTAGGAGAGAGTTTGTCAAGTCCAGGAGACAGAAGATGAAGAAATGCCACAGTACCAAAGACACGTGGAGTCAGTGAGAATAATTCCTTGTCAGGAAAAATGATAGAAAGAGGTATTTTCTCACCAAGAACAGAGGATGGCATACGATTGACCAGTTAACACGCGGTAAGAACAACATTTCCCCAGAAAGAAATAGGAGCACAACTCTGAATCAACAAGGTTCTAGTAATATCAAGGAGATGGCGATGCTTTCTTTCCGCCACACCATTCTGCTGAGATGTATACGCACAAGTGATTTGGTGAATAATGCCCTTTGATGAAAGGAATTGAGAAAGGGATCGTGTGCAAAATTCTAGGGCATTATCCGTACGGACATATTTGACAGTAGAAGAGAAAACATTGTGCACTTCATTAATTAAATTCTTGATCACATCTCCTGCTTCAGATTTATTCTTCAAAAAAAAGACCCAAAATACACGAGAGAAATCATCCACTACTACTAGATAAAATCTGTGCCCCTGATGATCAGGTACACGACTTGGACCCCATATCTATATGAAACAACTCAAATGGGGAGCTACTGCTCCGACTCTGACGACTAGGAAAGCTCGACCGATGATGCTTTCCCAACTGACGTGCTTCACAGCGAAAGGACGAACTGGGAGATATCTGAGGTAGAAGATGGCGTATTTTCTGGAGCGGGAGGTAACCAAAACGTAGATGCCAGATGTACGGAGAAACTGGTCTGGCAGAATGAGAGGAGACACCAGCATAGGAATTCCGAACCAGCCGGTAGAGACCATTCTACTCAGAGCCACAACCAATCACCCTGACCGTTAGTATGTCCTGAAAAATAAGAGAAGACGGGTCAAATATAGCACGACAATGCAAATCCTTCGTAATCTGACTAATAGATAACAGATTCATCGAGAACTCGGGAGCATGTAGGACATTCTCTAGATGCATAGTGGAGGATAGGAAGACCTCCCCCTGTCCAACAAGGGGGGAATGAGTACCATTTGCGATCTGCATTGAGCGGCCGTGAGGAATGTCCCTGTAGGACTCAAGTCTATCTTGATCTCGACAGAGATGATGTGTGGCACCCGAATCTGTAATCCAATCAGAGATATCATGAGACGGTGTAAATGCAATAGATCTACCTGAGGTACTAGCAGCAACAGATGAACTGGCAGAGGCTGTAGCAGCAAGTAGCAACATCTGAGGGTCCACCAAATGAATCACCAGGTGATTGAGGCATAATATCGCGGAGACGTGCCACAAGTTCCTCAAAATGATTATCTGCAGCAGATGTCAACTGGGACTGAGAGTGCTCTGCAACACGTGCCGATGCTGGGAACCCATGCTTAGAATAGCATGTCTCCTCCGAGTGTCCTGTGCGGTGGCAATAGGAACATGGCTGATTAAAGCGACCACCCCTTCCCTGGGGTCCACGTCCGCGTCCACGTCCTGAAGACGGGCCACCTCTCCCACGCGAAACTGCCATTGCCGATGGGGGTGGAGTAGAGGAACTGGAAGGAACTGTAATGCGATCGAGTCTCCTGTAAACATCCTCCACTGGAGGAATAACTGCATCGGCTAAGATCTGAGAACGGGCGGCGTCGTATTCAGGGTCAAGGGCCGCAAGTAGAACGCCCACCATGGTGGCATTCCGAAATGTCTTCTGCTGTTCAGGAGTCGCTGTGAGTGGGATAGTACTGTATAACTTCTCAAACATCCCCCTCAGGGATGTGTATAAGGAGTGAAGGGGTCGACCGTTCTGCTTCATCGTGAATATGTCATGCTGAAGCTGTAACATCTTGGTCTCATTTCGCACCTGCGAATATGTAGCAGCTAGGATATCCCACATCGCCTTGGCAGTGGGCTGATGGAGGACATCGTTGGTAATCTCCATCGTCAATGTACCTGACAACCAGACCTTTGCATAGGCGTCATCAGCCTCCCACGAGGCATATATCCCCGTCTTCTCTGTTGGCTCATCCTCGGTAAGAATATGCTTCTTACCATTCGACTTCATGAGGCTCATGAATTGCCTCGCCCAGAGCTCATAATTCGACCTGTCCATCTTGACTATTGGCGTAGG
Source organism: Ottelia alismoides (assembly GCA_037367405.1). Lineage (NCBI taxonomy): Eukaryota > Viridiplantae > Streptophyta > Magnoliopsida > Alismatales > Hydrocharitaceae > Ottelia > Ottelia alismoides. The sequence goes on along the minus strand of JAZKJV010002289.1, from coordinate 968,964 downwards.
ACCTTTGGATGTGCCTATGGAGGGCATATCGACCTTCGACTCTGACATATTACCGCTGGAGAAGAACAAGGGTTTGTAGACAAAGTGATAGGTGTCTACACTGACTGCATAGGATTCGAGTGCGTATGTAGACGTTATGCACTCAAATCCATCTATCCGGAGGAAGAGACGAGTACGGGTACGCTGGGGATCGCCGAGGATCGGCTAGGGCACGCCGCACCGGAAGATTGGCTACTGTCGCCTGATGGTCATGGCGACGGGACTAGGAGGCCACCTAGGGTTGGTGGCGGTAGTAGGTGGCCACCGAGGGGGCTGGTGGCGGAAGCAGGAGGCCGCCGGAGGTGCTGGCGGTAGAAGTAGAGGCCGCCGAAGGTGCTGGCGGCAGGGCTGGGTGCCGCTGGGTTGGTTGATGGCAGGCTGGGAGGGGTGGCGGCGGTTGTGGGAACCGCTAGGGGGGGTGAGAAGCCGGCGGCGGCGGTGAGATGAGTAGAGAGAGGAGAGGGCGACGGGTGGGGAGAGGGAGAGAGCCCTAGGGCTTGGGCTCTGATACCATGTTGGGAGAAAAAAGAGATTGATTATTCAGAGAAACCCTAGGCTCTCTTATATAGGGAGAGGCCTTAAGGGTAAAGTACACAGTAGTCCAGAGAAAATAAAGAAATAACAAACAGGTACATAGCATACTAATAATAACTTTCTCTACACATGCAACAAGCATATGTAAAGATCTAGCAGTAGATTTTCCATTGGATATTGATTGTTTGATTAAGAGAAGAGCAATTAAGGCTCTCCGGATCTAAATAGGAAATCTCAGGAAAAGAGTCAGAAGATAGCCGCAAATGAGGTAGATGTACGATTATCTTTTATTCTCGACTTATATAGTGAATGGATTTTGTGGCATATATTGGCTATACATGGTCAGAATCCAAACTTAATTGCGAATGCTAACTCATGCAGTTGGCTTCTTGCAAGCTAACCAACCTTCTTATTGCATAAGAACGTACTCCGCACACTCTGTGACCACGCTTCTCGAGAATTTAGGCACACACAACCACACAAACACTCAAGATATACAAAGCTTTTCTCTCTTTATTAGTAGGGGAGAGTCAAGAGACTCTCGCTTTGGAGTTGATGGGAAAGAATGAGTTCTCACCCCTTATTACGTGAGCCCATGAGTATAAAGGAACACTTCATTATTATATGTGTAATCATTACAAGACTCTTCATGTTTCACAGAGACTTTTTATGTTTTGTATTGACTCTTTACATGCCTTGTCTCTTCAGTTCCTTCGAAGTCCCTTCGTCTACAATAACTGATGCCATGTTACATCGTCATATCATCTGTCATGTCATAAGTGAGCTCCATGCTCCAATGTAGACTGTTGCAACTCTGCTTGTAATTTCACCAGTGGCTGTCGAACACCTGGTCTTGTCCAAAAAGGAAAAATGTTGCATCATTGTTCTCGTGCCATACCTGTCCTTAGTTTTCTGACTATGTAAGTCTTCGAGAACTTCATCATGCGACCATCTAATCACATGGGTGCATGAAAACCTCTTTCGTACACCCAAATCCTGGCATGAGACGAGGTTGTTTCATGCCTTCCCTACCCGATCCTTCAAACATCCTCGACTTATCTTGTGCCTCCAAGAAAACATCAATGAGGTCCTCGAACTTCCACATGATTATATCTAGTTCCTAACACGCTTCCTCCTTAGGGAGATCTTTCCATTTGACAAGGAAGAAGATCCTCCGGTACATCCTGCCTTGGTACTCCACGTAGAGTCAAATTCCTAAGTAGTACCTGGGAATTACTTAAATACCTAGGTACTACGTAATGTTTTTTTTTACTTCAAAACTACAGAGGTGTCGCATGTTCAACATGCGACACCCCTTAAGTTTTTTTTTACCCAGAAATTACGTTTGTGTCGCATGTTAAATATGCGCTATAGGTAACACATATTCAACATGCGATATCGGCCCTAATTAAGCCCCGCGCCCAGCGGCCTTCTCATTTCCCTGACCTTGCCTTCGTTTCCAGCAACGCAGCCGCCCCCGACGCCCTCCCCTGCACCCGCATCTTCTGATCTCCTCCCCTCTCGACAACACCCTTTTTCGTCACTCCTAGCCCCGCGGAACACTCCTTTTCCGTGTTTTCAGTGATTGGCACCGTCCTAGCCGTCCCCGCTTCTCATTAGGGCTAATCACTTGGTAAAACGTTTTCTATAATTTTTTTTTGTATCATATGCATGTTATTTTCATTTCTCGAATGTATGACATTTGCTTGTACATTGTGTCACGTATTAGGTTAGAATGGAGCAGTTGTTTTGTATGTGCCATTTGAGTAGTACACTCGTGTCCGGATCGTCAACCAACGTGAGGGGGTTTGTGTTGACTCCTAATATGACGTTCGATGAGATGTTGAACTTGGTTTACCGTAAGTTCAACTTGGATATTGACAGTCAAAACATCCGATTATTACATCGCATCCCTCGAGGCCCAGGGGAGGAACCGTCATTTTCATCTATTATCGATGATGATGATGTGCAGGCAGTTGTTGTGTACGCTCGGACCATTGGGAAATCAATGCCTACCGATATTTATGTTGAAGATGTATCTGTGAGCGAAGTCCCAACTGTTATGACTAACAAGGGACCGTCTGGAGTCCCGAGCACACAAGCAGCAGTTGCCCGCAGCACGCCACCAAGAATTATCCCAACCATGGGACCCTACTTTGATACGGATGCGCCTGTAACGCAGCCAAGCACGGTTCAGGATTTGGGCTTGAGTGAGCCGTTGCTGCGAGAGGTTAACCGGATGGATCAGGATTTCATCCCTTGGGGGATCGATGATGACCTGGAAGAAGGTAGCGAAGATGTCAAAGATGATCTGATGGACGAGGAGCTCCCAACTGATGAACAAACCGCGCATACTATTACACCCCGTATACCCTTTTTTGGGGTTAGAGGGTCTAATACTCGTTCAACATATGAAGACGACATTCTAAGCAAGTCTAGACTTGATGGTGTTGCTGACGAAATCCGCAAGGGTAGGATGTTCAAATGTAGGGAGGATTTGGTTTACGCTGTGAAGAAGTTCCACATTCTATCACATTATGACTTCATTGTCAAGGAATCCACCAGCTTGATATGGTCGGTTTTTTGTTCGCAGAGAGCAAATGGTTGCGTTTGGTATTTACGAGGACATTTCAGAAAATTTGATGGACTGTGGGTGATCTCCAACTTTCTGCACACTAACGCCGCCGTCTATGCCAACATTCGAGGAAGATGCCCCAGGACCCTCTCAAATCCACATGATAGACGAAGCGAACCGTCTATTGCCGTTCCATCCTCCAGATTCTACGATTACATACCAGCGGAGGAAAAAACGTTGAATTGTAATCAATGTAATTTTTAATATGATGCAAAAAATGTAATGTGTATTCATGAACAGGTCTACTTATATTCAATATTTGAAATGTCTTCTTTGATATTTGGAATGTCTAGAATGTTTGCAATGTCTGGAATGTTTACAAAAACATGTCAGTTATATGTTCCAAACATGTCTTCTTTTCAAGGGTTTTTAGAAACTTGAAATTCCAACGCCCAAACTTGGACAACCATTTTCGCGGAAAAATCCCTGTAAGGATGACGCATATTGAACATGCGTTATATGTTCAAATTTCAAAGCCACGCCTGCCCAGCCATTTTCGATGAAAATTTCCTGTAAGGATGATGCATATTGAAAATGCGTTATCAGTCCCCTGCAAGAATGTCGCATATACAACATGCGATACCTTTACAGGAAATATCAAGACTTGCGATACCTGTACAGAACATTTCGAACCATCTTCGAGGGGAATCCTTGGATATATGTCGCATGTTCAATATGCGTTATCTATAGCGCACATCCAACATGCGACACAAGCGCAGTTCCTGGGTAAAAAAAAAACTTCAGGGGTGTCGCATGTTGAACATGCGACACCTCTGTAGTTTTGAAGTAAAAAAAAACATTACGTAGTACCTGGGTATTTAAGTAATTCCCAGGTACTACTTAGGAATTTGACTCCTCCACGTATCTGTTAAAAATCTTTGTAGCCACCTTCTCATGCTGAGTGCGGAGAGTAGGAGGGGCACATTTTAATGGCTACATGCTATTGTCTTCTTCATATGTGCAGTACTCCTTCATGAAGTCGACATGGAACAAGGGATGCAACTTCTGCTTCTAATGAAGACGTAGTTAGATAATCAGACGGTCCTTTACTACGCTGCTTTTTTTCAAGTGGATTTGTCGTATTTAGGGTGATGGCTCAGACCTATCTTTGGTGAGAAAGATCTACGAGATCTCTCCCAACTTCCTGGGTTACCAAGTTTCTGGTAAATCTCCCTCAACATTCTGGAGAGTTATATGTTCAATGCTTCCTAATGCGATTCCTTCTTTGTGGTCCGTGTTAGGGGATGGTTGTGGCTTTTGCTTTTGACATGATGAGTAGACGTAGGAGGTCCTATATGATAGATTCTCGTGGTTGTCTTCCCTGGCATCTGATCGGAACATTCGGATCTCAAACACTTGGGATAGTATGACGTTTATCTTGTAATATGTTCTTTTGGACCAAAAAGAGTAGAATTTTATGTTTACGATGGATTCTCTACGTGGATGCGATTTTCACCGTCTTATTATGGAGACTGTTGGACTTCGAGTGGCAATACATTTTTAGTAAAGAAACCTATACGATTCTTTGTGAAATATTTTGTTTGATCCAGGGGGATTCACCTTTGATTGCTGAAGGATTTGATATTCGAACATGCTTACATGTACGGTGAAACTGATCTAGTGGGAATGGAAGATCTGCCTGCATAAGTACACTAGACCAATCTGTAGAGTCCTCCTTACTCACAACCACATCCAATCACCCTGCCCGTAAGTATATCCTGAAACACAAGAGAAGAGGGGTCAAATATGGCATAGAAATTCAGATCTTTGGTAATCTGACTAATAGATTATAAGTTCATAGAAAAATAAGGTGCATGCAACACATTCTGTAGATGCATGGACGATGTCAACCGAATCTCTCCCTATCCTGTAATAGACGAACACATCCCATTTGCAATGACTACAAATTTGCCCGGGTTAACGAAATTGTAGGATGTGAACCGTGTTTTGTTATCGCATAGATGGTATGATCCTTTAGAGTCCGTGATCCACTCTGAAATATCTGATCTGACAACTAGTAAGTGCATAAACTGTACGTTAGGTACTAGTAGGGGATGCAACGTCAGATGTGGTTGTAGGAACTGTGGAAGGAGTCATAGTCTCCCTCAGACGGGAGATAAGATCATCGAAGTTCTAATCAACGGAAGTGGCTGTAGGCTCAATCTGCTCGACAAGATGGCAACATGGACATGGGCGAGGTGACCATGCTTCTGGTAGCATATTTCCTCAGGAGTGCCTGAAACAGTGGTAGTATGTGTATTGCTTACGAGAATGTCCACCTCTGCCACGTACACCACATCCTTTGAATTTTGCCGAACCTCCTCTGCTACAAGATGCGACCATTGTAGACGAGGCCTGGGTAGTAGCTGCAGGAGGCATCATGATCCTACTTAGTCGATTGTAGACCTTTTCCATGGGAGGTATATATGTACCTATTAGGAGTCGGATGCGGGAGACATCATATTGAGAATCAAGTACCATAAGAAATACACTTATTATCACGGCTTTCCTGTACACCATCTGCTGCTCGGTTGTAACATTCATTGGCATGCAGCTACGAAGCTTCTCGAACATACCCTTGACGAAGAGTAGAATGCATGGAGAGGACGACTATCCTGCTTGGACGTGAAGATGTCAGTTGAAGCAGAGTGTAGAGTCTTCATCTGATTCCTCGCCTGAGAATCTGGTGGCGAGAATGTCCCACATTGCCTTGGCAGCGGACTGATGGAGAATGTCGTTGGTTATCTCTTTGGTAAGGGTATGGTAAGAAAAGACACCACTGGAGGCGCAAATGCATCGGGGGCATGGCGAGGCAGGACCAAATAACCTCAAGACGACCACCTCTGATCTGCTGGCTGAGGCTAGTGCCTCACATGACCGAGGCACCCGAGGTGAGGTGCTCGCCTTGCTAATTAGGGATTTTTATGGAAAAAAAGTAACGCCCTTCCCCCACACCCCTTCATTTCCATGACAGAAGCATGACTTTGCCCCCATTGCCTCCACTCATTGCCCTCAGTTGCTGGTGGCCGCCTCAGTCACCACCATCTCCCTCCTAGTCACCACCAATACCCTCTTGATCGCCTCTAGTGCCCTCGTGGTCACTGACAACCCCCTCCAATCGCCGCCATCGCCCTCCATGCATCGCCTTCAACAAACTAAGGTAATTTTTTCTTTTTATCTTTTTGCTGCTAAAAATGAAAGCACATGTGTCAAAATAATTGTGTTCTTAGAGTAAATGTATCGGTGTAAACCTATTAGAGGTTTTATTTATAAGATCTAGTTGGTATCTTAGTTGTTTTTTTGTTAATCAAATTTTAGAAATGCTGAAGACAAGCAAAGACTCAAAGGATTTCGAAAGAAGTCAGAATGATCCCACATGGAAATATTACGTTCAACTTGAAATGGAAGAGTCTCTAAGAGGTAAAAGGATATGTGTATCCGATGCAAAATTTTATGGTAAGAAGATTACCACTGGAATTACTAGACTCAATCATCATCTCGCAAAGATCAGATGTTGTCAACAAGTACCTATTGAATCAGAGATAAAGATAAAGAACAATACGGACACCGTGATTTTACGTGGAATCCTACCCCATGAGGAGTGTGATGAAACCACTGGAGAAGGCATCTCAACGATCGAATACTATGTTATTTATCTCTTAATACATGTGGTGTGGGACTTCTTATATAGCTTCACTAGTAAGACTAAGTCCCACTCACAAACAATGTGTGACTAAGCCCTTTCGTATGTCCTCTGCACACGAGTCTTTCTCTTTGGCCCCCCCAACACCCCTCCCCTGGCCCCCAGACCAACCCTTCGAGTTGCAAAGCTCAAGTACCATTATACGGGAAAGGGTGCAGTGAAAGATGCCTCTGAGTATTTGAGCAAATGTTCATGCATGATAGCCCTTGCTAACTAGATATATGGGTTTGGAAATCTTTCCCCCAAGGAGGGCAGAGGGCTATGTCTCGTACCCGACTATGTTCTCTCTAACTCAGAAGGAGAATTGGAACTCAAATACATATATACCGGTGCTTTCTCCGCTTCCCTCTACTATATTCATAGAATATATAATTGCGAAGAGAGTGTCTACCTAATTGTTAACTGCTGGGAAAAATAATAAAAATATTTATTCCCGGGAACCCTAAGCTCTCTTATATAGAGGAGAGACCTATCGGTAAATTACATAAGACTGACATAATATAAAGAACAATAATGAAACGATACATTATTTCTACACTCCCCTTCAAGATGGAGCATTGTTGTCAATCATGCTCAGCTTGGATGATCACTTCTAGAACGCTCCTCTGAGCAATGCCTTGGTGAAGATATCGACAATTTCACCTCCTGAATTGACATGAGAGGTGGGAATCAAGCCCTTATTTATCGAGTTTCTTGTATAATAGCATTCCACTTCAACGTGCTTCGTTCTTTCATGAAATGCAGGAGATTGTTTGCAATAAATAGGGCAACTTGGTTGTCACTTTGTAACTGCATAGAAAGAGGTACATCAATATGCAAATATGCTAGTACTGATCGAACCCACATCATTTCTATGCTTGCTTGCGCCATAGCCCTATATTCAGATTCGACACTTGATGTAGCAACAACAATTTGTATCCCGAGTAGTGGCATATAAATTTCATCATTTGAATCAGATGAAGTCAACCTGTCGCCTGTGGGGGGAAAATACATTACCGACTCAAAGAATGTGACATCTGCGCTAACATAATATTTTCTGTGAAGTGGATCATAGCATCTATACGCCTTTTGCGTTTTAGAGTACTCGATGAAAACACACTTGACAACTCTAGGAGAGAGCTTGTCATGTCCTGGAGACAACTGGTAAATAAACACCACTGAACTAAAGACACGTGGAGTAAGTGAGAATAACTCCTTATCAAGAAACGCCATACAGAAAGGAATTTTCTCTCTCAGAACAGACAAAGGCATACGATTCATAAGATAGCATGCCGTAAGAACAACATCCCCCCGGAATGAATGTGGGGCGTAGATCTGAATAAGAAGCGTATGAGTGACATCAAGTAGATGACGATGCTTCCTCTCAGCAACACCATTCTGCTGAGAGGTGTATCCGTGTATGCACAAGATGTCTGATGAATGATACCATGAGAAACAAAAAATTGCGAGAGTGCACGAGTACAAAATTCCAATGCATTTTCAGTCCTCAAAATTTTTACAGAAGAAGAAAAAATATTCTGCACTTCATTGATAAATTTTGTCATGATATTTCCAGCCTCAGATTTATTTTTCAACAAAAAACCCTTGACAGATGCGAGAAATCATCAACTGCAATTAAATAAAACCTATGTCCCCGATAATCAGGGACATGACTTGGACCCAAAATGTCAACATGAAACAACTCAAAAGGATAGTTACTACTCTGGCTCTGATTAATGGGAAACACAGAACGATGGTGCTTTCCCAACTGACATGCCTCGCATTCAAAGGAGGAGCGAGGTGAAATCTGAGGAAGGACTTAGCGCAACTTTTGAAGGGGAAGATGACCGAAGCGCAGGTACCACCTAAAAGGGGAAATATGTCCTGTGGAATGGGAGGATAGGCCAACATATGGAGTTCGGACAAGGCGGTAGAGACCTCCTTGCTCACGGCCACAACTTATCACCCTGCCCATAAGAATGTCCTGAAAAATAAGAGACAATGGGTCAAAAATATCTCTACATTGCAAGTCCGTATTCCGACTAATGGACAATAAATTCATGTAAAAATTAGATGCATGCAACACATTCTGTAGACGTGTTGAGGTTGTCAAGCTACACTCCCCCTGTCCAGTGATCGTGGAGTGAGTCCCATTAGCAATGACTACTGTTCTCCCTGGATGAATATGCCTGTAAGCTGTAAGCTGATCTCTATCTCCGGACAAATGATGTATAGCCCCAGAGTCCATAATCCATTCTGTAATATTAGGCCCATGACAAAATGTAACGACAAAAATGCTATCTGAGGTACTGGCACCGGCAGAGGCAGCAATGTCTGGAGCAGATGAGGAAGCAGTGGAACCTCCTGAAGGCATGGTGCCCCTCAAATGAGAAACTAAGTCATCATATCTCTGATCTGAAGGAGTAACAATAGATGAGTCAACTTGCTCCGCCAAGCGAGCTGATGCAGGAAAACCATGCTTGGAGTAGCATGTATTCTCTGTGTGACCTTAACGATGACAATACGTGCATGGTCGACAAATGCGGCGTCCTCTTCCTTGAGGTCCACAACCACGAAATTGAGAAGAACCCTCTGTACCACGAGAGGCTACCATCGCATAAGATGATTGAGAAGTGGTTGGTAATAGGACTGAAATCCTGCTAAGCCTGCAAAAAGCTTCCTCCATCGGAGGAATAGTAGGATCCATCAATATCTGTGAGCGAGCAACCTCATACCGTGGATCGAGTGCCGCTAAAAAAACGCCAACCATTGTGGCATTCCATTATATCTTCTGCTGCTATGGAGTGGATGTAAGCGGCATAAAGCTATGGAGCTTCTCAAACATTCCGCGCAGGGAAGTGTAAATGGAATGAAGAGGCCGTCCGTTCTGCTTGATAGTGAACATGCTGTAGCTGCAAAATCTTCATCTCGTTCCTTGCCTGCGAATATGTAGCAGCAAGTATATAACATATAGCCTTGGCTGTGGGCTGATATAGTACATCATTGACGATCTCCACGGTCAATGTTCCTATAAACCATACTTGTGCATACGCATCATCTGCCTCCCACGAGGCATGAACCCTAGTTTTCTCAACCGGTTCTTCTTTGGTAAGAATGCGTTTCTTTCCTGTAGACTTCATAAGACCCATGAACTACATGGACCACAGTTTACAGTTCGTCCCGTCCATCTTAATGATTAGCGCTGGACCTCTGAAGGTGCTTGTGTTGGGAACATCTACTTTGATTTCTGTCATACTACCGGTTTGAAGAAGAAACTAGGGTTTTAGACCAAAAATAAGTACATCTACACAGACATATGTGGATTTGGTTGCGTGTGTTGATTTATAATGCAACCAAATCCATTAGCACAAAACAGACTGCTAGACAGACGGAGATAGGGGCCGTGGAAGGCCACGTACGAGAGGAAGAACCCTCGGCTATGCTGCGCATAAGAGAAGAGGTTGCGATGGCAACACCCGAGGGGAGAGGAGGGAAGTCGTATGCGGCAGAGGTTCCCAACAAAATACCGCGTTGCGGCGGTGGCTCCCTTAGAGGAGAAGGGCGACGACGATTCCCTAGATGTGACGGACGGCAGCAGCGGTGCCCTAGGGGAGAAGGGCGGTGGCGGCGGTGCCCTAAGGGACAAGAGAGGCTGCAGGATGGTAGGTAGGACTATGGTTTCTTAAGTACGAGAGCTCCAGTCTGGACCACCGCTCTAATACCATGTTGAGAAAAAGAATAAAGATATTTATTCTTGAGAACCCTAGGCTCTCTTATATAGAGGAGAGACCTATGGGTAAATTACATAAGACCTACAGAACATAAAGAACGACAAGGAAATGGTACATAAATATAAAATATTTCTATATTAATTGTAATAACTATTTTAAGGATATTTCGAGTAAAAGGACCGGTAGTAGAAGATAAGGATGCCTTGTTCAGTGATGTCCCTGCCATTTCCTCATATAAATTCCAAACAAATATTTACATCTTAAGGAGGAATCTGCCTCTGCAGGTGCTATCCACAACCACCTTGAAATTAGCATTCATGCCCTCATAGAAAATTGGGGTTGATTTCCATCTGTACATGTCATCATTTGGGCATTTACGCAATAACTCCTTGAACCTTTCCCAGGTAGTTTTTGTTGTTCTTCATAGCTTGGCTCGCCTGTGCATCGTAAAGTAGGATATTATGTAAGGGATGGCATTTGCCTCAGAGGGATCCAATTACCCATCTATGGATGCATATTCTAACACTCTCCATTAAGCTGGAGCATGCAATGTCCAGCTTGGATAAATAAAAGAAATCACTCGCCCACATAATACAAGATAGTATAAAAAATATCAACTTAATGCATACTCTACTGGTTGCGTGTTGAGGACGTTGTTTCTCATGCCGTGCTGGTGAGGAGGAACCAAAGGGATGGAGTGTGAACCGAGCCTCCTCCTCGGAGAATGTGTGCTGTATATTGAGTCTGACATATTCATTGGAACTGAACTAAGTCTCCTCATCAGAGAATATGTGATTTGTATTGTGGAAAGCCACTGAAATTGAAACGAGTCTCCTCGTCGGAGAACTTTGTCCCGCAACATGTCTCCTTCATCGAAGACTGCTCCATCTATCTGATGGGCCAAACAAAGAATGTCGTGGGAATATCCATACGTAGATAGGAACCTCGAAGTGGATTCTCTCTCATAAAAACCTAGGAAGGATCTCATACTGGAGTACACGATCATTGGAGAATAGAGTCTGAAACTGAGTCTCCTCATCTGAGAACTCGAAGAAACTGGGTCAATTGAATATGGAGTGTCCTATGTCATTCGAACATGGAGTGCTTCGAACTAGTAGAGTCTGGAATTTGGATGCTCTACACAATACTCCCCCTTTCTTCCATACTTGTCGAAAAATGATGGCATTGACCAAATTGGGAGAAGAATATAAAGCAGAGAAAACAAACTCTCTATTTTTTCTTTTAGCTTTTCCCCCTTTTTAAACCCGTTCTTTTCTTCTTTTTTCAATGAGCCATCCCCCCTTTTTTTCCAATCAGCTCCTCTTTCTTTTTTTAAAACTCACAGCCAAGAAAAAATGCAGCGCTGAAGCCCATTGGGTCCATAATCTTCTGGGTCCCCTTTTTTTCTCTGATACAACAACCTATTGGGCCTAATACAACTCACCATCTTTCTCTTTTTTTTGAAGTGAGCAATAATGCCCTCATAGGGCCCAAAATCTTCACCCTCACCTTTTTTTAATACAATAACATCCGTGCCTTCTTCTGGGCTGAAGAGAATAATATCAAGAGATAAGCCCCTTCACTAGATTATTTAGGTCCCCAATAGGGGAACCCTTCTCACGATTCTGTTGGGGAGGAGTCCTAGGCTGGGCGACATGGCCAAAAGGGATTCTGGCCGATCTCCATCGCCATGGGGAGAACTTAGGTGAAAGAGGAGGATCCCTCTCGCGCTAGGGATCACCATTGGCTACCTAGGGTTCTCCTAATGGGGAACCCTCTCATTTGCATTGCATGATGGGGCATCACCTCCTCTACCTCTTGGATGAAGCCTACTGAAGCCACTGAAGCAGAGAAACATCATCGGAAATCATGCGTGCGTGTGGAGATATCCTGTAAGGATCTCGAAGGTGGGTATCGTGTTGTTAGCAATGTGAGCCCGAGGCGAACCATTCCTACAATAAATGTTATTTTAATAAATGATTTATCAATAAAAGTTATTGATTATGTTTCACTCCCTTTCTGATATTGAATGAATGAATGCACTATAAGGCCCCTCTGTACAATAAGGGTTATGTACCATGGCCAACTTGATAATCATACAGCTGTTGATTCATTAATTGAATCATAGAGGGTGATGCTTGGATGAATATCTAAGGAGTTAGATAGAGGACTCATCAAGCGTCATCAATGATTGACAAGTAGTGATCTCCAGTCTGAGTAGGAGATGGCAATCCTATCTCATTAGACTGATATCTGATCGACCTCTTGATGCAGGTCCTCTGCATGGGAACAGTGATTCGGAGGTATCAGATTAGTTGAGTCAATGGGTTGACTTAACGAGATCGAGATAACCAAAGACTAGTGTTGTAAAAGTCACCCGACTGGCCCGACTAGTAGGTCCGACTAGTCTAGTCAGTGGGGTGGCCGACCGAGTACCGACTAATTCCGACTAGGTACACTAATCGACCATTTTTTGCTTGGAGATACCATATTTTTTTAATGTTTTACCTTTTTTATAAGCAAACATACTATAATATGCTTAATATTTTATTTAAATTCAATTACCTCTTTTAATTTATTATGGTAGTACAAAAATGTACAAAATCTATGTAGATATATGTATAAAAATGAGTTATATATTTAAAATAATCATAATATTCAAAGCTGATTAAAGTCCGACTAAATCCGATTAGTCGCCCGACTGCCGATTAATCCTTAGTCAGGGACCCAACCGACCGAGTACCGACTACCGACTTTTGCAACCTTGCCAAAGACCTATAATGAATACTGTCACATAATAGGCAAACATCCTCTGACCAGAGACAGATGTATTTGCTATATGTCTGAGCGTGTACATTTGGCAGACCATTAGGTTGATGACCTAACCAAGGTCTATACACCGGCGAGCTGGTGTGCATATGAGGGCATATGAGTAATACGATCTCTCAAAGGGATCATACAGGTTCACTTGTGAACTGGGAGACATGAGCTCACTCATGAGGTATTAGGACTGACCGAATTCCATGCATGGTCATCATGCTTTATAAGCATGATATGAATTTGAAGGTAAGATATATGCTTTGTGAAAGCATATGATCTGTACCATATCCCAAGGACCAAGATTGAGAAACTTAGTGATCATATCATGAAGATGACCGTGTAAAAATGATCTATATCTTCAGAATGATCATGAGTCTTCCAGTATGCAGGATGTACAGGTATTAGGAATACCTAAGGGTGATTTGATCATAAACGATTGTATAACCATGACGCTTCCATTCCGAGGGAGTGATGACGCAGGTCTGGATTTTAGTAACTCCTCTCATTAGAGAAGTGACCTAATCTTAGTCCATGTACTGGACATTGATCTGAATGAGATTCAGATGCAATGAGAAGATTAGGTTTACGGTCTTGATTTAATCAAGCATCTATGAGAGGTCCATGGGATCTGGATTTGAGATGTGATCTCAATATCCAAGTCACTATATGTGGAACAATACAATCGCCCTGTCCTTATCTCCAAGTATCTGAGGAGAAATAGCATTGTTCTTAAATGGTTTAAGAACAATTCCATAAGATCTAAGCAATGAGAAATTGATAATTAAATGTGATTTAATTATCATGATGTATGAGGAATTATCCAATATAATTAAATGTGATTTAATTATTATGGATAAGAATAATGTGGATAGTAATATCCAATTATTCATAATATATTATAAATGTGATTTATAATGTATTAGAGAGAGCTAATTATAATTTATATTTGTAGATTAATTATTAATGTGTATTGGATACACATTATCTAATTAATTGAAAATGTAAATTATATTTTGTTTTGGGTTGTGAATGTGATTCACAATTTTCCAATGTCAAGATTGCAATATTCCCAAAATTAATTGAGAATTATTTTTGGTGAATAAAATCCCAACCAATAGTTGTTGGAAATAAGTAGAGAGTAAATCAAGGAGATATGCAATCTCATAGAAATCCATGAGATTGCCCTCCCCATATGGGAAGGAGGTGGCGACACCCAATTCCCTTGTGGGATTGGTGGCCGTCCACTCCCTTTTATGGGGATGGATGATCTCCTTTGTATTTCACTCCTTATTTGATTGATTTAATTTGGTATTAATATATATTTGATTTATCAAATATATTTAATCAAAATTAAATCACAAGTTGTTGGCTTTTACCAACAACAATCTTGACCATTGGATTGACATAAATCAATCTCATCCATTGATTTTTATATGTCCCATGGATTGAGATCCATGGATCCCAAAACCCTATAAATAGAGAGGCATACCTTGCTCTCTATTACATGCTATTGTAGCACACATCTCTCTCTCTCTTTCTCCTCACACGCTAGCCCTCTCTCTCCCTCTTCTTGGTGGCCGTCCACCATACCCTAGAGGAGAGACCCGTCGACGCCTACGCCACCGCACCGCCGCTTCGACACTCTGCGGTTCTCCGTCTACTTGGAGTGCTTTACTCACGAAGGAGACGTTCGTTCTCGTGCGACGAGATCAGGAGCAACCGTGCTTGGATCATCTTCTTGGATTGCGAGGACATTGCGACTCATCCCCGCGCTCGCAAGCCGTTACTCCGACGATCGGACTTGAGACAGGAGGTCTCTTTTCTTAGAGACTTGATCAACCACACTTCAAGAGGTATTGCATTATACTTGTTGTGGTTATAGATGAAACGATCCGAGAATCGTTCTTGGATCATGTGATTTCATCACATGAAAATTTTAAATTTCGCTGCACCAAACAACTAGTGTGACTAGTCGTTCTTCGTCGTATCCGATACGACGCTCACGCTTCCGTGATGCGCTTGAGGATTTTTCCCATATCCTTCACGTGCGTGGATGTAGGTGCTGATCGGATCACGAGGGGTCTTCTTCTTCTTCTCAGCTGAGGGTGATTGTATACAAAGTTCCTCCATCGGGAACCTTTCTCATGAAACTTACCGGAGATGAACATGTCACCTTGAGCAATAGAGTTCTCGTGGGGAGACCCCATCATCGCAGAATCGGGGCTTGAAGGACTCCTCTTCAAATTTAATATTATGAAGAATCCATCACCAAGAGGGTTTCATTTGGTTGTGTGCATAGAAATCTTGCACCAAGAAGTACTTGAATTGGATGATGGCGTCACGTTACTGCTGTGGTTGATCACTTCAATTGCTGTTGCCGTATGTACTAAATCGAACTGCCATGAATTAGGCCTCTGATTGTTGCTGAATATAGTTAGGGTTCTTGGAACCCTAGAACAAAAATATGTGGAACAACTTTTTCTCAAACTTAAACCGATCTTGATAATCAAAGAACATGAAACATAATAAAAACTTTAGGATCAAATCCAAAATCGAATATGCTTTGATACCAAAACGAGAATGCAGAAGCGTAATCAGAGATAAAGATAAAGAATAATATGGACACTGAGTTTCACGTGTAACCCTACTTCGTATGGAATGAGATGAAACCATGGGAGAAGGCCTCTCAACGGTCGAATACTTTGTTATTTCTCTCTCAATGAATACATGTGGTGTAGAGTTTCTTATATAGACCCTCCAATAAGACCAAGTCCCACTCACAGACAATGTGGGACTAAATCTGTGGATGTGGTAGTTGGACCCTGGAGGGGTCCAAGTGATGAAAATCAAATAGCCATTCCATATGGATCTAGAAACATGAAGAGAGTACAAGGTCAAATCAACTTCTGTGTTGGCTTATCAGGATTGGGAAGTTCTCTTACGATTGTGACGAGTGGCAACGAGAAGCAAACATCAAACTACATTAAATGAAACATGGAAGAAAGAGGAGAGAATTCGTGTTTGTCGAAGCATTGATAAATTCTTTTATGAGAATGGATTAGCATTCTACTATGCAAATATCCCTTCCTTTCTGATCATGCTTCATGTCATTGGCTCTTTAGGGAGGGGATTGGAGCCTCCATCAGCTTACGAGCTAAGAACTTGGATTTTAAAAGAACTGAAGAATATTGGGGACATGATGAGGGATGAAAGGGCTTCTTGGATAGAAACTGGTTGCAACATAATGTCAGATGGTTGGACATACGTAAAGGGAGTTCTTTAATCAACTTTTTAGTGAACAATCCGAAAGCCACTTGGTTCTTGAAGTCCGTGGATGCATCTGATAAAGTGAAGAACACGACCTTACTTTTTAACCTATTGAATGAGATTTTAGAGGAGGCCAACGAAGGCAATGTTATATAGGTTATTGAAGGAAAATAATGAATTGTCCATTTATGAAGCCCTAGGGTTCTCTTATATAGAGGAGAGTCCCGTTGGGTAAACTACATAATGAAGGTGGAAATAATAGAAAATAAATAAAAGAGATAAAAGATAGAAAATATCTCTATACTCCCCCTCAAGATGGAGCATGCCATAGATATCAATCATGCTTTGTTTGGAACATCATCTCTGGTAAGGCTCTCTGGCTAGGGTCTTGGTAAGTACATCTGTTGTCTGATCTCTTGAGCTAACATGAGTAGTGGAGATAAGGTCCTTCTTTATCATGTCTCGAGTGCAGTGACAATATACCTCGATATGCTTGGTCCTCTCACGGAAGGCTGGGTTGCTGGCGATGAAGAGAGTAGCCTAGTTGTCGCATTGGAGGTGCATGGGAAGATACACGTTGACAGTTAGGTCAGTAAGAACAGATCTGTCCCACATCATTTCTGTGACCGCATGTGCCATTGCCGTGTATTCTGATTCTGCGCTGGATCTGGCAACCACTATCCGCTTCTTGCTCTTCCATGACACCAAGAAACTCCCTATGAACACTACAAAGCTAGAGATAGACTTCCTGTCTTTGGGACACCCTACATAATCTGCATCTGCACAAGCTGTATCGACAAGGGATGTACCTCTGATGAATAGAAGACCAGTGCCAGGTGAGGCCTTTAGATACCTCTAAATCATATGAACATCATCCATATGTGCATGTCTAGGCTGCTCCATGAACCGACTCACTTTGCTTACGGTAAGGGATATATTTGGCATGATGATGGTCACATAAAAAAGCTTCCAACAAGCTCCCTATACCTCCTCAGTGTCATCATCATAGAGCTTCATGCTCTGGTCCATAAGAGTAGTGGCAGGCATGCAATCTGCCATGCCTGTCTCAGAGAGAAGATTTGTAATGTACTTTGTCTGTGTCATCACAAGTCCTTGTTGATTCCTGACAAACTCCAGTCCAAGGAAGTAGTGTAGGCTACCTAGGTCCTTGGTCACAAACTGCTGACCTAGAAAATCCTTAGCAGCATGGATACCCTACTTGTCATCCCCTATAACAATGATCTCATCAACATAAATAAGTATGAAATATGTACTTCTCTTAGTCATCTGGACAAACAGTGAATGGTCGACAACCTATCTCACAAACCCCTGTTGCTCTATCAAATACGAGAGCTTCTGTATCCATGCTCTTGGACTCTGCTTAAGGTCATAGATAGCCTTGTGAAGCCTACAAACCTTCTGACTCCCCTCCTCAACAGTGAACCCATGTAGTTGCTGCATGTAAACCTCCTCTTGTAAGTCACCATAGAGAAATGCATTCTCCACATCAAGCTAATAGAGAGGCCAATCCCATGTCACTGCAACTGATAGAAGTATACGCAGAGTAGAATGCCTGGCCATTGGAGAGAATGTATCCTGATAGTCCACCCCATATGTCTGGGTGAACCCACGTGCCACAAGTATCGTCTTGTAGCGCTCTACACTGCCATCTGCTCGGTGTTTCACCGTGAACACCCACTTGCACCCAACAACGGATGCGTCAATTAGAGCTGAGACAAGGCTCCAAGCGCCACGTAACTGTTGACGCATATTGAATAACTGTATCTCTTTGTTATTTTATTTTCTTGTTATTCTCTTTATGTAATTTACCCATAGGCTACTCTCCTATATAAGAGAGCCTAGGGCTATGGAATAGATCATCTCATTCACGTTTCCCAACATGGTATCAGAGCGACGGTCCAAGACCGGAGTTCTCAAAACCCTAACCCTAACCCGCCCCACCCGCCGGCCTCCCTTCTCTCTCTCTCTCTACTCGGCGCCGCCCCAGTCGATCGCCGACCTTCTCCGATCGCCGACCTTCTCCGATCGCCTGCGGTGCTTCTGCGCATAGCGCATCTCGCGCGTAGCGCATCTCGCGCGTAGCGTGACTGTGCGCGACTGTGCGCGGCTGTGCGCATAGTCTCTCTGCGCAACTGTGCGCGACTGTGCGCATAGCAACTCTGCGCCTAAGCGCGCATCCAGCGCCTAGCGCGCATCCCGGGCCTTTGCGCGACTGTGCGCCCTTCTACACGCAATCCTTGCGTGCCTCACATCTCTGTGCGCTGTGCAACAGCGTGCGCCAGTGCACGCAATAGCGCTTGCACCTGCCTGACCGTGCACATCCAGTTGCGTGCGCACGTGCCTCTTGCACGTGCCTGCGTGCCCTAAGCCTCAGAAACCTAGGGCACAGATCTTGATATACATGGGGTTAGTTGCTTGACGTCTACACATGCAACTAATCCCGTCTATGTCACTGTAGACAAAGATTATCTTCTCTCGGTCACTCCAGTCTTCCATCTCCAGTATGTTAGAAAGCAAGGCAGATATCCCATCTATGGGCGCATTTCGTGGTCCAGCGCCCATTGTCAAGATGGATGGTACGAACTATGAACTGTGGGCAATGCAGTTCATGAGTATGATGAAGTCTACAGGTAAGAAGCACATTCTTACCGAGCCCGAGCCTGCAGAGAAGACTGGAGTTCATGCCTCATGGGAGGCCGATGATGCATATGCCAAGGTGTGGCTATCTGGCACATTGGCTATTGAAATCGCCAATGACAATCTACATCAACCTACAGCCAAAGACATGTGGGATATCCTGGCAGCAACATATTCTCAGGCAAAGAACGAGACGAAGATCCTGCAACTACAACATGATATATTCACAATAAAGCAGAACGATCGTCCTTTACATTCTCTCTATACGTCATTGAGAGGGATGTTCGAGAAGCTTTATAGCTTCATGCCTCTTACTGCCACGCCAGAACAACAGAAGACATACAGGAAGGCGACGATGGTGGGTGTGTTTCTCGCTGCACTTGACCCAGAGTATGAGGCAGCACGTTCACAGATGTTGGCGGACTCGACTATTCCTCCCATGGAGGAAGCTTTTCACAGATTGAGTAGGATCACAGTGCCTTCTGCAGCTACGAGTCAGAATCCCTCAGCTATGGCGGCCAACAGAGGCCGCGGCTTTCATCACCAGGGCCGTGGACGTACTCCTCGTGGAAGGGGTGGCCGCACTAGGCCCACATGCTCATATTGTCACCGAGTCGGACATACTGAAGACACATGCTACTCGAAGCATGGATTCCCTGCATCTGCACGAGCCGCTGAGCTGATAGAGCCCCCATCTGCTGCTACACTGGATCAACGATTTGATGATCTAGTTGCCCGCCTCAGGGGCATTATCCCACCATCCGGTCCAGCACCGATTACAGAGAGTCATACTGATGCTGCTGCTTCTGCTTCTGCCTCTACTAGTACTTCAGGTAGTACACTTGCACTCCACAGTAGTAGATCTGATACATTACCATGGATCATGGACTCGGGTGCTACACATCATCTATGTGGCGACCAGAGTCTACTTACAGGATACACTCAGATTCCTCCAGGACGGACAGTAGTGATTGCCAATGGCACCCACTCCCCTATCACGGGCGGGTCAGGGGGAGATTAGATTGACATCTTCTATGCAGCTCAAGAATGTCCTACATGCACCGCATTTTTCTATGAATCTGTTGTCAATTAGTCAGATTACGAAGGATCTCCATTGTCGAGCTATTTTTGATCCATCTTCTTTGATTTTTCAGGACATCCGTACGGGCAACGTGATTGGTCATGGCTATGAGCAAGGAGGCCTTTATCGACTGAACCAGACCCCATTTGCTGGAACCACATCTTCTCCTGCTGGACAAGTATCTCCTCTCCTGTGGCATCTGCGCTTTGGTCATTTACCGCTTCAGAAGTTGCGTCTTGTTCTACCCTATGGTCTCTCTCACACACCTATCCAGTGTGAGGCATGTCAGTTGGGAAAGCATCACAGGTCGTCTTTTCCCAGTAGTCAAGGTCGGAGTAGTAACTCCAAGTTTGAGTTGTTTCATGTTGATGTCTGGGGTCCGAATCGTGTTCCCGATCATCAGGGACACATGTATCATATTGTATTTGTGGATGATTTCTCTAGAGCGTCATGGGTCTTTCTAATGAAAAATAAATCTGAAGCAGGAAACATTATTATCCACTTTCTTAATGAAATTTAAAATGTTTTTTTCCACTTCTGTCAAGATTGTGAGAAGTGATAATGCCTTAGAGTTGTGCACCAACATTCTAGCCAATTACTACTCCTCAAAAGGGATTATTCACCAAACATCTTGTGCTCATACATCTCAACAGAATGGGGTTGCTGAAAGAAAACACCGTCACCTTCTTGATGTCACAAGGTCGCTTCTTATTCAGAGTCATGTTCCGTACTCCTACTGGGGTGATGCAGTCCTTACTGCATGTTACCTTATCAACCGTATGCCTTCGTCTGTCTTGGATGAACAGATTCCTTTTTCACTCATTTACCCTGACAAGGATTTGTTCATTCTTACCCCTCGTGTGTTTGGGTCAGTCGCATTTGTCCATCAGTTGTCGCCTGGTACTGACAAGCTCTCTCCTAGGGCTGTCAAGTGCGTCTTTGTGGGGTACTCCAGAACTCAAAAGGGGTACAAGTGTTTTGATCCTGTCCGTCGGCGGTATATGATCAGTGCAGATGTTACATTTTTTGAAACTATTATGTATTTTTCAGAATCCGGAAACATGCAGCCAACACCTATATCTCCTGATACCGTATTCATGGCACCACCATCACCATTGCCACAAACAACACCACCGTCACCACCACCACCACCACCACCACCGCCACCACCACCACCACCGCCACTAGTATCCCCGCTACCATTCCATTACACACGCAGGCCTCCTCCAGCTCATGGTCCTGACCCGTCACCTAGCTCGCCTATGGTATGTAATGAAAATATTAATGTTGATGGATCTGACGACATTTCTCAGCAGGATGCATTACAGGAGCATGGTGATAACACAGAGGATCTGGATGTTCCAATCGCTCTACGCAAGCAGAAGAGAAGCTGTGCCAAATATCCATTATCAGCAGCTGTGTCTTTTGAGAGGCTATCTGGAGACTTCAGGACGTTTGCATTGGCCCTTTCAGCTATAGACATTCCACGGAACCACCATGATGCTTTGCAGGATGCCAGATGGCGGCTAGCAATGGAAGAAGAGATGGCGGCACTTCAGTCTAGAGGAACCTGGAGTTTGGTTCCTATACCTCCAGATGTCAGCCCGGTGAGTTGCAAATGGGTGTTTACAGTTAAGCACAATGCAGATGGCTCCATTGACAGGTACAAGGCACGCCTAGTTGCACGGGGATTCACACAGACATATGGGGTATATTACCTTGACACGTTCTCCCCTGTGGCGCGTCATTCCACTCTACGGATCCTGTTATCAGTTGCAGTTGCTAGAGACTGGCCACTCTATCAACTGGACGTGAAGAATGCATTTCTGTATGGAGACTTGCAGGAGGAAGTCTATATGCAATAGTCACCAGGTTTTGCTGTTGAGGGGGAGTGTTCCAAGGTTTGCAGATTACATAAGGCCATCTATGGCCTTAAGCAGAGCCCCAGAGCATGGTTCCAGAAGCTGTCAGACCTCTTTGAGAAACAAGGATATAAACGCTCCAATGCTGATCATTCCTTGTTTGTACAGAAGACGGCGAGAGGTATCATTGTAATCATGGTTTATGTTGATGATATCTTGATTACAGGTGATGATGACCAGGGCATTAAGCAGGCAAAGGAAAGGCTGGGGACCGAGTTTGTCACCAAGGACCTGGGAGTCCTTAGGTATTTTCTGGGGTTGGAGTTTACCAGAAATCCGTATGGATTAGTCATGTCACAAAGGAAGTATGTTACAGATCTACTGAGTGAGACAGGTATGCTAGGGTGTCGACCTGCTACGACACCAATGGATCCTAGCATGAAGCTGTATGATGATGTCACAGAGGAGGTGGACAGGAGAAGATATAGAGAACTGGTAGGCAAACTGTTATATGTCACGATCACTAGGCCAGATATATTATTCGCAGTGAGCCGTGTGAGCCAGTTCATGGAGCAACCACGCCAGGTGCATATGGATGCAATACATATGATACTTAGATATCTCAAATCTTCTCCAGGTGCAGGTCTGCTATTCAAGAAAGGAAAGGGGATTTCTATCTCAGCATGCGCAGATGCAGACTATGCAGGATGTCCCAAGGATAGGAAGTCCACCTCAGGATATGCTGTCTATGTTGGAGATGCCCTAGTCTCATGGAGGAGCAAGAAACGAACTGTGGTAGCTAGATCTAGTGCTGAATCCAAATATAGGGCTATGGCCCAGGCTACTACAGAGATGATGTGGGTGAAAGCGGTGCTGACAGATTTATGCCTAGATGTACCACTTCCTATGAACTTGGAATGTGATAATCAGGCTGCTTTGTTTATTGCAAACAATCCTGCATTCCATGAGCGGACCAAGCATATTGAGGTGGATTGTCACTTCATACGTGATATGATTCAGAAAGGATTCATTGCCACATCTCATGTTACTTCAGAGAACCAGACTGCAGACATATTCACCAAGGCATTGTTACGAGGTCCATTTCAGAAGTGTGCTTCCAAGCTGAGCATGATTGACATCTATGCTCCATCTTGAGGGGGAGTGTTGATGCATATTGAATAACTGTATCTCTTTGTTATTTTATTTTCTTGTTATTCTCTTTATGTAATTTACCCATAGGCTACTCTCCTATAAAAGAGAGCCTAGGGCTATGGAATGGATCATCTCATTCACGTTTCCCAACAGTAACTGTAGCGCGACCATCTCCTCCTCCATAGCAAGACACGACTGACTGTCCTGGATGACCTCCTGATACGTTCGTGGTATCTCCACGACTGATAGTGCCACGGTAAATCTCCTGAAATCCTCTGAAAGTCTGCTCAAAGAAACTTGGGCTACAAGAGTATGAAGCACAAGTATGTCTCTGCTTTCACAGAGCAATAGGCACATCGAGATTGTTTGCCATCTCCTGAACCTGTAAGTTTCCTTCTTGAGAGGGTACCTGCTCATCCTGTAAGGAATTCGTGCTGCATAGACAACTCAATAGGGCCATCAACAGAATTAATGTGCTCATTACATACATGAGGTGTGCTGGATGATGGGGAAGACCTGCGAACAGGGGAACGGAGCGAGAGTTGCGAGTAAACACACATGGCATAAACTGAGTCAAGGTGAGTGGCGGTCCACGGGCAGCCACAAGAACAGGTGCAGGTACTGGAGGTGGTGGTGAAGGCAGTTGTGGTGGTTGTGAAGGAGGTGATGAATGTAGTAGAGCAAGTGCATGAGGTGGTAGAGCTGTAGGAGGTGGAGGTATGTAGGCTTCCTCATCAAAGTCAGATGGGGCCTGTCTGTCACATGTAGGAGAGAAATATATAACAGACTCAAAGAATGTAACATCAACACTAACAAAGTATTTTCGACAAAGCAGATCAAAGCAGTGATACCCTTTCTGGGTACGAGAGTAGCCAACGAAGACACACTTGACAACTCTAGGGGGGAGCTTATCACGACCAGGCGAAAGTTTGTGGACAAAGACTACAGATCCAAACACATGGGGTGTAAGGGAGAATATATCCCTTTCGGGAAACGTAATCGAGAAAGGAACCTTTTCTCCCAAAACAGAAGATAACAAGTGGTTCACTAAGTAGCAGGTAGTGAGAATCGCATCACCCCTATAAGATTGAGGAGCATGACTCTGAATCAGACGGGTTCTGGTCACATCGAGTAAATGATGATGTTTGTGCTTGGCAATACCGTTTTGCTGAGATGTATATGGACACGATGTCTGATGTACAATGACAAGAGACCTAAGAAACTTTAATAGCTGTAAAATGCAAAACTCTAAGGCATTATCAGGACGTAAATACTTGACAATAGCAAAAAAAATATTTGTTATATCATTAATAAATGATTTAATGACTGACCCAACCTAAGACTTATTCTTTAATAAGAAAACCCAAGAAAGTCTAGAATAGTCATCTATATCAATGAGATAAAAACGGTGTCCATGGTGATCACACGACTCGGACCCCAAATATCTAAGTAAAGCAGCTCAAACAACTGAGAACTTCTCTAACTTTGACGAGATGGAAATGAAGAATGGTGATGCTTCTCAAGCTGGCAAGCCTCCGCTGGAAGGAAGATCGCATGGAGATCTGTGGGAGGACATGGCACATCTTCTACAGAGGAAGGTGGAAAAAACAAAGGTGCCGCAGATACCAATACGAGAAGGCTGAACCAGTCTGTAGAGCTCCCGCTGCTCACGGCCACATCCAATCACCCTGCCCGTAAGTGTGTCCTGAAACACAAGAGAAGAGGGGTAAAAAATGGCACGACAATGCAGATCCTTTGCAATCTGACTAATATAAAACAAGTTCATCTGAAAATCAGGAGCATATAAAACATTCTGCAGGCGCATGGATGGCGTCAAATGCACCCCTGTCTTGTGATGGGTAAGTGAACCCCATTTGCAATGACGACCAATCTACCAGGGGGTATAGACATGTAAGACCTGAACTAGGCTCTGTCTCCACACAGATTGTTTTTTTTTGAAAACTCAAAAAAAGGGGGAGTCACTCGATGGTGATCGCTTCAATATATTTAAAAAAAGAGAAGGTTACAAAAGAAAAGAAAATAGAGAAGCTGTACAAAGACAGGCCTCCGAGAATGGAGGCCACTAAGAAAGGAACCCCCCAAAGACTAACAGGAGTCTAACCATGATCCCAATCCTCCGCAAGACGCTTAACGCGAATAATGATATTTTCCTTGTAAAACCGCTGCGCTGAGAATATAGCTTCATTCCTCCCAAGCCAGATGCTCCATACCCGAGCGATTGGAACAAGAATAGTCATCCTCTCCCTGCCCTCGAACTAATTAAACTGCCGCACGCCGCTGGAAAGGATACGGAGTTGATCCACGGTAGATCCGCCCAAATCGAGCAAACATGGCTGCATTCGAAAAATAAATGAGTAGCTGTTTCCTGTTCCGCACGACAAAGTGCGCACATTGGGCTAACGTTCGGAAGGAACACCGCACATCTATCGCGAGTCAAAAGCCTCCCCCGCCGAAGGAGCCACAAAAAAATCCCAATACGCTCAGGAAGCTTGAGGCCCCACAGGAAACGACAATCGCGTACCAATACATCACACAGATTGTGAGAAGCATCGGAGTCCATGATCCACTCTATCATATCTGCACTGCTACAACCAATAACAACATATGCGATACCTGAAGAGCTCGAAGATGCTCTATCTGCAGTATCTGTGGATCATGTAGGGGTAGTCCCGACCACTGAATTCATGATCTCCCGTATACGAGAGACAATGTCATCAATGCGTGAATCTGCCCAAGGAGTTGTAATGTCTGAAGGCTTATTATGCTCCGCCACGTGAGCATATGCGGGATATCCATGCTTCTGATTGCATGTGTCATCAGAGTGTCCTGGACGACGACAGTAGGTGCAGGGCACCTCTGCCATGGGGACTACATCCTCTGAACCGAGTAGAACCTCCTATACCGCGAGAAGCATCCATCACAGAGGAAGGCTGTATGGTGGCAGTATGTTGAACAAGAAGCCTGCTGAGACAAGTGTAAGCCTCCTCCATGGGAGGTATGGTCGTCCTAGTAAGGAGCTGTGCTCGTGTTGCCTCATACTCTGGGTCAAGCGAAGCTGAGAAA
The DNA here is from genome assembly GCA_037367405.1 of Ottelia alismoides. Classification (NCBI taxonomy): domain Eukaryota; kingdom Viridiplantae; phylum Streptophyta; class Magnoliopsida; order Alismatales; family Hydrocharitaceae; genus Ottelia; species Ottelia alismoides. The sequence continues at coordinate 942,419 of JAZKJV010002289.1, read as the reverse complement.
ACTCCAACAATCGTGGAGTTCCTTTATAGCACATGCTGCTCTGTGGAGGTCGTAATCAACATGAAGCCGTGAAGCTTCTCAAACATGCCATGAAGTGATGAGTAGAACGTGTGCAGTAGACGACCATTCTGCTTTGCCCTGTATTTCAAATTGAAGCTGAAGAATCTTGGCCTCGTACTTCGCTTGGGCATAGTGGATGCCAAAATGTCCCACATCATGGTTCATAATATCATAGGCATCTCTGTAGTAAGGGTCCCCGGAGAGCCAAATACGCGCATACGCGTCATCTTGTTTCCACGAAGCATTGTCCCCAGGCTTATCCATTGGTTCAGGCTTTGTCAAAATGTGTTCCTTGTTATTGCACTGCATAAGTGTCATAAACTGCATGTACCACAACTCATAGTCGGTCCCATCCATCTTGACAATGAAAGCCGGGCCCATAAAGGCACCGAACATAGAGAAAACATTACCCTTGTTCCCTGACATGATGAGAAAGAAGGTCAAAACGAAACTCGATTGGGGAGAAAGACTGATCCGAGCATGTCTACGCCATCATATAGAGGATTGGTTGTACGCATAGACTCATACAACCATCGTCGTCAATCTTTAATCTGCACTAGGACCGAAAAACATGATTTATAGGTCTGAAATCACGCTTTTCGGTCAAAATCATATCATTTCAGAGTGCAGTTTGACGATGGAGAGGAGAGAAAACCACCATGGGGGTCATTAACGGCATACAAAGTCTCGTGAGGAGGCACTACAATACACAACAACATGCCGACGGTGGTACGCGGAGGTGCGTCGGTGCGCTGGGGCCCTCCGCAATTACGCAAAGGTGCGGAGGCACACTGCGCTGCCTCCAAAGGGGAGGTGCCGGCGCGTGATGCGACTGTGAGTAGGTGCAACGACGACGCACGATGTAGAGGAGGTTCGGGTGGGGTCTAGACTCTAGGGCATGGTGGGGTACGAGAACTCCGGTCTAGGATCGTCGTTTGGATACCATGTTGAGGGAAAATAATGAATTGCCTATTCATGAGTCCCTAGGGTTCTCTTATATAGAGGAGAGACCCGTTGGATAAATTACATAATGAAGACGGAAAGAATATAAAATAAATAAAAGAGATAAAAAATAGAAAATATCTCAACATAGGAAAAATATCTCAACATAGGTTATTACAGACAATGCTTCAAATTACAAGGTGGTCGGACAAATGTTGAATGTAGAAGAGAAAGAATATTTATTTGACTTCATGTGCATCCCACTACATAGACTTGATTTTATAAGAAATCTTGAATTTATCTCTACACACCTCTATCTTCAAGAAAGCGAAAATGATCATTAACTACATTTATGCCCATGATTGGATTTTGGCCATGGTACGGAAGCATACTTGAAGAGATTTGGTATGACCAACACTTACAAGTTTTGCTACGACTTTTGTCACGCTGCAGAGATTGTTAAGCGCGAGGAACTCGATAATCTTTTTTTACTTCCAACCAAGGCCCTAAATTTCGGTTTCGGTCACCATTTCGGTGACCGACCGAAACGGAATTTCGACCGAAATTTCGGTCATTTTTTGTACTAGGGCCCCCATATTTTGGTCATTTCGGCCATTTCGGTCGAATTTCGAGTTCGACAGAATATCGATATTGGACAGAAATTTAACCGAATTTCGCTGAAGTTTGAGGCCATGCTTCCAACAAATGAAAGAAGAGTCTCTATGCTTCTAAATCTCAAGCAAAGAGTGTACGCCCCACCATAGTTTTAAAAAGCGGTGCCTCGAGGCGCAAAGACATACGCCTCGAGGCGAGGCGCGTCAAAATCGCCCCGAGGCGCACGCCTCAGGTCTTCTGAGTGAGGCGTACGCCTTGACCTGTCTTGAGGTTTTTGAGGCGCGAGGCGCTTGAGGTGAAGCAGAGGCGTATGCCTCGAGCTGGAGGTTTTTTTTATTTTTAGTTATTTGCTTTGCACCCGATCCTATTTTTACCTAAGCATTATGTTTTTTTTGTGTTTATGTTTTCATGTTAAACCTTGCATAGTTGCATATTTCCATATATAGCTCCATGCAAAAAAAGAAAAGATTGCCTGAAACAAGCTGTTAGAAGAAAGGAGTCTTCGCTATAATTCATAGGAAAACCCTAGGCTCTCTTATATAGGGAGAGGCCTTAAGGGTAAATTACATGGATGTCTAAATAGACGAGAGAAATAGAAACAAGGTACATAAACATATAATAATATTAGAAACTATCTCTACACTCCCCCTCAAGGTGGAGCATAGATGTCGATCATGCTCAGCTTGGATGAACATCTCTGGAAAGGTCCTCTGAGCAAAGGCTTGGTGAATACATCGGCAGTCTGATCTCCTGAGTTAACATGGGCCGTGGATATCAATCCTCTCTGGATCAGGTCCCTGGTGTAATGGCAGTCAACTTCAATATGCTTGGTCCTCTCATGGAAGGCTGGATTGTTGGCAATGAACAATGCTGCCTGATTGTCACACTGAAGCTTCATAGGTAGAGATACAGCTACATGTAGATCTTCTAATACGGAGCGAACCCACATCATTTCCGTGCTGGCTTGGGCCATTGCCCTGTATTCGGATTCCGCACTGGATCTTGCCACCACCGTTTGTTTCTTGCTTTTCCAAGAAACCAGAGAGCCTCCAACAAACACTGCAAACCCTGAAATTGATTTTCTGTCCTTAGGGCATCCTGCATAATCTGCGTCTGCACACGCTGAGATGGATAAGTCTGCACCCTTTCTGAATAGTAGCCCTAATCCTGGAGTAGACTTCAGATACCTCAATATCATGTGTATAGCATCCATGTGAACCTGTCTGGGCTGCTCCATAAACTGACTCACCCGGCTAACTGCAAATGCAATGTCTGGACGGGTTATAGTAATGTAGAGGAGTTTTCCCACCATCTCTCTATATCTCCTCTTATCCACTTCATCAGTATCATCATCATATAACTTCATGCTGGGGTCCATGGGGATGCTTGATGGTTTGCACCCATCCATACCAGTCTCAACCAGGAAGTCTGTAATGTACTTCCGTTGTGTCATCACCAGACCATGTGCATTCCTTGCAAATTCCAACCCCAGAAAATATCTTAGGGTTCCAAGATCCTTTGTAACAAACTGACGACCTAGGAATGCCTTCGCCCTTGCTATGCCTTGAATATCGTCTCCTGTAACAAGAATATCATCCACATAGACCATTATGACAACCGTACCTGCCGAGGACTTCTGGACAAACAACGAATGGTCAGCATTGGACCTCTTGAATCCCTGGTGCTCAATTAGGTTGGACAGCTTCTGGAACCACGCTCGTGGACTCTGTTTAAGGCCATATATAGCCTTGTGAAGTCTACATACCATATGCTTCTCCCCCTTAGCAGTAAACCCGGGTGGCTGCTGCATGTAGACTTCCTCCTGTAAGTCCCCGTACAGAAATGCATTCTTGACATCTAGCTGATAAATGCTCCAGTCACGAGCCACTGCAACAGACATGAGGATACGGAGAGTCGAGTGTCTCGCCACTGGAGAGAATGTATCCATGTAATCAACGCCATATGTCTGTGTAAATCCTCGGGCGACCAAGCGTGCTTTGTACCTATCCAACGTGCCATCCGCATGATATTTGACTGTGAAGACCCATTTGCAGCTCACAACTGATGCATCAGGAGGTGCAGGGACCAAAGACCATGTGCCACGGGACTGCAAGGCCCCCATTTCTTCTTCCATAGCTAGTCTCCAGCATTCACTCTTCAAGGCTTCCTGGTATGTCCGTGGTATGTCCACGGAAGACAAAGCTGTGGCAAACTTCTGGAAATCACCTGTGAGTCGGTGGAAGGAAACCTGTGAAGCAAATGGATAGGATGCACACTGTCGTCTCTGTTTCCGAATAGCAATCGGAACATCCAGATCATCATCTGAGTCCACCTGTAAGGAGTCAGCCTGCATATGTACCGAACCTGACCCGTCAGTAGTAACATCATCTGAACATACCTGAGGCTTAGTGATTGGCTGATCTGCTGTCTGAGCGGGACCTGACCGACGCGTATAGTGGTTAGGAAATGGTGATATGATTCGCCGTGGAATGGGTGGAGGTGGAGGTGGTGGTGGAGGTGGAGGTGGTGGTGGCGGTGGTGCTGGCATAGGAACTGACACAGGAGACGAGTCAGGTGAAAGACAAGCAGGTGGTGGTGGAACGAAAATATCATCAACGGTGGTGGATGGTACCATTCTGTCCCCAGTTGGCGAGAAATACATAACCGACTCGAAGAAAGTGACATCCGCACTAACAAAGTACCTGTTGGTAGTAGGATCATAACACCGGTATCCCTTCTGGGTTCTGGAATACCCAACAAAGACGCACTTGACTGCTCTTGGAGAGAGCTTGTCAAGTCCAGGAGATAGACGATGGACAAACGCCACAACACCAAAGACACGTGGTGGTAGTGAGAATAGCTCCTTGTCTGGAAAAATAAGAGAAATGGGTATCTTCTCTCCAAGGACAGAGGACGGCATTCTATTGACCAGATAACATGCAGTAAGGACAACATCCCCCCAGAAAGAAATAGGAGCACAGCTTTGAATCAACAAGGTACGAGTGATATCCAAGAGATGGCGATGCTTTCTTTCCGCCACACCATTTTGTTGGGATGTATATGCGCCGGTGGTTTGATGAATAATACCCTTCAATGACAGAAATTGAGAAAGAGAGCGTGTACAAAATTCCAGGGCATTATCAGTCCGAACATATTTGACTGAAGAAGAGAAAACATTCTGCACTTCATTAATCAAATTTTTGATAACATCTCCTGCTTCAGACTTATTCTTCAGAAGAAAAACCCAAGAGACACGAGAAAAGTCATCTACTACCACAAGATAGAACCTGTGCCCCTGGTGATTGGGAACACGACTCGGACCCCATATAATTATATGTAACAACTCAAAAGGGGAACTACTGCTCCGACTCTGACGACCTGGAAAGCTCGACCTGTGATGCTTTCCTAACTGACATGTTTCACAACGAAACGACGAACTTGGAGAGATCTGGGGCAGAAGATGGCGCATCTTCTGGAGCGGAAGGTGACCAAAACGAAGATGCCAAATGTAAGGTGAGACTGGTCCAGCAGAGTGAGTGGAGATGCCAGCATAGTATTCCCGGACCAGTCGATATAAACCGTTCTGCTCAGAGCCACAGCCAATCACCTTGCCCGTGAGTATGTCCTGAAAAATGAGAGAAGACGGGTCAAATATAGCTCTACAATTCAAATCCTTTGTAATCTGACTAATAGACAACAAATTCAGTGAGAACTCAGGGGCATGTAAAACATTCTGTAGCTGCATAGTGGAGGATAAGAAAACCTCCCCCTGGCCAACAAGAGGTGAGTGGGAACCATCTGCTATCTGTACTGAGCGACCTGGCTGAATAGCCCTGTAGGCCTGTAATCTACCTCTATCTCGACACAGATGATGTGTAGCTCCTTAATCTATAACCCAGTCAGATATATCATGTGAAGGTATGAAGGCTGATGATCTACCTGAGGAACTGGCTGCGGCGGATGAACTGGCAGAGGCTGTGGCAGCAATATCTGAAGAGCCACCAGATGAATCACCAGAAGACCGTGGCATAATATCACGGAGACGGGCCACGAGTTCGTCAAATCTATGATCTGCAGTAGACGGTAATGGAGACTGTGAATGCTCTGCAACCCGTGCCGATGCTGGGAACCCATGCTTTGAGTAGCATGTCTCCTCTGAGTGTCCAGTTCTGTGACAATATGAGCACATCTGACTGACTCGACCGCCTCTTCCTTGAGAGCCACGGCCACGTCCACGACCACGCCAAGAAGGTGGTCCACCTCTCCCACGCGAAGCTGCCATCGCAGATGGGGGTGGAGTAGAAGAGCTGGAGGAAACTGGAATACGACTGAGCCTCCTGTAGACATCCTCCACTGGAGGAATGACTGCATCTGCTAAGATCTGTGACCGTGCAGCATCATACTCAGGATCGAGGGCAGCAAGTAGAACGCCCATCATGGTGGCGTTCCGGAACGTCTTCTGCTGCTCTGGAGTAGCAGTCAGAGGAATGGTACTGTATAGCTTCTCGAACATCCCTCTTAGGGATGTGTATAGAGAATGGAGAGGTCTGCCAGCCTGCTTCATCGTAAAGATGTCATGCTGAAGCTGCAACATCTTTGTCTCATTTCGCACATGCGAATACGTAGCAGCAAGGATGTCCCACATTGCCTTAGCAGTGGGCTGATGGAGGACATCATTCGCTATCTCCATCGTCAACGTACCAGACAACCATACTTTTGCGTAAGCATCATCGGCCTCCCATGAGGCATAGATCCCTGTCTTCTCAGCAGGCTCATCCTCGGTAAGAATGTGTTTCTTACCGTTTGATTTCATGAGGCTCATGAACTGCATAGCCCATAGCTCATAGTTAGACCCGTCCATCTTCACTATCGGCGCCGGACCTTTGAATGCGCCGGTGGAGGGCAAATCGACTTTCGATTCTGACATACTGCTGCTCGAAGAAGACGAAGGGAGAATAGACAATGTGATGAATGTCTACACCAACTGCATCGGATTTGAGTACGTGTGTAGACTTTTACGCACTCAAATCCATAAATCGGAGGAAGAGAGGTCTAGGGCACGCCTCCAAGGAAGCTTACAGCCCTTGAATCGTCTCGAGAACAACGCCTATGGACTGCTGGAGGCCACTGGAACCCTACAGCGGCAGATGGGAGGTGCCGCTGGGGCTACGTGTGCCGCTGGGGCGGCTGTAGGTGGCAGGGGGGGTGCCGCTAGGGCTTCGGGGGCCCGCACGGGCGGCTGGGCGCCGCTGGTAGGGGCGGCGGGCCCGCTGGAGGGTGCGGCTGGGGGCCGCTGGAGGGTGCGGCTGGGGCCGCGGGGGGTTGCGGCTGGGGCCGCGAGGGGTGCGGCTGGGGCCGCGGGGGGTTGCGGCTGGGGGCAAGGGGCTGTCGGAGGGGCGCCGGGAGCCGCTGTTTGGGCGGCGGCGAGACGAGAGAGAGAGCGAAGAGGAGGGGCGGCGGGTGGGGAAGGTAGAAGAGCCCTAAGGCGGCTCTGATACTATGTTAGAAGAAAGGAGTCTTCGTTATAATTCATAGGAAAACCCTAGGCTCTCTTATATAGGGAGAGGCCTTAAGGGTAAATTACATGGATGTCTAAATAGACGAGAGAAATAGAAACAAGGTACATAAACATATAATAATATTAGAAACTATCTCTACACAAGCGAAACTCAATGATCATGTATATATCATGTTCAGTTTTCCGTACATCTACACATACTAGTTCTATTACACATAGATTTGAGTTTAAATTGTAATAAATTGCTTATATTAGTTCAAGTTTGCAACTTAATTTTGTTATTTGGTCGTATGAGTTGCGAGACCCCCGTCCTGTTGGGGTATGATATGACATGAGATGCATATGACGGCTCTCCAACTACATTCAACAAGACATATGGTTACTTGGGATTCAAGGCATATCAACATTTTTTTACTTTGCACATTAAAAATATGGTTTCTATTGTACTTAAGTATTAAGTATAGACTTTAGTTCATTATTCATATAGAATCGTTAAAGTTGGAATTAGGTATTTCGTATATTAGTTGCTTAATATTAATTTTTTTGAACTTCAAGTGCTATTATCACTTATGCGTTGTATCTTTACTAGTTTGAAATTATTTTTGAACGTGTTTTTGCAAAACTTATTATTGTTATTATATATTTATATATTTTAAGGTATTTTGCTTTAATTTTTTTCAAAAAATTGAGGCTTACTCCTCGACCGTCTCCACGCTTACGCCTCGCCTCAATTTTGGGGAAAACGCCTCGGACTGCCTCGCATTTTTGTAAACCTTGCGCCTCGCAATTTTGAGAAGCAAATCATTTTGGTTGGTGTTGCCTATTTGATACGGACAACGAAGCTGTTGGTTATGGTTTTGCAGATGGTGGATTCCAAAAAATATTCACCAATGGATTTCATCTGCGAGGTATGGATAGAGCTAAGAAAGATATACCGAAAGCATTAATTAGGCACGAATCAAAATATAAAACATTGTGGGATATGCTTTAGAATATTGGAAAGTTATTAGATGATATTGTTTTTCTTAATATTACAATCTACATATTTTTGTGGGAATATTGAGGCCGTATTAAGTCTACGCCTCACCTCGATTCCAGGTAACCGTTTTCATTTTTTTAAACCTTGGGTAAGGATATGATATAGCCAAACACAAACCTACACGTTATCTTGCTTCCTCGAAGCATTCACTTCAGTCTTATCAGCCAGCTCAGGTTGCGTCAGGATGTATTCCTTGTTGTTGCTCTTCATGATACTCATGAACTGCATGTCCCACAATTTATAGTTGGTCCCGTCCATTTTTACTATGAGCACCGAGCCTTTAAAGTCCTCTGAGGAGGATATATCAACCTTGTTCTCTGACATGACGAATGATGGAGCTCGGAAAGGACGTGGCTGGGAGTGTGGAATGATCTGAAATTGTCTACACGATCATGAGGGGAACTGGTTTTGTGTGCATATCTAGAGCACGATCGTTCCCATCAACCTCGAAGGCGCTCTAGGGCAAGTGATGTAAAATTAGAGGTCTGAAATCACCCTAGAAACACCAAAATCGGACCGTTCGGATCCCTAGGGTGCGCAAGAAGTGCCCACGAGCGACCAGAATGTGCAACAACACTTGGGGAGGTCTGCGGAGGCGCATGATCCCCTTGATGATGAGACTGGTTGGTGGTAGAAGCCTCTACATGTTAGGGTATCACCGGTGATGACGGTGTTGCCGGGGACTGCATCACATTGTTGGGTACCATCGGGGTGGTGGTGCACGGTGACAGCGTTGGCGAGCTGGTGGCGGCGGAGGTGGGCTGCAAGGTGGACACATGGTGAGGTTAGGGGGGTGGGGTTAGGGTTTTCGGATATTGGGGCTTTGATTTAGGATCGTCGCTTTGATACCATGTGGTAAAACAAGTGAATGACTTGATTATTCATGAGGCCATAGTGTTCTCTTGTATAGAGAAGAGAAACCATAGAGGAAAAATTACATAATAAAAAAAGAAATAGATAAATACAAATAACTCTCAATTGGTTTCTTATGGCTTTCGAGATACAGGAGGGTGGTGACTGGTTTGCATCATTCTAGGATTTTTCAGGGTGCTTATGGCTCTTGCGCACGTTGCTCAACTGAGGTGGAGGATGTTGACCATATTTTCTTTAGGTGCATTATGTCTAAAGAAGTGCGGGACATGGCTGCCCTGAATGGCCTTATTGCAGATGTGGCTTCCAAATTTTGTACTCCTATAGGTTGTGATTGGAGGGGCACTAAAAGGGAAAGAACTCTAGATGTAGCATTGGTGTGGTCTTTGTCGTTGGCTAGAAATGAAGTGCTTTTCCGTCATGAAAGGTTCTACCCGGAGAATGTTGTTGAGCATGCTTGGGTCCTGTCTGATTAGTGGCTTATGTAATTTTTACTTGGCTACATTTTCTTAGCATTGTACCAACTTAATGGTCTGGTGGTAGTGCGATGTGCCTACAACCCAAAAGACCAGAGTTCAAATCCCTCCTTGTGGGGGATGCCTTAGGTAGTCGACAACTATGGTAAAAAATAGTCGAATCTTTCATCATGGATTTGAGTAAGAATCCATGTAGACGGCCCTACTTATAGTGGGAGAAGGCTTCACCATTTTTACACTTTTGTATCGTTGTCCTTTTAACCTTGTGAAGAAACGGAATTTTGGGGGACACACCTTTACGGTCAATTCCTTTAAAACAAATATTCGAGGCCATAAATTTCCAGAGCATCTTCACGCTTGTAAACTTTATGCTATAACCAAATGGTGTCTATGTGGTGGTCAGTTGCAGATGTCGCAGCTTTATACACTTTGTTACAGTTACGGCGAGCGAGTTAAGGACAGGGAGGTGAGGCAGGTTGTGGTGGACTTCTTTTGTCGCACTGCTCTCCACCCGCCAAGCTGTGGTTGGTGTTGGTTGGGATTGGGGCATCCTCCTTTTCCCCTGCACAGAAGGAGGAACTCACGAGGGATTTTATTTTTGGCGGCGATCTGTACTGCAGTCTGGAGTTGATGCAGATGGGGCGCCATGCCTGGATGGCTCCCTTATTCTATTTTTCAAAAAATTCAGGGATACCGTTAACATTGATCTCCTGCAGGTGAGGGGTGAGTTTGCCAGGGGGAACCATGGTTTTGATTGGATCACTATAGCCCTCTTGTTCCTCCTCTTGACAAGAGAGGTCCTCGAGAGAATAGAAGACTTCCGTCCTTTTGGTGTAACTAATGCCATTTACAAGCATAGATGTGTGTTTTAGATCTCTTTAAATTTCAAAGGTTATAGGTGGAGTGCACAACAGGTCTGACTAAACGTCGTTTGTTTTGAGGTCTCAATTGAAACTGCTAATTATGATGCTTGATTTATAATTTGGCATAACTAAATGTTCGAAATCGAAGTTTAGTTTCATAAGAAGTTTTCTGGTTGTTTATCTTTGTTTCTGACTGATATCAAGATCTTTTGTTTTTTTTACTGTTTTGCTTCGATTTTAGTGTCTTAAGCTCCGATCTTCTGCATTACAGCATTTCATCTGATGAAATTAAAGGAGTTTGATCCCGATAAATTCATTCATTTGTCACTACGAGTTGTGAAAAGTATTACTCCGTCCTTGTAGAAATCTGTAGAATTTTAGCCCATTGGTTATATGAACTTGAAGAGAATATCATTAAAGTTTTTGCTGAAAATTTAAGATAAAGTAGTTTGCTTTGAGATCTCAATTGAAACTACCATTTCCGTTGCAAACAACACCGACCTCACCACCGCTACCATGACTAGAATTTCGACCACTATTATTGCATTTCTAGCTAATATTAGGTATATTCTTGCTAGCTCTGCTACTTCTGTTTCAATCGGCACTACTAATCCTGTTACTATTAATCCATCTAATGGCGACATTGCAACTGCCACCACCTTCATCCTCGGCATTGCACACTGAGAGACCGTTAGCCACTGGGCTGCCTATTTTTTAATTAATTAAAGCATATTGTTGCATCGACATACGCAACTTTAAGGTTGTGGATTTTTTTTGAAATTAAATATCTTGCATGACAATGTGCTTGAGCTCTCTTTCTGTGTTAACCTGCAACCAAATTATTTACCCCTTTGCAGGAGAGCTATCTGTTCATGTGAAGTGTTTTACGATTTTGACGAAGACTTTGCTTCCTTTACCTGATAAATACCATGGTTTAACGGATGTCGATAAGCGTTATCGACAAAGGTGAGCAAAGAAACTAGATGTCTTTCCGTATTTCAGTATTTGTTTGGGATCTGATTTGTAGCTGAATTTCCCAACAATAATTTTCTTTAATAACCAAACCATCAATCTCATGCATCAATTCTTAATCATATGGTGAAATCAGCTTCTACCACAATTTGAGGTTGAACAGAATTTTGTAGAAAGTAAATCTGACATACTAAATTTGCAATATAGACTGCAATAACCAGGCAATTCTCCTTGGTTAAATGATGCCCATTCTATAAATAACCATTGTATTCTTTAAAAATTAATAACCATTGTAGGAATGAGATGAGGATCACCGCTTGGGAGAGAGAGGGGCGATGAGCTAGGGATCCTCGGGATTGAGAGAGGAGGGAGGTGAGGAAGTGGGTGAGAGGGTGCAAGGCATGGTGCACGGTCGTGGGGAGTCTCTTCCATGCAATGGGCATCCGTCGTTAGTGTGGGAGCTCGCCCTATAGGAGCCGCTCTACAAGCACCGGACCTTATATCTGTAGCATGCTAGGCCTCCACCTGGAGGTGCTGAACCTTTGCCAGGTGGTGCTGGGCCTTTTTGTTTGTCCTGGAGCCGTGCTGGACCTCTGCCAGGTGGCGCCAGATCTCCTCCTGGTGCTGTGCAGGCCCTAGGGTGCTGGGTAGGGGGCACACAGGCCATTGGCATCACCCAACTATGCAGGTGGTCTCGAAGATGTTGCTAAGACTCTTCCAAACCCTGTTGTGGGTGTGGGAAACCTGATATTTGAACCCGCGGTTGACGCGGAGACGGAGAAGGGGCTGGATGTTGTTGATGACAGTTTGGGAAGTGCTGCATTGACATAGGTCTCGATGGAAGGATGCGGTACCTCCGATCCAGGGGTTTTGTTGTTTTAAGTGTGATAAATAGGGCCACTGACATAGAGATTGCAAACTTTGCAGGGTGTGGTGGCCTCGCGTGATTCCCATCTCGAGGGTAGAGGGAACCAAGATGCAATATTCGGACATTCTTGATGCTGCACTGAGGATACCTCAAACATTGTACTCTTCTGATACAGTCGTCCACCAGGAGGAGACTTGATGCATCGACGGATCAACACCTTCATATCTGTGGTGATTAAATGGAGATAGCTGGTAGGTGCCTTAAATTTTTCCTTCCTGGACGATTTTGTAGGAAATATGGTCCTCTTGGATTCCATGATAGTCTATGTGTGCAGTCTTTCCGCTTTCCTGACGACCATTCTGTGGAAAGCAGATGCATTGGATTCTAGGATTGTTTGGAGATGTCCTCGTTTCAGGAATAGGGCAGTGGCTAGTGGTCCTTGCACACTTTTTGGTGTACTAGAGATATTTCTAGTAGTTTTTGTACTCGTCTGTTATGTTTATTTTCCTTGTTCCATCTTATGTAATTTACCCATAGGCTTTCTCTATATAAGAGAGCCTAGGGTTACTGGAATAAATAAGTTCTCTCATTTTCTTCCAACATGGTATCAGAGTTTCCACCCTAACCCTAACCCTAGTTGCCGCCGCTGCCCTCTCTTCCGTGCCCCTCTCAGCCCGCCACAGCCACCGTCTCTCCCCACAACCCCGCTGCCGACCCTACCCCAACCCGCCGCCTCTCCCACGGCCCACCGCCCCTACCAGCCCACCGGCGCGCCGTCCCCGCCCCTCTAATCTAGGCGCCGACCCACCTCCCGCCCCTCCTCTCAACTTGGCGCCGTCCCTTCCCGTTCTTGTTCTTCATGGAGTTGAGTGCATAAGTCTACATATGCACTCATCTGATCATCTCCATACATGTTTATGTGACATTTGTTCATTGGTCTACAAACCCTAGTTCTTCGTCTCCGGCACAATGTTAGAAAACAAAGTCGACATGCCCTCCATCGACGCTTTCAAAGGTCCATCGCCAATAGTCAAAATACAACAACAACAACAAAGCCTTTTCCCACAATTAAGTAGGGTCGGCTACATGGATTCTTCACCTCTATTCAGATCTATCTTGGGACAATCCCGAGCTTTTATCCACAAAACAAAGATCCCTTCGTATGGTCTCTTTCCAACACTTCTTGAGTCGTCCCCGCCCTCTTTTAGCCGGCTCAACATCCCAACACTCGCATCTCCCAACTGGTGCATCAGTTAATCTTCTTTGCAAATGACCAAACCATCTTAAGCGGTTTTCTCGCATCTTATCCTCGATCGGAGCAACACCAACTTTCTTTCTGATTGCATCATTCCGAATCCGATCTTTACGTGTGTGTCCACACATCCACCTTAGCATTTTCATTTCTGCTACAACCATTCTCTACACATGTCTATGGTTCATAGGCCAACATTCAGATCCATAGAGCATAGCAGGTCTCATGACTGCTTTGTAAAACTTTCCTTTAATTTTTAAAGGAATTTTCTTATCACAGAGAACAGCAGAGGCTCCTCTCCACTTTAGCCAACCTGCATTTATTCTATTAGTAACATCTCCATCAATTTCTCCATCATGTTTAACAAATATTCTCTCAAAATTTTGCGGACAACAAATATTCACTCATATATTTGTAATGCTTGTAATTTCATTAACTCCTTTTGCTTCTGCTATAACCCCTTCTTTAATAAGATTGGATAAAGCGTTTGTTCTTCTCTCAACACTAATTTCTACTTAATGGCAACTGAATTTGTTTTTCCAAATTTACCATTGACGGAAGCATCCCATCGTTCCAAACCTCCCTCTTACTAGGATAATCTATGGAAAAAGCTTATGTATCATATAATCTGTATATTTTCCAATTTTCCATTGCGAAAAGTGACACATGCTATGTAGAGATATTTAAATGGGTTACCTTGGTATTATGTTCATAGGTCTTGACCTAGTTGTTTACACTGCTGGTTAGGCCAGTTCAATGACTCAAATGCAAATTAATTATCTCTTACCTTCTTACCCTGATCTGTATCTGACGGAGGGTATGTTCCTTGTACCCTTGTTTCTTGTTTAAGAATAAATTATTCAGGGGATGGTTGGATGATGGGAGCTATAACGGGGGTATTTTGGAGGTACCCGTGCTCTTTGGGAAAATTTATATGCTTATTCAAAAATTAACAGCATGGATTTTTCCATCTTAAATGGAGTTGTATACTTCACATCCCTAATGTTATCTCTATATATCTGAATTAACTATACATAGCTTTAATTTTTCTGGGAATCATGAGAGGGATTTTTCCAAGTAACGATGTTTTTAAGCATCCATTTTATAAAAAATAAGGATGTTTTTATACATATCATAAGTTAATTGAAAGTTATGGACACTAGATTCTGATTGGAGAATTTGAGAAAAAAGATCAATCAAACCAAAGACCAGGATGGGGTTTGGTCCAGTAACTATCTATCGGAGATTTTTAACAAACGTTTTTTGGTCAAAAACTTCGATGAATCTCAATTTTTTCACCCGATTTTTCTGCATGATCAACATTCAGCTCCATATCTGGAATCAAGAATGCATTATTATTTCCGTTCTGTATTTAATGTGGCTTTTCCTCTCCTATTGACTTAGATATGTTGACATGATTGCCAATCCGGAAGTTGCAGATGTATTTCGAACAAGAGCTAAGGTATGCTGCTTTTTTTGACCGTGTTTTTTATTAGTTACTAGAATAATTCACCATACTATATCATTTTGTGTTAAAAATCGATATAGATTTTTCAAGAGGTGTGCTACCCCCAACCTAGTTTGGGGTAACTGCACAAGGGGTTCACTAAACCTTTTAGAGGTACTCAAGCATCGTCCAGTAAAAAACACCTTGCAAGACTCATCAAACTTCTATAGAGGCATGCTAGCTTTGCCCCTAAATGAGTAAAACCTTGTAAGCCACACACTCCGTCCAAGATATTCTGTCCTTGTTCCTCTTAAAGAGAAAAATTGCAATGGTACTTGAACCTCTACAAAGGTGAGATGGCATCTCCCCTACAAGAGGGGGAACTTCATAAGGGTTTATGGACTCCTATAATACTTTTACCTTGCCCCTCCTAGGAATGTACTTTACTGGGCTCGTTGAACCTTCATGAATGTGTGCTACCCTTGCTCCTTAAATGGGAGCAGCTTTATTTTTTTTTTTGAATCAAATGGGAGCAACTTTGTAAGGGTCCACGATTCCCTATAGAGGTTATTTAGCCTTATCCTTACTACGGCGTATGTTGAGATATTTGTATCTCTTTATATTTATTTCTTATTACTCTTTCTTTTATGTTCCTCTCTTGTAATTTACCCAAGGCTTTTCTCTTATTTAAGAGAGCCCAAGGGTCTCAATAAGAATAAGCAATTCTATTTTCTCCAACATGATATCAGAGCAACGGTTCTAAACCGGGGTTGTTCCTATATCTCACAAAACCCTAACCCTACCTTCGGGCCCCAAACCCCCTCCCTTCCCCCTGTCGGCCGCCTACGACCACCCAACCGGCCGCCGCAAGCCACCCAGCCAGCCGCCTCAAGCCACCCAGCCAGCCGCTGCAAGCCATCCAGTCGCCCAGTCGACCGCCTAGCAGGCCGTCGTCGGCCGCTGCTGCCTCCAGCAGGCCACCGCCTACCGTCGTAGGCTGCCTGCAGCAGTTTCGTAGGCCGCCGACTGCCCCCGGTCGCCGTCTGCCACCCGTTCGGGGTGTGGGATGCCGCCCCATCTTCATCAGACTGCAATCCGACTACTGTTGCAGTTGGATACGGTCTGATTTCGACCGAGAACTGTGATTTCGGATACATAAATCATGTTTTCCGACCCTATTCTACAACAAAGATTGAAGAGGATAGTTGTATGAGTCTACGTGGAGAACCACTCCTCCATATGCTTGTGTAGACTCGCTCAGAGTAGTCTACTTCCCAGTTTTGTTCCAGATTTTCGGCATTTGTTCATCATGTCAGAGAACAAGGGTGACGTATTTTCGTTGCCCGGTGCCTTCAAGGGCTTGACTCCCATTGTAAAGATGGATGGGACCACCTATGAGTTGTGGTCCGTGCAGTTTCACACCCTTTGCAGTGTCATAACAAGGTGCACATTTTGACTGATTCTGAGCCGACGGATAAGACTGGGGCTAATGCTTCTTGGAAGCAAGTTGATGCATATGCACGGATTTGGTTCTCCGGGTCGCTCACCACGGAGATTGCCAACGGCATCATTAATCAACCCACAACCAAGGCTATGTAGGACATCTTAGTTGACACATATGGGCAAGCCAAGAATGAGAGCAAGATCCTCCAGTTGCAGTATGGCATATTCTCGACCAAGCAAAATGATCGGCCTCTTCATGCCCATTTTTCTCATCTTTGATGCATGTTTGAGCGACTCCATAGCTTTATGTCCATTATTACTACCACTGAGAAGCAACAGGCCTACTCGAATGCCACTATGACTAGAGTCTTTCTATCATTCCTTGACACTGAGTACGATGCAACGCGTACTCAACTGCTTACTAGAGAGATGGTACTACAAGAGGCTGAGCATGATTACTACTTCATCTACTACCGTGGCCCAAACTCCGTCTGCGATAGCAGCTTCTCGTGGCCGAGGGGGTACTTCACAGTTTCGCGGGAGAGGATCCCGTGGTCGAGGAGGAGGACGTCAACGTGACCCATACTCACATTGCCACTGTCCAGGACATTCGAAGGAGACATGCTATCTGAAGCATGGATATCCGACGTTTGCTCGTGTAGCTGAGCAGACAGAGACTGCTCCGGTTCCTTCTCATGCTGCGAGACTCGACGATATTGTCTTTAGATTGAGAGAGATGATGACTATACCGCCTACCCCAGCTGCAGGATCTTCAGATGTTGCAGATGTTGCCAGAGCTTCTATGAGTTTGTCAGGTATTGCTGATGCACTTACTGGTTGTAGCAGTTCAGATTTAACTGATTGGATCATGGACTCCGAAGTTTCTCATCATATGAGTGGAGATCAAGCTTAGTTTACTTCTTACCGATCTATCCCTCCTGATAGATTAGTGGTGATTACTAATGGGATTCATCTACCTATTATTGATCAGGGGGAGATTTTCCTAACCCCCTCGATACACCTGCAGAATGTCTTACATGCTCCAACATTTCAGATGAATCTTTTGTCTATTAGTCAGAATACAAAGGATTTACATTGCTATGCCATATTTAACCCATCTTTTCTTGTGTTTCAGGACATACTAACGGGCAGGGTGATTGGATGTGGCCGTGAACAGAGAGGACTTTACAGACTGGTTCAACCTCCATGTGCTGGTGCTGCTACCATTCCTTCTGGATCTGTTTCTCCTTTCATGTGGCATTTTCGTTTTGGACACCTTCCTCTGCAAAAGCCATGTCATGTTCTCCCTCAGATCTCTACTCGTACTACCTTGGAATGTGTGACATGTCAACTTGGGAAGCACCATCATTCTTCTTTTTCGAGTCATCAGAGTCGTCACGGTAGCCAGTTATTTGAGTTGTTTCATTTTGATATGTGGGGTCCTAGTCGTATTCCCGATCATCAGGGACATCGATTCTATATGATTGCCATGGATGATTTTTCTACATTATCTTGGGTTTTCTTGCTAAAGGATAAGTTCGAAGCTGGTCCTGTCATTAAATCGTTTCTTACTGGAATTAAGAACATTTTTTCTGCAAATGTGAAGCTTATTTGCACTGACAATGCCTTGGAGTTTTCCACTTTACAACTGTCTGAATTTCTAAGATCTCTTGGTATTGTCCATCAGACTTTTTGTGATTAGACTTTACAGCAGAATGGTGTTGCTGGACGTGTTGGAGTATTTGTTATGTGCGCCTCTTGTGTTTTAGGAGTTCCAGGATCCATTTACCCCATCCCGTTATTTAGTCCCACATTGTCCAGTGGTGGAACTTGGAGGCTCTGTGGAGGCTATATAAGGAGCCCTAGACCTCCTGTATCCATTGAGAAAAGTGCAATAGACACACCAACCCTCTGAGGCATTCTCCCGTGGTTTCATCCTGCTCCTTAGGGAGTAGGGTTCCACGTAAAAATATTGTGTTCCATGTTTCATCTTTCTGTTATTGCTCTGTTTATCATTATCGCTTCCGCATGTTTATTTTCTAACATGGTATCAGAGCGGGTCGATTCTCGAGGATTTTTGTCGTTTATATTATTCGAGATTTGATTGTTCTTGTTTGTTCAAGTTTTGTAAGTTCTAGGGTTTCTATTGAAACCCTATTTTTTGGAGTTTTGTTCATGATCGATGTTTTGAAATTCATTGCTGCGGCTCGATCCAAGGCTACTGGCAGGCTTTCCCAGGAGCTTCTCCGTTCCAATGATCGAAGTTCTTTAATCTCCGTATGTGCACCTCCCTGCAATCTTCAGCAGTACCGCTCACAGTTCTCCTAGCCGCAACTCAGGTTTATGCGCAAGATTTAGCGAGCACTAGTTCGAGATCTTCCAGCGATGCTGCACGCACCCCAAGACGATCCACGGCGCATCAGGGGCCACCTTGCACTGCCCTAGGGCTAGCAGCCCTCCTGGCGGCCCTCCACAGCTATCTACCAACGGCTTCCTCCCAGGCGAAATCCTCACGAGCCCAGGCAGTGCTCCTGTTGACCATGTCGGCGCCGCCCTCTCCTCCAAAGCCTCGCGCGCATCCTCCAGAAGGGAGGTGCGATTCTCCAGCGCGTGTCTTCTCCAGGGCTTCATCGCAAACCTCAATCCTGTGCCCGCACGAACACTCTTCTTCTTCGCACCATCGAGATCTCCAGGCAGATCCAACCGATTCCCTTAGCCATCGAGGCGATCCAGAGCCTCTCATCTCAGGCAACCGCTCACCATCTCTCGCGCGATGTCCAGATCGCCACCCCCCATCACGTGCGTGCTCCGCACAAGGCGATGGTCCCAAAGCCCTGCGCGTCTCTCTCTCTCCCTTTGGTGTCCAGCGGTGGCGCCATGGCGTGGAAAATGAGATGGGTTCCTTGGGAACCCTAGCGACACAGTAAAAAGAGGGTCCGATTTTTTTAAAAATGAAAGGGCTGCCGCAGATGGCCCAAGCTGGGCCGTGCTTGAAAAAAGGGGGGGGGGTGCGTGGTTAAAAAAAATAAAAATAAAAAAGAGGGGGAAGTGAAGAGCCGTATGATGGGGCCCTTTGGGTCGTGTGTTATCAAAACAAAAAAAAGAAAAAAGAGGCACGTACATATAACAAAAAGCCGTACGCATTTTCCCAATTTTTTGATTTGCAAAGCCGAAAAAAATATCAACGGCTTTTAAAAAAATGATGGCTATTAAAAAAAAGAATGATTGAACGACCGAAAAAAAGAATGAATGTTCATGTTTTGAAAAGCCGAAGAAGATTTTGTGGTCGGTTAATTAGTTTTCTTTTTTTCCCATTTCTTTGTCTTCTCCCAACTTGGTCGACGTCCATGTTTTCCGACCAGTATGGGAGAAAGGGGGAGTATGGTGTAGAGTCATAGGTCTTGATCCAGATTCAGATGCCAGTCTCCAGACTAGCCAGTTGGTCAGATTATACAGATTCCAGTTCCAGACTCGACGATTGATACCGAGTCTTTAATTTCAGACACGTACGAGTATGTGGTCTTCAGTTTCGTGGTCCCATCATTCTTCTTGTTGTCAGGCCAGAGTTTTCATGTGAGCCATAGGGACTCCAGAGCAGAGGACCATTCCCTATGCCATTGAGGGCAAGGGTTTTCATGTGGTATCATAGGTACTCCAGAGTAGAGTATCATTCTCTGAGCCAGATGGGAGAGACCCAGTTCTCCGACGAGGAGACTCCAGGCGCAGCTTCAGACTCGATGGTTAGATTCCGAATCTTCAGTTGACTCACACTCCAGCCCGTTCGTCCTCCTCACCTGCACAGCATGAGAAGCAACGTCCTCGGCAACAGCAGTTGTGCGCGTTGGGTTGATATTATCCGTAGTGTCCTGTCGCGTTGAGTTGAGTCTCTTTCTGTTTGTCCAAGCTGAGCATTGCATGCTCCAGCTTAAGGGGGAGTGTTGGAGTATTTATTATGTGCGCCTCTTGTGTTGTAGGAGGGTCCAGTTGTTTAGTCCCACATTGTCCGGTGGTGGGACTTGGAGGCTCTGTGGAGGCTATATAAGGAGCCCCAGACCTCCTGTATCCACTGAGAAAAGTGCAATAGACACACCAGCCTGAGGCATTCTCCCTTGGTTTCATCCCGCTCCTTAGGAGTAGGGTTCTACGTAAAAATATTGTGTTCAATGATTCATCTTTCTGTTATTTGCTCTGTTTATCATTATCGCTTCCGCATGTTTATTTTCTAACAGGATGCAAACACCGTCATCTTCTGGATATCACGAGGACTCTTTTGATTCAGAGCCGAGCTCTTCATTCGTTCTGGGGTTATGCGGTCCTCACTGCATGTTACTCGGTGAACCGCATGCCTTCCACTGTCCTTGGAGAAAAGGTTCCTCTCTTGATTGCGTTTCTTGAGAAGGACCTATTCTCTCTTACTCCCATGGTCTTTGGGTCTGTAGCATTTATCCACAATTTTATTCCTGGTCGTGACAAGCTCTCTCCAAGAGCTGTCAAATGTGTGTTCGTTGGCTATTCTCGTACCAAAAAGGGTGTAGATGTTTTGATCCTGTTAGAAAATTGGAATGCGGAAGCGATAATGATAAACAGAGCATAAACTAGAATTATGAAACATGGAAGATCAAGATTTTACATGGAACCCTACTCCCTAAGGAGCGGTATGAAACCACGGGAGAAAGCCTTAAAGGGTAGATAGTCTATTGGTTTTCTCATCTGAATACAAGGGATGTGGGGGTCTATATATAGCCCCCATTGAGTCTCCATATCTCCAAACTGGTAGATGTGGGACTAAACTCTCGATGGGTAAATGGATCCTGGAGAGATCCATTTACCCATCTCTCATATAATATACGCATAACCAAATGCTCCAACACTCCCCCTCAAGCTGGAGCATGCAATGCTCAGCTTGAACAATCAGAAAGAAAACTCAACTCACGCTACAAGATACTACAGACAATATCGACTCAACGCGCATAACTGTCGGCTGCTGTGGAGGACGTTGCTTCTCATGCTGTGCAGGTGAGGAGGACGAACGAGCTGTAGTGTGAGTCAACTGAATCTCCTCGTCAGAGAGCATGTGCTCTGTACTGTGCCTGTCCGAGTCACTGCAATTGAAATGAGTCTCCTCGTCAGAGTACTCTGGCCCGCCACAATAATGTGGACAACTGCTCCATCTATGAAAAAGGACCGAACTGAAAGACCGTGGAGTGCAATCCTCATCGGAGTCCATGGTCGCTGGAGAATGGAGGTTGAAAGTCTCCTCTTCGGAGAACTGGGTCTCTCCTATCTGGCACAGAGAATGGTACCCTACTATGGAGTCCCTTTGAAACCACATGAAAACCCTTGCCCACATGGCATGAGGAATAGTCCTCTACTCTGGAGTCCCTATGGCTCACATGAAAACTCTGGCCGAAACATAAGAATAATGGGGACCATACAAAAGATGGCAAACATGTGCTCTTCTGAAAAGAAGACCGCATCCATGTGCATGTCTGAAACAGTCTCGGAATCTGATGTCGAGTCTGAACAACTGTGGAGTCTGAACAACTGGCTAGTCTGGAATATTTGTATCTGGATCTGGAGAATCTGAATAGACCTGTGACTCTACATATATTCCCCCTTTCTCCCAGACTGGTCGAAAAACAGTGATGTCGACCATGTTGGGAGAAGAGAATAAAATGAGGAAAACATAAGCCCTGACATTTTTTTGGCTTTTCTAAAAAAATCTCTTTTTTTCCTTCGGCTATTTCAATTCTTCCTTTTTTTATAGATGCCACTTTTTTTTTAAAAAAAAACCGTTCGTATTTTTTCGGCTTCTAAATTTTTTAATTAATTTTTCCCAAAAATTCTTGCATACGACTTTTTCTTGTACACGCCTCTTTTCTTTCTTTTTTTTAAATCGGTTTTTTTAAAGAAACCTCTCAATTTTTTTCTAGCCTCTCTTTTTTTTAAAACTATTGACCTCATCCCACCCCTTTTTTTCTATCAAATTTCAGTCCATTTGGGCCGAACACAAAAGAATTTTTTTCAATACATCTTGTGCCTAACAGGTGCTCCCCTTTATTTAGGGTTCCCTCACGGGAACCCTTCGCATGAAGAGCCGTCCCCGATGGGGCCTGACCAGCGCCGCCTGGAGAGAGTATCGCGGTGGAAAGGGTAGTCGTCTGGGCTCGTTGGACTCTGGCACCAGTAGGACTGGAGAGGCGCGCGAGGGGCTGTGCGCAGGGCATCGCGCCGCCATGCGCTCGAGCTGGAGAGAAGTGCCGCCTCCAGCTGGAGAAGGAGGGAGCACCGGGAGATTGGAGTAGCGCTTGTAGCGCGCGATGCCTTGGTGCGCTGGAAATGATCGATCGCCACCTGCTGGAAGAGCTTCTGCCGCTTCGCCTGCGCGCCAAAGGAGGAGATGCGGCGGGAGCTGGAGCTCCGAGGAAGGAGAGAGCGACACTGTTCTGGTGAGCGGCCGCCTGCCGCCTGATTGTTGAAGAGGCGCTGCCGGAGGAGGAGAGAAGTGACTGCGTTGTTTTTTTTAAATCTTCGCCTACCGGATGGTTAGGGTTCACGCGAGGATCCTTGGAACCATGCTGCCACTAGAGATGGGTTCAGGGAGGAGGCGTCGCCTGTGCCTGGAGGGTGCATGGAGAAGCCATGGAGATGATGCGCTTTGCGCGGCTTCAGATCTTACGCCTTGGAGGCTACAGCTCGAGGTGCGCCACTAGAAAGGAGGCCTCGTGATGGACTTGCTGAAGTATGAGAAGCGACCTGAGTGGCGCTCTGGAACATCTCCTCCATGCGGTTCCAGGAACTGGAACTCGAACAGAACCCCCCAAAAAAGTTGCCGAAAGATCTTGTTCCTCAGGGCTTGAAGATGTTCACTTCTTAGGGTTTAAAAAAACCCTAGAACCGAATCGAACAAAAAAAACAGAACTTGTTCTTGAACAACTAATTTTTACACAATGAATCTTCAAGAACAAATCATTACAATCGAATCTCGAAGGAAAATAAAGATCATGAAAACCTCGAGAATCGAACCCGCTCTGATACCAAGTTAGAAAATAGGAATGCGGAAACGATAATGATAAACAGAGCATAAACTAGATATGAAACATGGAAGATCAAGATTTTACGTGGAACCCTACTCCCTAAGGAGCGGGATGAAATCATGGGAGAATGCCTCGGAAGGCCGATAGTCTATTGGTTTTCTCATCTAAATACAAGGGATGTGGGGGTTTATATATAGCCCCCACCGAGTCTCCACATCTCCAAACTGGTAGATGTGGGACTAAATTCTGGATGGGTAAATGGATCGTGGAGAGATCCATTTACCCATCTCTCATATAATAGACGCATAACCAAATACTCCAACAGATCCTGTAGGGAGAAAGTATGGGTTCGTGATGTGAGGGACGACATCTCTCGGCCGAAATGTGAGGGAGGTCTTGGCGTTAGGTGTTTGGAGGTGGTTCGTGATGCTTGGCTCCTCAAGTGGGCGATGAGGCTTCTTGGCCGAGACGAGAGCTTCTTGCTGCAGTGCCTCCGCGTTGCATCTGGCCATGCCTTTGCTTCCGTTTTTGGCGGCCACTCCCAGGGCCTCTCCAATTTTTTCTGGCGTGATGTCTTTTTTGTCTTCAACTCTAACCGCGCGCTGGTTGCTCCGGCTATCGGCGATGGGAGATCCTTTCGCTTCTGGACTGTGGATTGGTCCGGGAAGGGCATTTTCATGAATCTTTTTCCTCGACTTTATGCGATGGCCGGGGATAAACTCGCACCGGTGGCCTCTTGCTGGGCCGATGGAGTCTGGTGCCCTATTTTATTGGGCACGCTTTCCGACCAGCGGCTCACTGAATTCACTGATTTGATGACTCTTCTTGCAGACGTCTCCACGCCTTCTTCGGGCCGTGATCATTTTGTTTGGTTGGACGGGACTTTCTCCTCTCGTAAGGCTTATCTCTCTGTTCTCCCCCCTGTAGTGAATGAGGACGCAGCTCTTATTCGCCACTGCAAGCTCATTTGGGACCTCAAGATTCCGGAGAGGATTGGCGTTTTCCTTTGGATTCTCAGACGCGGAAGATTGCTTACGCGCGACCGCTGCGCCTCCATTTTCCAGAATATCTCTTCTTTCTGTGGTTTGTGCGGCCTCGACATTGAAACCTCCGGTCACCTCTTCTTGCATTGTCCCTTCGTGCAGGCCATCTGGGATGGCGTGGAGTGGGTGAATCGTTCCTCCATGCTTGACTTTTGGGAGAGCCTTGCTGCTGCCTCGATTCGCCCTAGATCGGAAAGAATTGTCCCCATTGCGCGTATTTGGAGCATTTGGCTGGGAAGAAACAACTTGATTTTTGCGGGGCAACGCTTCTATAAGGAAAACATTTGTATCACTGCAAATAATCTTTGTACGGAATGGTTATCCATGTAACGCTCTTTTTTTTGGGAGGGCGGATGGTAGCTCTTTTACCATCAGCCTTGACCTCTGTTGTACCCCCCGCTGTAAGTATATTTCCACCTTCATTCTTAATAAATTGGGGCGAACACCTATGAGTGTTTCCCCCTCCTTTGAGTGTCAAAAAAAAAAGAGAGAGTATTATGTGAGTGCTGATGTCACATTTTTTGAGTCTATTATGTATTTTCTCCTACAGGTGACATGTTGTCTAACGCTGACTCTGGAGAGGATGTCTTTGTTCCACCGCCTATGTTATCTTCACCAACAACACCCTATGTTGAGTTTGCGTCATCTCCACCTCCACCTCCTCCACCCCTTCTACTTCCGTCTACCCTGACACAGTTACTGCCACGGTTTTACATTCGCAGGTCCTCTACTCGCCCCTCTGCTCATGCGCCTTTCCCGTCATCAAGCATGCCTCAGGTATGTAATGAGCACATTGTTTCTACTAATGGCATTGATGATATACTTGTACCACAAGATATTGTACATGAGGAGCTTATACCAGAGAATATAGAGGTTGATGACCTTGATGTACCTATTGCATTGAGGAAGCCGCGTCGTAACTGTGACACTTATCCTCTAGCTGCTCATGTTTCCGTGGACCATCTTTCAAAGGGGTACTGGAAGTTTGTCGTGGGACTCTCTGCTGTTACTATCCCACGAACATACCAGAGTTGGCGACTTGCCATGGAGGAAGAGATGGACGCTTTGCAGTCTCGTGGTACCTAGAGTGTTGTTTCTGCTCCTCCAGGTGCCTCTGTTGTGGGGTATAAATGGATCTTTACGGTGAAACAACATGCAAATGGTAGTGTGGATCGCTACAAGGAAAGGCTTGTTGCACGAGGGTTCACCCAGACTTATGGGGTATTCTATCAGGATACCTTCTCAACAGTGGCTAGACTTTCGACATTGCGCATTCTTCTATCGGCTGCTGTATCTCGGGATGGCCTCTTTACCAACTTGATGTGAAGAATGCGTTTCTATAGGGAAATCTACATGAGGAGGTATATATGCAGCAACCACCAAGGTTTGCTACTGAGGGAGAGTCTCAAAAGGTGTGTAGGATCCAAAGGGCCCAGATGCAGATTATGCAGGATGCCCTAGAGACAATAAGTCTATTGCTGGCTTTACTGTTTTTGTTGGAAGCTCACTTGTGTCATGGAAAAGCAAGAAGCAGACAGTGGTTGCTAAATCCAGTGCAGAGTCTGAGTACATGGCCATGGATCAGGGGAGCCCGGAGATGATATGGGTTAGACCGGTCTTGACTGATCTTGCTGTTGAGGTACCTCTTCCCATGCAACTTCCATACGACAATCAAGCATCTCTTTTTATTGTCAATAATCATTCATTTCATGAACGGACCAGACATATAGAGGTGGATTGCCACTATACCAGTCCAGAGACATGATCCAGAAGGGTCTCATATCTACTTCCCATGTTTCTACTGGAGATCAGACATCTGATATTTTCACCAAGGCCCTTGCTAGAGGTCCTTTTCGGAGATGTTCCATGCTGAGCTTGATAGACATATATGCTCCGTCTTGAGGGGGAGTGTTGAGATATTTGTATCTTTTTATATTTATTTCTTATTACTCTTTCTTTTATGTTCCTCTCTTGTAATTTACACAGAGCTTTTCTCCTATATAAGAGAGCCCTATGTTTTCAATAATAATAAGCTGTTCTATTTTCTCCAACAGTGTATCTTGCAAGGTTCCTCGGATCTCTACAAAAATGTGCTATCCTTGAAACTATAATACAAATGATCCATATAGTCATGTAGAGGCACTCCTATCTTGGCCCTTTTAATCGACATCCCAAGGGTCCATAGACCCACATAGAGAAATCCTTCAGATGGTTAAATTTCATGCCAACCCTCCATCTACCATGATCTACATAAAGTACGTTTCATACACATGTGGGTGGAATGCCCAATGATGGACTACCATTGATCCTCAATTGAGAAATTCAAACAAGACGGCATAAAGATGCATAGACTTTATACCATGTTCTATTAACACGATGCACGTCTGTGATTAATCTCCAATACACTCTGGATATCATATTTTTTGTCTCTTGCAATCTCTCCATTCACGAGTCAATGACTCGAACTATTAGGTAAAAATAGAAATATCAATCCCTTTACTATGGGTGGATCCTCTCACTTGTATAGTTGAGTACATATGAAGAAACTGAGGTGTAATACCCAATGTTTCTCTAAAAGTCGGTGGTGACTATGCCTGACCGGAGGTAACATGACCATACAAGACTGGATGGTGAAGTTTCTAGTGTGGAAATATGACAAAGAATGCGAAATCAAGAACAATGAAACTTGGATTTACGTGGAACTCTACTTCCTAAGGAGCAAGGGTGAAACCACAGGAGAAAACCATTGAATACTGGCTACTTAGTTAAGTTTCTCAAGAGATTATAAGGGGCGTGGCTCTTTATATAACCCACCTAACATGGCATAAGCCCATCAATAGGAATTATGGGACTAAACCTATTTAAGTTATACTGTAACACTCTCGCTCGAGCTGTTAACTTCAACTTTACAAAAACATTTATTCTTAATGTAACTGTTATGGGCCTTTCTCTCTTTTATCTTAATAAATTGGGGCGAACACCTCTGAGTGTCTCCCCCCTTTTTGAGCGTAAAAAAAACTGTTATGGGCCTTCTTCTTCGTGGGATAATCTGTATCAATTTGCTAAATATTTGTATATGTATCACGATTATCCAATATATGTATTCATATTTAAGGATATTGTTTGCGATTTCAAATACCTATATATCCATTTATGTATCCGTTTATCTATATTTTAAAATGGATAAGGATATAGTAAATTTTATATCAGTATCTGTATTCATATGTTTGCATCCCTACCATGGCCCCAAGAACTTCAAATTCCTCCAATATGTACCAAGTACATTGAAAGCTACCGTAAAAATGTCAAACCCTCGATTGTATAGGTTCCGATACCTTGTAGGAAAATAACCGAACAAGAAAATGCTCATGGAACAGATGCAATTGCACGGAAAACCGTTCGCAACAAAGGAAAAAAACCATGGGAGAGGATGACCTGTCACACGCAGACAATTCTTCTATTTTACTTAGTAAACAATGGCTAGGTTTTTCTTCTTCTTCTACTATTTTACCTAACAACGGTCAGATTGTACGTAGTATTTATGAGGAAAGGGGCAGATGAGTCTACATAATTCTACACCTACGATCCTTTTACCCAAGTACACTCCAACAAGTATACCTATTTGACAGTGATGATTCGTAAATTTTCTTGTATAAGAGCATACACTGTCTTTTTAATTTTACTAATTTTTTCTTGTATCATGTGGGAGATAATCATGCAGGAATCTTTGTGGCCGACAATTAGTAACTATCATCATCTTTATTTTATTCTGCTCTCCTGTTGACAGATTGTTTCAGAGATAAGGAGGACTATGGAATCTTTCGGGTTTATTGAGGTGGAAACTCCAGTTTTACAGGTAATTATGCCACATTTTTTGCTATTATAACAACTGTTGAAAGTTCTGTTAATAAAATCAGTTTGTTGTTCAAAGATCCCATATTTGGTCTATCATCAGTTCAAAATCACTAATTGAGAGGGCTTTGAGCAGGGCCTATATATTTGGCCGTGTATATCTGTTTTCACTTAGAAGAATAGCATTCAACCTGATTGAGTCCCTCCATGGAGTGTTGCAACTGAACGTTGTCACGTCTCCGTCATCTTGCCACTAGTTTCCACTTGCTATCCGAGCATGCTATTATGCCATTTGTTTCTCAAAGTTCGTGTTATGTCAGTGGATGGTAGAGTGATTCTATGGTTTATAGGGTGATTATTGGTTTCCACTTACGATTTTTCCTTCTGAATGTTGAACCAACAATAGAATGTTTATTACCAAGATAATTATGATCCAATAGATGTAAGATTGCAGTTAAAAATTGTCACGACCCTGATTCCGGGCCGTCGGATCCTCCCATATCCGGATCTGGTTATTAAGCAATAATTTATCCAGCAATCACAACTAACATTAAGAAACAAACTGCAAATAAAAATACTCAAAAAGAAGCATTTAATACTTTTCTATTCACAAAATAAAGTTTATATGATCCATTGTCCGACTACAACCCTTTATATGTACACCAGCTGGAACGAAATACATAGAAATATTACTAACTACCTTATAAAGTAAAGCTACTGTGGCTGACTGGATGGCTAAAGTCCTTGCGATGGCTCACCGACACCTGTTGGGTTTTTCAATAAATCATAGGATAACAATTAGCGAGTGCTAAGTAACGAAGAAGAGAAAAGTAAACAAATTGTATAATTTTGTCAAACTTGTTGTCATTAAAAGTTACAATCCTTTCATTAATTTAAGTCCTATTCTATTCTATTCCACATCATGGATTAGTCCAGGGGAACCCCACCATTCTTGGACTCCGAAGCTGCGGATACTTTAGGATTGGAGATTGCGTTAATCTGTTGAGCTTATGCTGCCGCACGTCGTCTCAACCAATCCTCCAATACTACCCTGATGATTTTCCTTTTTTCATTAATCAGGATTTCAAACCCTCAGCCTGGAACACAAAGGAGCACACCGTCCTCGAGAACCCGGTTGCTTAAAACCTAAGGCTAACCTTTAATCACATAACCTAGCGGCTTTAAATACATGTTATCGTGACCCAGCCGCTATTGAACCACCCGTGCCTCTACATGGCACGACCACATTTTCCGTCGTTCAACCCGAATATATTGGCATCCGGTACCACGCGTTGCAAATCATTCATTTCGTGTGCACTTATCAAAATAAGGCAACCGTGTACCACTTAGGTAGGGTCACACCAATACGGGTTCCTTCCGACAAACCTACAGGTTGCATGCCCAACCTGTAGTTCTACTCCGAGTCATTTCTTAACGTAACACATAATCTTTTTCACGATCCAAATCAACAAATATCAATTCCCATGATGTAATTCCTCTGTTAAGCCTTAGATTTGCATAACCATAAAATACTAAATATAGACTTACACATATATTAATTCATATATTTATATACTCATAATTATGCTTATTTTAACTTCCAAACCCCAACTTTCCAAGCCACTGCATCAATTCGATGCTCAGACCTTATTTTAGTTAAAATCACAAAACAACTTTTCATATTTTCTCAGAAATAGCCAAATTAGGGTTCTTCGTAGCAAAGAACATAAAATCAGAAATTTCAACGATCTCATATGAAAAGCTAACAACAAAAGGAAGAATTTCGTTACCTAATCGAGCTATCTCTCGTGTATGCAGCGTTTTATCATGATTCTCTTTCAAAAGAATGATTTAAGGCTCCTGAAACGATCGAATTTCATTTTCGTATCAAGAACGCTAAGAACGTGCCAAGAACACAAAGAACGAATGAACAACACGAAGAACGCGAAGAACACACGAAGAACGCGGAGAACGCAAAGAACACACGAAGAACACGAAGAATGCGAAGAACATATTTTCTCTTGAAATTTCAGCAGAGCTTCCCCTTATACGGGGTGATATTTTTAGGAAAATTTCGGCAGAACTTCCCCTTGTATCGTGACACATTTCTCAAAAAATTTCAGCAGAGTTTCCCCTTATAAAATCAATCGAGAGGAAAACAACAACGAAACAAAAAAAATATAATCAAAATGCAAGCGATGGAGAATCGGTAGACACCATGCATCTTAGGTGAGTAAATGTGTGACGAATTACAAGGTTCACTGACATGCATAGCCGCCCGCACCTAAGTAGGGTGTTACACAGATTTCTCCTCGAACCACAACAGGAAACGCATCGGAAAGAAAGATGAATCAAGAACAAAACTTGGAAGAAAAGAGGATGAATTGAAAGCCTAAAGCAAACTAAGAGAGGATCATACCTTCCTCCTCGTTCTTCCGGCAGCGCTTCGCTAGTGCTCTTTCCCCACCTCTCACTCCTCCTCCCGACCTCTCAACCCTAGCCCTTGGGGTGGTGGTGGTAGTAGAAATCGTAGAGAAGGAAAGGGTAGAGGGGGTATTTATAGGCTCCAGAAAACCACTAACCATGGTTAGAAAACCATGGTTTAGCCCTTAACCGTGGTAGCGACCCATGGTTTTGGCCCAGGGTTTTGGTCAAAACTTATCCGAAACTTATGGCTTAAGTTATAACATTTCAGAGGATTCTAGATTCGCTAATGACGCTTTATTACCGCTAATCGTGATTAACTTTCACTAACCACGTTTTAACTTTCGCAGCTTATGCTTACTTTTTGCTAACTAATGATTAGTGTTCGCTAATGGTCATTAGTGGTTTTTAATCCGTCATTAGTTTTTTTAATCATATTTATTTTAATCTTAATGACGATCATTATGGGTTAATGACGTCTTAAACCTCTTTACTTCTCTTTCTTCCGAAAATTATAACAAATCCAAACGAAGTCCGATTCATACGAAACCAATTCCGTTGGTTTCCTCTTGACGAGCCGAATCTT
Organism: Ottelia alismoides; assembly: GCA_037367405.1. Taxonomy (NCBI): domain Eukaryota; kingdom Viridiplantae; phylum Streptophyta; class Magnoliopsida; order Alismatales; family Hydrocharitaceae; genus Ottelia; species Ottelia alismoides. Next base: position 911,112 of record JAZKJV010002289.1, on the reverse strand, counting down.
ATGATATATGATCCGAGAGGGACCAAGTTCAAGGCTTTACAAAAATAAATAAATGGAAACGATGAACAGATCTAGAGCAACGAATATGGATCGCTCGAGATTTTATGTAGAACTCTATCCCAGAAGGAGTGGGATGGAACCACGGGAGAAGGTCTCAAAGAGTCAGATATTCTATTGTACTTTCTCAATGAGTACATGGGGTGTGAGCTCCTTATATGGTCCCACAGACAGACCAGAGTCCCACAGATAGTAGATGTGGAACATGAGTGGGTGGTAATTGGATCCTGGAGGGATCCAATTACCCCTCTATTACACACTTCAACACTCCCCCTGAAGCTGGAGCTGAGAAAACTGCAACTTGCAACAACAAGAAAAAGGAATTTTTACCCCGTGAACCCTATAAACTTTGCTAATTACCTCGACCTTTGAAAAAACCTAATTCCCCCTCGATCCCGTAAACTTACTCCGTCTTACCTCATGACCCCTGCTGTTAGTTTGCTCATCTTGAGTCAACTTGCATGGGTTTAAGTCAAGTTAATCAAACCACATCAAAATCAATGGTGGGTTTTAGGTTAATCTCTCTCCTCCCTTCTCTTCCCCTTCTTCCCTTCAATGTCAGCCTTCTTGTTGCTACACCTCCGCTTCGAGCAGTCTAAAGAACAACACCTTTCCGATGCCTCGTCCGCAGGTTGAAGGTCCGGCCACCAAGATGGCTCTGGAGACGGCGAAGATGACGATGTCGTGCCTCATCAAGAAGCTGAAGGCATCAACGTGGTCGGAGGACTCCATGACCCGGATTGTTTACAAGCTGCGACATGGGCGGAGGCGGCGGAATAAGGGAAGGAAGAGGATGCGACTGGGGGTGGAGCAAGGGGAGGAGGTGGCTTGGGCAAAGCAAGGTGAGGAGGGGAGGTAGTGGAGGGGGAAGAGGTTGTAGACCAAGGGGAGGTGAAGCAGGTTGCTGACAGAGGAGCAAGGGGAGGAGGCGGCTGATGGTAGACCAAGGTGAGGGGAGGAGGAGATGGAGGAGGAAGAAATGGAGTACCAAGGGGAGGAGGAGGAGGCGGCACAGGGCGGAGCAAGGTGAGGGGGAGGTGGTGGTGGTGGGGGTAAAGGTAGAGGAGTAAGTGGAGGAGGAGGCGGCTGGGGGGGGGGGGACAAGGGGAGGATGCGATTGGGGGCCAAGCAAGGTACGGGAGGAGGATGTGGAGGGGGACGAGGCAGAGGACCAAGTGAGAAGGAGGTGGTGGCGCAGGGGAGGGCTGTGAGATCGAGGGCAGCGCAGGGGGACGTTGGCGACGGTGCAGGGGAGGAGGGACACCTTACTAAAGATGGGATCCACAGGAGAGACCAGAGGATCCAATCTGCGGGAGAGAACGAAGGATCGATTTATCCATGCGGGAGCGAGAAGGCAATGACTTTGGATAGTGGGAGCGAGAGGTAGTGCTTGCCAGATCGAGGAAGGGTGGTCGAGGGCAGCAAGGGGGAGGTCGAGGGCGGCGCAGAGGAGGTTGGCGGTGGCACAGGGGAGGGCTGGAAAGTCAAGGAAGGAGTGAGGGAGGTGGAGGAGATGGGAATGTAAGGAAGAGGGTAAGAGAATGAGAGAGATGGTATTTTTGTAAATTTGCTAAATAAAGAGAGTAATATGCAACACTTTTTAGCGAAATCCAGTTAGTTTTGACAGGTAAATGGATATAGGTTAAACCTTAAACACATGGTCTGTAGGGTAAGGTTAGCGAGTTTACGGAGTCGAGGGGAGAATTAGGTTGTTTCAAAGGTTGAAGAGGTAATTGGCAAAGTGTATAGAGTTTGTGGGGTAAAAATCCCAAAGGAAAAAGTATACAACACATCTTCATACGATACGCCACAAGAAGAATATATGTTTGCTGCTGGTAGAGATCTCGCTCGAAGACGGGTCTGCGACTTTCAGGTCACCGGAACGTATCTCTGTCATGCCTAGAGAAGAATCATAGTAGTAAAAGAAGAAGTTTAATGCGAAGTAGTATTCAGGTAGTAGAATAAGTACACCCTGACGAAGAAATCGATGCTCGGTGAAGATGGATGATCGCAGTAGTAGTCTGGAGTCTCGGTCTGTCAGTAGTGGTCGGGCAGTAGAAGTCCTGAAGAATCCATCTCTGACTTCCCCTTTCTCACAATACTTGATAGAATAATATCATGTATCAAGTTGGGAGAAAAATATTTTTTTGTGCTTCTTTTTTTGAACAATTCATTTTCCTCTCTTTTTTTAATGTATAACTCTTTTTTGTACGTGCCTCTTTTCTTCAAGCTATTCATTTTTTTCCGACTTTCCATTTTTTAACCGAGTTCTTTTTTTTGATACAAAGTAGCAACCCTTCTCTCCTTTTCTCTTTTTTTCTTCCTTGCAACCCAATTGGGCTCATAATTTCTTTTCCGGCCAAATATTACAACCCAAAAAAGGAAAAGGGTTGGCTCTTATTTAGGGTTCCCACGGTGGGAACCCCTTTCAAGGATGCCACCCCACGCCGAGGTTTGCCGGAGAAGGAGCGACACAAGAATCAGCATGCAAAGGTGTCGCCCAAGGGGGGGGTCACCTGCTATGGGCTTGCATGGAGGAGGTGGGCTGCGTCACCTGGTGGTTGCAGGGAATGCGCAATATCGGATGGTCGCTTGGAGCAGCGGAACGAGCCTCCTTGCAGAGGTCTGAAGCCTCCAAGCGGTTTTCTGGAGCACCGCTGAGCTTCCTGGCGAAGGTGTGAGCCTCCTGGCAGAGGGCTGCAACCGCTTAGGGCATGGAGATGAGGATGCTCAGACTTTTGAGATGAGTCTGTTGCTGTTGTTGTTGCTGATCTGGCACGGATAGGGAGGCCTGGATGCCACCAGAATTAGGGTTCTGACACTAGATTCTTTTCTTGCTGCTGACAGTCTCTTCAGATTTAAACTTGATCCCCTGGCTCTCAACAACACATTCGAACATATATATATGAACATATTTTGAACATATAATCAGAAATAAAAATGAACAAAAGTTGCATAAACAATAAACTCTACAACAACAACAAAGCCTTTTCCCACAATTAAGTGAAACAATAAACTCTAAATCCTAAAAATCGAACCGCTCAGATACCATGTTGAATACAGATAGGCGGAAGCGATAAACAGATCAAGAGAAACAAACATGGGACGCTTGGGATTTTACGTGGAACCCTACTCTTGAAGGAGCATATGAAACCACAGGAGAAGGCCTCAAAGGGCCGGATATTCTATTGCACTTTCTCAAGAGTACATGGTGTGTGGGGCTCCTTATATAGTCCCACAGACAGATCGGTGTCCCACAGATAGTAGATGTGGGACTAAACATGAGTGGGTGGTAATTGGATCTTGGAGGGATCATGATCCAATTACCCCTCTATTACATACTTCAACTATTGTAAGAGAGGAAGTTATGTATTTGTAATTTTGTTTTCAGAGGAAATTGACTGCCATATATTCCCTTGGTGTTTGGCCCTAATCACTTGGCACAATATTGTAGCATGATGTGGAAGTCAATGGCACTGTTGAGAGTAAACATCTTCCTTTGGTTGCTCAGGAGGAGGCAAATTTCTACTGAAGCATGTAGAGCCTGGATCCATCATGTTGATGATGCTACCTATCCGAAGTAGAAGTTTGAGATGAACAAGAAGGGACATGACATGCGTGGGCCCTGTGGTTAGCCTTTAAGATGTAGTGTTCCATGGGGAGAGACTCTATGAGGAGAATGTTGTTGAACATGCTTGGGCTCTGCTTGAGATTTGGATCCTGCAGTTATCTATATAACTATTATAAAGCTGGGTTTTCACCACCAGCTTTCAACACGTGGATAACCTCTCGTCTTTCCTTTCACCATCCCTTTCCCCTTTTAGCATCTCCCAGCGTCTCTCTCTGATTTGCTTCCACACACCCGCCACTATTCTCTCTCTCTCTCTTACATACGATCTCTCTCATGCCATGTGTCTTTCTATTAATAGAAATATGCAGGCCACCACTCTCTTTCCATCTCTCTCTTTGTCTCTCTCACGCACGATCTCTCTCATCCCTTCCCTTGCATCAGTCTATAAACAAAATATGCCGATTGTGGAGTGTTTTGCGATGATATCCCTGCCATTCAATGATATTACACACGTTTACGTATATTTATGCTTATTTACAATTATTCCCATATTCACTATATTAATAAATTATTCTAATATTCACTACATTAATAAATAATTCCCATATCCACTATATTAATAAATAATTATAAATTCTATATTAAATAAATCTGTTAATAAACAATAAACAAGAACACCTATAAACACATATTGCTACACCTTATGCTATATTGAAATAGTTATGAATATTGAACTCATTTTCTTTTTAAGTAAATAAAAAACAAAAATTACATATTAATATTTAAAATCCATAAAAAATCCATATCAACAACTAATATTTATTTAGTAATTCTTAAATATATATTCATATATTGCCATTTTAATTATCGATGGTTGCATATGACAATACATGTAAATTGCTTAATGCTAGAATCATTAATTAGTAGTTGTTTTATGTGAAGTTGCTATTTTTGGATCTTGATTAATTTACTTTAAAAGATGTTTTATTCACTTTTTTTGTTTAAAAGTCTAAGTTTATTATTTTAATCTTTTGATGATTTATTATTTCGGAAAAGTATTGTTAATTTTTTTAAAACACCCACTTTATATTATTCATTTGGTATTTTAATTCATATTTTAGTCACCAATTAATTATCTAGATTTTTTTTACTGTTTGTTTAGTGATTGTATACTGATGTACCAATATCTGAAAAATGTATATTAGATTTTTCTATCTACAAATACTATTTTTGAAACGTAAAATGTAAATATTCGAAAACAATTCTTTTTACCCTTCATCTATAATGAAAATAATGTATTATCCAAAATCCATTGATTTTAAATTTTGTATTCGAGGTTAGGATTTAGGAACAACATACATATATTTGAGTATTTATTTTTTATTTGTATTTTGCTCCTTTGGGTGCACATATGTGAATGTGTGCCATATGATATGAAAGGGTGCACATAGAAAATACATTTTGAAAGTTCACTACATATTTCATTTAATTCATAATAAAAGAATTACATTGTTAATCAAATATACAAGGACATCATTATCTATGCGATCCATCTCTACCGCACACTCTTCCTCATCTTTATTATAAATCTATAGTTTTTTAAGATGGAAATTATATATTAAAAAAATTTACCTAATTTCGTACATCATATTTATTCTCTTTGCTCTTTTTTCATTTTATTCATTTTTAATTTTAGTTTGAACATTACAAATTTATATTTAAATGTACATTATATAACCAATTTATTCTCCGCCGCGAAGCGCGGATTACATCCTAGTATACATAAAAGTTGGGGTGTGCACCATTTTGGGTTCTCAACCTTGTTACTTTAAAAAATTACCAATATTTTGAATGAGTTGGCTCAAAACGTGAAACATCTCCACTGGAAAGAATGTATCACCATTTTGGGTGCTGACCTTGTAAATTTAAAAAATACCAATATTTTGAATGAGTTGGCTCAAAACGTGAAACCTCTCCGCTGGAAAGAATATATTTGTTTCCTTGATCATTCCGATTTCATTATTTTCTCCTACGACCGCAGCTTTTGAGACGTAGTGGCTTTTGGAGCTCACGTCCTCCATTTAAGTACTTGGGCACTCCCATGGCGTGTTCACTTTTGAGCAAAGATAAGGAAATTTTGGCTTAATACGGAAAAATATGCCTGTTTGCGTGGGAACCCAATACGAGAGTAGAATTTCTGCAATAGAATTTTGAAATGAACAAGAAGGGACATGCCATGCGATAAATTGTATAAGTTTCCATAGGAGGTGAATGATAAGTAACGTGATATGATAAATCTATTGAACTTGAATCAAGGTTAATGGTGCTTCTTGATTGTTGGAAGTTTGCCTTTTTAGTGCATGTTGTCGCCAAGAACCATGATATGAAAATTCTTCTGTCAAATTGACAGTTATAATATGATGGTTATTATTTGATACTAATTATAATACCTTACCTAGTGCCTATGTTGCTGATGGTTATGCTTAATTTTTATTTAACAATATGTATATTCTGTCAGTAGGGAGCTGCTGGCGGTGCTGAGGCTAGGCCATTTGTTACTTACCACAACTCACTCGGGAGAGATCTTTACTTGCGTATTGCAACAGAATTGCACCTAAAGAGAATGATGGTGAGATCTCTTTGTGGTTTAATGTAAAAAATGTATAAAAATATCTAGTCTAGCAGCTTGTAGTTTATGTTTTCGACATGTGCGACAGTGTAGAGTAGTAGTGCGCATTATCCACTACTTAGTGATGATAGATACGGCATAATATTCTACGAGAGGGATCCAATGTATGCATTTGTTAGTGGAACTTGTAGGTGAATTTAAACTGCAGAATTTCATTAAATATTATGTCAAGACAAGCGTAGTCCTTTTATTCAAGGATTCGGATAGAAGAGTTACATGCAAAAACCACCAGGGCAATATAGCAAGTATTAACACGCGGATATATTGAGCCTACATAACTGTACAATAAATTATTCTAGAATTATATTTGGGAAGAAGGATCTGTATTTTTAAAATTTGAATAGATGTATGGATATGCATGGTGTTTCAGGGTCACTTTTTCTTTGAAGTAGTAACTGCTCAAATGTTGGGAGGGAAGGCGAGGGGTTGGATTTTACTTGGTCAAGAATGTTAGAGCCAATTATATATTTCACAGCGGTGTCGACCTTGCTTTCTTGGTTCTTCAAAGTCACACGTGTAATAGGACCTCCATCCATGATAAAACCGTGTACTTTTTTTTCGAAAGGAAAAATGGTGAGATGCCATGAAGACTCCCATTAAAAAACTTCTATATATTCACAATTTTTAAAATATATAGGTACAAAGATCAAGATGCCCGTAAGTACTTGACATGTTCCATCACATACACCCCATACATTCTCTCACCTCGGAATATAACCATATTTCTCAGCAACTAAAGGGCTCAGAGAATAGCCTCAATCCAAATCATGTTAGGTTCGGATCCAGAACACATCCGATCAATAAACTCCTAGAAGGTCTTTCACGTCGTCATCACTGACGGTAGTCCAACCAAACTCAGACATCCCTCAAGACCTCATAGTTAAAGAACAAATGATTGACATCCTCTATTGCAATCGAGCAATGCCGGTACGTCCCATCAATGTCAGGGCATAAGTGTGCCCCACGTTCACTAGTCAGCAACCGATCCCTCATCATCAATCAAATATGGATCTGGATCCTAAGAGGTACTCTCCTTCTCCAAAGCTACTTGTATTTTGTTGATGTAATCCCTGGGTCAAAGATATAAGCATTATATAAGGCCTTATATGCCTTCTGTGGGAAAAATGAGAGAATTGTTTATTCCTGTGAACCCTAGGCTCTCTTATATAGAGGAGAGACCTATGGGTAAATTACATATGATAGACACAAGAATAAGAAAATAAGGATGTAGTACGGATACATAAATATATCTCTACACCCCCTCAAGATGGAGCATAGATGTCAATCATGCTCAGCTTGGATGAGCATTTCTGGAATGGTCCCTTGAGCAAAGCCTTAGTAAAAATGTCTGCAGTTTGATCCCCTGAGCTGACGTGAGAAGTAAAAATAAGTCCTTTCTGAATCATGTCCCTCGTGTAGTGACAGTCTACTTCAATATGCTTGGTTCTCTCATGAAAAGCCGGATTGTTTGCAATGAACATGGCTGCTTGGTTATCACATTGTAATTGTATAGGAACAGGTACATCTATATGTAAATCTGCAACACAGCACAAACCCACATCATTTCTGTACTTGCTTGTGCCATAGCTCTATATTCAGACTGGGCACTGGATCTTGCTACAACAGTTTGTTTCTTACTCCACCAAGAAACAAGAGGGCTACCGACAAAAATCCGCAAAACCCGAAGTTGACTTCCTATCCTTTGGAAATCCAGCATAATCAGCATCAACACATGCAAAAACAGTAAGTGTTCCCCCATTTCTGAATAATAATCCTGTACCTGGGGAAGACTTTAGATATCTCAAAATCATATATACAACATCCATGTGTACCTGTCGAGGTTGTTCCATGAATTGACTCACTCGACTGACTGCAAATGAGATATCTGGTCTGGTTATAGTAACACAAAGAAGCTTCCCAACTATTTCTCTGTATCGTTTCCTGTCCACTTCTTCTGTATCATCATCATATAACCTCATGCCAGGATCCATTGGAGTGGTGACCGGCCGGCATCCAATCATTCCTGTCTCAGCTAGCATATCTGTCACTCATTCCGTTGTGTCATCACAAGACCCGGCTGATTCCTAGCAAACTCCAGGCCCAAGAAGTATCGTAAGGTGCCAAGGTTCTTGGTAACAAGCTGTTGACCCAAAAAATCTTTTGCTCTTTTTATTCCCTGCATGTCATCACCCGTGACCAATATATCAACATAAACAGTAATAACCACCGTGCCTCCATAGGTTCTCTGTACAAATAATGAATGATCCGCATTCGACCTCTTAAATCATTGCTTCTCAATTAAGTTTGATAGCTTCTGAAACCATGCCCTAGGACTCTATTTGAGGCCATAGATTGCCTTATGAAGTCTGCTGCCTGCAAACCTTCAGACACTCTCCCTCAGCAGCATATAGACTTCCTCCTGTAGATCCCCATACAAAAAGGCATTCTTAACATCAAGATGAAAAGAGACCAGTCACGTACCACAACAACAAAGATAAGAATCCGTAGAGTAGAATGACGAGCCACAGGAGAAAATGTGTCTAGATAGTCCACGCCATATGTTCGAGTAAAGCCACGAGCAACCAGTCTAGCTTTGTACCAATCTGGACTCCCATCTGCATGGTGTTTAACCGTAAACACCCACTTGCATCTGACAACAGAAGCCCCAGTAGGAGCATCCACGAGACTCCATGTACCACGTGACTACAATGCCGACATCTCTTCTTCCATAGCCAGCTGCCACCGACTATCATTCAGAGCCTCTTGGTAATTCCGTGGGATGTCCACAACAGATAATGCAGTAGCAATTTTCCTGAAATCACCAGTCAAGCGCTCAAGCAGGACCTGGGATGCCAAAGGATAAGAGGCACACCTACGCTTCTGCTTCCGAAGCACAATAGTAAGGTCTAGAGCTACAGCCTCTACGTCCGTCCCCTGTAAGGAATCCTGCTCAAGCAAGCTATCAGATCCAACTTTAGGAATAATGTATTCAGAATATACCTCGGGCGTGCTAGATGACGAGCGATGACCATGAGCAGAAGCAGGACGATGTGTGTAATGGTGTGGTAATGGTGGGACATGGATGATAGGACCCGGTAGTATAGGAGAAGGTGATGGTGACAAGGAAGGTGGTGAAGGAGGTGATGGTGTTGGGTTTGAAGATGGCGGTGGCATATAGATTTCATCATCAATGTTTGAGGAAGTCAAACGATTGCCTGTGGGAGAAAAATACATCACAGATTCGAAGAAGGTGACATCAACACTAACACAATACTTCCTGCGCAATGGATCATAACATCTGTATCCCTTTTGTGTCCTGGAGTGTCCAACAAAAACACACTTGACTGCCCTAGGAGAGAGCTTGTCAATACCCGGAGACAGTTGGTGGACAAAGGCAACCGAGCCAAACACGTGAGGAGTAAGGGAGAACAATTCTTTCTCAGGAAATGCAAGGGAAAAAGGAATTTGTTCACCCAAGACCGACGACGCCATGTGATTGGCAAGATAACATGTCGTAAGAATAGCATCACCCCAGAAGGAATGTGGGTCATGACTCTGAATGAGAATAGTTCTGGTAATATCAAGTAGGTGATGATGCTTCCTTTCTGCCAAAGCCTTAAATGTCGGTTTCGGTCACCATTTCGGTATCGACCAAAACAGAATTTCGATGGAATTTCGGTGGAATTTCGACCGAAATTCCGGTCATTTTGGTCATTTTTTGTAGTAGGACCCCCATATTTCGGTCATTTCGGTCATTTCGGTCGAATTTCGGTTTCGACTGAATATCGATATTCGACGGAAATTTGACCAAATTTCGCTGAAATTTGAGGCCATTGAGTTCTGCTGCACCATTTTGCTGAGAAGTATAAGCACACGACATTTGATGAATAATACTATGGGCAGAGAAATATTTAGAAAGAGTATGAGTACAGAATTCCAAAGCATTATCATGCACAAATTTAACAGACGAAGAGAAGACATCCTGCACTTCATTGATAAAATTTTTGATAACATCTCCAGCGTATGATTTATTCTTTGATAAAAAGATCCAAGACAAACAAGAGAAATCATCGACAACAACAAGATAAAACCTGTCCCTGATGATCAGAAACACGACTATGACCCCAAATATCTATATGAAAGAACTCAAAATGGAGCTAGTGCTCCGACTCTGACGACTAGGGAAAGTAGTCTGATGATGCTTTCCCAACTGACATGCCTCACATTGAAATGACGAGTGAAGAGAAATCCGAGGTAGAACGCGACACAACTTCTGGAGTGGAAGATGACCAAAGCACAGGTGGCATGTAAAGGGAGAGACAGGTCCAGCAGAATGGGAGAAAGTGCGAACATAAGGTGTGCGAACCAAACGATAGAGACCGCCCTGCTCACGGCCACCACCAATCACCTTGCCCGTGAGGATGTCCTGAAATATAAGAGAAGATGGATAAAAAATAGCTTGACAATGTGAATCTTTCGTAATCTGACTAATAGATAGCAAGTCCCCATAGAAAAGTCAGGGGAGTGAAGCACATTCTATAGACACATAGATGGTGTTAGGCTAATCTCCCCCTGTCCAGTGATCAGGGAATGAGTTCCATCTGCTATAATCACAGTCTGTCCTGGGGGAACCTGTCTGTAAGCTGTAAGTTGACCTTTATCTCCACAATGGTGATGTGTAGCACCAGAGTCCATGATCCATTCTGTGATCTGACATCCACTACAACCAGTAAGTGCAAAAGTGCTACCTGATGTACTAGAAGATGCTGAAGCAGCCACATCTAAATGTTTCCTAGGGTCTGATGAAGAAGCAACTAAGTTGGAGGGAGGTATAATGCCCCTTAGTCATGCTACAAGATCATCAAATCTCTGATCCAAAGAGGAAGCAGCAGGGGGCTCAACCTGTTCAGCGACTCGTGCAGAAACCGGAAATCCATGCTTGGAATAGTATGTATCCTCTGTATGTCCAGGACTGTGGCAGTAAGTGCACGACTGACGAATACGACCTCGTCCACGGGGTCCACGTTCACGAAACTGAGAAGGACCTCCTCGACCTCGAGAGGCAGCCATTGCTGAGGAAGTTTGATTGGCAGGAGTAGATGGAACAGTGATCCTACTAAGCCGGCGGAAAGCTTCCTCCATGGGAGGAATAGTGGCATCGACCAGAATCTAAGAACGAGCAGCTTCATACTCAAGGTCTAGGGCTGCTAGGAATACACCCACCATGGTGGCATTCCTATAAGTCTTCTGTTGTTCCGGAGTAGTTGAAAGGGGCATGAAACTATGGAGTTTCTCGAACATTCCAGTAGGGATGTATATAATGAATGAAGAGGCCGTCCATTCTGCTTGATAGTGAAAATATCGTGCTGGAGTTGCAGAATCTTTGTCTCATTCCTTGCTTGAGAGTAAGTAATAGCAAGGATGTCCACATCACCTTGGCGGTGGACTGATGCAATACATCATTGGCGATCTCTATTGCCAATGTACCTGAAAGCCAAACCTTGGCATAAGCATCATCGGCCTCCCATGAGGTTTGATCCCAGTTTTCTCAGTTGGTTCCTCCTCAGTAAGAATGTGCTTCTTATCGCTTGACTTCATAAGACTCATAAACTGCATTGCCCAGAGCTCATAGATTGTCCCGTCCATTTTGACAATAGGCGCAAGACCTCTGAAGGCGCCTGTGGCGGGTATATCGACTTTGCTCTCTGACATATTGCCGGATGTGGAGAACTAGGATTTTATAGACTAATATGTGAATGTCTACACAAACATACATGGATTTGAATGCATATGTAGATTTATGCACCCAAATCCATCAAATACACGGAGAGACCTTCACCGACGATGGAGCGGCTAGATGGCGCGCCACGCACGGAGACGCTGCACGCGAGTAGATCGCGTATGGGGAGGCCGCGAGGCCGCTAGGCGAGCACAACATGCTCACGGGGGTTGCGGGCCGCTAGGCGGTGTGGAGCGGCATAAGGGTCGTGGGGCGAAGCAGCTGGAGCTGCCGTGCGGCGCGGCTGGTGCCGTTGGGCGTCGGCGATGCGACAGGGGCTGCGGGGTAGCGCGGTGACGCGTGGCGGAGATGAGGGCGGGGCTAGGGTTAGGGTTTTGGGTACGAGAGCTCCGACCTAGGACCGCCGCTCTGATACCATGTTGGGAAAAATGAGAGAATTGTTTATTCCTGTGAACCCTAGGCTCTCTTATATAGAGGAGAGACCTATAGGTAAACTTCATATGATAGACACAAGAATAAGAAAATAAGGATGCAGTATGAATACATAAATATATCTCTACACCTTCAAAATCATGAAATGGCCATCAACCCAACACCAATGATCACGATCAAATGAAGGCCCACCAATCTCTGGAAAAGTCTCCATTAACGTCATGAACTCGTCAATGCGCTGATCTGATAAATCTGTATGGAACTGATGGAACCACCCTCCCTCCTTCCAGTAATCTTTAACCAAGCAGTTCTCATCAATCATCAATTGCCAAGGCCAATAACAATGATTATCGTTCACCGAATCTTGCAACCAGTCTAGTTATCCCTTCGGAATCAGAAAGAATCTCTGTCACTCACAATCGGCTTTAGGAAAGGAGAAACCCCATGCAAAACCGAACAAACACATTGCTCGTCAGAAGTTTGAAGGTGCTTGTGCTGCCCCAACTTGCACCGAGAAGCCAGATGTGACGCCATAGTTGCCGTGCATCGTCTTACACGGAAGATCCAAACCTCTACCCTATATGGTGGCCACCCACTTGTTTTATAGTGCATTGTACATCTCCTTCAGGCTCAGGACCCCAAGCCCTCCATCCTCCTGATTATTCCCCAAGGATGCCCAAAAGAACCTTCGATTAATGTCACAAGCCTCCCTCAACCACCTATAGGCAAGAGTCACACCAATAAAAAAGGAGTCCAATATAACATCTAAAACTACCTCCAAAAGTACAAGACAACCACCTCTAGACAGGTTAGAGGCCCACCACCCTACTAATCTAGCAACCAATCATTCTCTTCCTTAGTCTGCCCCCAACAAGAGGCAACCCCAAGTAACTGATCAATGTTCCTAGCTTCATACGAAGCAAAACCTTGCAAGCCGTTGCCTCATTCTCGTCCATCTCGAAAGGAATAAACATCGAATTGCCATGAACAATCTTCAGCCCATAGAACATTCCAAACAATTCAAGAATCATATTAACACCTCCTCCCCACCGTATCACCGACTCCCTACTGAATTGTAGACACGGAAAATTCACCAATAGTATATCTTGGAAAAAATCACCATCCTATCCTGGTGACCATCCTGGAAAACGCATCAACAACCATGATTAAAAGCAAAGGCGTCAATAGACCCCCCTGTCGGTTGCCCCTCTACAACTGAAAAAAGCCACATGTTGAAAAAACTTTGCTTAAGGCCATTAATCGTCTTATGAAGTCTGCATATCTTCTGACACTCCTCCTTGGCAACAAACCCAACTGGCTGCTGTATGTAGACCTCCTTTTGCAAGTCTCTGTATAAGAACACATTCTTGACATCCAACTGCGAAAGTGACCAGTCCCATACCACTGCAACAAAATAAGGGATCCTGAGTGTAAAATGACGAGCCATGGGGAAAAGGTGTCTTGATAGTCCACCCCTTATATATGGATGAACCCTCGTGCCACAAGTTCAGCTTATAGCGATAAACAATACCATCCGCTTTCTGCTTCACTGTAAAGACCTATTTACAACCTACTGCACAAACCCCTTCTGGGGTTGTAACCAAACTCCATATGCCATATGACTAGAGTGCAACCATCTCCTTCTCCATCGCAAGACGCCAATGACTTCTCGTATATCTTTCTGATATGTGCGTAGGATCTCCCTGGCTGAAAAAACTTCCACTACAAACCTATTGGAATCATCTGAAAGGTGTCCCAAAGAAACATGGCCTACAAGAAGATACATAAAAAACACATGCCTTAGCTTTCGAAGAGCAATGAGCTGGTCAAGATCCTCTAGACGATCTGTGTCCTATAGAGCAACCCCCGAGATGCTACTTGCTCATCCTTTAAGGTTTCTTATTGATACATACAAATCACCAGTGCCATTGGTAGAAACCAAATGCCCAGAATTTACCTGGGACGTGCTGGGTGATGGGGAAGGCATACGAGCAGGGAGTAAAATAGGCAGCCTATGAATGTAGAATATAGGCAAAGCTTGAGCCATCAAAGGAGCCGTAGGTGTAGTAACCACAAAAAGTAGAGGTGGTGGGTGAACCACATGAGGTAGTGGGGAACCAAATGTGGAGGTGGTGATGGTGGTGGCAGAGGAGGTAAGATGTTAACCTCCTCACCAGACTTAGACGAGGTCATCCTGTCACTGGAGGAGAAAAGTACATAACTCAAAGAAAGTGACATCGCCACTAACATAGTACTTATGTTTGACATGATCAAAGCAACGATACCTAGTCTGGCTTCGGGAATAGCCTACAAAAACACACTTGATAGCTTGGGAGAGAGCTTGCACGACCATGAGTCAGGTAATGAACAAAAGCCACAGAGCCAAAGATGCGGGATGTTAGAGAGAAAAAGTCCTTATCGGGAAACACAATTGAAAAAAGAACATTTTCTCCTAACATGGAGGTCGGCATACGATTGACCAAGTAGCATGCAGTGTGGACATCCACTCAGAAAGAATAAGGAGCACGACTCCAGATAAGAAGAGTCCTGGTAACATCAAGAAGATGAAAGTGTTTGCGCTCAACAACCTTGTTTTGCTGAGAAGTGTGAGCACAAGAGGTCTGATGTGTGATGCTAAGGGACCTGAAGAACTGACAGAACTAGATCTTACAAAACTCTATGGCATTGTCAGAGCAGATGTAGTAGCTGAAAAATGTTCTTTATTCCATTAATAGACTTGTTTTTCAGAAGGAAAACCCAAGAGAATCTAGAATAATCATTGGCATCAACTAGATAGAACTACTGCCCCTCATGGTCAGGAACACAATTGGGACCCCAAATATCAAAACAAACTAACTCAAATAAAGAACTTCTACTACGACTCTAATGACGAGGAAAACTGGAATGATGATGCTTCCCATGCTGGCAAGCCTCACATTAAAAAGTAGATTGAGATGTTATCTGAGGGAAGACTCTATACATCTTCTGCAGAGGAAGATGACCAAACCGAAGATGACGCATGTACGTAGAGATGATGCACTGATATAAGCTGACTAGACCAGTCTGTAGAGACCCCTTGCTCACGACCATATCTGTTCACTCTGCACGTGAGTATATCCTCAAACACAAGAAAAGAGAGTCCAAATAAGGTACGACAATGCCAATCCTTAATGATATAATTAATAGATAACGAGTTCATAAAAAAGTCAGGTGCATGAAGCACATTCTGCAAAAGCATGGATGGTGTCAAACGAATCTCCCATGCCCTGTAATAGGGGAATGTGTCCCATTCGCAATGATAACATATTTTCCATGAGTGCCTGATATGTAGGAAGTGAACAATGCTCTGTCTCTACCGAGAGGATGAGACACTCCAGAGTGCATAATACAACTAGTTATTGCATACGATATACCTGAGGTACTAGCTGATGCAGAGGCTAACATTAGATGGGCCTGAAGGAGTGCCTTAAATGTTGCAATAAATACACTGCGAAAGAGGGTGGTCACATCCTCTACCACAAACACAACATCCTCTAAATTGAGCCGTCCTTCCTCAGCCTCATGAAGCAGCCATGGAAGAGGTCTAAGGTGCATGAGTAAGGAACACAAAGATTCTGTTGAGACGGATGTATGCCTCCTTTATAGGAAGAATTGGGGTATTTAGAAGCTAGCTGCAAGCTGCTTCACCGATTGGGTCAAGGTTAGCGAGGAAGACATCAATCATCATTGTATTCCTGTTTGTAAGCTGCTGATCAATAACAACACTCGAAGGTATGTAACTACACTATTTCTTGAACATGCTCCGCAGACTAGAGTAGAAGGCCTGAAGAGGGCAAACATCTTGCTTGGTCATGTATATGTCACGCTGAAGCTGGAGAATCTTCATTTCATTCTTTGCTTGAGAGTATGCCATGGAAAAAATGTCCTGCATCGCCTTCGCAATGGGCTGATGCAGGATCTCCTTGGTAATCTCCATCGTGAGAGTGCTAGATAGCCACACTTGGGGCCCATGAATTGTCTTGCTTCCATGTAGCATTGACACATGTCTTGTCAGCTCCGTTAGGATGCGTTCTTTATTGCGGCTCTCTATGATGTTCATGAATTATGTTTCCCACAACTCGTAGTTCACCCATCCATCTTGACGATGAGATATTAACCCTTGATGGCCCCATGAATTGGAGTAGCGTCAACTTTGCTCTTTGGCATAACGGATAACAAAGGCACGAGATATTGTCAAGGGCAACTGCTGGCTGGACAACTCGTGCACAGAGCATGGAGGACATATGGGGAAGATGGTGCGCTAGGCACACACCGCCGTTCTCGGCGCACGGTGGGCTGGTCGTTTTGATACCATGTGAAAGGAAACGAATGAGATGTCTTATCATGTGTCCTAGGGCTCTCTTTATATAGAGAAAATCCCTAGAGGTAAAAGAGGTTGCCCGTTGAGCTGCATGTAGAAAAGGAAAATAAAACAATTTCCTATTACATATTACTATAAATGACTAATTACTATAGTCTATAACAACTCTCTTGTATAGAGAGGAGCCTTGTGGAAAAGTTACTTGGAGTCCCTACATAAAACAATTATTAGCAAAGAAAGCAAAGAATTATTAACCTAATGCTCAACACATTCTTTTTCCAATTTAGTCCTTTAAGTGTCATTTCTAGCAGTTTGACCTGTAGAGATTACTACTGGTAGGTTATTAGATATGATTTGCAGGGACTACCATGTAATTATGAAATAGATTGAGGTACAAGTGTTATCAGCAAAATTGGAAAGGGCACAAGTGTAAAAATTGCTATAAAAGATGAGGTGAGTGTTTATCTTGTGGTTTGGGATTTCTTGAACACACCAGGACTTCAGTTTGGTAACATAACAAGTTGAATGATTATCCTTAAAGGATTGCCTTGATCAACCTGAATATGTCTTGGAAATGATCTACTAAACATGACAATTCTTATCTAATTGCATGCTCAATTTTGATCCCTGGATATATTTGTTTGTCAGGGTACCTATTTAGCCAATTTTACTTATATGAAAAGCATGGTGCTTTTTTTTCTTGAAAAGCTGGGAAAGTGTTGTTTTGCTTGGTTTCTTATTATGTTATCCTAGATTTTGTATCCAATGGCTACAATATCATCTTCTTTTTTCATTACCAACAACCATTTCTTTGAGCCCATACCACTCACTTGATGGATGCGGTGGAATTTTTACAGACATAATGTAGGCATATTGAGTCATCTGGATATTGTATGTAGAAAATGATAGTGCAAAAGCGTATCCGAGAAAGAGAAATATAAACATGGAAAGAACACTAGGAGTTTATGCAGAACCCTACTCCGTGAAGAGTAGAATGAAACCACGGGAGAAGGCCTTGTTGGAAAAATAGAACTTGTTTATTCTACCAGCCCTAGGCTCTCTTATATAGGAGAGTAGCCTATGGGTAAATTACATAAAGAGTACGACAGGAATGGAAAATAATAAAAGACTACATAAGTAGATAATATATGTTTACTCCCCCTCAAGATGGAGCATAGATATCAATCAGCTTGGACGCACACTTCTGAAACGGGCCTCGCAGTAATGCCTTGGTAAAAATATCTGCAGTTTATTTTCTGAACTAACATGGGATGTAGCAATGAATCCCTTCTGGATCATGTCACGTATAAAGTGGCAATCAACTTCAATGTGCTTGGTTCGTTCATGGAATGCTGGATTGTTTGCAATGAACAAGGCCGCCTGATTGTCACATTCTAAAGCATAGGAAGTGGGACTTCTATATGTAAATCTGTAAGCACAGCTTTTACCCACATCATTTCTGTACTAACTTGGGCCATAGCCCTATATTCAGATTCAACACTAGACCTTGCTACCATAGTTTGTTTCTTGCTCCTTCATGAGATTAGGGAATCTCCAACATACACAGCAAACCCAGAGGTGGACTTCCTGTCCTTGGTACACCCTGCATAATCTGCATCTGCACAGGCTGAGATAGAGATCACCTGCCTTTCTTGAACAACAGACCCGCACCTGGGGATGACTTGAGGTACCTGAGTATCATATGTATGGCATCCATGTGAACCTGACGTGGTTGCTCCATGAACTGGCTCACTCGACTCACAGCAAAGGATATATCGGGCCTAGTGATAGTGACATATAGATGTTTGCCCACCAGTTCTCTATATCTTCTCCTATCCACCTCCTCTGTATCATCATCATATAGCTTCATACTGGGGTCCATTGGTGTGGTAGCAGGTCGACAACCAAGCATTCCTGTTTCACTCAACAGGTCAGTGACATATTTTCTCTGAGACATTACCAACCATATGGATTTCTGGCAAACTCCAGTCCCAGAAAATATCTAAGAACCCCAAGGTCCTTGGTGACAAATTCGCTACCTAACATTTCTTTCGCCTTCTTTATCCCTTGTACATCATCACCTGTAATTAAGATGTCATCTACATAGACCATGATTGCAATAATACCTCTGGCAGTCTTTTGTACAAACAAGGAATGATCAACATTTGAACGTTTGTATCCCTGTTTTTCAAAGAGATCTGAGAGCTTCTGAAACCACGCTCTGGGGCTCTGCTTAAGGCCATAGATAGCCTTATGAAGTCTGCACACCTTGGAACACTCCCCCTCAACAACAAAACCGGGTGGCTGTTGCATGTAGACTTCCTCCTGTAAGTCACCATATAAGAACGCATTCTTCACATCCAACTGATATAGCGGCCACTCACGAGTAACCGCAACTGACAGCAAGATTCGTAGAGTGGAATGACGGGCTACTGGCGAGAATGTATCAAGATAGTCCACCCCGTATGTCTGTGTAAAGCCACGAGCAACAAGACGAGCCTTGTATCTGTCAATACTGCCATCTGCATTCTGCTTGACTGTAAATACCCACTTGCAGCTCACTGGTGACACATCTGCAGGTATTGGAACCCGACTCCAAGTTTCTCTAGACTGAAGTGCTGCCATTTCTTCCTCCATTGCTAGACGCCATCTACTATCCTTCAGAGCGTCTTGGTAACTCCGTGGAATATCTACAGCTGACAAAGCGACTACAAATTTCCTGAAATCTCCAGATAGTCGTTCAAATGACACAGAAACTCCTAAAGGATATGAGGCGCAGCTCCGCTTCGACTTACGTATAACAATAGGAACATCTAAAACAACTGTGTCCTCGTCTGTCCTCTGTAACACATCCTGCTCAGAAACATCATCAGATCCATCAATAGTAATATCTTCTGAACATACCTTAGGCGAGCTAGGTGATGAGTCATGACCATGAGTTGGAGCAGGCCTGCGGGTATAATGAAGTGGTAGTGGTGAAACATGTATAGTAATAGGAGGTGCAGATGATGGTAAAGGAGCTGGTGGTGGTGGTGGTGATGGTGGTGGTGGTGTCACATAGATGGCATCGGTAGTAGCTGGAAGTATCAACTGATCACCTGAGGATGAAAAATACATTACGGATTCAAAAAATGTAACATCTGCACTAACAAGATACCGCCTGCGCAATGGATTATATCACTTGTACCCCTTCTGAGTTTTGGAGTACCCAACAAACACACATTTGACAGCCCTAGGAGAGAGCTTGTCAGTACCGGGAGACAATTGGTGGACAAAGGCAACCGAACCAAACACACGAGGAGTAAGGGAAAATAGATCTTTACCAGGGAAGATAAGGGAGAAAGGAATCTTTTCACCTAGAACAGATGACGGCATACGATTGATTAGGTAACATGCTGTAAGAACCGCGTCACCCCAATAAGAATGAGGAGCATGGCTCTGTATAAGAAGTGACCTGGTGACATCTAGTAAGTGGCGATGTCTCCTTTCAGCGATCCCATTCTGTTGGGAGGTATAGGCACAGGATGTCTGGTGGATAATCCTATAGGATGAGAAATAACTGGCTAGGACATGAGTACGCAATTCCAGGGCATTATCACTTCTCACAATTTTAATAGATGTGGAGAAAACATTACGAATCTCATTAAGAAAATTGATAATAATATTCCCTGCTTCAGATTTATTCTTTAACAAAAACACCCATGACGCACGAGAGAAGTCATCTACAATAACTATATAAAACCTGTGTCCCTGATGATGAGGAACACGACTCGGACCCCAGATATCAATGTGAAATAACTCAAACTTGGAGGTACTGCTCCGACACTGACGATTGGGAAAGGTAGACTGATGATGCTTTCCCAACTGACAAGCCTCACATTGGATAGATGTGTGAGGCAGACCCTGGGGTAACACACGACGCAACTTCTGAAGCGGTAGATGTCCGAAGCGCAGATGCCATAGTAGAGGGGATACAAGTCCAGTAGGTAGGGATGAGATTCCAGCAAAAGGAGTCTGACTGAGGCGATAGAGGCCTCCTTGCTCATAGCCACGACCAATCACGTTGCCCGTAAGGATGTCCTGAAAAACAAGAGAAAATGGATCAAAAATCGCCCGACATTGTAAATCCTTTGTAATTTGGCTGATAGATAACAAATTCATTGAAAAATCAGGTGCGTGTAACATATTCTTGAGCTGCGTAGATGATGTCAGTCTAATATCCCCCTGACCAGTAATTGGGGAATGTGTGCCATTAACAATGACCACTGTTCGACCTGAAGGGATCTGTCTGTATCCCGTAAGTAGACTTTGATCGCCACATAGATGATGTGTGGCTCCAGAGTCCATAATCCATGCTAAAGTATCTGATCCACTACTAATAAATGCAAGTGTGCTACCTGATGCACTGGTAGAAGCAGAGGCGGATGCAGCAGCATCAGACTGGCTCTCAGTAGTATGTGTTGGGCCGGATGGAGGAATAATGCCCCTTAGACGGGCAACAAGGTGATCAAAGTGCTGATCCAAAGAGGCAGCAGATGGAGGCTCTATCTGCTCAGCGACTTGTGCAGATGCAGGAAATCCATGCTTGGAGTAGCATGTGTCTTCAGTATGTCCGGTACGATGGCAGTAGGTACATGTTGGCTGAATACGACCTCCTCTACCATGAGGGCCACAACCACGGGTATGATGGTGACCGCCACGACCTCTGTTGGCAGCCATGGCGGAAGCAGTCTGATTCGTAGTTGTAGAGGGAACAGTGATCTGGCTCAACCTGTGAAAGGCTTCCTCCATGGGAGGAATAGTAGAATCCGCCAAGATCTGAGACCGTGCTGCCTCATACTCAGGATCAAGGGCAGCTAGAAAAACTCCTACCATAGTTGCATTCCGGTAGGTTTTCTGTTGCTCTGGTGTGGCTGTCAGGGGCATGAAGCTATACAGCTTCTCAAACATCCCTCGCAGAAATGTGTACAATGAGTGTAGAGGACGTCCATTCTGCTTGATTGTGAATATGTCATGCTGAAGTTGCAGAATCTTTGTCTCATTCTTCGCTTGAGAATATGTGGTGGCTAGAATATCCCACATATCTTTGGCTGTGGGCTGATGAAGAATATCATTGGCAATCTCGATTGCCAAAGTTTCAGATAGCCATACTTTAGCATATGCATCATCTGCCTCCTATGAGGCATTAACTCCAGTCTTTTCTGCAGGCTCTTCTTCAGTAAGAATGTGCTTCTTACCGGTTGACTTCATCATACTCATGAACTGCATTGCTCACGGTTCATAGTTTGAACCATCCATCTTCACAATCGGCGCTGGACCTCGAAAGGCGCCTACGGATGGGATATCTGCCTTGCTTTCAGACATACTTGCAACCAAAGACTGGAGTAAGAGACCGAGGATAAGATCGTCTACACGGACATAGACGGGTTTAGTTGTAAGATGCAGACTTCAAGCAACCAAACCCATTCCTTTGGAGTTGTGCGCGCCAGAAACCGTGCAGGGTTGATTCACTACTTAGAGACGCACAAGAAGAAGCGCGCGATAGGGTGCGCCAAGGTTGCAAAAGTCGGTAGTCGGTACTCGGTCGGTCAGGTCACTGACTAAGGATTAATCGGCAGTCGGGCGATTAATTGGATTTAGTCGGACTTTAATCGGCTTTGATTTTTAAATATATAAATCATTTTTATACACATATTATTATATATTTACATAGATTTATATATTTTTTTACTGTCATAAAGAATCAAAAGAAGTAATTGAATTTAAATAAAATATTAAGCATATTAGAATAAGTTTGCTTTTAAAAAAGTAAAAAAATATGGTATCTCCTAGCAAAAATAAGTTGACTAGTGGACCTAGTCGGAATTAGTCGGTACTCGGTCGGCCACCCCACTGACTAGACTAGTCGGACCTATTAGTCGGGCTAGTCGGGTGACTTTTACAACATTGGGGTGCGCAGGGAGCACGCGAGAGGGCGCGTAGGGAACACGCGAGGGGGTGCGCAGACGCGTACTGGTCACGTGAGAGGGTGCACTACCAACGGCGCGCAGACACGTACTGGAGTATGCGCTAGATGCGCAAGAGATGCACGCAAGCGCACGACCGACGAGTACTGGAGGGTACGCGCGAAGCGCACTGGAGTATGCGCGTGAATCGCGCTGTAGACGTGCGCGAGGGCGTAGGCGAGGAGCACGGGACGCAGGGCTCAGCGCATGTGAGGCGCGCGTCGCGCTGGAGGGGGTCGGCGATGCACGGCCAGCGGCGCGCGAGGGGGTCGAGGCACACAGCGGCGATGCGTGGAGAGGAAGGCTCGACGACGGGGTTAGGGTTAGGGTTTCAAGAACTCCAGTCTAGGACCGTCGCTCTGATACCATGTTGGGAAAATAGAAGAACTTGTTTATTCCACCAGCCCTAGGCTCTCTTATATAGGAGAGTAGCTTATGGGTAAATTACATAAAGAGTACGACATGAATGGAAAATAATAAAAGACTACATAAGTAGATAATATATGTTTACAGGCCTCTCAAGGGACGTGTAGTATGTTATTCCTCCCTCTCTCTCTCATCTGTTACAGTTGGTGTGAGGCTTCTTATATAGCCCCACCAGTATGACCAAGTCCCACTCACAGTAGATGTGGGACTTAGACCTAGCTAATGGGTCAGGGCCTGCCTGCTCAGCCCGCTCATGGGTCGGGCTTGAGTTAGGAGAATTAAGGTATGGGTTGGCCCGGCTTGACCCGTAAAAATAGTATATATAAGTTAAATAAGACATGTATTAGTATGATATACTTCAGAATTTTCATATGTAATGGCAGTTTTACATTAAATTTAGTAGTTTACATGTCAAGTGACGTGTAAACTACATATATTAGTTATATGAAGTATAAATAGTGGTAATAAAATCATTTATACTTATTAAATAACATCAAAAAAATCAATAGAAAAAAATAAAATAAAATGGGCCCATGGGCCGACCCGTAGCGAGCTTTGGGCAGAGGTTTTAGAACCTCAGCCCGTTCGGCCTGTCCCGCATTATGACCAGGTACAATGGAACTAGACTTGTAGATGTGGTAATTGGACCCTAGAGGGATCCAATTACCCATTTATACATATAACACATAATCTAAAACTCCCCCTCAAGTTGGAGCATTGAATGCTCTGCTTGGACAAATAGAAATAAATCGTTCACTCACAGTACAAGACACTACAAACAATATCATTTTACCATAAACTATGCTGGCTACCTGCTGAGGATGTTGCTTCTCATGCTGTGCTATTGAAGAGGAACTAAAAGGCTGAAGTGTGAACTGAACTGGGTCTCCTTGTTGGAGAACATATGCTATGTACTGTGTCTGTCAGAGTCACTGAAACTGGAACGAGTCTCCTTGTCGGAGTAATTTGTCCCGCATCATGTAAAAGACTGCGCATCATGTAAACATCTGCTCAATTTCTGAAGGGCCGTTCAATGAATGCCTCTAATTATCCATACATAGATATGTAAAGATGGGTCTCTCTCATAGGGACCTCGAAGCGGGTTCTTTCTCATAGGAATGTCGGAAGGATCTCGTACTGGAGTTCACGAACACTGGAGAATGGAGTCTGAAAGGCTCCTCGTCGGAGAGCTGGGTCTCTCCCATTCTGGTTCAGAGAATGGGATCTCTACTCTGGAGTCCCTATGAATCCACATGAAAACCCTGAGTCTACATTGACTTGAAGAACATCATCTCTACTCTGGAGTCCCTATGGATCACATGAAAACCCCGAGTTCAAATCAATGATGGTGACCTCTTAAATAATGATCACATACTTATGCACATCAAACTAGTAAAGTCTGAAATATGGACGTCTGGATCTGAACTGAAGAGTCTATGTCATGTAGAATTCTACATAATATTCTCCATTTCTCCTAAACTTGTCGGAAAATATAATGTCGACAAAGTTGGGAGAAGACCTGAAGATGGTGAAAACAAAGAAACAATAAGCCTATTTTTTCGCTTTTTTCTGTCTTTTTTTCCAAATCAAAATTTTCTTCCTTACGGCTTTTGTTTACCTTTTATTTGTATACACCTTTAAAAAAATTCTCCTTTTTTTGCAATCGCCTCTTTTTTTACTGCCCTCCCCCTTTTTTGCCGGGCCCCTTGGGCCAAAGAATAGCTTTCTTCTTCTTTTTTACATAAAACTCAACACTGGGTTTTTATTGGGCCGGAACTAAGAAAAAAAGAAAAAAAAATCGACCGGCTTAACATAATGAGCCCACGAGGGCTTCACTTCATTTGCTTGCTATTTAGAGTTCCCCTATTGGGAACTCATCTCTCGATCAACACCGCCCCTCCACGATGGGATTCCCTTGCACCTCACATGAGACTCGGAGGAGGCAGTGCCTGGAGCATGGGAGATTGCTGCTTAGGCAAGGTGGGTGGTCTGGGAGGTGTCTTCTTCGAGCTTCCTCTTCTTTCTCGAGCGAGAGATGGAAATGCTGGGCTGAAGGCGGTCACTCTTGGGGATGCTGGAGTTGCTCGCTGAAGGACCCATCACCTGGAGGCCAGAGGGGCATTGCCGCGTCTGCTACAATGCATGCTAAGTGGATGCACGGCTGTAGAAATGCCTAGAGTCTCTTGAAACCCTATTTTGCTGTGCCTGAAGAGATTGCCTGGGGATGGGTTCTTCTTTTAAATCATACACCTATTCTTGGAGCCTTCTTGATGTGGGTATCAACTTCATGGAGGGGCCGACTAGGGTTCACAGAAGGGGAAACCCATCGACGACGATTGGGGTTGCGTGGGGCGAAGGGGGTGCCACCACCTGGAGATCTTCTTCTTCTTTGCTGGGACCAGAAAGGCTATTTTTTTTAACCGAGTGAATATACCATGGCTAGGAGTCCTCTTCTTCTTTGGCTTGGAGTTGCGTACGTAGGAAGGTGTTTTGTTCAGATCTAGGGTTCCAAGAAGAACCCAAACTTGTTTTGCAGAAATTGAAAGTAGAACATTGATCCGATCTTCACGATTATCTTGTAGAATTAGGGTTCTTGATGCTATGGAGAATTTGAAGAACTGGAATTTGCACGATTCACCTTCCTGGGATTTGGAGGTGCTGTATTATGGTTTTAGAGAATCCAAACAGGAGATTTGAGATTACAGGTTGACCACTACTTAAGGATTAGTTGGAAAAATTAGGACCGGACCCACTTATCCCACAAGGAAGTTAGGATGCAGAAGGCCTATGTATCTTGGAGCTGAGGGTGACTCCCGATCAAATCATAGTTCTAACCCAGTCAGTTAGCCAATCCGAAAGAGGAAGACACTCCTCAATAGCAGCTGGTCAGGCTAGTACTTTGATTGTCGTATAGCTCGTGGTGATAATCAGATATCCTTCTTTCATCATTTCATAAAAGGAACGCAAACTCAACTACCAATGAAAGGTCTCTTATGGTTCGTAGCTGCCTTGAACTCGCTCGCTTACCTGACATGTCTCTTCCCCTCAACTGCTAATTATAGCACTGTCATCTGGTTGCCATCCTGGTACTTCTAGTGAGATTGGCTTTGAATAAGATTATAGCCTTTAATGAGGAGTAGGTAAATGCTCCTTCCTCGCAGATGATTCCCTCAGAAAAGTCAAAAGACTCCATAGCCAATTTCTTCATTGTTTGATGAAAAATGACATATTTGTCTCAATCTGCCATATATAATGGGAAAGAAGCAAAGGGATTACGCCTTGAAAAGGCACTATTGGGAGGGAGACAATCCTGCAAATTAGATTTCCAAATCTTGTTAACAAGTAATATTCTAATAGTTGCTAAAATCAATAAACAAATCAAACAGCAACTTCTATCAGATTCTCAAAGAGGAGACGATCCTTCTTCCTTCGCTCTCCCTGCTTT
Source organism: Ottelia alismoides (assembly GCA_037367405.1). Lineage (NCBI taxonomy): Eukaryota > Viridiplantae > Streptophyta > Magnoliopsida > Alismatales > Hydrocharitaceae > Ottelia > Ottelia alismoides. Next base: position 884,387 of record JAZKJV010002289.1, on the reverse strand, counting down.
TCTAGAAGAAAGAGTGACACAGCTCACATCGACAGCCAAAAGCCCTCATCCTACTTATAGAAATATGTGCAACCTACTCTGATTCAATTGACGGATGGGGATTCAAAGTCTCCTATCAAAGAGCGGATAAGATTGCAACGAAAAAGATATAATAGTTGCCGGGATCAAGAAGTCTCGAGCACGCCGATCTGGTCTGAATATTTCTCCAAACTAGTTAAAATCACAAAACAGGGCCTCCTGGTCATGTAGGGGCTTGATAAGGGAGTATTGGGGAGCTTCCTTGAACTTGACTACTCGGCGCAAGAAAGGGGAGTACCCACCAGCAGAGATCGGGGAAGACGTTCAACTGATGCTTGTGAGCTAGAATTGCCTATTTGATCAACTAATTTATGAAAGAAACAATGAGAGTAACGGTGCGGCTCAGAAAAGGCATTTGATCAACTGATGCTCTGATGCCTCACCTCTGTGGGGTTCTTCCCCCACCTTGTGGTTCCGTTGATGTTTAATTAGATCGGGATCTTTCCCCTGGTACCTTCACTATTGAAGAAATATGTGGTCAGCACCAGCAGCTTCTTGGCTTTTGACTCTTGCTGACGACTACTAATAGCTAGGGACCGCCTTAACTGACTGGAGGCTCAGTACGTTGCCAACTTTCCGGAGGCAGTACCTGCTGCAATATGGTTGGGGGAGGGGCTTCCTCTGACTCTGTCGTAGTAGTGGCTTCAAGCAGAGACTCGACAGGGGGTGTCGACGGTAAAAATTAGTGTATTAAGAAACCTAGGAACTGAGTCTCGAACTTGATTCCGGACATGAATACAAAATAATAATCTTCAAATACAAATCTTCAAGCACATAATAATCTTCAGAACAATCTCCCAGTAATCAAACCCGCTCTGATATCATGTAGTAACAACAATACAGAAGCGTATCCGAGATAAATATAAATATGGAAAGAGCACTGGGATTTTACGTGGAATCCTACTCCGTGAGGAGTGGGATGAAACCACAAGAGAAGACCTCTTAAAGGTCGGGTAGTCTGTTTTCCCTCTCTCTTTCTCTCATCTGTTACATGTGGTGTGGCCTATGTGGGGCTTCATATATATCCCCACCACTAAGACCAAGTCCCACTTGCAGTAGATGGGGGACTACTCCTGTGGATGCAATAATTGGACTCTTGAGGGATGCAATTTCTCATCTATACTTGTGACGCATATTCTAATACTGCGAAATGAGCAACTTCTTATCCTTATCGGCTAAGTGCGACTGGAAGGCCTCATACATGGAATTCACTCCTATGGGATGATCCATTTATGCATGAGTGTTTCGGCAAATAGTTATATAGTGTGAACCCCTCAGGATCCGGGTACCCGTTTACGACACAATTCGCAATATTCCATTTAAGACATCGCATTAAAAGCATAGTTTTATGGGGAAATTTTTCGCAATGAATATATTTGCAAGTGACATTCGACATTCACATTCACAACCACAAGGTAAAAGAGGCAAATAGCACCAAAATCTTATTTCATTACTTTCATATGATTTTATATCATGTACAATGTCTGTCTGTACATACATCCCAAAAATTTGAATGAAGAGAAGAAGCATTTTACAAAATCAATTGAACTAAAAGCTGTAACAAAAACTACATACCGTCTGGTACAGACCTTGTCTCTTGGAACCCTGCATAGCTACTGAACAACAGACTCCTTTCCTGCCATGCGTGCAAGGAAGAAAAGGAGTCACAATTATGAATACAAACCCGTAGTTTTAAATAATTAACAAGTAATTTAATGTGCAAAAGAGAGCAAGTAGAAGGGTGGAATAAGCACTATTTACATCTACTTGCGTAAGTAAAAAGGTAGTTAGGCTTGTAAGCATTTCTCATAAACTCCCCTTATCCCAACACTTTTCATATTTAACATATTTATTTTGTAATCAAATGTTGATAATTATAGGAGTATGCATATATGTATATATATATATATATCTCTATTATTATATTGACCAGATATCAAATCTGTGGATTTGTCGATGTGAAAGATGGAATAGGAAATATTTATAGATTACTTAATTCCCAAGTTCAATAGGTAGGCATCAAATTCTTAATTTCAATTGTTTCAAATATAACTCCAGATGATGTAGATAAAGATCATGATTCTGGGTCTTGGAGATCATGTCGTGGAACTTGATGGCACATGAATGATGAAATTGCTAATTTCGTGTCATTGAGATTATATCATGGTTTTCGATATAGGACTGATATAATGATGATGGATTTGATCCTTAATGCTATTTACTCCTTTTTAGTTAGTGGATAGTCTGTGGTCTTGGTTCGTGTGAAACCTCACACTATGACTCTAAGGTATTAAAAGTACCTTAGGGTTGGGGGGCCTCCGTAGGCATGCGGTGTTGTGTAATGCATCCTAACTAAGTTCCCAACGCGTCCACTAACTTATAGGGTTTTTGAACCAGATTAAAGTCACTTCTAATCAACTAAATTTTAATTGTGATTTCCTCCAAACCTTCACTGTAACTATCTCAGATGTACTCTCAATGATGTAGATATAGATGTAGATACGAATGATCTGGATGTAGAATCGCCGTCTGTTGGCGAAAGAAAACTCAAGCGGTGAAGAAGCCTACAAATGGCTCTTCCGTCTCGCCCTCTAGTTGGAAGGACGGTCCAATAGAGGGATAGGTCTACTCCCCAACTACGCCACTGAGACGGGTGAGAGGGACTTCCCGGAAAAGTCGCTCTAGAAAACCAGCTCGACCGGTAACGGGCAACCGAGCTCGTACGTAAAACTGAAAACCAAGGATCCCCCGCCTGGGTATCCTAAAACAGGGTCAGCGGAATGGTCTAAAGTCGGGATCCCAACGAGGCGTAAAAACACTGCGAGCTCGCGTAAAAAACGTGTAAAAGACTGGGATCTTAGACCCGCGCACTTGACGGCCGCTGCCTTAACTGGGCTTCCTTTCCTCCGCCCAGTTGAGGGTCACCGCGCCCTCGCACGATCAGGAATAAAAGTCACCATGACCGGTAATAATATTAATCATTTTTGATACTCAAACTTAGATTCTAAATATCATCGTCATTGATCCTTAACGAACCAATTATCCGAGTCAACATCCATTAGTCATATAAGAATAAGGATATATATCCTTTTCTTCTATTGGTCACTCGATTACTAACTAGTGTAAGATGGGTCCTAATTTCCACATAGATCCCAACAAAACTAAGAGCCTGCAAAATCCTATTCGCAGACTTGAGGACGCAACTAAAGGAGATTTCAAATGATACCATAATCAACATGATCAATAATAAGGAGGGTATAAAGTATGATTTTCTACAATATATTCTCTTGAGGTTGTGATTGATCCTGAATAAGAGAAAAGAATTTGTCTATTAATAAGAAGAATCCAATTACCATTCCATTCAAATTGGTAGTTTCAACCATTTAGCCACAACATTCTTAAATATTCTGACTTGATCCGTATGATCTCAAGTTAAAGTAATGTTTTGCTATATTGATATATAAGAGATATAATTGAGTATTCACTGTAAATTGTTTTATTATTTTTAACACTAATGCAGAAAGGAGATTATCCATAAAGACAACATGTGTTTCCAGCACCGCGTGCCCTGGAAAATGTATAAAAGTTAATACAAAAATGGGTATAGGAACTCAACCTAATTGATTCCAGATTATATTATGGAATATAAAGCATGCATGTTACAAATTAGAAAGATGGCACCATTATGTCAGAAATAGTTCCAAAGAAATGTGAAATAGCCAACCTGGAAATGTTATGAGACGCATGAATTTATACTACTACCTAGGTGCTGAATTAATGGGTTTTATAATAGTGTTGTGTAATGGTTTTGTTTAGATAGTCTCTTCTTTCTCTCTTTCTTTTTTTTTTGAACTAGTTTGGTTTCATGCTTTGCTATAACCGAATCCAAACTAATGGGTGTAAGTGTAGCAAGATTCCTTGCATGTATATCAAAATCAATCATGGTTTTAGGAAATGGAAAGATTCACTGAATTTATCCTTATAATTAGTTAATGGGGGGTCATGGCAAATTTTGAAATATCGAAACAACGATCATTAGACTCCCATTATTACAAAGGTTATCTTGAATGTACTTTATATCTCTAGTCATAACAGTGGTAACAATGTAAAGACTCCTACATATATCTAATGTATAATTACAGTGACAAAAATTTTAAATCAATTCCTGAAATGTACCAAGTAGATGCACGTCTATATTTTTTTTATTTTACCGCCACCTCCAGGATCCTAATCTAGTTAATTTTAGAGAAGACAACTTTACAACCATATTTATTCAACATTTCCATCTAACAGAGTTTGCCAATTATTATTGTTTCTAACCCGAGATAAAATCCAGAAAGAACGTATCCAATTAGAATTAGCACCTTCATAGGGCATGATATAATGTTCTCACAAATCCTTGAGTTCATTTCCCATTTGGATTTGTGCAGATTCTGTACCAAATTTATTTTTAGAAGTCTCTGTAAACGTGCCCAAATATGTGAACATTTCTCAATCCTATTGAATGTCACACAAATCCAGGAGTACTTATTAATCAAACAAAATTTTTTTCTACCCGATACTTAGTACAAGAAAGGATCCATACATTCTTTTGAAGATAATCAAGATGATCTGAACCCTTTAGTTACATATATATACATGTTTAACAGAAATTCAGTTTATTGGTTCAGTGTTCAAAACTTAACCCATTAAATTAGAGAGTCTCATATTATATATACAATTCCAAAGCAAGATTATAAACTTCCATTTTCTTTAAAAACAGGAGCTCATATTTTTTTATAAAGATTTAATATGTTTGAAGACACATATGGTTGCAAGGAGAAAGAGGATGGAATTGTACATATAATCAAGTCTAATATGCATGTATGGCAGCAAGGAGATAGAGGATGGGATTGTACCTTTGAAATCTCAAGTTTGGAGGTTAGATCTTTGCATGCAGTGCTGGAATTTGAGCAAGAAGGCAGCAACCAAAGGCTTGAAATAGTGGCAGGAACTACAGCTGTATGGAGTTGTTTAATTTAGGAGAAGAGGAAAATGGAAGAGAGGTGGGAGTTTGCTCCCACGGCTGGAGATTAGGAGCAGAAAAGAGGAATAAGATGAGAGGAAACAAAAGAGAGTTTGGGCTTATATAACCAAGGAGGAAGTCCTTGGAAATGGACAAGTGGAGAGCACCATTATGGCAAGTGTTATAAGAATAAAAGAGGAAAAAAAATAACACTCACGGCTGGAATGTGCAATCTGTGCACAGTCGGAATTTTTTTTATTTATTAATTTATATACTCTCACTTATTTGAATAATCCAAAGTCCTCTGTATTCGTGCCTCGAGCGTCGGATTACGACGTGTAATATCTCGATTTGATCGTCTCAAAATGACGATCAAAATGTGTATAATATCCATATACTTTTGATCGGGTTTTGAATACCCGAATTTCCGAGATACGGTTTCGATTCGGGGTTAAATTTTATGAACTAAAAATATCAAATGACCTCCGATTAACGAACGGTCGATTCCGTTGGTCTTGTTTCGTCGAATCGGATCTAATGACGGTCTCGGCTTGTTTTGCGGTTTCCGAATTTGCGTCGCGGCTTTTTCGCGGCGCGCATTACGATGCGACCGATTTTCGGTCGATTCTGCTCGAACGACTTTTGATTCTACATATAGTCCTACCTCAAATATTCGTGAGCATGTCATTTTGTGACTGTTTTCAATACATGAACAACTAAAAGGAATCTCGCCTCAAGAGTGAGATCTGTAAAGCTCAACCATGTGAGAAGAATCTTTTCTTTTGTATTATTTAGTTCAGTAATTTGCTTTCATAGCCGACCCTACTTAATTGTGGGAAAAGGCTTTGTTGTTGTTGTTGTAGTAGTAATTTGCTTTCATATGTCAAATATGCTCAGTTGATGTACATATTATATCTCTACATTATATTAGCTTGGTTGTATTAGGAAATATTAGTGCTACCTCTAATTCACCTTCATCTGTATATTAACTCCATGCAATGTTATTGCCATCTCGCCTTCCCTTTTTGCCTTTTTTATGCGTTTGTTTTTTAATGTATGATGACATCCAATTTCCAGGTTGGGGGCTTGGAAAAGATTTTTGAAATGGGCAGAATTTTCAGGAATGAAGGCATTTCAACTCGTCATAATCCTGAGTTCACAACGATTGAGGTACATAATTATCCTTTCTTGAGTTTTTCCTTACCTTTTTATTATTTTGACAAAATAAAGCAAGGAATCTGGCTGATTGTTATAAAAAAGACGCAATTCTTTAAACAAGAATAAAGACTGATTCTGCAAGAAAAATATTGTCTCAAAAATTTGTTTGAATGATTTTAAATTGGTCATTTGAATGTTGAAGGTATGAGAGTAGATGGACTTTAATTTTCTTTTAATAACATCGCATCTTGAAGTTTTGAAGAATGGGGAAGAACATGTATATGCTCAAGATTCGAGGAACACCGTAAGATCGCTCAACATGAAGGATTCACAACTATTGGATTTCGTTCAATCACAACCATCCGATTTTTCAGATTTGACAAAATCAAGCATGCCACGTGGACAACCAAGAGCCATTTGATCTGACATGGTCGCTTAATCGCAGTTGCCCAACACTGAAGACACCTCATGTGCCTTAGCATAAGATCCAGGGATATTTTGGGCATTATTTCATTTGTGCCCCCAAACTATTGCGTATTGCAAGCATTTCCCATCTCCACAGGTTCAGTGGAAGTAAAATGTGACACAAGATGTATAATACATTACCTTTTTGTCCGACACAGAGTTATAGGGAGTTCTTGTGGAGCATCCAGAGCTGCTGTGGTGGGGAAATTGGAAGATGGTACATCATCCTGCAAATAAGGAATAAGTAACGGTACATGTTCAGAATGACTATTATGTTTCCTTTTGTAGACAATGGGTGGTGGTGGGAGCTCCAAGGGTATATTGTTGGCAGATTGAGTAAAGTAACTAGTCTGTTAAAAAAAAGTGACGTCTGCAGAAATGTAGTAACGATGACATGTAGGGCAAGGCCTTAAATGTCGGTTTCGGTCACCATTTCGGTTTCGACCAAAACATAATGTCGATGGAATTTCGGCGGAATTTCGACCGAAATTTCGGTCATTTCGGTCATTTTTTGTATTAGGACCCCCATATTTCGGTCATTTCGGTCATTTCGGTCGAATTTCGGTTTCGACTGGATATCGATATTCGACAGAAATTCAACCGAATTTCGCTGAAGTTTGAGGCCATGCTGTAGGGTCGTTGCACCTGTAGTACCCCTTTTTGATATAAGAATATCCAAGGAAAACACACTTAACAGTATGAGGAGACAATTTATCTACAATCCAAAAATTGTGTATGAAGGCAGTGCAACCAAAAATTCTGAATGGAAGTAGAAAAGGTTCCTCTTTAGGTACTAAAATGAAAAGGGGTTACCCCTTTTGAGGACTGTTAGAAAATATAATGCGGAAGTGAATATCAGAGAAAAGAATAAACATGAAAGAACTCGAGATTTTTACGTGGAACCCTACTCCCTAAGGAACGGGTTGAAATTACGGGAGAACGCATCAAAGGGCTCATGTGTCTATTGACTTTCTCACTGGATACAGGGGGTGAGGGGCTTCTTATATTGCCCTCACCGAGTCTCCACATCTTATAACTGGTAGATGTAGGACTAAACAACTGGATGTGGTAAATGGATCCTGGAGTGATCCATTTACCCATCTACTACAAGAGTGACACATAACCAAATGCTCCAACACCCCCTCAAGCTGGAGCATGCAATGCTCAACTTGGACAAACAGAAAGAAATCTCAAACTCATGCTACATGACACTGCAGACAATATCAACTCAACGTGCACAACTGTCGGCTACTATCAAGGACGCTGCTTCTCATGCCGTACAGGTGATCAGGACGAACGGGCTAGAGTATGAGTGAAACTGAATCTCCTCGTCAGAGATCATGTGCTCTGTACTACACCCGTCAGAGTCACTGCAACTGAATGTGAATGAGTCTCCACTTGGAGAACTTTGGCCTGCCACAATAATGTGGACAACTGCTCCATCTTTGAAAGAGCTGAATAAAGAATGTCGCTAATTATCCATACATAGATCTTTGAAGATAGGTCTCTCTCATAGGGACCTCAAAGTGGGTTCTCTCTCATAGGTACCTCGGAAGGATCTCGTACTGGAGTTCATGATCATTGGAGAATGGAGTCTGAAAAGTCTCCTCGTCGGAGAACTGAGTCTCTCCTATACTGGCTGGGATCTCTACTCTGGAGTCCCTATGAAACCACATGAAAACCCTAGCCCACATGACATAGGGATTGGGATCTCTACTCTGGAGTCCCTATATATCATATGAAAACTCTGGCCGACAAAACAAGAATGATGGGGACCACTGAACTGATGATCGCATCCATGTGCGAATCACAACTGAAAGACTCAGAACCAATCATCGAGTCTACAACTGAACTGTAGAGTTTGAAAAATCTGACCATACATCTGGACTGGAGATCTGAATCTGATCTGGAATATGATAATCTGGCCTCTTGTAGAACTCTACATAATACTCCCCCTTTCTCCCATACTAGTCGGAATGACAAACATCGACCAAGTTGGGAGAAGACAAAAAGATGGGGAAACATCACTTAAGCTATCTATAAATTTTCCGGCTTTTCTTCATCATTTTTCTCGGTTATTTCATTCCTCATTTTTTTTATAACCGTCACATTTTTTAAAAATAAGCCGTTCACAATTTTTTCTCAGCTTTTCACTTCTCTTTTTTTGTCATGTACTGTTTTTTTTGTACGCACTTTTTTCAAAAGAAATTCTCTTCCCTTTTTTGAAACTCTAGGTTCAATTTTGGATCCATATCTCTCGCCCTTTTTTTTTAACAAAATCTCTCGGCCCAAAAAGAGCTCAATAATATGCAACCTCTCCCCTTCTTTTCTTGTAGGCTGCAACTGGGTTTTTTTACAAGACTCCCAATGGGCATTTGGCATTTATTTATTAGGGTTCCCAAGGGAACCCTTCTCTTCGAATTGCAGCCTTTTCAGCCCTCGATGGGGCTGCTTTCCGCGTGCCTCCTGGGAGTGGGCGGGGGTATAGTCGTTGCCTGGAGCGGGGTTGGCAAGGACGAGCACATGCTACCTGCACGCTTCCTGCGGCTGGAGAGAAGGAGCACCGCCTGATCGCGAAGCTGCCAAGGAAGAGATGCATCCTTCGCCGTCGACTGGGAAGATGGACCGCATCCTGGACTTGTTGTAGAGGAGCGGCTGGACTTGCTGGAGCGGCAAGAGGCTCCGTCTGGGTTGTTGTTGGTGCCCTTGCGTGAGGGCTTCACCGCGAACTGGAGTAGACACACACGGTGGGGCTCCTTCTGGAGCTCATGGGATTTTTTTTTTAAAATCTCGAACATATCAGAATCAGAGATGGAGGGCGATAGCGCAACCACCAGGGGACATAGGGTTGGATGTCCTCCGCTTGCAGCAAGTATGGGAGAAAATACTTCGAGGCTGCTGGATCCGCGCATGATGGGGCTTCACCTAGGTTTGGAACTGTGTGAGGTCGCCTAAAGGTATCTCGCGTTGGAGATCTGCCGCACGAGGGAGTGGAGGAGGTGGAACCTCACAGATCGTGACAAGGGGGAGTGGCGATCTGCCTAGACAAGTTCTCGCGCCGCCTGTGCGAGAGGATATCGGGGTGCGCCACCAGGAGAAGAGCGGCCCTACTGGGGCTTGGAGGAGAGCTGCACGCCGCTTGCTTATGGGAGGTGCATTACTGGGATCTCCGACACTCATGCTTGGAGGAGATGAAGGGATCTGCGATGCTGCCTCCACCATTGGAAGATACTCTGCCTGGAGCATAACAGAGTAGCAGCCTGGAGGTTGCTCCTCTCTGGAATCGAGCATGATCTGGTGGCGGCCTTTCTAGGGTTCCTCGATGGAACCCTCTTTTCTTCATGAGAGGTGGCGGCAGTGAGATTAGATGCCCCTAGATCTGGGGCTTCTAGAACTTGGAGCAGCACACCTGGAGCAGTACCGCCATAAGGCTTGAACGATAGGGCACGTGATCTTCACAAACTGTAGATCTAGGGTTTTAAAAAACTCTAGATTGAATCTCAAATCTTTGAATGCAGAAATACTCTTCAAACAGAAAGAGAAGAATATGAAATGCTTCTTCAATCTTCATGAAATTAGGGTTTTAACAAAACCCTAGAACTAAATCTCAATTCTCAAACACAATATGAATACAAAAAAACCCCTCGAGACTCGAACCCACTCTGATACCATGCTAGAAAATATAACGTGGAAGCGAATATCAGAGAACAGAATAAACATGAAAGAATTCATGATTTTACGTGAAACGCTACTCTCTAAGGAGCGGTTGAAACCACGGGAGAACGCCTCAAATGGCTGTTGTGTCCATTGACTTTCTCACTGGATACATGGAATGAGGGACTTCTTATATAACCCTCACTGAGTCTCCACATCTCACAACTGGTAGATGTGAGACTAAACAACTGGTTGTGGTAAATGGATCCTGGAGTGATCTATTTACCCGTCTACTACAAGAGTGACACATAACCAAATACTCCAACAAGGACTGAGGACGAACCCTATTGATGAGGTAGGTGGCAGTGAGAACATCATCCCCCCAGTGGGTTTTGGGAACCTTCATGTGAGTGAGTAATGTATGAGCAATGTCTAGATAGTGGTGAAGCTTCCTTTCTGCTACCCCGTTCTGCTGTGAGGTATACATATAGGAGGTCTGGTGAAGGGTCCCCTCAGTGGCAAAGAAAGATACCAAGTCCTGCTAAGTGAACTCTAGAGCATTGCCAGTCCTGATAGTTTGAATACATTTAGAGAAAGATGTTTTAATAAGCTGAAAGAAAGTCTTGACTATGTTATTAATTTTGGACCGCTCCTTGATCAAATAGACCCAAAAAGACCTGCTGTAATCATCTACGATAACATCAAAGCATCTATGACCGACAATAGTACGAGCAGGGCAAGGTCCCCAAATATCACAATGGATCAAAGAGAAAGGTAATGATCGATGTGGCTCAATCCTAGGTGGAAAAGAAGCACGATGGTGTTTGTCGAACTGGCATGCTTCACACTTAAAAGGTTTCAGAGATGACAATTCAGGAAATATATGAGAAAGAGCTTTGGCATATGGGTGACCAAGCCGTAAATGCTATAGTAATAGGTCAACTAATACTGAGGTAGCACATGCAAAGGTTGTGTCAACACGGATGTCAAGATAGTAAAGACCGTTCTTCTCATGCCCTCACCAAAAATCTACATTGTCCAGATGTTCTGAAAATAACAATGGAACTCATCAAAAATCCTCAACAATTAAATTCAACACATAACTTATGAACGAATAAGAGGCTCAGAGGAAACTTCGATGCACAGTAAACGCCCGTGATCCTGAGCTTGGAGGAGAACTCCATAGTTCCAAGGGTCGTAAAAGGAGAATGCACACCGTTGGCTACCCGAACCGACTTCATAGTGAAAGATGGTTGAGAAAAGGTCAAAAAGCCGCCTTCTCCAATCAAGTGAGTACATGCACTGGAGTCATTAATCCAGGTTGATGCTAGTGCAAAAGCAGAGTTGGCTACACTATCTTAAGTAGTAGCTAGATGCGTAGTAAAAGTAATCTCCCTTGAAGTAGAGTTTTTTTTTGAGGCTCCAAAAAGGGGGACACACTCACGGGTGCTCACCCCAATGCATTAAAAACGATAAAGAGATACTTACATGGGGTAATGGAAGAACAGCAAACAAAAAACAAAGTGACGGGGGGTACCCAAAAGGCGGTACCCCCGCTACAAAAGCATCATATTACGTTGAGGTCCAATCAAGTAGAAAACCCGAGGCCGAAGAACGAATATTCTCCAGATAGAACCGCTGCCTAGCAAAGATTGCTTCGTTTCTTCCCAACCAAAGGCTCCACAGCCGCGCGATTGGTTCCAACAGTGACATCCGCGGTCGCCCCTACCACAGAACAAGCTATCACAGAACGAAGCAAATGAGGACAGGTCGAGCCAGCCCAAGTCGTCCCACAGGGCACATACACGGCCGCAATGAAGGAATAAGTGGTCAATAGTTTCCGTCTCCAAGCCACAGAGGCCACAGTTCGGCGATGCATTAGGAAACATAATAACACAACGATCACGAGTTAACAATCTTCCCCGACGTAATAACCAAAGGAAAATACCAATGCGCTCAGGGAGCTTGAGCCCCCACAAGAATCTGCAGTCCCGCAAGTAAGTCGCATCGTCCCCTGAGAAGTTCGGTAAAAGGGCCAAGTAAGCCTTACGGGTAGCGAAGGAGCCGTGCTTCCAAGCCTAAAAGTCACGGCCCAGAGACGGTACGGGGGCCTCAGCAAGAGCGGACATGAGAGAAATATAATCAAGCGTCCGCTGCTCCAATAAGAACTCAGAAATTGTAGGACACCAAGTGCTACCATCCCAGCAGCAGGCCACCGTGACGTCCTTGTTGGGCACCAAAGCATATAACCGGGGGTAAAGGTTCCGTAAGGGCCCCCTTCCCGTCCAATCGTCTTCCCAAAAACGAATCATATTTCCATCACCGAGCTTAATAACAAATAAAGAGCGACTGCGGTTAAGGGCATCCATCACCCCCCAAAAAGATGAGAGGTGTCCCTGAGAATCGCCACGAAACGCGGATACAAATCCATCCCCAGCCTGAAGTCCTTGAAGTAGAGTTCTGCAAAACCTTCATTAAGCGAGTGATAGAAGTCCCCAGACTGCCGACAAACACCTTGAAGGCCCAAGACCATAACACGTAGTTATCTATGCCCTTTAGTTTGATAAAAGTACCCTGTACCATCTAGTGTCTGTAGAAGGCTATTTGGAGGCCTCTGCAGTTGCTGGAGGTTGGTTTAGAAGGTCTTGCAACAGGCCTAGGATATTTGGGAGGCACCATCGACTTCGAAGGCGGATGTAGATGGCCTGGGAAAGCCTTGGCAGCAGACCTTAGGTGCCCTATGGGTCTCTTAGCGGCTTGCAGCGAAACCATGCGGCATGGAGAGACCTCTACGACGAGCTTGAGGTGCTTGCGAGACTACCAGCGGTGGCTAGGAGCCATAGGGGGCCTGGAGGAGCCACCTCTTAGGAGCCAATGACGAGTAGACATGCCACCGATGGCCCAACGGCGCCAAGGAGGCCTGGAGGGGGTACCTGCGGACTGCAACGTTGAGATGGCTTGGAGACCCCTGGGTGGCGCCGTTGTTGTGCCCAAAGCGGCATGATCAGCACCACAGGTTGCTGCAGCTGCTTTAGGGGGGCCACAAGTGGCTTGACTGCGGTGGGAAGGGCCTGTAGGCCCTCCTTGGGTGTATGAATTGCACGAGTAGTCTTCTTAACGACGCATGAGAATTAGGGCTGGTGGTGGCGGTGGGAATTAGGTCAGAACACCGGTCTAGGACCTTTGCTCTGATACTATGTGGAGAAAGATGAGAGAATGAATCACATGTTTTATTCAAAGGGTCTATGGCTTCTTATTTAGCATGAAACCCTAGAGAACCAAAAGAAGAAATTACATAAAAGACCCCGAAGGATTATACACCTCCATAAATAACCTAATAACAAATAACCATAACATTATAAACAACAAATTAATAGGAATTCATGGACACAAAGAGTATCTTTAAAAAAAACATGCCAATAATGGATATGCTCCCTTTTCTCGCAACAATAATCGACGACCTATATGTCTATGTTGTCCTGTGAACAATAGACATGTACAAAGAATGACAGTAGCAGAAATGAAAATGCTAAGGTGGATGTGTGGACACACGTAAAGACCGGATTCCGAATGATGCAATCGGAAGGAAGGTTAATGTAGCTCCGATCGAGGATAACAACAACAACAACAACAACAAAGCCTTTTCCCACAATTAAGTAGGGTCGGCTACATGGATTCTTCGCCTCCATTCAGATCTATCTTGGGTCAATCTCGGACTTATATCCAGCAAACTAAGATCCCTTCGTATAGTCTCTTTCCAACACTTCTTGGGCCGTCCTCGCCCTCTCTTAGCCGGCTCAACATCCCAACACTCGCATCTCCTAACCGGTGCATCAGTTGACCTTCTTTGCAAATGACCAAACCATCTTAAGCGGTTTTCTCGCATCTTATCCTCGATCGGAGCTACACCAACTTTCTTTCTGATTGCATCATTCCGAATCCGATCTTTACGTGTATGTCCACACATCCATCTTAGCATTTTCAAGTCTGCTACAGCCATTCTCTGCACATGTCTATGGTTCACAGGCCAACATTCAGAACCATAAAGCATAGCAGGTCTCACGGCTGCTTTGTAAAACTTTCCTTTAATTTTTAAAGGCATTTTCTTATCACAGAGAACAGCGGAGGCTCCTCTCCATTTTAGCCAGCCTGCATTTATTCTATTAGTAACATCTCCATCAATTTCTCCATCATGTTGCAAAATAGATCCCAGATATCTAAAAGAATCTCTCTTCTGGATGTTATCGTCACCAATCTTCACCTCGATTCCTTTACCATTGCTTCCATCAAAGGTGCATTCCATATATTCCGTCTTAGCCCTACTTATACGAAAACCTTTAGTCTCCAATGCATGTCTCCAAACCTCAAGCTTCTCATTTACTCCATCTATAGTCTCGTCAATCAACACAATATCATCAGCAAATAACATACACCAAGGTAACTCATCCTGAATGTGACTTGTCAACTCGTCCATAATCAAAGTAAAAAGAAATGGACTCAAAGCTGAACCTTGATGTAAACCAATGTTGATATCAAAATAGTCAGTCTTCCCCATCGGGGTCCTTACACAAGATAAAACCCTATCATACATATCCTTTATGAGATTAATGTATAGGACAGGTACTTGTCTCTTCTCCAAAACTCTCCACAGTATCTCTCGTGGGACAGAATCATAAGCCTCCTCCAAATCAATAAAGATCATATGAAGATTCTTCCTTTTAGCTCTATAAATCTCCATTGTTCTCCTCAGCAAATGGATGGCTTCAATAGTTGAGCGACCTGGCATGAATCCGAATTGATTTTCTTTTATTTGGGAAACTTGCCTCAACCTTCTTTCGATCACACGTTCCCAAATTTTCATAGTGTGACTCATCAGCTTGATACCTCTGTAATTTGAACAATTTTGAACGTCTCATTTGTTCTTATAAAGAGGCACCACGCTACTCCTCCTCCAATCTTCAGGCATTTTCTTGCTTTGCCAAATAACATTGAATAGATTCGTAAGCCAAGTCAAACCACGCTCACCTAAAACTTTCCAAACTTCTACAGGGATGTCATCCAGTCCAACACCTTTCCCAGGTCTCATAACCTTCAAAGCCTCCTCTACTTCTTTTCTTTGTATTCGTCTATAGCTTGCACGATTCAAGTAACTTTCACTACTAGCCAGATCACCCAAAGTGATCTCTCTATTTCCTTCTCCAATGAAAAGTTTATGGAAGTATTGCTCCCATCTAGTCTCTATATCCTTCTGATGAACAAGCACGTGACCTTCCTCGTCCTTAATGCATCTCACTTGAGAAAGGTCTTTGGTCTTTCTTTCTCTTACTTTGGCCAACCTGAATATATCCTTCTGGCCCTCCTTAGAGTTGAGATTTTTATACAAAACCTCATAAGCTTTTGACTTAGCTTCGCTTACAGCATTCTTCGCTTCCTTCTTCGCTATTTTATAGTCTGTGACAGTTTCCTCTGTTCTATCCTTAGACATAGCTTTAAAGCAAGCTCTTTTAATTTTTAGCTTCTCCTGCACCCCTTCACTCCACCACCAAGCCTCCTTTTGACCCAGAGCTCCTCCTTTTGACTCGCCTAGCATCTCTTTGGCTACCTTTCGGATACAAGATGCTACTGCCTCCCACATCTCGTTTGCACTACCGCTACAATCCCAAGATAAGTCTTCTAAAACCTTCTCTCTGAAGCTTGATTGCTTCAGCGGAAGATTCCACCACCTAGTTCTAGTGATCTTAGGAACCTTCCTTTTCTTCACGAGCCCTTTTATTTGTAAATCCAAGACTAACAAGCGATGTTGGGTTGTCAAACTCTCTCCAGGGATTACTTTGCAATCTTTGCAACACAACCGATCTCTTCTCCTCAACGCAAAGTAATCGATCTGTGTTCTAGTTGTGCCACTCTTATAAGTAATTAAATGCTCCTCCCTCTTCTTGAAAAGAGTGTTTGCTATGAAAAGATCGAGGATAAGATGTGAGAAAATTGCTTAAGGTGGTTTGTCCATTTGCAAAGGAGGTCAGTTGATGCACCAGTGGGGAGATACGAGTTTTGAGATGTTAAGCCAGCTAAGAGAGGGCGAGGAAGGCCCAAGAAGTGTTGGAATGAGACTATACGAAAGGATTTTAGTTTTTTGAATCTAAGCCTGAGAATGATCCGAGATAGATCTGAGTGGAGGCAAAGAATCCATGTAGCTGACCCTACTTAATTTGTTAAAAGGCTTTGTTGTTGTTGTTGATTCTTGATGCAAACTTATAGTCAGGAAATATTTTTTGATTACCTATCATATAGGGTCTCAATATATTCATTCTTCACTAAATTAGTCTCTGCCTTCATTTTTCGAAGCTGCCATGGCTGAGTTCATGATTTCAGCATCACTTGCAACTTTTTAGAGACATTTCTTCATGGCATACTCGTGCAGATCTTTGATACGATCTTTTGTCTATTTCTTGTCTTCAATGTGATGTCCACCAATATTTTCTGTCTTTCGGATAGCACTCCATGATTTCTCAAAAAACAAGCTTGATAATTTGCAAAAGGAGAAGACGACCATTCAAGGCCTGGTTCTACTACAGGGTTTTGATGTAAATAAAATGCAGAAACATGAGCATGCATCCTTTATAAATGGATTTACTGGTCCTTTTCCAAACAAGAAACATGAAAAAATCTCATGGCAGAACACAAGCGCTAGGGTGGAACTCGATTGTCGGTCGGAGGAGGGGGGGGGTGGTTCAAACGAAGCCCTAGGTGTGTGTACATGGGTAAGGGGGTCAAGCACGGGTGGCAATAGAGTCCAAGGTACTCGTTGTTGAGTGGGGGGGGGGGTGTGTTAGAGACCCGCCGGAGAACCCAAGGGAGAGGCGACACGTGTTGTAGGAGGCTCATGTACCTTTGAGCAACACATCTTCTGAGAGATGCACTAGTTGTAGGAGCCCATGACAATTTTGAGTAACTTGTCCCCATAGTAACAAGACATAGACTACTAGGGAGGAAACCCTCCAGTGGCGTAATACGAGGCACACTGGCAACGTGGATTTGATAGTATGTTTAACGAAGAACAACTGTCATGGAGGACTTGGTTTTTGTGGAAAACACTCAGTAGAGGGAAAAACCACCGGGCCCTCACTCACCCGAATCTTCCTCACTAGAGATTAGGGCATTTTTCACTATAATGATATGAGAGTGATGTGTACAGTATATAGAGGGGATCTACATATATTTTACCTCTCAAGGTAAGGTTCTTTATGCGGTTACTGAGAAAAGGCTAATTCATAACAGTAGGATATAGAAGAAATTGAATTCCAAGAGTACGGCTTGTCTTCCCTTTGTTTTAAGAAAGTGGAAACTGTTATTTTTAGTTGCGCCTTCCCTAGTGTAGTTTGGAGATCGATGGATGGCTTTGATCTTGCTGCAGCAACACCTTCTATTCTTGAACGTGGTTTAGGCACATTTGCAATTAAGGCTTATGCAAGAGGACAATGCCAATAGACATTTTATGGGCCCTGCGGAAGCTGAGAAATGAGTTTTTTAGGAGGGATACAACAAATGCTGGTAATGTAGTCTTGGTGGCTGTTGCTTTTTTTTGTAGTTCTGTGTTTGCTTAAATGTCTGTTTGGATGCCTGGATGTCTACCTATCTCATGTAGCATCCTTTTCGCTTTCAAAAGATATACTTTCTCAATATTAGCCTACAAAGAAAGACAAGGTTCAACTATTAATGTATTTTCACAAAATCCTGGCGTGGTTTTAGATTTATGAAGCATATTCTGATTACGAAAGCATGATGAACATGGCTGAGGAAATTGTTACACGATGTGCTCAAATGGTTCATGGAAAGCTCAATATCGAATATCAGGTGAAGAAATGTATGATTTCTTGTTTGGTATCAAAATAAAATGTATGATCTCTTATTCAATATCTGAATAGCAATTATGCTTTCTTGTTCAGTTTAAAAAATAAATGCATATTTTTTGTGCCTTCATATTGATATATGCATAACTAATTTTTCTTATATTAGGTTTATGTATTGAATGCACAACTGAACCACTATGCGTCCTAGATGTTAGAGTACAATCACTGAAATGACCTCTCACAAAAATGCACCTGTAAGGTGTTAACATATACATTAGTGTTCTTTGTGTCTCTCTGTTATTTTTATTTTCTGCTGTATGCTTTATGTAATTTACCCATAGGTTACTCTCCTATATAAGAGAGCCTAGGGCTTATGGAATAAACATCTCTTTCATTTTTCCCAACATGGTATCAGAGCGACGGTCCTAGACCGGAGTTCTCGAAACCCTAACCCTACCCCACCCCACCCGCGAGCCCCTCTCTCATCGCCGGCGCCGCCAGCACTTTTACCCCACCGCTGCGCCTCCGCCGGTGCCTCTGCGCCTGTGCGCCCCCACTGCGCGCCTGCCAGCGCTCCTGTGCGCCTGCCTGTGCGTCTCTGCGCGCGAGCACCTTCACGCGCCAGCGCCTGTGCGCGTACGTCAGTGCTGCGCCTAGCGCGCAACTTCACGCGGGACTGCGCGCTCGTCTGAACGGTTGACCTTGCGTGCCTGCGCATGTGCGCCTGACCTCGCCTGCGCCTGTGCGCAACCTCACGCTGCACGCCTGACCGGTTGACCTTGCGTTCCTGCGAGGTCAGAGGGCACCGAGGAGCCCAAAGCGTGTGCGAAGCCCTAAAGAGCACACCGTCACCTACATGGGTTTAGTTGTTTGAGGTCTACACAAGCAACTAATCCCGTCTATGTCACTGTAGACAAATCTTATCTTCAGTCAATCGCTCCAGTCTTCAGTTTCCAGTATGTCAGAAAGCAAGGCGGATATCCCATCCATTGGCACATTCCGTGGTCCGACGCCTATCGTCAGAATGGACGGTACAAACTATGAACTGTGGGCGATGCAGTTCATGAGTATGATGAAGTCAACAGGTAAGAAGCACATTCTTACCGAAGCAGAGCCTGCTGAGAAGACTGGAGCCTATGCCTCGTGGGAGGCCGATGACGCATACGCCAAAGTTTGGTTATCTGGAACGTTGGTGATTGAGATTGCCAATGACATTCTACATCAGCCCACAACCAAAGACATGTGGGACATTCTGGCGGCCACATACTCTCAGGCGAAGAATGAGACAAAGATTCTGCAACTCCAGCATGATATATTCACTATAAAGCAGAATGGTCGCCCTCTACATTCACTCTACACATCCCTACGAGGGATGTTCGAGAAGCTATACAGCTTCATGCCCCTGACAGCCACGCCAGAACAACAGAAGACGTATCGGAATGCGACTATGGTGGGCGTGTTCCTTGCTGCACTTGATCCAGAATATGAGGCGGCACGATCCCAGATTTTGGCCGATTCTACTATTCCTCCCATGGAGGAAGCCTTTCATAGACTGAGCCGCATCACCGTCCCTTCTACGGCCACGAATCAGAATGCTTCAGCCATGGCTGCCAACAGGGGTCGTGGGTTTCATCATCAGACCCGTGGACGTGGACCTCGTGGTAGAGGAGGCCGCACTCGGCCAACATGTACCTATTGTCATCGCGTTGGACACAATGAAGACACATGCTACTCTAAGCATGGATTTCCTGCATCTGCACGAGTTGCTGAGCAGATAGAGCCTCCATCTGTTGCCACTTTGGATCAGCGGTTCGATGATCTAGTTGTCCGTCTAAGGGGCATTATTCCCCCATCTGGCCCAACACCTACTACTGAGAGTCAATCGGATGCTGCTGCATCTGCCTCTGCATCTACCCGTGCTTCAGGTAGCATACTTGCATTTACCAGTAGTAGATCAGATACATTACCTTGGATTATGGACTCGGGCGCTACACATCATCTATGTGGCGATCAAAGTTTACTTACAGGATATTCCCAGATTCCACCAGGCAGAACAGTGGTCATTGCCAATGGTACACATTCCCCCATCACTGGTCAGGGGGAGATTAGACTGACATCTTCTATGCAGCTCAAGAATGTGTTACACACACCTGATTTTTCAATGAATTTGTTATCAATCAGTCAAATTACGAAGGATTTACAATGTCGGGCAATTTTTGATCCATCTTCTCTTATTTTTCAGGACATCCGTACGGGCAACGTGATTAGTCGTGGCTATGAGCAAGGAGGCCTCTATCGCCTAAATCAGACTCCATTTGCTGGAACCTCATCCCTTCCTACTGGACCAGTATCTCCTCTGCTGTGGCATATGCGCTTTGGGCATCTACCGCTTCAGAAGTTGCGTCGTGTGTTACCCCAGGGTCTTCCTCACACATCTATCCAATGTGAGGCTTGTCAATTGGGAAAGCATCACAGGTCTACCTTTCCCAGTCGTCCAGTTCGGAGTAGTACCTCCAAGTTTGAGTTATTTCATATTGATATCTGGGGTCCGAGTCGTGTACCTGATCATCAGGGACACATATTTTATATAGTTATTGTGGATGACTTCTCTCGTGTGTCATGGGTATTTTTGATGAAAAATAAATCTGAAGCAGGCAATATTATTATCCATTTTCTGAATGAAATTCAAAATGTTTTTTCCACATCTGTGAAATTTGTAAGAAGTGATAATGCCCTATAACTGTGCACTCATGTCCTAGCCAACTACTACTCCTCAAAAGGGATTATCCATCAAACATCATGTGCTTATACCTCTCAACAAAATGGGATCGCTGAAAGGAAACATCACCACCTACTAGATGCTACAAGATCACTTCTTATACAGAGTCATGTTCCTTATTCTTACTAGGGTGACGCGGTTCTCACAGCATGTTACCTAATTAACCGTATGTCGTCCTCTGTCTTGGATGGACAGATTCCTTTCTCCCTTGTCTAACCTGGGAGGGATCTGTTTTCCCTTACTCCTCGTGTGTTTGGTTCAGTTGCATTTGTCCACCAGTTGTCTCCTGGTACTGACAAGCTCTCTCCTAGGGCTGTCAAGTGTGTGTTTGTTGGGTACTCCAGAACTCAAAAGGGGTACAAGTGTTTTGATCCTTTGCGTAGGCGGTATATGGTCAGTGCAGATGTTACATTTTTTGAATCCGTAATGTATTTTTCATCCTCAGGTGATCAACAACTACCTCCATTGCCTATCGATGCCGTATATATGACACCACCACCTCCAGCACCATCACCACCACTACCACCACCGCCACCAGCTCCACATACTATACCCATTTCACCACTACCATTCCATTATACCCGCAGGCCTCCTCCAGCTCATGGTCATGACTCATCTCCTAGCTCGCCTATGGTATGTACTGAAGATACTTCTCTTGATGGATCTAATGATATTTGTGAGCAGGATATGTTGCAGGGGCCAGATGAGGACGCAACTGATTTAGATGTTCCTATTGCTATACACAAATCGAAGAGGAGCTGTGTTACATATCCATTATCAGCTTCTGTGTCATTTGAGCGACTATCTGGGGACTTCAAGAACTTTGCGGTGGCCTTGTCCGCTGTAGATATTCCACGGAATTATCAAGATGCTCTGCAGGATGGTAGATGGCGTCTAGCAATGGAGGAAGAAATGGCAGCACTTCAATCTAGGGGAACTTGGAGTCTAGTTCCTATACCTGTAGATGTGACCCCGGTGAGCTGCAAGTGAGTATTTACGGTGAAGCAAAATGCAGATGGCAGTATTGATAGATACAAGGCCCGCCTTGTTGCACGTGGCTTTACGTAGACATACGGGGTGGATTACCTTGATACATTCTCGTCAGTAGCCCGTCATTCTACTCTACGGATCTTGTTGTCAGTCGCAGTCACTCGAGAGTGGCCGCTATATCAGTTGGATGTCAAGAATGCGTTCTTATATGGAGACCTGCAGGAGGAAGTCTATATGCAACAACCACCCGGTTTTGCTGTTGAGGGGGAGTGTTCCAAGGTGTGCAGACTCCATAAGGCTATCTATGGCCTGAAGTAGAGCCCCAGAGCATGGTTTCAGAAGCTCTCAAACCTCTTTGAAAAACAGGGATACAAACGCTCTAATGCTGATCATTCCTTGTTTGTACAGAAGACTTCAAGAGGTATTATTGCAATTATGGTCTACGTAGATGACATCTTGATTACAGGAGATGATGAGCAAGGCATAAGCAGGCGAAAGAGAAGCTGGGGAGCGAATTTGTCACTAAGGATCTTGGAGTCCTTAGATATTTTCTGGGGCTGGAATTCGCTAGAAATCCGTATGGGTTAGTAATGTCGCAGAGAAAATATGTTACTGACCTGTTGAGTGAAACATGTATGCTTGGGTGTCGGCCTGCTACGACACCAATGGACCCCAGCATGAAGCTATACGATGATGACACAGAGGAGGTGGACAGGAGAAGATATAGAGAACTGGTAAGCAAGCTGCTGTATGTCACGATCACTAGGCCCGATATATCCCTTGCAGTGAGTCGTGTGAGCCAGTTCATGGAGCAACAACGTCAGGTTCATATGGATGCCATACATATGATACTTAGATACCTCAAATCATCTCCAGGTGCAGGTTTGCTATTCAAGAAGGGCAAGGGGATATCTATCTCAGCATGTGCGGATGCAGATTATGCTGGTTGTCCCAAGGACAGGAAGTCCACCTCGGGATTTGCAGTCTACGTTGGAGATTCTCTAATCTTATGGAGGAGCAAGAAACATACGGTGGTAGCCAGATCGAGTGCTGAATCTGAATATAGGGCTATGACCCAGGCTAGCACAGAGATGATGTGGGTAAAGGCTGTACTTACAGATCTATGTATAGATGTACCACTTCCTATGAACTTAGAATGTGACAATCAGGCAGCCTTGTTCGTTGCAAACAATCCAGCATTCCATGAACCGGTGTGGGACTCGGGGACATGTGGCATTGTTCTGTGGTGTTCCCCCGAGGTGTTTTGCATGCGGGAGGCTGGGCCACCATGAGGCCTCTTGCTGGTTTGGTGTCTTACGTCATGCCGATGGAGGTCCAGTTCATACTGCTGCTGAACAAGGCAGAAGAAGGATACCTAGTGGGGCCGATACCGGGCGGGGGCAGCGTACTTTCGCGCATGTGGTCGCGGGTGTTCCAAAGGGTGCAACTGATGCCAGCGTCTAGGTTACCCCGAAGGTGGTGGGTGTCTTCGAAGTGCCGTTTGGCGTGGTCAAAGGAACAACGTCTGCCTCTCTAGCAGGTGCGAAGGTTGGCATGAGTGGTGAAGACACCCATGCGGTAATCGGTTACGTCGTGCGGAGGTGCTTTTCCTTGGAGGCGGTGAAGAACCATCTGCATGGTTTCCTTGGGTCGCAGTTCATGGGGGACATCATGGCTCTTGATACACGACGTTGCTGTGCTCGTGGCCTTTCAAGGTTACAGAGAGATCGTTTAATTCAAAATGGAGCGGTAGACGATATTGTTTGGCGACATTTTCGCTTTGCGGACGGGGTGATATCGGATGTCGAAGTTTGCGTGGCAGAGGTTCGTGGGGTTCCTTTTCTCTCCAGGACGGTTCACTGCCTGAGCCGGGTTCTCCGGCGATGGGGGGAGGTGCTCACGGTCTTAGATGATGGGTTAACAATGGGTTCGGCTCCTGAAGTCACTCGGGTTCTGATGGAGTGTAATAAGGGTTTGATCGATGGCGCGAGTGGCCGCGTCTTCTGCGAGTCTTTGGAGATTGGACGCTTCCGGTGTAGATTGGAGATGTCGATCGTCGAACCCCCATCTCCGTCGGAGGTTCCGCCGGAGGTTCCGAGGGTGGTCGGTGTCGCCTCGCCTTCTGAGCTCCAGGTGGGCTTCCCTATGGACGCGTTGCATGGTTCGTCCCGCGAGATTGATTTCGTACGACCTTTGGGATTCTCCACTCGGGTCCTGTGCATGGTATCCCGAAAGGTCGATTTGTCTGCTGAGGTGGCGGGGGTGGCTCCTGGTATCTCTGCGCCGCTTCACTTTTGGGCTCGGACTTCGGATCCCGACTTTCGGTTACAGCTCTCGGATCCTTTCGCGGGTCGAGCCATTGGTGACGCCAACTTTGATGCTACGTTCTTATCGGGCGGGAGTAGCCTTTCGGACGTTCTCCCACTGCAACTCTCCTCAACTGCATCGGGCTTCTCGGAGCAGCTGTCTGGCATGGCCCACTCGTTTGGGTATCGCTGGTCCTCCACCGGAGTTGACCGTATCAACCCGGCTGCGGGTGCCCCTTCCGTGGGGCCGCGCCTCTCTTGTGCCTCCGTGGGATCTGAGGGGTGGTCTTTGTGCGGTTCGGCTTTGCCCTCTGTGGAGGGCCCTTCCTCCGCCACGTCCGGTGATGTTTCTCCCTCTCTTCCATCTGTGACCATCCTTGAGTTGGAGAGTGCTAGTGCTGCTGAAGGAACTTCTGATAAGAGATCGGGGAAGAGGTACAGGAGGAGGAACAGAACTCGAACGGCGATCCCCGAACCTCTCTCCTGCCCGGCACTTAAGAAGACCGTTGCGGCGGCCGCTGGAGTGGTCGGAATAGGGGGGCAGCGCGATGGTTCCCTATGAAGATTCTATCATGGAATGTGCGGGGGTTGGGGGAGGCTGGCAAGAGGAGGACTTTGGGGTCGCGGTTCATAGAATGGGGCTGCGATGTCGTCATGTTGCAAGAAACAAAGCTTCAAGGGGTCAACGATGTTCTTTGGAGATCGTTCGGTGCAGGAGGTGCGGATGAGGTCAGGGCTCTCGATGCGGAGGGTACGACTGGTGGCTTGCTGATTGCGTGGAGATCCGCGGCTTTGGCTCTTGACTCGGTTCTGCGGGGGAGGCATGTCATCTCCATTCTGTTGGTATGTGCCAGCTCTTCTTTACCTATTGCGTTTTCATGTGTGTACGGACCGTGCTGTCATATTCAAAGGAAGGAATTATGGGAGGATTTGCGGGAGGCGAGTAGGGCGTTCGCGGGAGTCCCATGGCTCATAGGGGGGACTTCAATGTTACCCTTCGAACGTCCGACAGACCACGTTCCAGGGGTGGTCAGGACCTGGGTTCTTTGGATTTTGCTGAGATCGTGGATTCGTTGGCTCTAGAGGTGTTTGATGCGGGGGATGTCGCCTACACGTGGAGGAACTCAAATTCTCGCTCCCGTATTGATAGATTCCTGGCATCTGCGGAGCTTCTGGAGTGTTTCCCGCTTTCTACTGTGCTTGCTCGGTCGCGGAGCATGCCTGACCACACGCCAATTTTGTGGGATTCCGGTGATGCGCCCGCGGTGAGGGGTTTCTTCAGGTATGAGAGATGTTGGTTATTGGAGGATAACTTCAGGGAATTGGTGGCTTCTCATTGGTCCCAAGTGCAAGCTGATGGGTCCACGGTTTCCAAGTTTGTCCGCAAGCTCGGATCTTTACGAGAGAGGTTGAGTTCTTTCAAGAGGGAGTCCAGGGCAGCGAGGCTTGCTGCCAGGTTGGAGGCGGAGGGTGTTGTCAGCAGACTTGATGCTATGGAGGATGACAGGGAGTTATCGGCGGATGAGTTGGCTACACGTTCGCTCGCCCAGAAGCTTATCGCGGCTGAGGATCTCAAGCGTGTCACTGAGTGGCAGCAGAGATCGAGGTCTACGTGGCTGAAGGAGGGGGACGCTAATACGGCGTTCTTTCATCGCATAGCAAGCGGAAGGCGTCGCTCAAATACATTGCGTTCGATCACGATTAATGGCCTTCGTGTAGTTGGAGACAGGGAGATGGGGAGAGTAATCGCCGCTCACTTCAAGGAGTTCTCGACGAGTACCATTCCAAGGATTTGGTGGTGGACGGGGGTGGGGGCTACGTCGCTTTCGCCCACGATGTGTGATGGGTTGACGCGGGGGGTCTCCCTGGAGGAGGTTAAGGCGGCGGTGTGGGAGTTAAACGCGGATGGGGCTCCGGGGCCGGATGGCTTCTCGGTGGCCTTCTACAGGGATTTTTGGGATCTGATTGGCAAGGAGGTGTTGGAGGTCATCGCCGAATTCTGTGGTGGAAATGCTGGTTTCGAACAGATTAATAAGTCTCTCATTGTGCTGCTTCCTAAGTCCGCTTCGGCCGAGCAGATTGAAGATTACCGCCCCATTGCTATTTCTAATGCACTCTATCTTATTGTGGCGAAGGTTTTTGATTTGCGGCTTGGTTGGGTTCTTGATTCCATCATCTACTCGCTACAATCGACTTTTATACAAGGAAGACAAATCTCGGATTGCCTTACTCTTGCTTCGGAATTGGTTGCGGATTGGAGGAGGGGGGAAAGATACGGTGTGCTATGGAAAGTTGACTTCGTGAAAGCCTATGATTGCCTTGACTGAAAGTTCCTTTGGTCGGTTTTGCGAAGGAGTGGTTTCCCGGAGGTTTGGATTTCTTGGATGCGTCGTTGTATAACCACGACCTCTTTCTCGATCTTGATTAATGGCCGCCCGGAGGGGGGTTTCTTCCAGTCACGTAGGGGGTTGCGTCAGGGATGCCCCCTTGCTCCCCTTCTATTTGTCATCGTTGCGGATGTCCTTGCTCACATTGCATGCCGGGTGGTTGATTGCGGTCTATCGGCAGGATTCTCTAGGGGTGGTTTAGTGGTACCTTTGTTGCAATATGATGACGACACTATCTTTTTCATTGAGGGGGGCCTCGCGGAGGTCTCGGGCATGTCTATGGCCCTCAAACTATTCAGTGAGATGTCGGGTCTCTTCAAGAATGTGGATAAGTAAAAGGTGGTCCCCTTTGGTCTTTCGGTGGAGGAGGCGGATGCATGTGCTCGGGTTCTGGGGTCTGATTGTGGCTCTCTACCTATTGACTACCGGGGGATGCCCTTGGTAGTGGGAAGAGCTAGGTTGAGGGATTGGCTCAAGGTCGTGGAGACTAGGTTGGCTGGTTGGAAGGCGGCCATTCTTTCTAGGGAGGGACGCCTTGTCCTCTTGAAGGCGGTCCTCTCCTCTATTCCAGTTTACTTCTTGTCTAACCGTCGTCTGCCGAAGGGGATTCGCAATCGCCTTGAGAAGCTTATGCGGAGGTTTTTACGGGGCAAAAATGAGGAGGAGTCGGGGGGGGGGGGGTCACTTGGTTGGGTGGGATGAAATCACGCGGCGCAAGAACGAAGGAGGGTTGGGCGTGCGGAGTTTGGATCATGTAAATGACACTTTCCTTCTTAAGTGGGCCAGCAGAATTTGGGGCCCAGGGGAGGATTTCTGTAGCAAGATCTTGCATGAGATTTACGATGATACTGGGGCACCTCCGTTGGCGGCTGATCTGGTGGGATCCCCCTCGCCATTTTGGAAAGTGGTGCGGAGGTATTCTCAAGGTTTTTATCTTTGTTTAGGCCAGTGCTTGGTAATGGGGAATCTTTCAGATTCTGGACCGATGATTGGACCGGGGGGGGCATTGAGCTCGCGGTTCCCCCGCCTGTTTGCTCTGGCGGCTGATAGAAGTGCGCGGGTCGCCTCTTGCTGGACTGATGGCAGTTGGTTCCCGGCTTTCTATTCTAATTTCTCGGATCAAAGACTCGAGGACTTCCTTGCCCTGCTGGATTCTATCAAGGATGTGGGGGCTTCCTACTGCGGGAAGAGATCACTGAGCCTGGCGGATGGGTCCTTTCTCGGCGAAGAAGGCTTATGGGGCGATCTGTAGGCCCCCACCCTCGCGATCGGAGAATATGATTCGTGACTGCGGTTTCTTCTGGGGTCTTAGGCTCCCTGAACGGTTTGGATTCTTCCTCTGGCTTTTTCGTAGACAAAGGTTGATGACGAGGGATCGTTGCTCTAGGCTACTTGGCTCCATCTCTGATAGGTGCGTTTGTGCGATAATGCGGTGGAGTCCCTTGAGCACCTCTTCTTCACGTGCCCTAAGGTGACTTTGATCTGATAGGATGCAACAATGACTTGGGTATGCACTTCCGGTTTGGCGTCCTTCTGTGATTCGTTGGTGGCCAACAGAGATAGGGAGAGGCGGGCGGTCCTCAGGCCCGTGGCTACTTTGTGGGCGGTATGGCTGGGCAGAAATGCGGCTCTTTTTTCGAGACAACGCTTCTAAAAAGAAAACGTGGAGATCCACTGTGCGCGTTTAGTGGATGATTGGGTGCTATAGCTGCGTTGCCTGTGTAGATTTTATCGTTACCGTTGTAAACCACCTGCTAACCTTGTTTTAATAAATAAGTGGGGTGAACACCACTGAGTGTCTTCCCCTGTTTCTGGCTTTCAAAAAAAAGAATGAAAAGTTCGTCTATTCCTTGAACCCTAGGCTCTCTTATATAGAGGAGAGACCTATGGGTAAACTACATAAGATAGACAAAAGACAGAAAAATAGGCAAACACTACAATGACAAATATATTTCTGCACTCCCCCTCAAGATGAAGCATGGATGCCTATCATGCTTAGCTTGGATGAGCATTTCTTGAAAGGCTTTCTGAGCAAAGCCTTGGTGAAGATACCTGCCGCTTGTTCTCCAGAGCTGACATGAGAGGTAGAGATAAAACCTTTCTAAATCGTATCCCTTTCTCCAGAGTTGCCCCTTTTCTAAATAATAATCCTGCACTTGGAGAAGACTTTAGGTACCTCAATATCATATATACAACATCTATATGTACGTGTCGGGGTTGCTCCATGAATTGACTCACCTGGCTAAATTGCAAATGAGATATCCAACCTTGTTATAGTAACATAAATAAGCTTTCCAACTATTTCTTTGTATCTTCTCCTGTCCATCTCCTCTGTATCATCATCATATAACCTCAAACTAGTGTCCATAAGAGTGGTAGCAACTCGACATCCAATCATCCCCGTCTCAACTAGCATATCTGTCACATACTTCCGTTGGGTCATCACAAGACCCTGCTAATTTCTGGCAAATTCTAACCTCAAGAGATATTGTAGGGTGCCAAGATCCTTGATAACAAACCGTCGGACCATAAATTTCTTTGCCCTTTTTATCCCCTACATGTCATCACCTGTAACTAGTATGTCATCAACATATACCATAATAGTCACCGTACCTCTAGGAGTTCTCTGTACAAACAGTAAACGATCCGCATTTGACCTTTGAAATCCCTGCTTCTTAATTAAATCTGAGAGCTTCTGAAACCATGGCCTTGGCCTCTGTTTAAGGTCATATATTGCCTTAAGAAGTCTGCAAGCCTGCTGATACTCCCCCTCAGCAACAAACCCAAGAGGCTGCTATGTAGACTTCCTCCTGTAGGTCTCCATACAAAAAAGCATTTTTAACATCAAGCTGAAAGAGAGGCTAGTCACGTACAAGGTTTGAAAAAACGAAAAGCGGAACGAGGCGGTTATCCTGGAATCGAGGCGAGGCGTAGCCTCGAGGCGGTCGAGGCGTAAGCCTCAGTATTACCACCCAAAATATGTAATTTAATAGAGAATATTGTAATAATATTAGTAAGACAATATTATCTAATAAGATTTCAATGTTCTAAAGCAATTAAAGCATATTTCAAGTAACTTCTCAAAATCAACAATAACAACATCGCCGCTAGACTGTGTGTGTTAATGTAAAAGTCTAAAAGTTTAAGACAAAAGATTAAAATGGTTACAAAACATGATATAAGTTCGAATATTCTACTTCTAATACATGACCAATAGTTCAAAAAACCCAAAGGAGTATTAAGAGAGGTAGCTTCGCCATATCCTAAATTCCTAATCAAGGTTCTGGGTGTTCTGGATTCTCCTGCTCATTGACATTGGCTCCAACTACAACTTCTGCAAAAAGATCAGCATCAGAAGAACTACTGCTTGTTGGATCATCAAATGAGTCATCCATATACTTCAACCTTGCTTCATCTTCCCCTTCATCACTAACTTCGTCGTCCTGAAACTCCTCATCATTGTCCACCACTGCTTTACCTAAATTAGATAATACTAATATTACTTAACTTACTTTTATTGTGTTTAAAATAACATAGTATGTTCATGAATCATAATAATAAGTAGTCATTACCTTTTTCCTTCCTCCTCTTCTGACGTGAATTTCCTTGTCCATCGGCTTCATCCTCGACTTCTACAACGTCATCCTCAATGGGAGTGTTCGCATCAAGTTCTTGAAACGCTTCGAAGTCACAACTTTGGAGCTCCGACACCCATTCATCACCAGAATCGAATATTAATGCTGCTGGATGCGCTGGTGATGAATGGGTGTCGGAGCTCCAAAGTTGTCACTTCGAAGCGTTTTAAGAACTTGATGCGAACACTCCCATTGAGGATGACGTTGTAGAAGTCGAGGATGAAGCCGATGGACAAGGAAATTCACGTCAGAAGAGGAGGAAGGACAAAGGTAATGACTACTTATTATTATGATTCATGAACAAACTATGTTATTTTAAACACAACAAAAGTAAGTTAAGTAATATTGGTATTATCTAATTTAGGTAAAGCAGTGGTGGACGTTGATGAGGAGGAGTTTCAGGATGACGAAGTTAATGATGAAGGGGAAGATGAAGCAAGGTTGAAGTATATGGATGACTCATTTGATGATCCAACAAGCAATAGTTCTTCTGATGCTGATCTTTTTGCAGAAGTTGTAGTTGGAGCCAATGTCAATGAGCAGGAGAATCCAGAACGCCCAGAACCTTGATTAGGAATTTAGGATATGGGGAAGCTACCTCTCTTAATACTCCTTTGGGTTTTTTGAACTATTGGTCATGTATTAGAAGTAGAATATTCGAACTTATATCATGTTTTGTAACCATTTTAATCTTTTGTCTTAAACTTTTAGACTTTTACATTAACACACACAGTCTAGCGACGATGTTTGTTATTGTTGGTTTTGAGAAGTTACTTGAAATATGGTTTAATTGCTTTAGAACATTGAAATCTTATTAGATAATATTGTCTTACTAATATTATTACAATATTCTCTATTAAATTACATATTTTGGGTGGTAATACTGAGGCTTACGCCTCAACCGCCTCGAGGCTACGCCTCGCCTCGATTCCAGGATAATCGCCTCGTTCCGCTTTTCGTTTTTTCAAACCTTGTTCATGCCATAAACATTCATGACGAGTATGTTCAGTCCATCCGCCCATCGCCGAAGCAAAATCGATAAGCAGAACAATGACTTTGACTCCTCTAGAAGATCGAAGGTACCTCTCCTCCAACTGGACATCAATCTGCCCGAAGCACCCTGCGCCTTCCATTCTTCGAGCTCAAATCGATCACCACCGTCCAACGCTCTTCGCGCGACATCTGCTCCAGTAGATAGTTTTGTTTCTTGAAGTAGAAAAGTATCAACTCCAGCATCTGATATGAGGTTCCTTACTCCCAATCTTTTTTCAGGCCGAGCTAGCCCCTGGCGTTCCAAGAAAGGATCTTCATTGACTTACCACTTGCTTTGACTTCTTAGGTGGAACCAGGCCCAGGCGTTCGTCCACTGCCCTGTCCAAAACACGGAACCGAATGTGACTAGCCTATAAGTCCGCGATAGCAGGTGTCGACATCTGTGCACCCTCCCCCCGTTCCACCTCTGCAATCATCGCCGCTCTCCTCAGCTTCCTCTCCTGGGTAGCCTTCCTGACATTGCACGTCCCCAACCTGAGGGCTCCATCCTCTTGTCCCCGGAGCCCTTTTTCGTCACTATGTACTTTGTACCCTTGCATCCCTCGACATTGGCCCCTACCTGTGGCGAACACCCTTCAAATGGCGATCCCGTGCAGTCCGCATTCTCCACCTGCTTCCCCTCCCTCCTCAAATCCTCCACCTTCGACGACCCACCCTCGCCTTGCCCCTCACCTCCTCCAAGCACCACCCCTCCTCCAAGCACCATCCCTCCTGATGACTGGCTACCCCCTCTGAACTCCAAGTAGACCTTCCCCTCTATTCTCCGGTTGATTGCTTCAGTCTGGTTCCTGTCTATCCTTCCATCGTATCGAGGCGTCGAAGATGATCCAGGAAGCATAATCAGGTTCCAACCTGAAGTGGCTCTGCGACCCGGTCACGGCCGCTAGGTCATCTCTCCCAGACCTGTGATTCGCCTACCACGTCGGGTTGGCCCGCTTGGTCCGAATAATCAAATGGAGTAGGGTCCGTATAGGCTGGTGAAGCTTGCCTTCCAGAAAGGGTAAGCGCTCCCGGTGCCACGTCAGTGGATGAATCTCTACCTGCCGCAGACGTAGGGATTTGACTAGTGTTACGTGCCCCCAAATTTGGGAATTTGAAGGGCCTATCTTCATTGAAGGCCCCGAATTGGATCACATGCGGAAAACAAGGGAACGCCCCCATTGATTGCATCGATCCGCCTCCCGAGGGCTGGCTGGATTGACGCGGAGGATCTCCGATCGAGCTTAGCGTCGCCTCTCCCGACGACACTCCCTCTGTATCCTTCGCCCTTCGACCCTCCCGAATCCGGCTCCGATTTTCCTGATCCACCATGGCGAGCTCTATGTGCGCACTCCTCCCTTCGACGCGGAGCCTTCTCCAGCCTAGCAACTCCGGAGCTAGGCCCCTCACCCTGAGGATAGGGTCCGATGGCTTCCCCAGGCGGTACCACGAGGATTCGACGTTGACAACCTGCACCTCACCTCCCAGAAGTTCTCGAAGGTTTGACAGACCTCGCATGACCAACGGTACCCCTTTCACGCGGACTCGGTCTAGAGGTTTTGGTTGAAGTAAACCGTCCGCAACCCTCAGCCTCCGCTAACGCATCATCGTCCAACCCTCCTTCGACCACCGCAACAGCTCCCTGGATTCCTTCTCTGTGAGCCCCCTCGCCAGTACCCGCCATGGTGATAGCAGCACAATATCTCCCCTGAACAGTGCGATCGAGACCAGACCCACATCTGATGGTCCCCGAAAAACGCCTCCCCCGGCCCACCACCTTCCCCCACTAGTATGCCCGAGCCCCACCGGCTAGTGTCTTGGGAAGTCTTCCGATTCAACGGGCAAGTATTGATCCTGTGCGAGAAGTGGTGGCATCGGAAGCATCGGATAGGCTCTCGGCACTGCCGAGCCCATTGCGTCAAGGACCCACAGTGGTAGCATCCTCTCCCGAACGGGTTGGAGAAAGACCTCGTCTCGTGTACCTCGCCCTTACGACGACCACCTTTCTTCTATGCACCACCACCCAGTCACGCTCCCCGACCTTCCCCATTCACTCCCTATCGTCAATGTACTTGAAAGCCAAACCTTGGCATATACTTCATCCGCCTCCCACAAGGCGTTAACCCCAGTTTTCTCAACCGGCTCTTCTTCGGTAAGAATATGTTTCTTACTTGTAGACTTTATAAGGCTCATGAATTGCATATCCCAGAGCTCATAGTTCCTCCCGTCCATCTTGACAATCGGCGCTGGACCTCTGAAAGCACTTGTAGCGGGAACATCGACTTTGTTTTCTGACAATATTGCCAGATGAAGAATGCTAGGGTTTTGTAGACCAAAAGATGAGTGTCTACACAAACATATGAGGATTTGAATGCATATGTAGACTTATGCAACCAAATCCATCAAACCTCAATAGATGCTGATGCAAGGACGAAGGGCTCGGAGCCCGCGACAGGTCGCCAGCTAGTCACGACGACGAGGGAGCCGACGATGGGTGGAGAAGCCGACAACGACGCCCAAGGGAGAGGTGTGACGGCGGCGACCACCCGAGATAGAGAGAGGCGACATCAACGACTAGATGTGCCGGCGGCGGCGGTGCCAGAGGAAGGTGGAGGCAGCGCCTGAAGGAGGCGGTGTGTGGTTAGGGTTAGGGTACAAGAGCTCTAGCCTAGGACCGCTGCTTTGATACCATGTTGGGAAAGGATGAAAAGTTTATCTATTCCTTGAACCCTAGGCTCTCTTATATAGTGGAGAGACTTATGGGTAAATTACGTAAGATAGATAAAAGAATAGAAAAATAGGCAAATAGTGCATAGACACAAATATATTTCAACAATATGCAATGACACCAAATCTGCCTGCATGTAATGATCTCGAGGAAGTACACTATGCTCTATCTCCGCAGAGATGATGGGATACTCCGAAGCCCATAATCTAGTCTGAAATATCTGCCTGTAACAACTATTAAGGGCATAAGCTATACCCATGGTGCTGTCAGAGACATATGCAACAATATCAGAAAGGCCGGTAGGAGCACTAGTGGTGCATGTGGCTAGAGTCATAATCTCCCTCATACGTAAGACAAGGTTATCAAACTTTTGATAATCAAAAGTTGTAGTGGGCTCAACATGCTCGGCAACACGTGCAAACACAGGGTAACCATGCTTGTGATAGCAAGTGTCCTTCGAGTGACTAGGATGATGGCAATAT
Source organism: Ottelia alismoides (assembly GCA_037367405.1). NCBI lineage: Eukaryota > Viridiplantae > Streptophyta > Magnoliopsida > Alismatales > Hydrocharitaceae > Ottelia > Ottelia alismoides. The sequence goes on along the minus strand of JAZKJV010002289.1, from coordinate 849,838 downwards.
ATGCATGACTAGCATATGTCTCAACTTCCTCTGCCATCGATATCACATCCTCTGATCTAAGTTGGACATCCTCTGTCGCGAGATGCGTCCATCGTAGAGGAGGTTTGAATAGTGGTTGTAGGAGGTATCATGATCCTACCCACTCCACTGTAGGTCTCCTCCATGCAAGGTATAAAAGTTTCCATAAGAAGCTAGGTGCGTGCGATGTCATGCTGTTAGTCAAGTGCCGCCAGAAAAACTCTGACCATAGTGGCGTTCCTCTATGCCTTCTGCTGCTCTACGAAAGCGTTCAGAGGCATGGAGCTGTGAAGCTCTCAAACATGCCCTTGAGCCAGGGGTAGGAAGCATGAAGTAGATGACCATCCTACTTGGCTACAAAAATATCGTACTTAAGCTACACGATCTTCGTCTCATTCCTTGCCTGCGAATATGTGGCTGTGAGGATATCTCACATTACCTTGGCAGTGGGTTGATGAAGAATGTCTTTGTTTATAATTGCGGTAAGAGTACTAGATAGCCACACACACCAAGGCCCTAAATGTCGGTTTCGGTCACCTTTTCGGTTTCGATGAAAATAGAATTTTGATGGAATTTCGACCGAAATTTCGGTCATTTCGGTCATTCTTTGTACTAGGACCCCCATATTTCGGTCGAATTTCGATTTCGACTGGATATCGATATTCGACAGAAATTCGACCGAATTTCACTGAAATTTGAGGCCATGACACACACACATGCCATCTTGTTTCTATGAAGCATTTACCTTATTCTTGTTGGTCGGCTCTAGCTGCGATAAAATGTAGGCCTTGTTGTTGCATTGCATAATGCTCTAGAATTGCTGGGCCTTTGAAGGCTCCGTAAGAGGATAAATCAACCTTTTTTCTAACATGATGATAAATGAGTCAGGAAGGATGCGAATGGCGTTATAAAACAATATGAAGATGTCTACACAGTTATATGGGGAACTGATTGTGTGTGCAGACTCAGAGCACAATCGTTCACATTAACTTTGAGAGTGCTTTAGGGTAAACAAATGGGTGTAGAGGTCTGAAGTTACCCTTGACAACCCAAAGTTAAACTGTCTTGAGATCTCGTACACGTGGAGGCACACACAATGTCTCTAGAAGCAACAAGGGGAAGCCTCAAGATACGACTAGGGCACTAGTTGACAATGGAAGATGCAGAACTACAACTAGCAACCGTTAGGTCGTGACTATATTGCTAAGACTGCAACATTATGCTGCTAAGATTGCGACTAGGGTGCGCATACATTAATGTAACACTAGGATTCGGGTTGTGGTGATGTGCCGTTATAGGCCGTACGCAATCATGGGAGAACAAGGTGGAAGGGCGATGCGTGGTGAGAGGGTTGGACAGTGGGGGTGGGATACGTAGAGCTCATGGCTTTTGTCTAGGACTATAGCTCTGATACCATATGGAGAAATAATAATGGATTGACTATTTTGAGAGCCACATGACTCTCTTATATAGAGAGGAGAAATCATAGAGGTAAACTACGTAATAGAAAAAAATGGCAAAGCCTTCTCCCACTATAAGTATGGTCGACTACATGAATTCTTGCTCAAATCCATGTCTGTTGACGCATATAGTAGTGCCTGTATCCCTTTGTTATTTTTATTTTCAGTTGTATGCTTTATGTAATTTACCCATAGGCTACTCTCCTATATAAGAGAACCTAGGGCTTATGGAATAAAAAACTTGCTCATTTTTCCCAACATGGTATCAGAGCGACGGTCCTAGACCGAAGTTCTCGAAACCCTAACCCTACCCCACCCCACCCGCCGGCCTCTCCTTCTCTCTCTTCCCGATCGGCGCCGCTCTCTCTTCCGCAGCAAGTGCAGCGGGTGCCGCCCTCTCTTCCGCAATACGTGCGGCGGCGCTCCCTCTGCGCGAGCCCCTGTACGCGTGCGGGCCTCTCCGATCGGCTGTTCCTCCGGGTGAGCCCCTTAACGCGCCTCCTCTGCTTGCCTCCCATCTCCTGCGCGGGCATCTCCCCGTGCTGTAGCGCTAGCGCTGTAGCATCTCCACGGTGCTCCTGTCCCTCGCGCATAACCTGTGCGGCTGCGCGTGAACTCTGACGCATAACCGCACCAATCCAGCATGCCACCAGTGCGCACTACAGCGCGCTACCAGTGCGTGCATCGCGCACCAGTGCGCCAGTGACCGTGCGTTCTCCCGGTTGAGTTTGCGCGTGCGCGTGTGCCTCCTGTACGCATGCGCGTGCTAAGCCCTAAAGCGCACAACATCATCTTCATGGGTTTAGTTGCTTGAGGTCTACACGTGCAACTAAACCCGTCAATGTCATTGTAGACGAAGTTCATCATTGGTCAATCGCTCCAGTCTTCAGTCTCCAGGATGTCAGAAAACAAGTCAGATATCCCATCTATTGGCGCCTTTCGTGGTCCAGCGCCTATAGTAAAGATGGATGGTACAAATTATGAACTGTGGGCAATGCAGTTCATGAGCATGATGAAGTCAACAGGCAAGAAGCACATCCTTACCGAACCAGAGCCTGCTGAGAAGACTGTAGCCAATGCCTCTTGGGAGGCTGATGATGCATATGCCAAGGTTTGGCTATCTGGTACATTGGCAATTGAAATTGCCAATGACATCCTACATCAACCCACATCCAAGGATATGTGGGACATTCTGGCGGCTACATACTCGCAGGCGAAGAACGAGACAAAGATTCTGCAACTTCAGCATGATATATTCACAATAAAGCAGAATGGTCGTCCTTTACATTCTCTCTATACATCACTGAGAGGGATGTTCGAGAAGCTCTATAGCTTCATGCCCCTTACAGCCACGCCAGAACAACAGAAGACATACAGGAACACGACTATGGTGGGCGTGTTCCTGGCTGCACTCGATCCAAAGTATGAGCGGCACGATCACAGATTTTGGCCGACTCTACTATTCCTCCCATGGAGGAAGCTTTTCATAGATTGAGTCGGATCACAGTTCCTTCCACAGCTGTGAATCAGAAACGCTTCAGCCATGGTAGCCAACAGGGGTCGCAGATTTCATCATCAGGGCCGTGGACGTGGACCCCGTGGAAGAGGTGGTCGTACTAGGCTAACATGTACCTACTGTCATCGTGTAGGACACAATGAAGACACATGCTATTCGAAGCATGGATTTCCTGCATCTGCACGAGTCGCTGAGCAGATAGAGCCTCCATCTGCTGCTACTTTGGATCAGCGGTTCGACGATCTAGTTGCCCGTCTGAGGGGCATTATCCCCCCATCTGGCCCAGCACCGACTACTGAGAGTCAATCTGATGCTGCCGCCTCTGCCTCTGCGTCGACCAGTGCTTCAGGTAGCATACTTGCATTCACCAGTAGTAGATTAGATATATTACCATGGATTATGGACTCGGGCGCTACACATCATCTATGTGGCGACCAGAATTTACTTACAGGATACACTCAGATTCCTCCAGGCCGAACAGTGGTAATCGCCAATGGTACACATTCCCCCATCACTGGTCAGGGGGAGATTCGATTGACATCTTCTATGCAGCTCAAGAATGTGCTACATGCACCTGACTTTTCAATGAATTTATTGTCAATTAGTCAGATTACGAAGGACCTACATTGTCGGGCAATTTTTGATCCATCTTCTTTGATTTTTCAGGACATCCATACGGGCAACGTGATTGGTCGTGGCTATGAGCAAGGAGGCCTCTACCGCCTGAATCAGACCCCTTTCGCCGGAACCTCATCCATTCCCACTGGACAAGTATCTACTTTATTGTGGCATCTGCGCTTTGGACATATACCGCTTTAGAAGTTGCGTCACGTGTTACCTTATGGTCTTCCTCACACACCTATTCAATGTGAGGCGTGTCAGTTGGGAAAGCATCACAGGTCGTCCTTTCCCAGTCGTCCAGGTCGGAGTAGTACCTCCAAGTTCGAGTTATTTCATGTTGATGTCTGGGGTCCGAGTCGTGTACCTGATCATCAGGGACACAAATTTTATATAGTATTTGTGGATGTTTTTTCTAGAGTGTCATGGGTGTTTTTGATGAAAAATAAATCTGAAGCAGGAAATATCATTATCCATTTTCTGAATGAAATACAAAATGTTTTCACCACATCTGTGAAGTTTGTGAGAAGTGATAATGCTTTAGAATTGTGCACCAATGTTCTTGCCAATTATTACTCCTCAAAAGGGATTGTTCACCAAACATCTTGTGCTCATACATCTCAACAAAACGGAATTGCTGAAAGGAAACACCGTCACCTTCTTGATGTCACAAGATCACTTCTTATACAAAGTCATGTTCCCTACTCCTACTGGGTTGATGCGGTTCTCACTGCATGTTACCTAATCAATCGTATGCCTTCTTCTGTCTTGAACGAACAGATTCCGTTTTCCCTCATCTATCCTGGGAAGGATCTGTTCACCCTTACTCCTCGTGTGTTTGGGTCGGTTGCCTTTGTCCATCAGTTGTTGCCTGGTACTGACAAGCTCTCTCCTAGGGCTGTCAAATGTGTTTTCGTTGGGTACTCCAGAACTCAAAAGAGGTACAAGTGTTTTGATCCTTTGCGTCGGCGGTATATGGTCAGTGCAGATGTTGCATTTTTTGAATCTGTTATGTACTTTTCAGCCTCGGGAGACAAGCAACTACCACCTCCATCTACTGATGCCATATACATGATACCACCACCTCAAATGCCGTCACCACCACCACCACCACATATACCTGTCTCACCGCTACCGTTCCATTATACCCGCAGGCTTCCTCCCGCTCATGGTCATGACTCGTCTCCTAGCTCACCTATGGTATGTAATGAAAATATTTCTATTGATGGATCTGACGACATTTCTGAGCAGGATATGTTACAGGGGCCAGATGAGGCTACAACAGATTTAGATGTTCCTATTGCTCTACGGAAATCGAAGAGGAGCTGTGTTACATATCCATTGTCAGCATCTGTGTCTTTTGAGAGACTATCTGGAGATTTCAGGACATTTGTGGTGGCACTGTCAGCTGTAGATATTCCACGGAGTTATCAAGATGCTCTGCAGGATAGTAGATGGCGGCTAGCAATGGAGGAAGAAATGACAGCACTTCAGTCCAGAGGAACTTGGAGTTTGGTTCCTATACCTCCAGATGTGAACCCGGTGAGCTGTAAGTGGGTGTTTACAGTGAAGCACAATGCAGACGGCTCTATTGATAGGTACAAGGCACGTCTTGTTGCACGTGGCTTTACATAGACATACGGGGTGGATTACCTTGACACATTCTCGCCTGTGGCCCGTCATTCCACTCTCCGGATCTTGTTGTCAGTTGCAGTTGCTAGAGACTGGCCGCTCCATCAGCTGGACGTGAAGAATGCATTCTTATATGGAGCCTTGCAGGAGGAAGTCTATATGCAACAACCACCCGGTTTTGCTGTTGAGGGGGAGTGTTCCAAGGTATGCAGATTACATAAGGCTATCTATGGCCTTAAGCAGAGCCCCAGAGCATGGTTTTAGAAGCTCTCAGACCTCTTCGAGAAACAAGGATACAAACGCTCCAATGATGACCATTCCTTGTTTGTACAGAAGACTGCTAGAGGTATTATTGTAATCATGGTTTATGTAGATGACATCTTGATTACAAGAGATGATGAGCAGGGCATAAAGCAGGCGAAAGAAAAACTGGGAACCGAATTTGTCACCAAGGACCTGGGAGTCCTTAGATATTTTCTGGGGCTGGAATTTGCTAGAAATCCATATGGATTAGTAATGTCGCAGAGGAAATATGTTACAGATTTGTTGAGTGAAACATGTATGCTTGGGTGTCGGCCTGCTACGACACCAATGGATCCTAGCATGAAGCTCTATGATGATGACACAGAGGAGGTGGACAGGAGAAGATACAGAGAACTGGTAGGCAAACTATTGTATGTCACGATCACTAGGCCTGATATATCATTTGCAGTGAGTCGCGTGAGCCAGTTCATGGAGCAACCACGTCAGGTCCATATGGATGCAATACACATGATTCTTAGATATCTAAAATCATCTCCAGGTGCAGGTTTGCTATTTAAGAAGGGAAAGGAGATCTCTATCTCAGCGTGTGCGGATGCAGACTATGCAGGATGTCCCAAGGACAGGAAGCCCACCTCAGGATTTGCAGTCTATGTTGGAGATGCTCTAGTCTCTTGGAGGAGCAAGAAACATATAGTGGTAGCTAGATCCAGTGCTGAATCTGAATACAGGGCTATGGCCCAGGCTAGCACAGAGATGATGTGGATGAAAGCTCTTCTTACAGATCTATGTCTTGATATACCGCTTCCTATGAAATTGGAATGTGATAATCAGGCAGTCTTGTTCATTGCAAACAACCCAGCATTCCATGAGAGGACCGAGCATATTGAAGTTGACTGTCACTACATACGTGACATGATTCAGAAGGGGTTCATTGCTACATCTCATGTTACCTCAGAGGATCAAACTGCTGATATATTTACCAAGGCATTACTTCGAGGCCCATTCCAGAAGTGTGCGTCCAAGCTGAGCATGATTGATATCTATGCTCCATCTTGAGGGGGAGTGTTGACGCATATAGTAGTGCATGTATCCCTTTGTTATTTTTATTTTCAGTTGTATGCTTTATGTAATTTACCCATAGGCTACTCTCCTATATAAGAGAGCTTAGGGCTTATGGAATAAAAAACTTTCTCATTTTTCCCAACAATGTCGAAAGATTAGACTATTTTTTACGCTGGCTGTCAACTACCTAACGCAACCCTGACAAAGGGGATTTGAACCACTAGACCATTTAAGTGGGTAAATTACGTAATAGAGATAAAATAAATAAACAAATAGAAAATATCTCTCAACAATTTGTTTTGGTGAGACGAGATTGTGCGAGGTGTCCCATGTATATGAAAGCCATGATTAGCTTCTTGAGTCGGGTGGAGCAACCCGACAAGTTGTAGTGGTTGTGTGGGGCAGGTTTGAAAGCTCTGGATCTGGTTTGGGGATCTATGGGCTCTGATTCATTGCATCTGAAGGCCCAAAGACGGGAACTATTACTGACGACCTCACTCTCCCGACGTAGGCGAATGCTGTCTTTATTATGGGCTGAAAGATATTATGGAGACTAAAGAGCCTTTTGGGGGTCCACAACTTGCACAACTTCCTCTTGATTTGGATTTGAGGAACTCTTTGCCCAATGGCCACCAACATCATCTGGAGCATCCTTTTCTTCCGACAGATGATGGGGGGAAATGTATGCATGCAGAAAAAAACATTGGGGAAAAGCTTAGATGTGATAGAGGCAACAACTTGTCAGTGCAGAGGGGCTTTGGGTCACCACGTTGATAACTCGATAGGAGGAGGCTCACGTTCCAACGACGTTAAGGGGCCGTTCGGATTGATTTGGGGAGTTTACCCCCCTTACCCCACTTCTTCTCACTCCTAGTGGGCCCCACCTTTTATCTTTTTTAAAAAATTAAATAAATCTATTTTACATCATCAAACCTATCAAAAAATAATATATTATACCATCATATCATATAAAAATTATAAACTACTCTACTTCTACTCACTTTTCCAAACTTCAATACAATCACATCACAATAACTACACACTTTTTCAAACTTCAATACAATCATATCACAACAAACCCACTTCTAACCCACCCTCAGTTTAACCCTCTATCCAAACATCAAAACTCAAAAATGGGTTACCCTCTACCAGTTTAACTCGCTAACCAAACGCACCCTAAGGGATTGACTAGTGTTAGTGAGATCAGTTTGGGGGAGAATACCCCCTGCAGCCCGTACAAGGAAGGTATAGATGCACCTCAGTTTCAGGGAGCTACAATTAGCACAACATCACCCGAAGTGTTTTTTCAAGATAATGGTGATGCTTGACCTGTTCTGCACATTAGGGAGTGATCATGTGAGTTAATGAAGATATTATCCTGGAATGTGCATGGGATTAGCATTTCGGAGAACAGGCGGGAAATCTTTAATCTCCTTGCTAAGTGTAGATCAGATTTGATGCTAATCTGTTGGAGTATATGCGTCACTCATGTATAGATGGGTAATTGGATCCTTCCGGAATCTAGTTACCACATCAAGTGTTTAGTCCCACATCTACCAGTGGTGGGACTTGGAGGGTCTGTGGAGGCTATATAAGAAGCCCCAGACCTCTTGTATCAGATGAGAGAAAGTTTAGTAGAACAATCGACCCTTTGAGGCGTTCTCCCGTGATTTCATCCTGTTCCTTAGGGAGTAGGGTTCCACGTAAAAATCCTAGTGTTCTTTAATGTTTATTCTATTATCTCTGATTATGCTTCCGCATTTCCATATTTCTAACATGGTATCAGAGCAGGTTCGATTCTCATGGATGTATTATTGAATATTTATATTCATGTTCTATTCAAGATTCGATTCAATTGTTGTTCGTTCTTCAAGATCATTTTTTATGAACATCATATTCATGATTAGTTCAAGTTCAGGTTATAGGGTTTTAATGACACGAAATTCGACGAGGTCGAGATGTATAAATAAATCATAATGTCGTTCTCAACCACTCGAATCGGTCAACGGAATAAAATTTATTTAATCCCCTTAAGAAAAGATAAATCGATAAAAACAATGTAAGCGGTTTTCGCTATTCTTTTTATCTGGTATAGCGAACAGGGTCGAACACAAGGAGCACGATTTAAAAACTAAGTAGTCAAATTTCGGAAAGAATTTTTAGTGATTTTTGAATTTTTGAATTTTTTATTTTTTTTCAAAACAAGCACGAATGATTAAACACACGCACCACACTCTTTTTATATTTTTCAGAATGGTAAAAAATGCTCAGAAAATTAAAAAGAAAATGTTTTTATACATTTTAAAATATTTTTGGTAATTTTTTCTAATTTTTCTAATGTTTTTGTGATTTTCTAAAAATGAAACAGTGGAAATCAAAGAAATCAATGCACAACCAAGAATCTTTTGCAACTTAAAAATCCTTTAAGTACCCAAAATTCATGGAATTTATTTTTATGTTAAACTACAAATAAATATCTACAATTAGAATCGGAAATCACAATTTTTAAATTTTTCTATAATTTCATACATTTTTTTAAAGATTTTTCGTTTTTGTAAATTTTTTGGTTTTTATAAAGAGTTAATGCACAAAAATTGTTCAGAAATTAAAAGGCACCAAAACACACCTACACTATTTTTTTGGAATTTTTAGGCAAAGTTTTGAATTTTTAGGAGTTTTTGAAATTCTGACAAGCAAAAAGACACTATTTTTGATTTTTTAAATATATCAAACGTCAACAAAAAGCTTTGAAAAATTTATACAACGAAGAACACAATAGCAGGAACTTACAACATTTTTTGAGATTTTTTTGAAACATAAAAACATTTATTTTGATGAAAAATGCATGCAAAGTTAAAGTCTGCAATACATGGACTAGCATGCAAATAGTTGAAGTTTTCACATGAACTAAGTAATAGAAATAAAATGCATGATAAGAATTGCAAATTACCCAAATGTCATATGTTTAGCATGTGCAGTTCTGGAGAGGGGGGTCTTCTACAAATTTTATATCCTTCAGGGTTTCCGATGCAATATTTCCAAAAGAATTTTTTTATAATTAAAACCCCCTAGGGTTTCTCTGATCTTGGGATCCTTCTCAAACCACAAGGAACGGCCAAGGGGGGTGTCGCCGCCCTTCACGGGGGCCGAAGTCGCGCGGGGGCGCAGAGCAGGAGAGATCTTCGGGCGGCGCTGGCGGCGCTTCCGCGGAAGGCGGTTGCTGCGGGGACGGAGGCAGGCCGCAATGGAGGAGGCGGTCTGGAAAGGAGGACGCGTGGGTCGGCGCAAGCGCCGTGCGCGGGGTTCGTGCGACTGGAGGTCGGGAAAGGGTAGGGTGAGCGGGGCCGCGCTGCTGAGATGCGGCGGGACCATGCGCTGGGCTGAAGGAGAAGCGCGCGACGTCGCGGGAGGAGGCGTGAGCATCACGGCGTTGGAGCGGAGGAGCGTGCTCCACGGTGGATCCAGATGGTGGAGGGCCGCGCGAAGTGGGGAGTCGCGGGCCTCGCCGCGCGTACGCTCGCACGGCTGTGCACGCGCGGTCAGTGCGGCGGAAGGGGGCATGCGGCTACAGGAAGCGGATGAGCTTCGGGAGGACGCGGCGGCTGCGAGGCGGCCATGCGCGGCCGCTCGTGCGGTGGTGCCTGGGTCGGCGCAAGCGCCGTTCGTGATGGCCGTTGGCGTTGGAGGTCGGCGCGCCCAGGGGCGATGACTGCGAGGCGGAGGGGTGCACGTCGGTCAGCCCCCTGCGGCTGGGGGGGCGTGCTCTTTTTTTTATTATAATCAGAAATAATGATAAAAAGTTTTTTTAAACTGTAAACAGGAGATATAATAAAAAGAAAAGTTTTTTTAATTATTTTTTTATGAAACAAAACAGAAGCAATAAAATTTTTCTTTTTTTATTATTTTTAATTCTACTGCAAAACAAAGGTTAGAGAGAGAAGAAAAATAAAAAAATTATTTCTCTCTCTTTAAAAATTTTCTTGCAAAAATAAATGTGAGATAAACAGGAAAAATAATTTTATGTTTTTTTATTTATACACAAAAAAATAGAATATGTGAATGGACGGATCTCGGCGAGATGGAAGAGAGATCCGTATCCCCGACCGCCGTGTGTGGTCGGAGTTGTTAGGTTGTGCGAGGTAGAACGTGAATATATGGAGATCGAGAAAATGGTATGGAAATCGGTGTTGATCGTGGATTATGTGTGGTGACAAAATTTTATGATTTTTAAAGATCTAAAAACTAATAAATGGGAGCAAAAACTAGACCTACGATTTACCTAGGAAAAACGACAGGAAAAAAAAGTGGATCTCACCTTGGGGTCGGAAATACCATGATGGCCTCGACGAAGGCCGACGCGCTGTCACCGGACGGCTCGGATTCTAGGCACCCTTCTTCAACAAGATGGCTCTCGGAGATCGGGTTCCTCTCCACCAAAGATCGATCAAAGAATGAAAGAACAGCGGTAGAGAAAGCCACAGGGAAAGGGAACCCATTAAAAAGAGAAGAAAAATAAAAAGGAAGGTATATACAAATAAGAAAAGTAATTAAAGATTATTTAAATAAATAAAATAAATAAATAAATTAATTAAAAACGAAATCGTATTTAATTAAAATAAAATAATTTATTAATTTACAAAAATTAATTAGCCACCTTAATGGTGGCTATTAAAGGGATAAAATAAAATCTTATATACATGTTAGGTTGTTAAATCAATTAATTCAAATAAATCCAATAAATCAAATAATTGAATATGAATTTCGCAATTAAATTAAATCAATTAATTAATATAAGATATTTTAATTTTTTGGTGTTTTTTATAAAAGTAAGTTAGTTGTATACAAATATTATGTACATATAATGCAATATACACATTACAAATAAGGAAATAATTTTTTTATAAAAGATTTTATAATTTTTAATTAATTAATATTTTTTATTTTATTTTTAATGTAAACAATATTTACAAAAAAATAAATATGGGTAAATATACAAATATGTACGTGGTAAAACTGCACAAAACACCCTAGAAAACTGACTTTTTAACCGTAACTCCAAAAATTATGAAACCAAAGCCATTTGAAAGATAATTTAATTTAGAGTATATTGGAAGTGATTTTGGTTCGATTTGAGCTCGTATGGAGCCGGAATTGGTGTTTCAATTATGGCTTTGCGATTTTTTCTGGGTGTAATTATTTGTAATATATACATTATTTTATTTTACACTTATTTTTATTATTTACAACACATTTTATTTACAACTTTTGTTTACAAAAATAATTAATTTGAAGTCAACTTATGTACAAATAAAATAATGTAAGTTTTGTACAAATATACAGGAAAAATATTTACAAAATATTTTTGGATTTTTGACAGAGGATCCCATCTCTCCCTACTTTATTCCTGGTCGATCAGGTCAAGTCTTGACCTTTTCTTAGAGTTCAAGTCAGTCTGCATTTATTGCATAAATACATCCTTTATTTTTTCTTTTCTTCTTTATTCTTTTATTTATGTACAAAAAAGTGTTAAAAATGCATATTTAACAAATGCATGCAAAATGGTAAATTAGTGGAATTAGTGGGTATTTACAGGTGTTTGACTACAGAAATGAAGCTAAAATAAAAGAATAAAGGCGATGAATCGTGGATTCATCATCCCCCCTATACTTTACCTTTGCTGGTCCCTTAGCAAACACTTATTTGGAAAATAAGTGAAATCAAAAATAAAGAAAAGAAAAAGGAAAGAAGTTAGAACAATGTTGACTTTTAAACTTATCTTCATAAAAATGTAGTATGGAGCTCTGTCGGACCTTTGGATTATTCGTGTGTCGTAACCTTAATGGGAAATGGAATTAAAACCTAACAACCTCTAAGTTCCATAAGACTCCTATTCAGGTCTCCTCAACAGTCAGATCAGAACAAGTCTACATACACAAATTCTTATGACTATCAATTCTTACTTGTACGGTGTAAGTGAAATATAGCTCCTCATCTCAAAAGTAGCAAAGAAACAGCCTCTCTCAACAAGGTAACTCTAATACCCCGGTCTGGCAACTCTTTCCTCGAGGAGCGGAGATATTCCCTTCTAAGTTCAAGTACAACCAGCTCAAGAAGAGGGGATGGAGAAGAGAATGGACGGTAACCAGTGTAGTTACCTATCCTTGGATGCATGACCAGTGTAGCCATGTCACTCGCTGCAAGCTCACCAATATTTGACTTTGAAGCTTTTATTCTTTTTTTTAATTTGTAAATACACTCCTGCAGGCATTTTACTTTTCTATCAGTATCAGGCCTGTCCACTTTTGGAGATTTTGCATTTTTTTCTCTTTTTTTTGACAATATATACAAGGTGCAGCATGTACATAAGGAGTTTTTCCTCTTGAGCCAGTAGACTATCCCTCTTTTGAAGCATTATTGCAAACCCACATCATCCTGTCTTTAGACCTCAACATCACCAAACCAGGTTGAGACGCACTTCTCTTCGTAGAGGAGGACGAGAGGTTCCACCTAGATGTACTACCCTCGTATGCTACCCAAGCCAAAAGATTCTGTCCCCTCACTACCTTCTCCATGAAGAGCTACGTGTAAAGTGCATTATCCAAGGTAAGCCACGGTATGAAAGAATCATGCGTGTGTTGTTAAATATTCTACTTAGACTTATCAAGATGACATATGAACATAGTCTTATGGACTCGAAGAATTAAGTCACTAGGACCTGAAAAGTCTTAATTCCATTACTTATAAGGTTTCTCTGAAATTAAGTGGATTAAGGTCCAACTAAGCTCCATTCTTCAAATTTATTCCAGACTTAATTTAAATGTCAATATCATCCTGAAAAATACACATGCCAATGCGAGAAAATATGTACAATGCAAAGAAAACAAAATCTTTTTGTGAAACCATTTTCAAAATTTGAACTTTTTATGGATTTTTGAAAAATGATGCACATGCAAAATGTTTTTTTATGCAAATAGTTAGTAATATATACAAGTATACACAATTTTTTTTAGAAAAAGTTAGGGAAGTGATACATATATTTACATAGGATTGAGTTGATTATTTACCAGAATAAGATGAAAGGATTTACAACTTGAGTAATTTATTCATGCATATACACAGTTGGATTTTTTTCTTTAATTTTTTTGTGATGCATATATTCCTCAGATTTATTTGAAAATAATTTTACAAATCTTTTGAAAACTATAGTCCAAAATAATTTTTCCAAACAATTTTACAAACATTTATACACATTCGAAAACTATTTTGCAAAACATTTTTCAAACAGTATATATTTTTCAAAATAATTTTTCAACCATTTTCAAAACATTTACAAATAGTTTTTACAAAATAATTTTATTTCAAACAATTTTTTTTACAAACGAGAATATTTTTACAAAGGTTGAAAATATTTTTCAAACATTTTTCAAGTAGTTTTCAAAAAGATTTTTCAAATAGATTTTCAAACTATTTTCAAAATATTTTTCAAAATATTTTAACGTGATTTATTAATCAGTATATACAAAAAGTATTTTGAGGAAATATCTGCATCTTTTTATTAGTTGATTTTTTTACAAGTATTTATACAGTATTTTAGCCATATTAAAGATATGAAAGTACAAGTTATGGCTAAAGTATATATACAATATATACGACACCCCCCTATACTTAGCTCGAACTATGTCCTCATAGTGATCAAAGAGCTGCAAAGGAAGACATAGCTCGTGCTAAGTATTGGGAAGCAAAAAGAATATTATACTACAATGAAGAATAAAAGAATATAATCAATATGAGCCGGTGATCCCCTCTATACTTATGATCGAGTAATCCTAAGTATAGAAGACTATACACAAAGGGAAAATCGAGGAGTAGAATGCACAGACTCTACCTCCCCTATACTTAAGGTAAAATATCCCTAAGTATAGGCAACAAAACAGAGGTAAAAAGAATCAAAAGAATAATCACAAGTCTGACACCCCCCTATACTTAGGGTAAAGTACACCCTAAGTATGGAATAATCATGAGATGGAGATGGAGTGTAAGACAGAATGAATGTATGATATGGACAGATGGATTTCGACAATGTGAGTAGTGTTGAGGTGCCTCTCAACAAGCGCTAGAGTTTACGCCCTTAGCTGGGCGCAAAGGCTAGGATAACGCCGTATCAAGGTTCAGGATGGCATCTGTAAGTCGAATACCGTACTGTCGTTGCAGTCTCGGTGGGAGAACAACAACAAACTCAACAGAGTGGACGATGACACCCAGGTAAACAATCAAGCGGGTGTCTGCTACCGGGTAAAGATATGGGAAGATGAAATCGGGCTCCGGTAGCAAAAAAGAAATCGTCGATTCAAGATCTGTATGGAGTGAAAGGGCAGAGCCGAAGAAGTCGAACGCGGAGAAGGAAGGATCTGTCAGTGAATCCTCCACATTAATCACCGTCTCAAATAGATAAGGAAGATCAAGATCAGGAGACTCACTACAAAGGTTGATACTCGATGCATAGAATGTAGACAAATCAGTGAAATCATCGAATATCTCAAAGATCGGGTCATCCTCGCGAGGGTCGTTGAGGAGAGAAACCTCAAACTCATGATCAGAAATATCAAAATACTCGGTCTTGTGATCCGACAGATCGGATGCACTCCCTGAAAGAGAAACCGAGTACACATAGTGCATGGCATTCTCCCGCAGATAACCCTCGAGGAGTAATGCCGAATCATCAAGGAACTGTGGATCAATGCTGCCAAAAATCAGGTCCTCCAAAAATATATCGACCTCATCAACTGGGAGGACAAAAGATTCAAATATGGGACTATCTAGATCTGTCAAATAAAAAATCGATCCCTCATCAAGCTCTCTGAGATGAATCCAAATATATCTCTGAATCTGAGAAGATCTCTGAAGAAAAGATACCGAATCAACAACGTATGGACACTGAAATGATTCAAAGGATGGTTGAGATGTGGGCTCCTCCTCTATTTCTTGGGATACTAGCAGATCTAGAATCCAAAAATCATCGATGTGAAAGTGCGGGACTGGCTCAAAATCTGGCTGTAAATCCAATGGAAACTTGACCAATATCCGGCTCTCGGAACTCACAGTGGTAGTCAACACATCCATCAAATGAGAATCAGTAGCATCCATATCCTCTGATTGGTGTGTGCTGTCTGAATCTGCATGATGTGTCACACACTCAACAAGTGTCATATCTCCCTCGTGTGTTGTCCCGAATAAATCATCTTGTGAATATGGAATGTCTGAAAGTGTATCCAAGATTGTCTCAACTAAATCCAGGTCGGGACAGTGGTGAGAACCACCACACGAGGTAATGACATATGCAATCTGCTCTGCGGTCCTCCCCCTCATGGCGATGTGGATAAGGTCAGTTATCGAAAATCCATGATCTGGAAATCGCTCAAAAGATCGAGTAACCTCGACCATGAATCTCTCAATTGTTCCTGGGGGTCAACTGAAAAATCACTAATACAAGACCACATCATCTCTGCTCTACGTTGGGGGTAAAATCTCTGCAAAAATAACGATCGTAAATCTCCCCACATATCAATCTTCCTTCCCAATCGTCTGTGCCAATTCTTGGCTCTACTATGAAGTGTAAATGGGAAGGTAATCAGCATTAGATCCTCAGCAGTGATATGAAGGTATGATCGTGATTCACAAAAATCTTCAAACTCAGATATATGCAAATATTGTTCCTCATGCACTCCTGAAAATTTCGGCAATAGATTAATGAACTCTAAATCCAAAATGAAGGGGCTCAGTGTAGAAGCGGAGTGTGCTTCTTGATCGGTGTACTCATCCATCATCTCAGGATTAAAGTCATCTAAAGCTTGCAAGTGCCCCATTTGATGGCCTATGGAATGAACTCTCATCTCAGCAAGGTGATCGCGCGGGCCTCGTATATGGTCAATACGGTCTCTTTGGGCATCACTCGCAGCATGTCCCAAGAAAGAAGGTGTGTAGGGAAAGGGAGAAGATGGGAAGTCGATGGGAGTCTCGACCTCCCAAGAGAGTGGACGGGAATGATGGACATGAAATGAAGAATCCGTAAAATTCGGCTGAAATGGAGAGTGGCCCATCGTGACGAGAGGGAAATGAAGGGCGGGAGGGTGCGGTTGAAGAGACGGAGTGAGGGAGAGAGATGGTGGGATAGAAGAGAGAGAGATAGAGAGAGAGAAGGTGAGAGAAAGTGAGAGAGATAGAAGGGAGGGAGGGTGGGATAGAAGAAAGAGAGAGAGAGAGAAAGTGAGAGAGATATACGAGAGGGAGGGTGGGATAGAGACAGAAGGTGACTGCTAATGATTCAAAGAATGATCGTAACCGCCTCACACCAAAGACATACAAAACACAAAGCAAACCCCCAGTTCACCAACTCAACACAAATCTGACCGTGAGAGTTCGGTCTTTATCTTTTGAATTTTAAGAGTTAGGTGATCAACAAAAGTTGTACAAACACTTGGGAGGCTTTCATAGGATTTGGGCACTACTCCTTAGTGTGTACGCGAGCAATTAAAAACACAAATAATGAGGGGATTGCTCTCCCAATACAATGAGGAATCATTTACGTTTCATTTTAGAGTCAAGTTCAATTAACAGTCCCAATTTTTTAATTTTTAATTTTAGATTTTTTTGGATTTTTTTCAAGAATACGCCTAACGAGCTTTCCGATTTCCTCTTTGATTAATTTGAGTTGAAAACAGGGGGAGGAAGTCGAAAAGGCCAATGCACGGTCAAAGACAAATGATGCATGCAGAGATAGAAGATGCGTACCTTACTCCAACACTCTACATGCAATATGATCCACGCATAAAATTAAATACAGAAATTAAACTACCTATATGATGCATGAAGAAAACGGCTTTAGGTGAAAGATTTCTACA
This sequence comes from Ottelia alismoides, assembly GCA_037367405.1. NCBI lineage: Eukaryota > Viridiplantae > Streptophyta > Magnoliopsida > Alismatales > Hydrocharitaceae > Ottelia > Ottelia alismoides. The sequence continues at coordinate 832,370 of JAZKJV010002289.1, read as the reverse complement.
CGTAAAGAACAATAGCTAATAGGTCAACAAGAGAGGTCGGAGTCCGATCTCTGATGCCGATCAGTGTCCGCCACAACGGATCATGCCAGCGCTGTATACGGCCTCTAGCGGCACGTGACCTTTCAGGTAACCTAGATTAGCTTTTTCTTTGTGATTTAATTAATTAAGTCTAGTTATCGATCTATAAGTGCAGGCAGATAATTTGGGATGTGACTTTAATTAATTACGTCACAATCAAGATAAAAATCCTAAGTCTAGGGGCCAAATTCTGCGTGAATCAAAAATGAAAAAAATGCGAGAAAACAAAACCGGCAAAAAACAACGGTGAGGTCACCCAAAGCACCAACACTTGGCGAAACAGACCCCGAATAATAGTCCAAGTTCACAGTTTAAAGTCCTAAATTATTACAATTCAAATAAATGTTCTCTAAATAAAATAAATGTCTTCTTTCCTTCCCTGCTCTTCCTCCTGTGCGGGTTCTCCAAAAAGAAACTCCGAGTTGTCCCAAACAGTTCCTCGCACAAAAATCCAAGAGAGAAGGTCAGAAAACAATTATAATATAGAGAGACAAATATCACAAAATAGAAAAATGACTACAAAGCCGTGCTCCCTAGCAACGGCGCCATTATAATGACACGAAATCCGACGAGGTCGAGATGGATAAATAAATCACAATGTCGTTGTTCTCAACCACTAAAATTGGAAATGGAAAGATTTTTATTTAAACCACTTAAGAAATGATAAATTAATAAAAACAATGTAAACAGTTTTCGCTATTCTTTTAACCTGGTTTAGCGACCAGGGTCGAACACAAGGAGCACGATTTAAAATCTAAGTAGTCAAATTTCGGAAAGAATTTTTAGTGGTTTTTGAATTATTTATTTATTTTTATCAAAACAAGCAAGAACGATGAAACACACACACCACACTCTTTTTTGTATTTTTCAGAATGGTAAAAAATGCTCAGAAAATTAAAAAGAAAATGTTTTTTGTTCTATATATTTTAAAATATTTTTGGTAATTTTTTTCGAAATTATCTGATTGTAATTTTCTAAAAATGAAACAGTGGAAAATGAAGAAATCAATGCACAACCAAGAATCTTTTGCAACTTAAAAATCCTTTAAGTGCCCAAAATTTCTGGATTTATTTTTATGTTAAACTACAAATAAATATCTACAATTAGAAACTGAAATCACAATTTTTGGATTTTTCTAGAATTTTATACAATTTTTTAAAGATTTTTTGTTTTTTTGCAATTTTTTTGGTTTTTATAAAGACTTAATGCACAAAAATTGGTCAGAAATTAAAAGACACCAAAACACACCTACACTATTTTTTTGGAATTTTTAGGCAAAGTTTTGAATTTTTAGGAATTTTCGAAATTCTGACAAGCAAAAAGACACTATTTTTGATTTTTTAAATGTATCAAACGTCAACAAAAAGCTTTGAAAAATTTATACAACGAAGAACACAACAACAGGAACATACAACATTTTTTTGAGAATTTTTCGAAACATAAAAATATTTATTTTGATGAAAAATGCATGCAAAGTTAAAGTCTGCTATACAGGGACTGCATGCAAATAGTTGAAGTTTCACATGAAATAAGTAACAGAAATAAAATGCATGATAAGAATTGCAAATTACCCAAATGTCACATGTTTAGCATGTGCAGTTCTGGAGAGGGGGGTCTTCTGCAAATTTGATATCCTTCAGGGGTTCTGACGAAATATTTCCAAAAGATTTTTTTTATAATTAAAAACCGCCTAGGGTTTCTCTGATCTTGGGATCCTTCTCAAACCACAAGGAACGACCAAGGGGGGTGCCGCCGCCCTTCACGGGGGCCGAAGTTGCGCCAGGGCACGGAGCAGGAGAGAGCTTTGGGCAACGCTGGCGGCGCTTCCGCGGAAGGCGGTTGCCGCAGGGACGGAGGTAGGCCGCATTGGAGGAGGAGGTCTGGAAAGGAGGACGCATGGGTCAGCGCAAGTGCCGTGCGCGGGGTTCGTGCGGCTAGAGGTCAGGAAAGGGCAGGGCAAGTGGGGCCGCGCTGCTGAGATGCGGCGGGACCGCGCGCTAGGCTGAAGGAGAAGCGTGCGGCGACGCCAGAGGAGGCATGGGCGTCACGGCATTGGAGCGGAGGAGCGTGCTCCGCGGTGGATCCAGATGGCGAAGGGACGCGCGAAAGGGGGAGTCGCGGGCCTCGCCGCGCGTACGCCCGCGCGGCTGCGCACGCGCGGTCGTTTTGGCGGAAGGGGGCACGTGGCTACAGGAGGCATATGAGCTTCGAGAGGACGCAACGGTTGCGAGTTGGTCACGCGCGGCCGCTCGTGCGGCGGTGCTTGGGTCGGCGCAAGCGTCATGCGTGATGGCAGTTGGCGCTGGAGGTCAGCGCGCCCAGGCGCGGTGACTGCGAGGTGGAGGGGTGCACAGCGGTCGACCCCTTGCAGCTGGGGGGGGCATGCTCTTTTTTTTTGTTTTTTATTGTAATTAGAAATAACGATAAAACGTTTTTAAACTGTAAACAGGAGATATAATCAAAAGAAAAGTTTTTTTAATTATTTTTTTATGAAACAAAACAGAAGTAATAAAATTTTCCTTTCTTTTTATTATTTAAAATTCTCCTGCAAAACAAAGGTTAGAGAGAGAAGAAAAAAAATTATTTCTCTCTCTTTTTTTAAATTCTTCCTTCAAAAATAAATGTGAGATAAACATGAAAACTATTTTTATGTTTTTTTATTTATACAAAAAAATAGAATGTGTGAATGGGCGGATCTCTGCGAGATGGAAGAGAGATTCGTATCCCCGACCACCGTGCGTGGTGGGAGTTGATAGGTTGTGCGAGGTAGAACGTGAATATGTAGAGATCGAGAAAATGGTATGGAAATCGGTGTTGGTCGTGGATTATGTGTGATGACAAATTTTTGTGATTTTTGACGATCTAAAAACTAATAAAATGGGAGCAAAAACTAGACCTACGATTTACCTAGGAAAAACGACGGGAAATAAAAGTGGATCTCACCTTGGGGTCGGAAATACCATGATGGTCTCAATGAAGGCCGGCGCGCTGTCACCGGACGGCTCGGAGGCTAGACACCCTTCTTCAACAAGATGGCTCTCGGAGATCGGACTCCTCTCTACCAAAGATCGATCAAAGAATGAAAGGAGGAGAAGCCCATTAAAAAGAGAAGAAAAATAAAAAAAGTAGGTATATACAAATAAGGAAAGTAGTTAGTGGTTATTTAAATAAATAAAATAAATAAAAAAATTAATTAAAAATGAAATTCATATTTAATTAAAATAAAATAATTAATTAATTTACAAAAAGCTCTACCCCTCTTCTTTAAATGGAAAGTTTTATTGAGTCTCCGCGCAAGGATGTCCGCAGAACCGGATAAGACTAGTCACCAGCGGATGTATGCGCTGCATCCTTTTCGGTAAAGGTGATGGGTTGAGGTGCAGTGATTTGTCCACCCTTCGCGACTTGAATTTCCCTGCGCCATTCTGGACTGGAATCAAAGTACTTACGTCAACAACATTCCCAGGAAAGGTATATCGCTCCAAGGTCGAAAGCCGAAGCCTGGGGAGGGGCTTTTCCGAACTAACAACCGGGGAAGGTCACTGTCAACCCTTCTTGGGCGCTAGACAGCTCATGATTTACCGCTATTATATATCACCTGCATTTACCGCTATTATATATCAAGCGGGGCCGACCATACATCATTTGATAGGCTTCTCCTACCGGTTCAGAGGGAGAGGCAGAGTACTTTCCAGCTAGGAGGGGGGTTTCCCATTTCAAAAGCTTTAATTAGCCACCTTAATGGTGGCTATTAAAGGTATAAAATAAAATCTTATATTTATGGTAGGTTATTAAATCAATTAATTCAAATAAATCCAATAAATCAAATACTTGAATATGAATTTCGTAATTAAATTAAATCAATTAATTAATGTGAGATATTTTATTTTTTTGGTGATTTTTATAAAAGGAAGTTAGTTGTATACAAATATTATGTACATATAATGCAATATACACATGTACAAATAAGGAAATAAATTTTTATATAAGTTTTTTTTAATTTTTAGTTAATTAATATTTTTTATTTTATTTTTAATGTAAACAATATTTACAAAAAAATATGGGTAAATGTTGGAGCATTCATTGTATGCGCCCATTGTGTTGTAGCAGGGTAAATGGATCCTGGAGGAGATCCATTTAGCCTATCCAATGTTTAGTCCCACATCATCCAGTGGTGGAACTTGGAGGCTCTGGAGAGGCTATATAAGGAGCCCCAGACCTCCTGTATCCATTGAGAAAAGCAATAGTCTACCAGCCCTCTGAGGCATTCTCCCGTGGTTTCATCCCGCTCCTCACGGAATAGGGTTCCACGTAAAATCCTGCTGTTCTTCTTATTATTTATCTTTTCCATGTTTACACATCCGCTTCCGATTTTCTAACATGGTATCAGAGCGGGTTCGATTCTAGTGGATTAATTTTTTTTCATCGTTTGTTCGAGATTCAATTTTAGTTCTTGAAGATTATTTTGAATATTTATGGTTCGATTCAAGTTCTTGTTCATGAAAAGTCCTAGGGTTTGTTTCTTGAAACCCTATGTTTCAGCATCAACATTGCCGCCAGATCTACAAATCCTGCTTCGTTCATGATCCGCATGGATGTTCTAGGGTTCGTGCACGCGATCCAATCTTCATCCAGAATGTCAGCGACGGTGCACCACTCTCATCTCCAGTTCTTTCGGAATCCCCACTAGCACGCGCCGCCCGCGCATCTCCAAGCGGTGGCGTCACGCCACCCCAACTCCTGCGCGGTACTGTTGGCCTCCCACACAGTACGCGCCGACGAACCCAGGTGGTGACAAACCCAAGCGAAGCTTGATGCGGGGAAGCCTTATTGAAGCCCACATCCACTCCTCTCCTTCATCGCCTCCAGCAGGCGGCATACCTGCACAAGACTCCGCAACATCGACTTCTGATAACAAGACTCCAGGCGGAGCCCAGGTGACCCTCAAGGCGCTCCTCACGAATCCAGGAGATTTCCAGCGGCAGCGGCACCCCCGGGCGGTGCCCTCTCGCAAACCCTAGGTGCAACGCGCGAGTCTTCCGCGCGAAACCACATCGCAAGCGGCTTCTCTCCTCCGTGTGCGCCTTTAGGCGGCGGCGGATCCGTGCCCTGCGCGCCTCCAGGCATCGCGCATCTCAAAAAGCATCAGATCGCCTCCAGGCAGCGCAGCCCTAGGCGCCTCCCCACGATCTCGCAGGCGACATCCTCCCTCACGGCGTGCTCCAGGTGCCCGCGCGCCCTCCTCCAGCCCCGCGGCGCTCCCCTCGATTACATCTCCTGTGAGCGGCGTCATATGAAAACCCTGATGGGGGGCATGCTGCGTTTGAAACCAGGGGTTCCCACGATTGGGAACCCTAGGGCTGCTGTTTGGGGCCCTATATGGCCGGGTGTTATAAAAAAATACAAAAAATGAAAAAAAATGATGATGAAAGGAAGTACAGGGGAGCCTGCCGTGTAAAGTTAAAAAAAAAAGGGAGCCCAAGGGGGCTGCGACAAAAAAGAAGAAGAGAGAGGGAATGAGTTGAGCCCATGTGGGGCCTATGATTATTTCAAAAAGAAAAAAAAGAAAGGGCGCGTACATCTCAAAAGTCGTACGCAAATTAAAAAAAAGGATGAAAAGCTGAAAAAAATGTCAACAGCTTAAAAAAATGTTTAAAAAAAATGACGGCTAAATAAATAAATAAATAAAGAAAAGCCGCAAGTTTTTTATGTTCATGGTTACCCCCATATTTCATTGTCTGCTCCCAACATAGTCGATGTTGATATTCCGACTAGTATGGGAGAAAGGGGGAGTATATATGTAGAGTCACAGGTCTTCTCCAGATTGCAGATTCTTCAGATTTCGGTTCAGATCCAGATCGATGCAGATTTCCAGACCAATCAGATTCCAGATTCTACAGTTGATCATACTCGACGATTGATTCCGAGTCGAATTTCAGATACGCATGAGTGTGCGGCCATTTTCAGATGAGCATATGTTGCCATCATTTGTTCGAGGTCCCCATCATTCTTGTGGTTGTTTCGGCCAGAGTTTTCATGTGAGCCATAGGGACTCCGGAGCAGAGGACCATTCCCTATGCCATTGAGGGCAAGGGTTTTCATGTGGTATCATATGTATACCAGAGCAATGCACCATTCTCTGAGCCAGATGGGAGAGACCCAGTTCTTCGACGAGGAGACTTCAGGCGCAGTTTCAGACTCGATGGTCAGATTCCGAGCCTGCATTTGACTCACACTCCAGCCCGTTCGTCCTCCTCACCTGCACGGCATGAGAAGCAACGTCCTCGACTGCAGCAATGTGCACGTTGGGTTGATATTGTCCGTAGTGTCCTGTAGCATTGAGTTGAGTATATTTCTGTTTGTCCAAGCTGAGCATTGCATGCTCCAGCTTGAGGGGCAGTGTTGGAGCATTCATTGTATGCGCCCATTGTGTTGTAGCAGGGTAAATGGATTCTGGAGGAGATCCATTTACCTAATCCAGTGTTTAGTCCCACATCGTCCAGTGGTGGGACTTGGAGGATCTGGAGAGGCTATATAAGGAGCCCTAGACCTCCTGTATCCATTGAGAAAAGTAATAGACTATCAGCCCTCTGAGGCGTTCTCCCGTTGTTTCATCCCGCTCCTCACGGAGTAGGGTTCCACGTAAAATCCCGCTGTTCTTCTTATTATTTATCTTTTCCATGTTTACGCTTCCGCTTCCGATTTTCTAACAGTAAATATACAAATATGTACGTGGTAAAACTGCACAAAACACCCCAGAAAACTGACTTTTTAACCGTAACTGCAAAAATTATGAAACCACAGCCATTTGAAAGATAGTTTAATTTAGAGTATAGTGGAAGTGATTTTGGTTCGATTTGAGCTCGTATGAAACCGGAATTGGTGTTTCAATTATCGCTTTGCGGCTTTTTCTGGATGTAATTATTTGCAATATATACATTATTTTATTTTACACTTATTTTTATTATTTACAACACATTTTTATTTACAAATTTTGTTTACAAAAATAATTAATTTGAAGTCAAATTATGTAAAAATAAAATAATGTAACTTTTGTACAAATATAAAGGAAAAATATTTACAAAATATTTTTGAGTTTTTGACAGAAGACCCTATCTCCTCCTACTTTATTCTTGGTCGATCAGGTCAAGTCTTGACCTTCTCTCGAGGTTCGGGTCAGTCTGCATTTATTGCATAAATACATCCTTTATTTTCTTTTCTTTTTCTTTTCTTCTTTATTCTTTTATTTATGTACAAAAAAGTGTTAAAAATGCATATTTAACAAATGCATGCAAAATGGTAAATTAGTGGAATTAGTAGGTATTTACAGGTGTTTGACTACGGAAATGAAGCTAAAATAAAAGAATAAAGGCGATGAATCGTGGATTCATCATTCCCCCTATACTTTACCTTTGCTAGTCCCTTAGCAAACACTTATTTGGAAAATAAGTGAAATAAAAAATAAAGAAAAGGAAAAAGAAAGAAGTTAGAATAATGTTGATTTTTAACTTATCTTCATAAAAATGTAGTATGGAGCTCTGTCAGACGTTTAAATTATTCATGTGTCGTAACCTTAATGGGAAATGGAATTAAAACCTAACAGCCTCTAAGTTCCATAAGACTCTTATTCAGGTCTCCTCAACAGTCAGATCAGAACAAATCTACATACACAAATTCTTATGACTATGAATTCTTACTTGTACGATATAAGTGAAATATAGCTCCTCATCTCAAAAGTAGCAAAGAAACAACCTCTCTCAACAAGGTAACTCTAATACCCCGGTCTGGCAACTCTCTCCTCGAGGAGCGGGATATTCCCTTCTAAGTTCAAGTACAACCATCTCAAGAAGAGGGGATGGGGAAGAGAATGGACGGTAACCAGTGTAGTTACCTATCCTTGGATGCATGACCAGTGTAGCCATGTCACCCGCTGCAAGCTCACAAATATTTGACTTTGAAGCTCTTATTCTTTTTTTTTCACTTGTATATACTCTCCGGCATGCATTTTACTTTTCTATCAGGCCTGTCCACTTTTGGAGATTTTGCATTTTTTCTCTTTTTTTTGACAATATATACAAGGAGCAGCATGTAAATAAGGAGTTTTTCCTCTTGAGCCAGTAGACTATCCCTCTTTTGAAGCATTATTGTAACCCCACAATATCCTGTCTTTAGACCTCAATATCACCAAACCAGGTTGAGACACACTTCCCTCCCTAGAGGAGGACGAGAGGTTCCGCCTAGAAATACTACCCTCGTATGCTACCCCAAGCCAAAAGATTCTGCCCCCTTACTACCTCCTCTATGAAGAGCTACGTGTAAAGTGCATTGTCCAAGGTAAGCCACGGTCTGAAAGAATCATGCGTTTGTTCTTAAATATTCTACTTTAGACTTATCAAGATGACAAGTGAACATAGTCTTATGGACTCGAAGAATTAAGTCACGAGGACCTGAAAAGTATTAATTCCATTTCTTATAAGGTTCCTCTGAAATTAAGTGGATTAAGGTCCAACTAAGCTCCATTCTTCAAATTTATTCCGGACTTAGTTTAAATGTCAATATCATCCTGAAAAATGCACATGCCAATGCAAGAAACTATGTACAATGCAAAGAAAATAAAATCTTTTTGTGAAACCATTTTCAAAATTTGAACTTTTTATAGATTTTTGAAAAATGATGCACATGCAAAAAGATTTTTTATGCAAATAGCTAGTAATATATACAAGTATACACCATTTTTTTAGAAAAGGTTAGGTAAGTGCTACATATATTTACACAGGGTTGAGTTGATTATTTACAAGAACAAGATGAAAGGATTTACAACTTGAGTAATTTATACAAGTATATACACAATTGGATTTTTTTCTTTTATTTTTTTGTGATGCATATATTCCTCGGATTTATTTGAAAATAATTTTACGAATCTTTTGAAAACTATAGTCCAAAATAATTTTTCCAAACAATTTTACAAACATTTACACACATTTGAAAACTATTTTGCAAAACATTTTTCAAACAGTATCTATCGATTTTCAAAATAATTTTTCAACCATTTTCAAAACATTTGCAAATAGTTTTTACAAAATAATTTTATTTCAAACAATTTTTTTTTACAAACCACAATATTTTACAAAGGTTGAAAATATTTTCAAATATTTTTCAAATAGTTTTCAAAAAGATTTTTCAAATAGATTTTCAAACTTCTTTCAAAATATTTTTCAAAATATTTTAACCTGATTTATTAACCTGTATATACAAAAATAATTTTGAGGAAATATCTGCATCCTTTTTTTAGTTAGTTGATTTTTTTACAAGTATTTATACAGTATTTTAGCCATATTAAAGATATGGAAGTACGAAATAGTGATCAAAGAGCTGCAAAGGAAGACATAGCTCGTGCTAAGTATTGGGAAGCAAAAAGAATATTATACTACAATGAAGAATAAAAGAATATAATCAATAGGAGTAGGTGATCCGCTCTATACTTAAGATCAAGTAATCCTAAGTATAGAAGACTGTACACAAAGGGAAAACCGAGCAGTAGAATGTACAGAGTCTATCTCCCCTATACTTAGGGTAAAATATCCCTAAGTATAGGCAACAAAAAAGAGGTAAAAAGAATCAAAAGAATAATCACAAATCTGACACCCCCTATGCTTAGAGTAAAGTACACCCTAAGTATGGAATAATCATGAGATGGAGATGGGGTGTAAGGCAGAAAGAATGTATGATATGGACAGATGGATTTAGACAATGTGAGTAGTGTTGAGGTGCCTCTCAACAAGTGCTAGAGTTTACGCCCTTAGCTGTGCGCAAAGGCTAGGATAACGCATTATCAAGGTTCAGGACGGCGCCTGTAAGTCGAATACCGTATTGCCTTTGCAGTCTCGGTGGGAGAACAACAACGAACTCAATAGAGTGGACGATGACACCCAGGTAAACAATCAAGCGGGTGTCTGCTACCGGGTAAAGATATGGGAAGATGAAATCGGGCTCCGGTAGCAAAAAAGAAATCATCGGCTCAAGATCTGTATGGAGTGAAAGGGCAGAGCCAAAGAAGTTGAACGTGGAGAAGGAAGGATCTGTCAGTGAATCATCCACATTAATCATCGTCTCAAATTGATAAGGAAGATCAAGATCAGGAGACTCACTACAAAGGCTGATACTCGATGCATTGAATGTAGACAAATCAGTGAAATCATCGAATATCTCAAAGATCGGGTCATCCTCGCGAGGGTTGTCGAGGAGAGAAACCTCAAACTCATGATCAGAAATATCAAAATACCCGGTCTCGTGATCCGACAGATCGGATGCACTCCCAGAAAGTGAAACCGAGTACACATAGTGCATGGCATTCTCCCGCAGATAACCCTCGGGGAGTAATGCCGAATCATCAGGGAACTGGGGATCAATGCTGCCAAAAATCAGGTCCTCCAAAAATATATCGACCTCATCAACTGGGAGGACAAAAGACTCAAATACGGGACTATCTAGATCTGTCAAATCAAAAATCGATCGCTCATCAAGCTTTCTCTGCTGAGATGAATCCAAATATATCTCCGAATCTGAGAAGATCTCCTGTAGAAAAGATACTGAATCAACAACGTATGGACACTGAAATGATTCAAAGGATGGTTGATATGTGGGCTCCTCCTCTATTTCTTGGGATACTAGCAGATCTAGAATCCAAGAATCATCGATGTGAAAGTGCGGGACTGGCTCAAAATCTGGCTGTAAATCCAATGGAAACTTGACCAATGTCCGGCTCTCGGAACTCATAGTGGCAGTCAACACATCCATCAAATGAGAATCAGTAGCATCCATATCCTCTGATTGGTGTGTGCTGTCTGAATCTGCATGATGTGTCACACACTCAACATGTGTCATATCTCCCTCATGTGTTGTCCCGAATAAACCATCTTGTGAATATGGAATGTCTGAAAGTGTATCCAAGATTGTCTCAACTAAATCCAGGTCGGGACAGTAGTGAGAACCACCACACGAGGTAATGACATATGCAATTTGCTCTGCGGTCCTCCCCCTCATGGCGATGTGGATAAGCTCAGTTATCAAAAATCCATGATATGGAAATCGCTCAAAAGATCAAGTAACCTCGACCATGAATCTCTCAATTGTTCCTGGGGGTCAACTGAAAATCACTAATACAAGACCGCATCATCTCTGCTCTACGTTGGGGGTAAAATCTCTGCAAAAATAACGATCGTAAATCTCCCCACGTATCAATCTTCCTTCCCAATCGTCTGTGCCAATTCTTGGCTCTACTCTGAAGTGTAAATGGGAAGGTAATCAGCATTAGATCCTCAGCAGTGATATTAAGGTATGATCGTGATTCACAAAAATCCTCAAACTCAGATATATGCAAATATTGTTCCTCATGCACTCCTCCTGAAATATTCGGCAATAGATTAATGAACTTTAAATTCAAAATGAAGGGGCTCAATGTAGAAGCGGACTGTGCTTCTTGATCGGTGTACTCATCCATCATCTCAGGATTAAAGTCATCTAAAGCTTGCAAGTGCCCCATTTGATGGCCTATGGAATGAACTCTCATCTCAGCAATGTGATCGCGCGGGCCTCGTATATGGTCAATATGGTCTCTTTGGGCATCACTCACAGCATGTCCCAAGAAAGAAGGTGTGTAGGGAGAGGGAGAAGATGTGAAGTCGATCGGAGTCTCGACCTCCCAAGAGAGTGGACGGGAATGATGGGCGTGAAATGAAGAATCCGTAAAATTCGGCTGAAATGGAGAGTGACCCATCGTGACGAGAGGGAAATGAAGGGCGGGAGGGTGCGGTTGAAGAGACGGAGTGAAGGAGAGAGATGGTGGGATAGAAGAGAGAGAGATAGAGAGAGAAGGTGAGAGAAAGTGAGAGAGATAGAAGGGAGGGAGCGTGGGATAGAAGAAAGAGAGAGAGAAGGTGAGAGTGATATACGGGAGGGAGGGTGGGATAGAGACAGAAGGTGCCTGCTAATGATTCAAAGAATGATCGTAACCGCCTCACACCAAAGACATACAAAACACAAAGCAAACCCCAGTTCACCAACTCAACACAAATCGGACCGTGAGAATTCGGTCTTTATCTTTTCAATTTTAAGAGTTAGGTGATCAACAAAAGTTGTACAAACACTTGGGAGGCTTTAATAGGATTTGGGCACTACTCCTTAGTGTATACGCGCGCAATTAAAAACGCAAATAATGAGGGGATTGCTCTCCCAATACAATGAGGAATCAGTTACGTTTAATTTTAGAGTCAAGTTCAATTAGCAGTCCCAATTTTTTAATTTTTGATTTTTGATTTTTTTGGATTTTTTTCAAGAATACGCCTAACAAGCTTTCCGATTTCCTCTTTGATTAAGAGTTGAAAACATGGGGAGGAAGTAAAGCCAGTGCACGGCGAACACAATGATGTATGCAGAGATAGAAGATGCGTAACTTACTCCAGCACTCTAAATGCAATATGATCCGTGCATAAAATTAAATACAAAAATTAAACTACCTATATGATGCATGAAGAAAACGGCCTTAGGCGAAAGATTTGTACACGTAAAGAGCAATAGCTAATAGGTTAACAAGAGAGGTCGGAGTCCGGTCTCTGATGCCGATCGGTATCCGCCACAACAGATCCTGCCAGCGCTATATACGGCCTCTAGCGGCACGTGACCTTTCAGGTAACCTAGATTAGCTTTTTCTTTGTGATTTAATTAATTAAGTCCAGTTATCGATCTATAGGTGCAGGCAGATAATTAGGGATGAGACTTTAATTAATTACGTCACAATCAAGATAAAAATCCTAAGTCTAGGGGCCAAATTCTGCGTGAATCAAAAATGAAAAAAAATGCGAGAAAACAAAACCGGCGAAAAACAACGGTGAGGTCCCCTAAGTGCACCGGCACTTGGCGAAACAGACCCCGAATAATAGTCCAAGTTCACAGTTTAAAGTCCTAAATTATTACAATTCAAATAAATGTTCTCTAAATAAAATAAATGTCTTCTTTCCTTCCCTGCTCTTCCTCATGTGCGGGTTCTCCAAAAATATACTCCGAGTTGTCCCAAGCAGTTCCTCGCACAAAAATCCAAGAGAGAAGGTCAGAAAACAATTATAATATAGAGAGACAAATATCACAAAATAGAAAAATGACTACAAAGCCGTGCTCCCCAGCAACAGCGCCATTATGATAACACGAAATCTGACGAGGTCGAGATGGATAAATAAATCACAATGTCGTTGTTTTCAACCACTCGAATCGGAAATGGAAAAAATTTTATTTAAACCACTTAAGAAAAGATAAATTAATAAAAATAATGTAAACGATTTTCGCTATTCTTTTAACCTGGTTTAGTGACCAGGGTCGAACACAAGGAGCACGATTTAAAAACTAAGTAGTCAAATTTCGGAAAGAATTTTTAGTGGTTTTTGAATTATTTATTTATTTTTATCAAAACAAGCACGAACGATGAAACACACGCACCACACTCTTTTTGTATTTTTCAGAATGATAAAAAATGCTCAGAAAATTAAAAAGAAAATGTTTTTTGTTTTATATATTTTAAAATATTCTGGTATTTTTTTCGATATTTTCTGATGTTTTTGTGATTTTCTAAAAATGAAACAGTGGAAAATGAAGAAATCAATGCACAACCAAGAATCTTTTGCAAGTTAAAAATCCTTTAAGTGCCCAAAATTCCTGGATTTATTTTTATGTTAAACTACAAATAAATATCTACAATTAAAAATTGAAATCACAATTTTTTGATTTTTCTAGATTTTTATACAATTTTTTAAAGATTATTCATTTTTCGCATTTTTTTTGTTTTTATAAAGAGTTAATGCACAAAAATTGGTCAAAAATTAAAAGACACCAAAACACACCTACACTATTTTTTTTGAATTTTTAGGCAAAGTTTTGATTTTTTAGGAATTTTCGAAATTCTGACAAGCAAAATGACACTATTTTTGATTTTTTAAATATATCAAACGTCAACGAAAAGCTATGACAAATTTATACAACGAAGAACACAACAACATGAACATACATTTTTTTGAGAATTTTTCGAAACATAAAATCATTTATTTTGATGAAAAATGCATGCAAAGTTAAAGTCTGCAATACAGGGATTGCATGCAAATAGTTGAAGTTTTCACATGAAATAAGTAAAAGAAATAAAATGCATGATAAGAATTGCAAATTACCCAAATGTCACATGTTTAGCATGTGCAGTTCTGTAGAGGGGGGTCTTCTACAAATTTGATATCCTTCAGGGGTTCTGACGAAATATTTCCAAAGATTTTTTTCATAATTAAAAACCCTTAGGGTTTCTCTGATCTTGGGATCCTTCTCAAACTACAAGGAACAACCAAGGGGGGTGCCGCCGCCCTTTACGGGGGCCGAAGTCGCGCGGGGGCGCAGAGCAGGAGAGAGCTTTGGGCGGCGCTGGCGACGCTTCCGCGGAAGGCGGTTGTCGCAGGGACGGAGGTAGGCTGCGTTGGAGGAGGCGGTCTGGAAAGGAGGACGTGCGGGTCAGCGCAAGCGTCGTGCGCGGGGTTCGTGCGGCTGGAGGTCGGGTAAGGGCAGGGCAAGCGGGGCTGCGCTGCTGAGATGCGGCGGAACCGCGCGCTGGGCTAAAGGAGAAGCGCGCGGCGGCGCGGGAGGAGGCATGGGCGTCACGGCGTTGGAGCGGTGGATCCAGATGGCGGAGGGCCGCGCGAAAGAGGGAGTGGCGGGCCTCGTCGCGTGTACGCCCGCGCGGCTGCGCCCGCGCGATCTGTTTGGCGGAAGGGGGCATATGGCTACAGGAGGCGGATGAGCTTCGGGAGGACGCGGCTGTTGCGAGGCGGCCACGCGCGGCCGCTCGTGCGGCGGTGCCTGGGTCGGCGCAAGCGCCGTGCGTGATGGCAGTTGGCGCTGGAGGTCGGGACGCCCAGGCGCGATGACTGCGAGGCGGAGGGGTGCACGGCGGTCGGCCCCCTGCGGTGGGGGGTGGGGGGTGGGGGTGGGGACCGTGCTCTTTTTTTTTGTTTTTTTATTGTAAAAAAAATATTGATAAAAAGTTTTTTTAACTGTAAACAGGAGATATAATAAAAAGAAAAGTTTTCTAAATTATTTTTTTATGAAACGAAATAGAAACAATAAAATTTTTCTTTCTTTCTTTATTTTTAATTCTCCTGCAAAACAAAGGTTAGAGAGAGAAGAAAAACAAAAAAAATATTTCTCTATTTTTTTTAAAAATTCTTCCTGCAAAAACAAATGTGAGATAAACAGGTAAATTTATGTTTTTTTATTTATATACACAAAAAATAGAATGTGTGAATGGGCGGATCTCGGCGAGATGGAAGAGAGATTCGTATCCCCGACCACCGTGCCTGGTCGGAGTAGATAGGTTGTGCGAGGTAGAACATGAATATGTAGAGATCTAGAAAATGGTATGGAAATCGGTGTTGGTCGTGGATTATGTGTGGTGACAATTTTTTATGAATTTTAAAGATCTAAAAACTAATAAAATGGGAGCAAAAACTAGACCTACGATTTACCTAGGAAAAATGAAAGGAAATAAAAGTGGATCTCACCTTGTGGTCGGAAATACCATGATGGCCTCGACGAAGGCCGACGCGCTGTCACCGGACGGCTCGTAGGCTAAGCACCCTTCTTCAACAACATGGATCTCGGAGATCGGGCTCCTCTCCACCAAAGATCGATCAAAGAATGAAAGGAGGAGGAGCCCATTAAAAAGAGAAGAAAAATAAAAAAAGGAAGGTATATACAAATAAGGAAAGTAATTAGTGGTTATTTAAATAAATAAATAAATTAATTAAAAACGAAATTCGGATTTAATTAAAATAAATAAATAAATAAATTTACAAAAAATAATTAGTCACCTTAATGGTGGCTATTAAAGGTATAAAATAAAATCTTATATACACGGTAGGTTATTAAATCAATTAATTCAAATAAATCCAATAAATCAAATAATTGAATATGAATTTCGTAATTAAATTAAATCAATTAATTAATGTGAGATATTTTAATTTTTTGGTGGTTTTTATGAAAGGAAGTTAGTTGTATACTGTCAGAGTCAATAATGCTCTTATGTGTTATTCCATAGAGCCCTAGGGTCTCTTATATAGAGAGAAAACCCTTGGGTAAATTACATAGACGTACATGAGATAAATAAGAAATACGTAGCAGTACATCTTGACTTAACGTAAACCTCTACACTCCCCCTCATGATGGAGCATAGATATCAATCATGCTCAGCTTGGAAGAACATCTCTGGAAAGGTCCTCTGAGCAATGGCTTGGTGAATATATCAGCAGTCTGGTCATCTGAACTGATGTGTGAAGTGGAAATCAAGCCCTTCTGGATCATGTCTCTAGTATAGTGACAATCTACCTCGATGTGCTTTGTTCTTTCATGAAAAGCTGGATTATTGGCAATGAACAATGCTGCCTGGTTGTCACATTGAAGATTCATGGGTAAGGAGACATTTACATTCAAATCTTCTAAGACCGCTCGAACCCACATCATTTCTGTGCTCGCTTGTGCCATGGCTCTATATTCGGATTCAGCACTGGATCTCGTCACGACAGTCTGTTTCTTGCTTTTCGAAGAAACCAAAGAGCTTCCTATGAAGATAGCAAATCTTGAAGTAGATTTACGATCCTTTGGACATCCTGCATAGTCTGCGTCTGCACAAGCAGAAATAGACAGATCTGTGTCTTTTCTAAATAACAAACCTGTGCTTGGGGAAGACTTCAGGTATCTCAATATCATATACAGGGCTTCCATATGAACTTGCCTAGGCTGCTCTATAAATTGACTCACTCGGTTTACTGCAAAGGCAATATCCGGTCGAGTTATGATGATGTATAGAAGCTTACCCACCATCTTTCTGTATCTTCTTTTGTCCACCTCTTCAGTATCATTGTCGTAAAGCCTCATACTTGGGTCCATAGGCGTGCTCGACGGTCTGCATCCAACCATTCCTGTATCAACTAGCAAGTCTGTGACATATTTTCTTTGGGTCATTACCATTCCTTATGCATTTCTTGCAAACTCTATCCCCAGAAAATAGCGTATCGTGCCTAGATCCTTCGTAATAAACCGACTTCCCAAAAGAGATTTGGTCATCTCAATTCCCTGAACATCATCTCCTGTAACCAGAATATCATCAACATATACCATGACGACGACCGTACCTCTGGGAGTCTTCTGGATAAACAACGAGTGGTCCGCATTTGATCTCTTGTACCCCTGTCGTTCAATCAGCTTGGAAAGCTTCTGGAACCATGCCCTTGGACTTTGTTTAAGGCCATAGATAGCCTTATGAAGTCTGCACACCATGTGAGTCTCCCTCTCAGCAGCAAACCCCGGTGGCTGTTGCATGTAGACTTCCTCCTGTAGATCACCATACAAGAATGCATTCTTGACATCAAGTTGGAAAATGGTCCAGTCACTTACCACAGCAACAGATAGGAGAATGCGAAGAGTCGAGTGTCGAGCCACTGGTGAAAATGTATCCAAATAATCTACCCCATAGGTTTGGGTGAATCCACATGCGACAAGTCTGGCCTTGTACCTATCGAGACGCCCATCTGCGTGATATTTAACCGTAAACACCCACTTGCTACTCACCACAGAGGCACCTGGAGGAATGGGAACTAGAGACCAAGTCCCTCGAGACTGTAAGGCACACATCTCCTCTTCCATAGCTAGACGCCAGCAATCAATCTTCATGGCTTCTTGATAAGTCCGTGGGATCTCAACCGACAAGACAGCTGCTGCAAACCTCTGGAAATCACCAGTGAGACGATGAAAGGACACTTGAGACGCAAGAGGATATGATGCACATTGCCTTTTCTGTTTCCTATGAGCAATAAGACGATCAAGATCATCATTCACTGTGCTGACTGGCAGATCCTCCTCATGTAGAAAAGATTCCTGCACCGGTGCATTATCTAACCCATCATTAGTGATAACATCGGAACATACCTGAGGCGTGCTGGATGGTTGATGTGTAGCTTGAGCAGGCCTTGACCGCCTTGTGTAGAACTTAGGGAATGGTGGAATGGGAGGTGGTGGTGTAGTGGACTCAGATTGACCCAGACTTGGAGGTAGGGGAACACAGACATTATTATCCGTGGATGTGGAGGAAACCAATCTGTCACCTGTAGGGGAGAAGTACATAACTGGTTCAAAAAATGTAACATCAGCACTCACATAGTACTTGTCACAAATGGGGTCATAGCAACGATATCCTTTTTGTGTCCTCGAGTAGCCCCTAAAAACACACTTAACAGCTCTAGGAGAGAGCTTGTCAAGTCCTGGAGTCAAGCGGAGAACAAAGGCGACAGTCCCAAAGACACGAGGGGTAAGTGAAAACAAGTCTTTATCAGGAAAGAGAACAGAGATTGGGGCCTTTTCCCCAAGAACGATAGAAGGCATACGATTGACCAGATAGCATGCTGTAAGTATAGCATCTCCCCAAAAGGCTAATGCTGCACAACTTTGAATAAGTAATGTGCGAGCAATATCAAGAAAGTATCGATGTTTTCGCTCCGCGACACTATTTTGTTGAGATGTGTACGCACATGTGGTTTGGTGGATAATGCCCTTAGAGGAAAGGAACCGAGCAAGAGAACGAGTGCAGAACTCCAATGCATTATCCATGCGCACATACTTAACAGTAGAGGAAAAACATTCTGCACTTCATTGATAAGATTTTGGATAACACTTCCTGCTTCAGATTTATTTTAAAGAAGAAAATTCCAAGAAACTCGAGAGAAATCATCAATCACAACAACATAAAACCTATGCCCCTGATGATCTGGGACACGACTCGGACCCCAAATATCTATATGAAATAACTCAAACGGGGAGCGACTGCTCCGACTTTGACGACTAGGAAAGCTAGAACAATGGTGCTTCCCTAATTGACATGCTTCACAACGAAATGACGAATTCAGAGAGATCTGAGGCAGGAGGTGACGCATTTTCTAGAGCGGAAGGTGACCAAAACGAAGGTGCCATGTATACGGAGAAATAGATCCCTGAGATTGTAGTGATACGCCAGCGTAAGAGTTCCGTACTAGACGATAGAGGCCATTGTGCTCAGAGCCACAACCAATCACCCGGCCCGTTAGTATGTCCTGAAAAATGACAGAAGATGGGTCAAATATAGCACGACAGTGCAAATCTTTTGTAATCTGACTAATTGATAATAAATTCATGGAGAACTCTAGTGCATGTAGAACATTCTGTAAGTGCATGGAGAAAGTCTCCCCCTGACCGACAATAGGGGAATGAGTGCCATCAACTATGAGTACGGAGCGACCAGACTGAATAGCTCTGTAGGACTGCAGGTTATCTCTATCACGGCAGAGATGATGGGTGGCTCCAGAGTCAACAATCCAACCTGAGAGATCGTGGTTATGATAGAAGGCAGAAGTACTACCTGAGGTACTGGCAGTAGCAGATGTACTAGCTGACGCAGAAGCCGCAACGTCAGATGTATCAGCACCCTCTAATGATGTCTGTGGCATAATGTCTCGAAGCCGTGCCACTAGCTCCTCGAACATGTGATCTGGAGTAGAGGCTGACGGAGCCTGAACATGATCAGCTACACGTGCAGAAGGAGGAAATCCATGCTTGGAATAACATGTATCCTCGGAATGACCAGTGCGACGACAAAATGAGCATGTTGAACGCACACAACCTCCTCGGCCACGTCCGCCACCTCCTCGGCCACGAAAGGAAGACGGACTACCTCGTCCTCTAGAGACCGCCATTGCTGACGGAGATGGAGTCGCTGCACTAGAGGGAACAGAAATCCGACTGAGCCTCCTGTAGACTTCCTCCATCGGAGGAATAGTAGCATCGGCGAGGATCTGAGAGCGGGCTGCCTCGTACTCCGGATCAAGGGCAACAAGTAATACTCCTACCATAGTGGCATTGCGAAATGTCTTCTGCTGCTTGGGGGTGGCTATGAGCGGAATGGTGCTGTATAGTTTCTCGAACATCCCACGTAGGGACGTGTACAGAGAATGAAGAGGCCGCCCATTTTGCTTCGTGGTAAAAATATCATGCTGCAACTGCAGCATCTTCGTCTCGTTCCTCACTTGAGAATATGTAGTAGCCAGAATATCCCACATCGCCTTGGCGGTGGGTTGATGGAGGACGTCGTTGGCAATCTCCATCGTGAGCGTCCCTGACAGCCAGACCTTGGTATACGCATCATCAGCCTCCTATGAGGCATATATCCCCGTCTTCTCTGGCGGCTTATCTTCGGTAAGAATATGCTTCTTATCACATGACTTCATAAGACTCAGGAACTGCATAGCCTAGAGTTCGTAGTTCGTCCCGTCCATTTTGACTATTGGTGCCGAACCTTTAAAGGCACCTATGGCGGGCATATCAATCTTTTGTTCTGACATATCGCCGGAGAAGACGACTTAGGGATGATAGACAAAAGAACTGGCGTCTATAGAGACCCGTTTGGATTCAAGTGCATATGTAGACTTTATGCACTTGAACCCATCGTTGATACGACGCCGACCGGAGAAGGAGCGCCGCGAAGAGGCCGGGAGCCTCTGCGGCTGTTGAGAACGGCGGCGGGAGGTTGTAGCCTCGGCGGGAGGCGGGGGCTGTGGGACCTCGGCGGGAGGCTGGGGGCGGCTGGGCCTCGGCGGGAGGCTGGGGGTGGCGGGCTGGGGGCGGAAGGGTGGGGGCGACGGAGGCTGGGGCCTGGGAGGTTGGGGGCGGCGACCGAAGAGAGGGGGGGGGGCTGGGGGCGGCGGGTGGAGAAAAACCCTAGATTAGGGTTTTGGCTCTGATACCATGTCAGAGTCAATAATGCTCTTATGTGTTATTCCATAGACCCCGAGGGTCTCTTATATAGAGAGAAAACCCTTGTGTAAATTACATAGACGTACATGAGATAAATAAGAAATACGTAACAGTACATCATGACATAACGTAAACCTCTACATGTACAAATATTATGTACATATAATGCAATATACACATGTACAAATAAGGAAATAAATTTTTTATAAAAGATTTTTTTTTTAATTTTTAGTTAATTAATATTTTTTATTTTATTTTTAATGTAAACAATATTTACAAAAAAATATGGGTAAATATACAAATATGTACGTGGTATAACTGCGCAAAACACCCCAGAAAACTGACTTTTTAACCGTAACTCCAAAAATTATGAAACCACAACCATTTGAAAGATAATTTAATTTAGAGTATAATGGAAGTGATTTTGGTTCGATTTGAGCTCGTATGGAGCCGGAATTGGTGTTTCAATTATCGCTTTGCGTCTTTTTCTGGGTGTAATTATTTGCAACATATACATTATTTTATTTTACACTTATTTTTATTATTCACAACACATTTTTATTTACAAAAATAATTAATTTGAAGTCAAATTATGTACAAATAAAATAATGTAAATTTTGTACAAATATAAAGGAAAAATATTTACAAAATATTTTTGGATTTTTGACAGAAGACCCTATCTCCCCTACTTTATTCCTGGTCGATCAGGTCAAGTCTTGACCTTCTCTCGGTGTTCGGGTCAGTCTGCATTTATTGCATAAATACATCCTTTATTTTCTTTTCTTTTTCTTTTCTTCTTTATTCTTTTATTTATGTACAAAAAAGTGTTCAAAATGCATATTTAACAAATGCATGCAAAATGGTAAATTAGTGGAATTAGTGGGTATTTACAGGTGTTTGACTACGGAAGGCGATGAATCGTGGATTCATCAGGTTTCTTTGGAAACCCTAATTCGGCTAGGGTTTTTTGTTATTAGAGCAACATCAAAGTTTTGGGGTTTTGTTAAAACCCTTATTATGCACCAACAAGCAGGCTCAATCCCAGTTCTAGACGAAGATGCACATCAGGTTGCTTCTCTTCTCGAGCCAGCCTCTTACCACTGCTCGCATCGTACGATATTCCCCTCCTGGCGATGCTTCAGATGGCGGTGGCACATCTCCAGAAAGCGGCAACACAGTCCCTCCAAGAGGCGTAAACTCGGTCTCGTCACTCCTCCACGGTCTCTCCACCCATGCTGCAGCTCCAGGCAGTCTGAAGAGCCTTGGCAAATGCCCAACGATAGTCCTCGACAGCTCCTCTTCCAACACAGATCCTCCAGGTGCAGATCCTCTCACGAGCTCTCGTGTAAGAGCCATATCTCTAGCAATGCAACATCCAGGTCCGATTATACCGAACCCGACCTGATTATGGTCCTATTGATCCGATAAAACTATCGATCAATGTTAAATGATCTAAATCGATCAATAAATCGTAAATCAAAAGCCGTTTGAGATTAATCGATCAAAATTCGATTGCATCGTAAAGCATGCCATCTGAAAAGCCGCGACACAAAATCGAAAACCGCAAAACAAACCAAGACCACCCAAAAATCCGATTCGACAAAATATGATCAACGGAATCGACCGTTCGCCGATCGTATGTCGTTTGATATTTTAAAATCGCAAAATTTAGTCACAAACCAACACCGTATCTCGAGAATTTCGGGAAATCATACCCGATCCAAAGTATATGAATATTATACTCATTTTGATCGTCGTTCAGAGACGGCCAAAATGAGATATTTATCCATCCGAATCTGAATCTGAGACTCGACGTGTGAATGCGGACGACTTGGGTTTTTCATATAAAAGAGAGAAATGTAAAAAAAATATAAAAAAAATAATTTTTTTGCGACTCATAGACATGACAGCCATTTGGCTCTTTCTTTTTCCCCATTTGGCAAGGCCTAAAACCCCCTCTCCCATATATATATCACCCCAAACCCCTTTCCTATTTTCCCCAAAACTCTTTTCCGTTCTCCAACAAGAGAGCTGGCCTTCTGCTCCAAGCAACAATAGCTCCTGCTGCCCCTTCTCTTGCCCAGCTGCTGTCCAAGCAGCTGGTCAGCCAAGCTGCTGTTGCTGCACCATAGCAGGAGCCCCTTGCTTCTTCTCCGATTGGCTGCTGCAAACAACCACAACCCTCCTCTTCTTCCCCTGGAGCAACAAATCACAACACTTAGAGCTGCTATTATGAAGAAATTGTTGATCCATTTGAATCCCCTGCAGCTGCTCTTGGAGATGTGGCTGCATGTGTTGCATTGCATGCAAGATCAAATTGCTGCATATCCAAATTTCAAGACACTTGATTATTCAAATTGGAGTCCCAAAAGAGGTACAATCAAAGCCCCTTTCTTGCTGCCATGCATGTATTTTATATCCTTTGATTTCACATTTGTAATTTTTTTCAATAAGAAGGTTCGTTCTTCTTGCTCTTGAAAGAAAGAATTTGGATGAGAATGAATTAGAAATTTGAATTGCATTTAGTAAAATTTACTGTGAGAATTCTCCTCTCTCTACTATAGATACATGCACACTTTATAGTGATTCCTAAATAAAATTTTCATCTGTTCTATTCAGACATAGTCTATTCCGTTATTGATTGTGAAATGAGGATTTTCACTTTTTACTTCTTCCTATTATCTGAAGGTCATTTCTTTATTTCTAACTAGTTGGGTCGTAATAACTTTTTTGTTTTTCTTGACGTATTTAATAAAATTATTCTAGTTATTATTATATAATAACTAGAACCCACTTAATGGTCTAGTGGTAGTACAGTGTGTCTACCACACAAAAGACCAGGGTTCAAATCCCACTCTTGCAGGGGTTGCGTTAGGTAGTCGGCGGCCAGCGTAAAAAATAGTCAAATCTTTCAACATGGATTTGAGCAAGAATCCATGTAGCCAACCCTACTTATAGTGGGAGAAGGCTTAGCACTTTTTTATTCTAGTTATTATTATAAGAGATTATTGAAGTCATGACCTCCCACCCCAGTATTTTTCCTTGTCCGTTTTTCTGAAATGATGATGATACCTTATTGGGAAGATGGTTTAGATTGTGTCACTAGCTAACATGGATAGTGCATGATATATTTTTTTGAAATAATTACTTCATGGCATCTGAAAAGAAGTTATTCCAAACTTGTTTTTACTGAGCATATTCATGTTAAGTCTAAGAAAATGATCTGCATTAATCCATGCTATCAGTATTTTGTGGGACCAACATTTTTCTAATAGGTGAATGCAAGATGTAGTCTTTGAAATTTTGGTAAATTCCCTACATCTAAATGACCTTCCTCATTTCAGATCATGGACTCTATTATGATTTAAATAGTACTTGTAGAAGTTTATTTCATGTTTTTGTATATTTTATCTATTTCCTTTTCTCTTTGTCTACCGTATATAATTTGCCCATAGGTCTCTCCCTATATAGGAGAGCCTAGGGCTCAATGAATAAATAGATCTCTTATTTTTCCCAACATGGTATCAGAGCGGCGGTCCTAGACCGGAGTGTACTGAAGACGAACCCGGACCCTAATCCCTCCACCCTTCATGCCTCCCGCCACCACCGCCCAGGACCCGTTCTGCGCCGCTCCGCGTGCGGCCCCCCCGCCGCCCCTTGGGCCCCGCCCCTTCGGGCTTCTCCGACTGCCATTCCCTTCCTAAGGGATCTTCCTCTTGTACCTCCATGTTGATGGGTTTGATTGTGTAAGTCTACACATGCAACCAAACCTCGTCATGTCAATGTAGACCGAAGTTTATCTCGTCTACATCCCTAGTTGTCTCCAGTCATCATGTCAGAAAGTAAGGTAGAGATCCCCACCACAGACGCCTTGAGAGGTCCTGTGCCTATTGTGAAGATGGATGGGTCGAACTACGAGATATGAGCCATGCAGTTCATGAGCCTAATGAAATCGATGGGTAAGAAACATATTCTTACCGAGGATGAGCCAACGGAGAGGACATGGTTGTATGCCTCATGGGAGGCTGATAACGTATATGCTCAGGTCTGGTTGTCTGGTACCTTGATTCCAGACATTGCTAACGATGTCTTGCATCAACCTACTGCCAAAGTCATGTGGGACATTCTTGCTGCCACGTATTTACAAGCCAAGAATGAGACAAAAGTCCTACATCTTCGGCATGACATCTTCACGATAAAGCAGAATGGTCGACCCCTGCATGCTTACTACACTGCATTACGGGGAATGTTTGAGAAGTTTCATAGTTGCATGCCCCTCATAGCTACTCCAGAGCAGTTGAAGACATACCGAATGCCATGATGGTGGGAGTTTTTCTAGCCTCTCTAGACTCACAGTATGAGGCTGCTTCTTCTCAAATTCTGGCAGATGCTACCATTCCTCCCATGGAGGAGGCCTTTCGGAGATTGAGCAGAATCAACATCTCAAGCCCTGCTCCTGTGCCAAATTCTTCTGCTATGGCAGCTTCTCGTGGAAGAGGTAGCCCATCTCATCTTCGTGGACGAGGACCACGTGGTAGGGGTGGTTGTGGTCGTGGACTACAATGTACTTACTATCATCGGACTGGTCATACAGAAGATACATACTACTCCAAGCATGGTTTCCCAGGATCTGCCTGCGCAATAGAACAGATTCAGCATCATGACGCTCCACCTGCATTAGATCCACGATATGATGAACTTGTGTCTCGACTGCGAGATATCATGCTCCCAACCAGTACTCTTCCACTAGTTTCAGAGAGCAACTTGGACGTTGCTGCTATTGCAGGAGCTAGTTCCTCAGGTAGTGCTCATACTTATACTTTCTACCAGGGTTCAGGTACCTCAGAATGGATTGTAGATTCAGGTGCCACACATCATTTGTGTGGAGACAGACATCGGCTCACATCCTACAGGCAGGTTTCCCCAAGAAGGACAGTGGTCATAACAGATGGGACTCATTCTGCCATCATAGGACAGGGACAAATTGCCTTAACACCTTCTATACAGTTGCAGAATGTGCTGCATGCTCCTAATTTCTCAATGAATTTACTGTCAATTAGTCAGATTACTAAGGATTTACATTATCGAGCAATATTTGACCCATCATCTCTCGTGTTTCAGGACATTCTCACGTGCAACGTGATTGGGTGTGGCCATGAGCAAGGCAGACTGTATCGACTGGTCCAAACACTTTATGCTGGATAATCATCTCATTCTACTGGACCTGTCTCTCCTTATATATGGCATCTGCGCTTTGGTCATCTTCCATTTCAGAAACTGCATCAAGTCCTTCCTCAAATTTCACCTCGCTCGTCGTTCAATTGTGAAGCATGTCAGTTAGGGAAGCATCATCGGTCTGTCTTCCCTCATCGTCAGAGCAGTAGCTCTCCTTTTGAGTTTTTCCATGTAGACATTTGGGGTCCAAGTCGTCTACCCGATCATCAAGGACACATGTTCTATTTAGTTGCTGTGGATGATTGTTATCGTTTGTCTTGGATTTTTTTGTTAAAGAATAAATCAGAAGCGGACAATACTATTATGAATTTTATTAAAGAAGTGCAGAATGTTCTTTCCACCTCTGTCAAAATTGTGCGAACTGATAATGCTCTTGAATCATGTACCCATATACTATCTCAATTTCTTTCATCCCATGTCATTCTTCATCAAACATCTTGTGCTTACACGCCCCAACAGGATGGTGTCGCAGAAAGAAAGTACCGTCACCTTCTTGATGTCACTCGTATGCTCCTTGTCCAGAGTTGTGCTCCGCACTCATTCTGGGGCGATGCGGTTCTCACTGCATGTTACCTCATTAACCACATGCCCTCGTCGATGTTGGGGAGAAGATACCTTTCTCCCTTGTTTTCCCTGACAAGGAGTTGTTCTCCCTTACCCCTCGTGTATTTGAGTCTATTGCATTCGTCCATCTGTTGTCTCAAGGGATTGACAAGCTCTCTCCTAGGGCTGTCAAATGCATTTTTGTTGGGTATTCCAGGACCTTAAAGGGTTATCGTTGCTATGATCCGTTACGTCGGAGGTATTATGTCAGTGCAGATGTCACGTTTTTTGAGTCAGTCATATTTTTCTCTCCTACAGGCGATAGGTTGGCACCATCAAATACATATGATGAGATCTATATTCCTCCTCCACACATGTATCCACCATCAACTCCACCACCACAAGCTCCAATACTTCCACTACCACCCCCACCACAATCACCTCCACTAGTATTACCTCCTCCTATTATTTTGGTTCCTCCTCTACCACGCTACTACAGTCGACGACCAACCCCTGCTTATGATCATGGTCACTCATCAAGCATGCCCCAGGTTTGTTCTGACAACATTACTTCTAATGATGGGTCTAATGGTGTTTCTCAGCAGGAGCTATTTCAGGAAGGGGATGATACAGATGGTGGTACATGAGATGCGGACTTGATTTGCCTATTTCTCTAAGGAAGCAGAAGCGTTCATGTGCTTCATATCTGATTCTTCTCATGTTATCTTTGAGCATCTGACGAGGACTTCAGGAGGTTTGCAGTTGCTTTATCCATTGTGGACATTCCACAGACTTACCAGGAGGTATTGACTGATTATAGATGGCGCCTGGCTATAGAGGAAGAGACGACCGTCCTTCAGTCGAGAGGTACTTGGAGCCTTGTTCCAGCTCCTACTGGGGCATCTATTATAAGTTGCAAGTGGGTATTTACAGTGAAGCACAATGCAGATGGCAGCATTGATAGGTACAAGGCTAGACTGGTTGATCGGGGCTTTACTCAGACGTACGGGGTGGATTATCTTGACACATTTTCTCCAGTTGCTCGTCATTCTACCTTACGGATTATTTTATCTGTTGCCCTGATTAGAGATTGGCCCCTGTTTCACTTGGATGTCAAGAATGCTTTTTTGTATGGTGATCTTCAGGATGAAGTCTACATGCAGCTGCCGCCAGGCTTTGCTGCTGAGTTAAGCAGAGCCTGAGAGCTTGGTTCCAGAAGCTCTCAGATTTGTTTAAGAAGCAAGGGTTCAAACGGTTGAATGCAGATCATTCTCTTTTTGTACAGAGGACTTCCAGAGGTACGACTGCCATTATGGTGTATGTTGATGATATACTTATTACATGAGATGATATGCAGGGAATAAAAAGAGCAAGAATTTCTGGGTCATGAATTTATTACCAAGGATCTAAGAGCGCTTAGATACTTTCTGGGATTAGAGTTTGCTAGAAATCAACAAGGACTTGTGATGACTCAGAGAAAATATGTTACTGACTTGCTGAGCGACATAGGTATGCTTGGATGTCGACCTGCTTCTACACCCATGTATCCAAGCATGAAGATGTTTGATGATGATATTGATGAGGTTGATAGGAGGAGATACAAGGAACTAGTGGGAAAGCTTCTGTATATTACCACTACTAGACCTGATATCTCATTTGCAGTCAGTAACGCGAGCCAGTTCATGAAACAACCCCATCAGGTACATATGGATGCTATACACATGATACTAAGGTATCTTAAATCATCTCCAGATGCATGGTTGTTGTTTAAAAAGGTGGGCACTATTACTATCTCAGCATGCACAGATGAAGACTACGCAGGGTGCCCAAAGGACAAGAAGTCTACATCAAGCTTCGCTATATTTATTGGGGAGTCACTTGTCTCATGGAAGAGTAAGAAGCAAATCGTGGTCGCGAGATCCAGTGTTGAATCTGAGTATAGAGCTATGGCCCAAGCATGTACAAAAGTGATGTGGGTCCGCGCAGTCCTGGTAGATATTCATATAGATGTTTCTCTTCCCATGTCGTTGAAATGCGACAATCAGGCTGCATTATGCATTGCCAATAATCCCGCATTTTATGAGAGGACAAAGCACATCGAGGTTGATTGCCATTATATACGTGATATGATCCAGGAAGTCTTTATTTCTACATCCCATGTCAGCTCAGGAGACCATACGGCAGACATTCTTACCAAAGCCTTACTTAGGGGGCCCTTCCAGAAGTGCTTATCTGAGCTGAGCATGATAGATATCTATGCTCCATCTTGAGGGGGAGTGTAGAAGTTTATTTCATGTTTTTGTATCTTTTATCTATTTCCTTTTCTCTTTGTCTACTGTATGTAATTTGCCCATAGATCTCTCCCTATATAAGAGAGCGTAGCGCTCAAGGAATAAACAGATCTCTTATCTTTTCCAACAGTACTCATTTCAGATTTGGACAAAATATTGTAATAGATATATGTGTCATCCTCAGTATAGCTTAAAGAAAAGTATGCACTTGCAATATATACTTGGTTTTGGATCAACTTAATTCAGAAATATCAACTTTTTGGCTATGGATCCAGTGACCGGCATGCATGATTCAGTTCGTTGGGGCCACTCTTGGAACTTGATTAAGCTACAATTGTAGATCACCCTAGAGAGATGATTGCAATAAATTATTTGAAAAGTAATGGAGCCGGTTATTGGAAATACTCTGAATACAAGGTGAATGTTGTATATGTTTGATTAAAGGTAGAAACTCACATCAAGATTGGGTATCGATCGAAAGTTACCATTGATTGTGCTTAGTTAAACCACCATACATTTCAACTATAAATATCGACAATAGAAACGAATTGGGTAATATGGCATAGAAATGAACTAAGATTCAGATCCAATGAGTAGCTTCAAATTTTATAATTGTAAAAATAATAACCTGTGACCAATAGGCCGATCATCTCCATGAAATTATCCTTTAAATATACTCTACTAACCATTGATCACTATTAATAAGATCGTTGACCACAAGATCTAGATCTATACAATCAACCATATAAAGGATTGAGAAAGAGATGAGTAGTCAAGCAAGTGAAGAATCAGTTGACTTATAATTTAGAGTGCCGGTCACGATGACCTTTACACCTGACTGTGCGAGGGTACGGTGATCCTCAACTGGACGGAAGATAGAAAAAGCTCAGTTAGGGTAGCGGCTGCCAAGTGCACGGGTCTAGGATCCCAGTCCTTTTTACCATTTTTACGTGAGCTCGCAGTGTTTTTACATTTCGTTGGGATCCAGGTTTTTGACCAGTTCCGCTGACCCTCTGTTCTTAGCAATGTTCAGAAATGCAGTTCACGCGTCCGCATATGCGCATGCGGAGGGGCAGCCGCACCGCATATTGAATATGCAGTAATATGCGGGGCTCACGCATATGCGGGCCGCATAAACCGCATATGCAGCCGAATATGCGGGTCCGATATGCAGTATGACCCATTAGCAAGATCCGATTTTAAGGGACGTAGATCTTAAGGTCTTAACCCAACAACAGCTGTGCGCACCAAACCCCACCCCCCCATCTCGATAAACCCTATTACCAAACCGTTGAAGAACCTCCAATGCCTCCATCGTAGAAGCTCCGCCAGACTCCAGAGCCTCTCCCTCTCGGCCTTCCACCATCGCCGCATAGCTGCTCTTGCACCGCCAAGCTCCGCCAGACTCCAGCTTCTCCCTCTCGGCCTTCCACCTTCGCCGCATAGCTGCTCTTGCGCTGCCAAGCTCCGCCAGACTCCAACCTCTCCCTCTCGGCCTTCCACCTTCACTGCATAGCTGCTCTCTGCACCACCACGCTCCGCCCCTAGCTGGTCTTGCACCTTCGCCTCCCCCGTACGGTAACATCATTTCTTGTGCCTTCTTTGTTTTGTTCAAAATTTCAGCATACGTAATGAAATTATGTTAGGTTTTGTAATAATTTTATGATTTTATTAATTTTTTGTACTGCCTTCTTTGTTTTGTTTAAAATTTCAGCATACGATAATGAAGTTATGTTAGGTTTTGTAATAATTTTATGATTTTATTAATTTTTTGTACTGTTGGTTTTGTGTTAAATGGATTTATTCAATATTATGTTAGGTTTTGTATTGCCAATTGCCATGTTTAACTTCAAAAGTAGTTGCTTTTATAGCATGAATCGATTAAACTTTAATCATTAAAGCACCAATCTTATCAAAAATAGTTGATCAAATTATGTTTGTTTCTTTTCTACCGTTTTTGTAGACCAAAAATAGTTGCAAGATATGGATTCTTTTTGGACTAACTAACTAGGGTATGCATTGGTTGTAGATTCTAGTGAATATATAAACGATTAGTATCACGTCTCTTTATTTTAGTGGATACTGAACTAAATTTCCATTACGGTTTTCGGACATGCATCTCCTCTAGGGATATGTTTATTCTGTTTAACTCCTAGATACATATTATTATGATAAATACATCATCCCCCCTCTCTGACTATTGACTTTTTCTTTTACGTTGAAAGGAATTCTCATGTAAAATCTCTATCATATTATCATATGACTCATATTTTTCTTCATGATTAAAGTTATGGATTCTTTTCTACTATTGCTTTTATAATCAAATTAGCCCTTTGAATAATTGGATTACATTATGTATTTATTTTTTTAATGTCTCAATTTTGTGTCATCTTTAGGTTTTTTGATATGGCTACCCCTTCCACTCCTACTACGGATTCCTCCACATTTTATGTTCCACCTGGCTCTACCGATCCATGGTGGAAATACGCATACCTTGTTGAGAGGACAGATTCGAACACGGTTGCGTGTCGCTTGTGCGACAAGGTCATAAAAGGAGGAATCAATAGAATGAAGCAGCATCTCGTACACATAAAAGGAAACACGAAGGCATGTCCAAAGGCCGATGGTGATGTGCAGAAGGAAATCAGAGATTATGTGGAAGATATTATGAAGAAGAAGAATGGGAAATTTGTTAGTTGAGAGAACTGCGTGAGGAAGTGACAATCAAAACATCTGATGGATCTTCTAACCATCCATATGAACGAGAAGCCTCAGAAAGTGGTGCTAAAAGACCTCGTGTTTCTGAAGATGATGTGTCTTTGGGTGCAACAATGCGACAGACGGTGATTAAAGATGCATTAGCCAAAGAGGAGCGTGCACGTGTCAACAAGTTTGTGGCAAAATTCTTTTATGATGCTGACATTCCCTTTAATGTAGTGACCAAGAATTCCTTTATCTGAATGTGTGAGACAATTGGACAATACGGAAGCGGATACAAACCGTCTTCATATTATGAAATTGCAGAAACTTTGTTGAAGGAGGAAGTTGATGAAACAAAGGAATATTTAAAGCTCCACAATGAATCGTGGAAGAACAATGGTTGTTCAATAATGACCGATGCGTGGACCGATATGAGGGGAAGGAGCATTATGAACTTGTGTGTGAATTGTGACTTGGGCACAACTTTCTTGAAGTCCGTTGACACATTTGCAGATTCTCACACAGCTGAATACATCTCTTCTCTGGTAGAGGAGTGTATCAAGACAATGTTGTACAAGTTGTTACTAACAATGCTTCTGCAAACATGGCAGCTGGGAGACTCCTTTAGACCAAATATCCAAGGATATTTTGGTCTTCATGTGCAGCTCATTGCATTGATCTTGTACTTGAGGAGATTGGCAAGGAATCGAAGATAAAAAATTGCATCACTAAGGCTAGAACTCTCACTCTCTTTATCTACAGTCATGCAAAGACTTTGAGCTTGATGAGACAGTTCACCCAGAAGGGTGAAATTTTTCGGCCAGGGCAAATAAGATTTGCCACCACTTTCCTTACACTACAAAGCATAATGGACAAGAAGGAGAAATTGTGGTTGATGTTCTCTTCTGATGAGTGGAGGGAGTGTAAGTGGTCAAAAATAAGAAAAGGTGAGGTGGCTGCATCCGTTGTCCTCAGTTTATCATTTTGGAGCCAAGTATCCTTGACGCTGAAGATCTTCTCTCCACTTGTCTGCCTCTTGCGTGTTGTTGATGGAGAAAGGAAGCCGTCACTGGGATTTGTATATGGAGGATTGGAGGATGCAAAAAATGAAATAAAGGCTATTTTTAAAGATGTTGAACATTCCTACAAGCCCTTTATAGATGCCATTACCTTGAAAATGAAACGAAGATTGGATAGCCCCCTCCATCTTGCAGCTTTCTATCTCAATCCCTATTATTTTTATAGGGATAGCGATGCGATTTCTAAGGATAGTTTCGTCGTTGATGGTTTAATGGAATGCGTGGAGATTTTTTATCCTGAGTTGGAGATTCAGGATGCCATCACGAAAAAAGAGATTCATATTTATCGAATGGGAGAAGGAGCATTTAGAAAGCCAATGGCTGCCAGATAAAGATCCACCAATGATGATGATTTGAATCCTGGTAATATATCTCAAGCTTATTATCGACTTTAAAGTTCTTAAGTTAGATTTACTATTTTACAAGAAATTAATTGTCTAATCTCTTGTAGCTCATTGGTGGTTGTTAAATGACTTTGAGAATTCTAAAGTTGACATCCTCTTCTTCTGGCTGTGAGAGGAATTGGAGCTCTTTTGCAGCGGTATAACTCTCACCATTTGGATGTACAATTGAGTATATTCATTGAGTCATTACAATTTATAATTGATTAATTTTACATATTCTTAATGCAGATTTACATCAAAAAATGGAACAAACTAGAAACTAAGAGATTGAATGATGTGGTTTTTGTGAAATTCAATTCAAAGCTGAAGGAACGCCGATCACTAACTGGGAGAGATTCATTTGTTTCAAAGGACAGAACACAT
This sequence comes from Ottelia alismoides, assembly GCA_037367405.1. Classification (NCBI taxonomy): domain Eukaryota; kingdom Viridiplantae; phylum Streptophyta; class Magnoliopsida; order Alismatales; family Hydrocharitaceae; genus Ottelia; species Ottelia alismoides. Next base: position 798,818 of record JAZKJV010002289.1, on the reverse strand, counting down.
GGTATGGATTGGATTGGTGCCAGTGAAGAAGAAGAAGAAATCTTCCAAGGGTCAGGCCTCACATGGAACTTGGTTGCAGAAGCAAGTGGGATAGAAGAATTTGTTGAGAATAGGAGGAGCTAAAGGAATGTGGAAGCTTTGCCAACTTTGGGTGAAGAAGAAGAATTTATGAGTGATTCGGAGAGCGATGATGATATTCCAACAATCAATTTTGAAGATGATTTAGATTAGAATTTAGAAGCTGGTTTATAACTTTATATATTTGAACATTCTATATTCAGAAATGTAGCTTTTTATTGTGGTGCCTTTTTTTCAAAGTATGTTTTTGTAGGAATCTAAAGGAAACATGAAGTTTTTTTGTCTCTGACATCACAATTAAATATATATCTTTAATATTTTTAATTAAGAAAATGCAAACCGCATAATCCGCATATACTTCCGCATATCCACTTACTCGCTCGGGACCGTCTGACCAAACGAATACCGCATACCGACTTTCTGAACCTTGGTTCTTAGGGTACCTAGGCTGGGGGACCTCAGTTTTGATTTTTCATATGAGCTCGTTAGCCCGTAGCGGTCGGGCCGATTTTTTGAGTGACTTTTCTGGAGAGTCCCATCCATCTCAGGGGCGTAGTTTTGGAGTAGGCCTAACCCTCTACTGAACCACACTTCTAGTTAGAGGGCAAAACAGAAGAGTCTCTTAGGAGACTTCCTCACCGCTTGAGTTTTGATTACCGTTCTGCCAATAGGTCTTCGCGAGGAGTTACAGTTGAGCTTGGAGTGGGTTACAGTTGAGTTTAGATAGAGTTGAGATGGGTTACAGTTGAATTGGCTACAATTAAGCTTGGTACATAATTATTAATCATCGTCAGTCATCAATCATCGACAATTAATCGAATCTTAGAACTACTACTACGAGTAATAGAAAAAGCTAGTGGACGTGTTGGAAACTTAGTTAGGATTCATTATACTCCACTGCATGCCTACGGAGGCACCCAACCTTAAGGTGTTCTTCACGCCTTAGAATCATAGTGTGAGATTACTCCCAGACCAAGACTACAGACTATCCGCTAGACTTGAGAAATTAGACAGAAATGAAGATCAGATTAGAGATTCATTATCCTCAATACCAAGATCCATCAACATGATCTTTAAGTGAATAAAAAATAATAACGTACTTATGGGTCATAAACTAATACATGAAAATGTTATATATGAAAAGTGATGGGGTAATGAGTGATCATGGGATTTACATAATAGCTTGAAAATTAAACTTTCATGCAAGTAGTTGGTTAAAATTAATCTTCAATATCTATCTATTTGCTTTCTTTTGAAATCAATAATTATATGTTATTTTTTATTATGTTGGTTTGTATTCAACAATTGTTGACATTCTTTTATCTCTTGCATGTATGGCAGGCAAAGCACCTGCATCATTGTAGGCTGACAGTTGGGCACTGAGTTCCACAGTTTCTGCTTACAGTACACATGTTTAGATTTTGTTCAAGATAATGTAAATGCTTTCTTTCTCTTCTATATTTGGGATACATGTACATATTGCAGTTTCTTTTGTTACGTATAACTGTATATGGAAATTAATGAAATGTGAATTGGTGACACTGTTGGTTTTGTGGTTCTTTACATCAACTCTGAATGTCAGTTCAAAACGCGAAAATTTTCCCTAAATTTCCATAACCTGATGCGATCCATTGCGAATACAATATTGCGAGTGATGTGTAAACGGATAACCCGGACCTGCGGGCGGGTTTCACAACCAGTAGGTGGCGCGCGCATCTCCAGCAGTAGCCCTCCTTGCGACACCCCACAAGAGAGGCGATCCAAGCGATGGCACAAAAGGAGCCCAAAGTTGCGATTGCTGATGGCCCTGCAATGGTGCAAAAGGGCTGCACGGGAGCTGCTGCTCTTGAAAAAAATATAATTGCTAGTGATGAAACCCGAAGGGGCGAGGCGATCCCAAGCGCCAGCCCTGTGATCGAGAAGGAGAAGATGAGGAGGCGGAGCAATGCTCCTCATCCAGGCGGTGCCGATGAGGCCTTCTGGTGGCGACTCCTGATGAAGAATCCCCAATCGGGGGCGGTGGCTTTCGTGACGAGGGTTCCCAAGCATGGAACCCTAAATAAAGACCACATGGCCAAGTGGGCCAAAAAGTTTAAAAAGATTGTGAATGAAAAAAGAGAGGCCAGCCGTAAAAAAAGAAAAAAAGTGGGTTATTTTGAGGAAATAGAAGAAGATTGAAAAGCCGGAAAAATGGAACGACTCATTAAAAAAGGGGGGGGAGCTGGAAAAAATTGAGACGGCTTATTGATGTTTTGTTTTCTCCCCGTTTTCTTATCTTCTCCCAACTTTGTCTATGTCATTATTTCCAACAAGTATAGGAAAAAGGGGGAGTATTATATAGAGTTCTACTTCCCAGTTTTTCAGATTCTTCATATTCCAGGCCAGCCAGATTTCAGGCTCTACAGAGATTTTCAGATTTCAGACTCAATGATTAGATTCTGATCTTTAGTATGGTGCGCACATGTTTTCCATCATTTGTGTGGTCCTCATCTTTGTTTTTGGTCTCAGAGTTTTCATGTGATCCATAGGGACTCCAAAGTAGAGATCCCATTCCCTATGCCATGTGGGCTAGGGTTTTCATGTGGTATCATAGGGACTACAGGTTAGAGATCCCATTCTCTGAGCTAGTATGGGAGAGATCTAGTTCTACGATGAGGAAACTTTTCAGACTCCATTCTCCAGTGACCATGGATTCCGACAAGGATGCCTCCATGGCTTTTTCATTTCGGGTTTTCAGAGATGGAGCAATTGTTCACATGATTGTGGCCGGTCAAAGTAATCTGACGAGGAGACTCATTTCAGTTTTGGTGACTTTAACATACGCAGTACATATCACACCCGGTTTAACTCGCACTCCAGTCTGTTTGTTCCTACTCACCTGCACGACATGAGAAGCAACGACCTTGACAACAACCGACAATGGTGTTTGCGTTGAGTTGATATTTTATGTACTGTCTTGTATTGTGAGTTTGAGATTTCTTTCTGTTTGTCCAAGCTCAGCATTGCATGCTCCAGATTGAGAGGGAGTGTTGGAGTATATGCGTCACTCTATGTATAGATGGGTAATTTCCGGGATCCAGCTAGCACATCCGGTGTTTAGTCTCATATCTATCAGTGGTGGGATTTGGAGGGTCTGTAGAGGCTATATAAGAAGTCTCAGACTTCCTATATCAGATGAGAGAAAGTTTAATAAAACAGTCAACCCTTTGAGGCGTTCTCCCGTGTATTCATCCAATTCCTTAGGGATTAGGGTTCCACGTAAAAATCTCGGTTTTCTTTAATGTTTATTTTATCATATTTGATTACACTTCCGTATTTCCATATTTCTAACATAATCCAAGAGGCAATGGTAGAGTCTTGGCTCGAGCATGCTTGAAACTAACTAAAAGGGCATTCTCTATCATAGTTTTGCACTACGGACTGGAATGATAACTTTGTGGAAGGTTGACTTGTTGGAATGGGGGCGGTGGGATTTAACACATATATTTGAGAGCCGGTGTGCTTTATTAGTGGTTCTTCGATGCATTACAAACCATAGTGAGTTGCTTGTCACTAATTTTGATGGCCCGATGGAGGGGTCAACTCATGCTGATTTCTGGATGGAGTTGTAGCAGATTCGTGACATTTTCCAGTCTTGCTTGACTTGTGGGGGCATATTTTAATACAACTCTGGGCGTTACCGTTCGAACATGTAATGGGGAGCATGGATTTGATGATTTTGCTTATTTAGTGGGTGGGCTTAATCTTGAAGTGCTTGGCGCTAGGAATTACCGTTATATGTGGAGAAACACGACGTCCATGTCATATTTTGATTTCTTTTTTGTCTCGGTTGAATGATGTAGAGATATATTATTCTCGTCTGTACCTTTATAATATTTTCTTTTTCCTGTTGGACTCTTTATGTATTTTACCCATAGACTACTCCCCTATATAAGAGAGCCTAGGGCGTATGGAATAAACAAGTTTTTTTCATTTTCCCAACATGATATCAGAGCGACGGTCCTAGACCGGAGTTCTCGAACCAAACCCTAACCCTAGCCTCCACCTTCAAGCCCTATGCATGCGCCGTGCGCCGCCTTGCTCCGCCCCGACTTCGTGCTCCTGTGCGTTGGAGCATCTGCGCATCGGTGCACGCGCATCTGTGTACCCTGTGCACGCGCATCTGCACGCCTGTGCACGCGCATCTGCGCACCTTGCACGCCTGCGCGTACATCTGCACGCGCCCGTGCGTGCCCTTGCTTGTGATCCTGCACACGCACCTGTGCATCTGCACGCGCATCTGCGTGCCTGCGTGTGCTCTTGTTCGTGATCCTGCACTCACATCTGCACGCACATCTGTGCGTGTGATTTCCGTGCGCGTGCAGCCCTAGGCCAGCACGCGTGCGACTCCAGCCTCGTTTCGCGCGCGCGTTTCCAGATTAATGGGTTTGGTTGCTTCCGTCTACACATGCAACTAAACCCGTTAATGTCCATGTAGACAGACACATCTTTAGTCTACTCCCCTAGTCTTCCAATATCATAATGTCAGAAAACAAGGCAGATATTTCATCTACATGCGCCTTCAGAGGTCCAGCGCCTATTGTGAAGATGGATGGTTCAAACTATGAACTGTGGGCCATGCAATTCATGAGTATGATGAAGTCAACAGGTAAGAAGCACATTCTTACTGAGGAAGAGCCTGCTGAGAAGACATGGGTTAATGCCTCTTGGGAGGCAGATGACGTATATGCCAAAGTCTGGCTTTTCGGAACATTAGCAATTGAGACTGCTAAAGATATTCTCCATCAACCCACTGCCAAAGTAATGTGGGACATTCTGGCTACCACCTATTCACATGCAAAGAATGAGACGAAAATTCTGCAACTTCAGCATGACATCTTTACAATCAAGCAGAATGGACGACCTTTACACTCATTGTACACGTCTTTACGTGGAATGTTTGAGAAGCTTTATAGCTTCATGCCTCTTACAGCCACTCTAGAGCAACAGAAGACCTATCGGAATGCCACTATGGTAGGTGTTTTCCTGGCTGCCCTTGATCCAGTGTACGAGGCAATACGTTCTCAGATCTTGGTGGATTCCGCTATTCCTCCTGTGGAGGAAGCTTTTCATAGGTTGAGTCGTATCATTGTTCCTTCGTCTGCTACAAATCAGACCGCCTCAGCCATGCCAGCCAATCGAGGTCGTGGGGGTCATCATCAGTTCCGTGGCCATGGACCTCGGGGCAGAGGAGACCGTGTTCGACCAGCATGTACTTTTTGCCATCGTTCTGGACATACCGAAGACACATGCTATTCTAAGCATGGGTTTCCTGCTTCTGCACGAGCAGCTGAACAGATCGAGCCTCCATCTGCTTCATCTATGGATCAATGCTTTGATGACCTTATAGCCCGTCTGAGGGGCATCATTCCTCCATCTGGTCCCGCTGCTTCAGGACCTACTTCTGAGAGTCACTCCGACGTTACTGCGTTTGCATCCACCAGTACACCAGGTAGCACCTATACATTCACTAGCAGTAGTGGATCAGATACTTTAGAGTGGATTATGGACTCTGGTGCCACACATCATCTGCGTGGTGATCAAGGTCTACTTACAGGATACAAACAGATTTCTCCAGGCCGTACTGTGGTTATTGCTAATGGAACACATTCCCCGATTACTGGTCAGGGGGAGATTAGACTAACACCATCCATGCATCTCAAGAACGTGTTACATGCACCTGATTTTTCGATGAATTTGTTGTCCATTAGTCAACTTACAAAGGATTTACATTGTCGAGCAATTTTTGATCCATCTTTTCTTGTTTTTCAGGACATCCTTACGGACAACGTGATTGGGCGTGGCTATGAGCAAGGAGGCATCTATCGCCTTAGTCGGACTCCTTATGCTGGAACCTCATCTCTACCTGCTGGATCCATCTCCCCATTACTGTGGCACTTGCGCTTTGGACATCTACCGCTTCAGAAACTACGTCATGTGTTACCTCAGGTTTCACCTCACACGTCCATCCAATGTGAGGCTTGTCAGTTGGGAAAGCATTATAGGTCTACCTTTCCCAGTCGTAAGTGTCGGAGTAGTATCTCCAAGTTTGAGTTGTTTCATGTCGATATCTGGGGTCCTAGTCGTGTTCCTGATCATCAGGGACACATGTTTTATATAGTTATTGTGGATAATTTTTCTCGTGTGTCGTGGGTCTTTCTGTTAAAGAATAAATATGAAGCGGGGAATATTATCATCAATTTCATTAATGAAGTTCGTAATATTTTTTCTGCATCTGTTAAAATTGTGAGAAGTGATAATGCCCTGGAATTTTGTACTCATACCGCCTCCAGTTATTTTTCATCTCAAGGGATTATCCACCAAACATCCTGCGCTTATACTTCCCAACAGAATGGGATTGCTTAAAGGAAACATCGTCATTTACTTGATGTCACCAGTTTGCTTTTTATTCAGAGTCATGCCCCTCATTCTTTCTGGGGTGATACTGTTCTTACGGCATGTTATCTCATTAATCGTATGCCGTCATCTGTCTTAGGTGAGAAGATTCCTTTCTCTCTTCTTTTCCTGACAAAGAATTGTTCTCCCTCACTCCTCGTGTGTTTGGCTCGATCGTCTTTGTCCACCAGTTGTCTCCCGGGTTTGACAAGCTCTCTCTTAGGGTTGTCAAGTGTGTCTTCGTCGGGTACTCAAGAACACAGAAGGGGCACAAGTGTTTTGATCTATTGCTCAGGAGGTATCTCGTTAGTGCTGATGTTACCTTTTTCGAATCTGTTATGTACTTCTCATCTACAGGTGATCAGTTGGTATCCTCTGACACTACTGATGCTACATACATGCCACCACCACCATCACCTCTACCACCTCCACCGCTACCATCTCCTACACCTCTTGTCACTGTGCATGTTTCACCATTGCCATTCCACTATACCCGTAGGCCTGCTTTTGCTCATGGTCACCACTCATCATCTAGCTCGCCTGAGGTATGTTCTGAGAATATTAATATTGAAGGATCTGATGATTTTCCTGAGCAGGACATGCTATAGAGGCCAGATGAGGAGCCATGTGATTTAGATCTACCTATTGCTCTACGAAAGCAGAAACGCAACTGTGCGTCATATCCTGTAGCATCTTCTGTGTCTTTTGATCGCCTAACTGGAGAATTCAGGAACTTTGTCATTGCACTATCGGCGGTGGATATTCCACGTAATTACCAAGATGCGTCGAAGGATAGTCGATGGTGTTTAGCCATGGCGGAAGAAATGGCTGCTCTTCAGTCCAGAGGTACCTGGAGCCTTGTTACTGCACCTACTGATGTGTCTACAGTTAGCTGTAAGTGGGTCTTTACAGTTAAGAAGAATGCAGATGGCAGCATTGACAGATACAAGGCACGCCTAGTTGCTCGTGGCTTTACACAAACATATGGGGTGGATTATCTTGATACATTCTCGTCGGTTGCTCGCCATTCCACCTACGGATCCTCCTCTCTGTTGCGGTTACTCGTGATTGGCCACTAGCAATTAGATGTGAAGAATGCATTCCTCTACGGTGACTTACAGGAGGAAGTCTGCATGCAACAACCACATGGTTTGCTGTTGAGGGGGAGTATCCTAAGGTGTGCAGACTTCATAAGGCTATCTATGGCCTTAAGCAGAGCTCCAGAGCTTGGTTCCAGAAGCTCTCAGACCTGTTTGAGAAACAGGGATACAGACGTTCTATTGCAGATCATTCCTTGTTCGTACAGAAGACCCCTAGAGGTATTATTGCATATATGGTGTATGCAGACGATATCTTGATTACATGTGATGATGAACATGGAATTCAGGGGGCAAAAGAAATGCTCGGTGGTGAATTCATCACCAAGGACCTTGGAGTTCTTAGATATTTTCTGGGACTGGAGTTCGCCAGAAATCCTCATGGGTTGGTAATGACCCAGAGGAAATAAGTCACTGACCTGTTGAGTGAAACATGAATGGTCGGTTGCCGACCTGCCACTACACCTATGGATCCCAGTATAAAATTATATGTTGATGACACTGATGAGGTGGATAGGAGAAGATACAGAGAACTGGTGGGCAAGCTTCTCTATGTTACTATTACCAGACCCGATATCTCCTTTGCTGTAAGTCGAGTAAGCCAGTTCATGAAGCAACCACGTCAGGTACACATGGATGCTATACATATGATACTCAGGTACCTTAAGTCATCTTTAGGTGCGGGTCTGCTGTTTAAGAAAGGCAATGAGGTTACTAGCTCAGCATGTGCAGATGCAGATTACGCTGGATGTCCTAAGGATAGGAAGTCCACCATTGGGTTTCCTGTGTATGTTGGAGATTCTCTAGTCTCATGGAGAAGCAAGAAGCAAACGGTTGTAGCAAGGTCTAGTGCTAAGTCTGAATATAGGGCTATGGCCCAGGTCAGTACAGAAATGATGTGGGTAAAGGCAGTGCTTACATATCTATATATCGAAGTCCCGCTTCCTATGGCTCTGGAATGTGACAATCAGGCGGCTCTATTCATTAGAAATAATCCAGCATTTCATGAACGAACCAAGCATATTGAAGTTGATTGTTACTTCATACGTGATATGGTTCAGAAGGGGTTTATTGTTACATCCCATGTTAGCTCAGAGGACCAAACTGCAGACGTTTTTACCAAGGCATTACTTCGAGGGCCGTTCCAGAAGTGTTCGTCCAAGCTGAGCATGATTGATATCTATGCTCCACCTTGAGGGGGAGTGTAGAGATATATTATTCTCTTCCGTGCCTTTATAAATTTTTCTTTTTCCTGTTGGACTCTTTTTGTATTTTACCCATAGGCTACTCCCCTATATAAGAGAGCCTAGGACGTATGGAATAAACAAGTTTTTTCAATTTCCCAACAAATGCATCCATTGGTTACGGTTGCAGTCTGTGGGGCTCTCTCCTGTGATCCATTTGATTACATGCTACATTTATAGGAGTCTGGGGAGGATATGTTGCGGCGGTCCTCCATGTTTAGATTTGAGATATCCTTGATATTAGAGGAGGGATTTTATGATATGGTGGCTACTTTATGGAGCTCGTGTGATGTGCATGGTTCAACAACTAGGAGATTATTCTAGAAGGTGGCAGGTAATGCTTCATAAGAGATACTGTATTCAAGAGGGATATGTACAAATTGAGGCTTAGGAGAAGATATACTGATCGAGAGATTGTTGAACTACTGACTCGATTAAGGATGATAGATCGTTCACAGTCAAAGAACTAAGTGATTGTGTGCTATGTCACTCTATCATTAATTTTGAGGTTAAGAAGGTCGTCTGGAGTAGAAATCATGATGGGATTTTTACGCCCATAACCCTGAGTAATTCTGCAAGTACAATCATAACCCCATATAATCGTGAATTACACAACAAACACTAAATAGTCACTCCATCTCACATCCATAACCCTATGTTAGTTTTTCTGTTAACCCAACTATATCATTGGGTTAATTTAACCCATGATATATCCAACTGCTTTAAAAAAATAAAAAACTAGTGGCACTTCCAAGCTAGAGGAGGTGGTGGTCGGGCCATAGGAAGGGGCGCTTCCAGGGAAGGGCGGGGCTTGCAGGCTAGAGGGACTTGCGGGGTGGGGCTCGCAGGCAGGAAGGGCTTGCAGGGGTGGGGCTCGCAGGCAAGAGGGACTTACAGTGGTGGGGCTCGCAGGCAGGAGGGCTTGCAAGCACGCGAGGGAGAGGGGGTGCGCTTTAAGGTAGGAGGCAGTGGTAGCGAGCCGCATGGAGGGGCAGGGCTCGCAGGCGCGGGGTGGGGGCTTCCTAGGCAAGAGGCGGTAGTGGCGGGCCGGCTTCCGGGGGTGGGGGGGTGGGGTGGGGTGAGCAAGCTCGACGGGGGAGGGTTGGCGGCCTGGGCTTCCCACGAGGAGAGGGGGTGCTGGAGGGTGGGCGGGGGAAGGGAGGGTGGGGGTGGGGGGAGGTTGTGGCTTGGTGTTCCGGAGTTCCCAAGCAGGAGGCGTTGGTGGCGGGCCGGCTTCCGGGGGGCTTGCAGGCACGCGAGCTTGTTGGGGGAGGTCGTGGCTTAGTGTTCGGTAGGGGGAGGGGGGGTGGCTTCTCTGCCTTGGCTGGAGGGTGGGTGGGGGGCCGACCTGGTTTGGTGTTTAGCGGGGGCGGGGGTTTGGGGGGCTTCGATGGAGCCTGGCTTGGCTGGAGGAGGAAGGAGAGGAGGAGGTCGACGAGGAGGAGGTGGTGGTTGACGAGGAGGGAAGGAGGGGGAGGGGGAGGAGGTGGTAGAAGGGGGAAGTGTACTCATTTGTAAATAATAAAACTTAAAGTGTAGAAAATGTAAAAATGTTTGACGGATACCGTCATAGTTAACAGAATATTGGATGTAAGTTAACTCGGGGGTTATGGGAGTAAGTGTTAAGACTATTAAGGGTTTTGGATGTAATTCACGATTATACGGAGTTATGATTGTAAGTGCAGAATTACTCAGGGTTATGGGTGTAAAAATCCCAATCAAGATTTGGATATGTCGGTTGCGAAGGCTTTAGCAAATGGTACATGGTGTCCTTCCTTCTACTTTGGCTTCTCATAACAATGCATGCATGAGAATCTTGATTTGTAGAGGGAGATAGATGGGAAGCTCTTGATGTCCATGGCTTATCGTTTCCTTATAACCGATGGCACCTCGTTCATGGATATCGAGGCAACTGATTATAAGATGATTTAGTGATCTCCGGTCCCCCCTCCTTTGAAGGTTTTCTCGTGGCAGATGAAGTAAGGTAGATTTATGACTCATGCTCTTAGATCTAAGTGGTTTAGCATAGAGCAAAAATGCCGCAGAGGACAATAACGAGTAAACATCTCTTCTTTGCTTGCCCCTACTTGGTCGAGCTTTGGGACAATATGGATACACCTTGCATACAATCCTCAAACTCGAATGTCTTTTAGAATTCAATGCATTCAACATGCATCTCAAATCAAAATTGTTGTATGCATGTTTGGTGGTTCTTTGGATGATCTATCTCTCTCATAACGAGATTATGTTTCAGTAGGAGCATTGTGATGTTGTGTATATGGTGATGCATGTCAAGGCCTTATGCGGGGATTGGTCAGTTGGTCCATTCACCTTTGAGAGCTAGTGCTTCAACTAATGTTTCTGCTTCTTCTTCAGTGTTGGCACATTCTTCATTCTCTCGATACATACCCATCAAAGTATGGTCTTATTGTCCAAGACGTTCAATTTTCCAATCTTTAACTAGTTTGTGATGCAAATGGATTTTTGCGCGACGGAAAATATTTTTTTGATCGGTGGAATTATTTAGTAGAAGAAGAAAATGGAGGGATTGAGAGGAGAAGCACGCCGGTTGTGTGAGATTCGAGGACGAAGAAACGCGTAGATCGCGTGGGAGAAGGAGAGAGACGAGAGAGGGAGATAGGGAGATAAATCTCAAACTTCTAATAACAACTGAACTGCCTAAACAAATAGCCTATCATCCCTTTATATAGGAGGGATGAAATTACAAAAATAGAAACTCAATTCAAATTCAAAACTAATTATCCTAATTTGACTCTAACCGACTAACTAACTAATTTAAACCTCTAACTAATTAATTGAGATCACACGCGATCTCTTTATTAAAAAAAATTACGACGGCTCAAAATAAACGTAAATAAAATTAACGACTAAAAAGTAGAGAAAAATGCGTCCCTATTTATCCAGTTCACGCTGCATCAATTCTCCTCCGCTTGAAAAATTCGTCTCCCGACGAAATGCTAGATCTGCAGGCTTAGAGGTTGATAAATTCGAATCAACGTTCTCGATCATCCCATGGAAGAACTGGTGTGGAGCAAATGGGGGAATCCATGCGTTCGTGACGCGAGCGTAGGCAATGTCGGCTTCGTGACAGAAGAGCAGGTGTGGCGCACATGCGGGCGCCCATCCAGATGTCATCCCTTTGACATGGTGCTCGAAGAACTGATAGGGTATCTTCATGACGATCAACTCGGCCTTTGGAGAGTCTATAACAAAGCAATAGCACAAGGAGAGTAGAGGAGGAGATGTGTCCAGGGAATTAAGCCATGGGGCCTTTAAATAGGTGAAACCCATGATCCTAATCCTATTTGGATAAGGTGGTTTTCCAGATTTCCTCTTTTCAGCACTTTTTTTAAAATATTTCTGCAGCTAGGGGTGAGTTGCAATTTTCGTACCCCTTCAATTAAACAAATCTTGTAAGAGGGGCTTTTGAATTTCCCCTTTGAATAAAAACCTTTGCATGGGGAAACCTTCATGTAATTTTCCCAACTTACCTTCCAATCCCACATTTTATGGGATTCGACTCCCGTGGTTAAGGAGCCCCCTGTTAGGGTTTCATCTCTTCTCACAAAGAGGCGGCGGAAGGAGCTGTGGTGGCCACGCCATCTGCCTGTTCGACGGAAGACATCCGGGATGGGAGGCATTGGGCGGTGGCGCCATATGCAGGGGAAACTTGTGCGATGGAGAGGGGAGGGGAGGGTTGCGAGTTGGCCGATTCGTGCTGGAGAGAGGGGCGAGGGGGGTTGCGGGCCGAGGGCGATGCGGGTCGGTTCCCAGGGTGCAGCATTACGGTTGGGGCTAGCGAGGGTCGCCATGGAGGTGGGGCCGCGGTAGCGGCGTAAAAGTGTCGTGCGGGTGGGCCATGGTGGTGGGGCAAAGCGGGCGGCCGGGGAAAGGGAATGGGGCGGGGGGTCGGGTTTCGGAGTTGGGTTGCGGGGTAGGTAGCAGGGTAGTTTGGAGGATGGCAGGGGCCGACAACTTGGCGATTGGGGGTTTCGGCAGTGGTGACGGGGCAGGGAAACTCGCGAGGGTGGCGGGAAGGGCCGCTGGAGTTGCGGGGCATGCCGCTGGGATTATGGGAGAGGGTGATTGCGGTGGTGGTGGGTTTGTGGCTGGGTTTGCGGGTGTCGTAACAAGGTGTACGGGTGCAGCGGGTGGGGTTGCAGGTGCAGCGGGTTCTGGGGTTGCAGGTGCAGCGGGCTCTGGGGTTGCGAGGGTGGTGGAGGAGGTCTGTGAGAGGGCTGCAGATGGGGCATAGGTCGATTCCGGCGGTTTTTGCGAATCTGAAAATACCTGGACAGCAAGGGAATCGGCTTTTTTCTTCCAGAACGGGCTGGACAACGAATAATTCGTTGGCGACGGCCTCTTTTTCCTCTGGAATAGGCTGGTCAACGAACACATCATTATCGACGGCGAGTTTTTCTTCGTCACAAATCTGGACTGCGGCTTTGGTAGTGGGAGATTTTGATAGGCCGCACATAGTCTCGAAGTTAGCCATCATCTCTCACCATTTGGACTGGAATTCTCGATATTTGGCCTCGTAATCTTGACATTTGGACTGGAAATCACGTTGTGTGTCCATCTCCTTGTTGTAAGCTTCTTCGGCTCGTCGTTTCCGCTCCGACGAATGATGGTGTTTCGTCGCATGGCGCCGAGAATGTTTGGGCGGATCGTCAGATCGTGAGGACGATCTGTAGGCCATGCTCTGATACCAATTGATGCAAATGGATTTTTGCACGACGGAAATTTTTTTTTATCGGTGGAATTATTTGGTAGAAGAAGAAAATGGAGGGATTGAGAAGAGAAGCACGCTGGTTGCTTGAGATTCGAGGAGGAAGAAACGCGTAGATCGTGTGGGAGAAGGAGAGAGACGAGAGAGGGAGATAGAGAGATAAATCTCAAATTTCTAATAACAACTGAACTGCCTAAACAAATAGCCTATCATCCCTTTATATAGGAGGGATGAAATTACAAAAATAGAAACTCAATTCAAATTCAAAACTAATTATCCTAATTTGACTCTAACCGACTAACTAACTAATTTAAACCTCTAACTAAATAATTGAGATCACACTCAATCTCTTTCTTAAAAAAAATTACGACGACTCAAAATAAACGTAAATAAAATTAACGACTAAAAAGTAGAGAAAATGCGGCCCTATTTATCCAGTTCACGCTGCATACCTATTGATGCAAATGGATTTTTGCGCGACGGAAAATATTTTTTTTGATCGGTGGAATTATTTGGTAGAAGAAGAAAATGGAGGGATTGAGAAGAGAAGCATGCCGGTTGCGTGAGATTCGAGGAGGAAGAAACACGTTGATCGAGTGGGAGAAGGAGAGGCTCGAGAGAGGGAGATAGAGAGATAAATCTCAAATTTCTAATAACAACTGAACTGCCTAAACAATAGCCTATCATCCCTTTATATAGGAGGGATGAAATTACAAAAATAGAAACTCAATTCAAATTCAAAACTAATTATCCTAATTTGACTCTAACCGACTAACTAACTAATTTAAACCTCTAACTAATTAATTGAGATCTCACGTGATCTCTTTATTAAAAAAAATTACGACGACTCAAAATAAACGTAAATAAAATTAACGACTAAAAAGTAGAGAAAAATGCGGCCCTATTTATCCAGTTCACGCTGCATCAGTTTGTAAGGTCGATGTTTTGCCAAAAAAAAACATGGGTGAGGAGACACCCTAGAGGAAGAATGAATCGAGGAGGAGACACTATAATGTGAAGGAGAATAACACCCAGTTATGATGGCATAGATCATGCCAGCTGAGCTTTGGGAGACATTAAAAGCTTTCAATTTTGGTGACAAGATTATAGTCGAAAATCCGAGCGAGGACTCAAGGGGTTGAATGCAGATCCTTGGAGATGACTGCCATGCCTTGTACATAGTGGTCATGGCAATTTATGACGCGCTTGACATCATTGAAGGATACATCATAAGGCAAAGATGGTACTGCCGGCGTTGCCGATACTAAGCAGCTTGATTGCGGTGTAAGCGGTTATGGCGATGGGAACATTGAGAACTGAGGAGATACGCGTCTTGTTCCCCCTAATCATCTATGATTTCTATCAAGTTATTATGAAATAAGTATTGAAGAATGTCTTAGGTGGATAATTGGATCTCTCCAATATACAATTACCATACCCTCATGTTTTATCCTTGGTGGGAGGCTCTTCTCCTTTCTCTCTTCCTTTGTTGAAGTCGAGTATAGAAGTCGAGAAATGTCATTTTTCACACGTTATTGAAGTTTTTTTAAACTAGGATCTAATAGAGCTAGGTTGCATTAGACAATAAAAGTAGATTTGAGGGCTGATCAGTTCCTCGATTGCCCGAAAGGCTTCCGGATGAAGTTAGAAGCAGAGAGGAGACTTTTTGACGCTCTTTTTTCTTTTAGCGGTGGGCGTTGCCTATGCTTTCTAGAGATCAGAATATATATTCTTTTACCGGAGAAAGAATGGCTAGATCTTGGAGGAAGTCTAAGCACTTCACGTATGCGGCTTAGGCTTATTTTCTAGTTCTTTATCCCATTCCCAATTATATATTAAAGGGTCCCGTGCTAGCGGTATATTTACCCTCAAGTGCGCTAGCTGTATAACCATACCCCTGATTCTCTTGGATCACTAGATAAACACATTATTCCCTTCCCGATTAGAGTTTTGTCAATAGGGATATACAAAGAGCTTTACATCCTTGTACTCTTGTGAGAAGCTTAATGGGATATCCAGACATGTGAGGCGTTCACCTGTGATTTCATTCCGATCCTTAGAATCTTATTACACTTATGTTGTTATATAGAATTTTAACTTTCGAAGTGAAATCCCATGCCTAAAAGTGTTTGCTTATCTGCAGAACTTGAGAGCAAGCAAGTGAAGCTAAAATATATTTTGCTTCAGTAGTTGACAATGATATACACTTCTGTTTCTTTAGAATAATGAGACTAGCGAGTTACTGAGAAACTGGCAAGTTTCACTGGTAGTTTTTCAATCAATTCTGCTCCCAGTATAATCAACATTGTTGTATACTGGCAGATTGAAAGAAAGGGGTTCTTGGATAAAACAAACCTAAATGTTGGGTTTCTATCAGATACTTTATAATCATATTGACTGCAACAAGGTGTGATTCCTTAGGAGCTGCCTAAAAACGAGCACACAAGCAAGTACTAAAAAGAATGTCAGGTCAAGTATCATTCAGGTACAATAACGATGGAATCATTCCTCGATACAACGTTTGGCCTACTACTTTTCCTTGATCGTCATTATCCAAGCTACTTTGTGTGGCTATCGGTGTTCTTTTTTCTTTAATATATGACACCCAAAAATTCATAAGATTATATTGAGGGTACTTGGTTTATGAGGTGAAGGCCACGAAGAATTTTAATTCTCCCATAAGATCCATCTTAATTTCTTTTTGCATTATTTGAGCAAATTATTTGCAAGATGATTCAAAAATAATATCATAAACACATATTTGTAACATCAGAATCTGTATGGCCTTTTTGAGAAACAAAGGATAGTCAACCTTTCTCATCTCAAAGCTTGACTTAATAAGGTAGTTGCAAAAGTGTTTTATATCAACCTCTAGGAGCTTGTTTCAAACCATATCGAGTCTTCTTTAGTTTAGAATCATATTTAGGATTTTCATTATCAATAGACCCTGATGGTTGTTTACATAAACTTCTTCCTTAGTAAATCTATTTAAAAAAGTACTTTTTACCTCTATTTGATATAGGTTTATATCTTGGAACGATGTATATGTTAATAACATCCAAATGGATTCGTGCCTTGCTACTTAAGCATATATCTCATCAAAATCTATTCCTTCTTATTGGTTGTAACCTTGGGTTACTAATCTAGCTTTATGGCTTTTTACTTTTGTCGTGCCATTTGACTTGTTTCTAAACTTCATTTATTTCCAATTATATAGTCATTTTCTAGTTTAGGGGCTAGATTTATACTTGATTTCTAGTGAACTGATTTAGTTCTTCTTGCATTGCATTAATCCATGATTCATCTTTTATTTGTGACCTTTGATATTCGAACTTATCCCATTTATCTATGTGAATTCTAGTAATATATTTGTTCTCCTTCTCTACTTGCTTGAATTTCACAAAGGAGTCAAGGTCTGGTGTCTGTTCCTTATTCTAGTAGGACTGGGAATCTAGTTGTAACAATTCTAGTTGTTTTATCGTAGATACTAAAATCTTGTTCTTGAAAGTACTTTTTTTAATTTTTCTGAAGCACATGAGTCACAATGAAACTTTATCTTAAAAGGTTTGTATTGGTAGTCCTCTAACTAAGTTTTTTTAACTAAGTTGTTAATGTATTTATGGTGAAGATGACCTACTCTTGTGTCAAAAGAGCAATTGGAACTATCTGTAATCATGTAATCAAACACATCACCCTTTGTTTAATTCTATACTGTAAATATTTATAAGAATATTTTCTTCTAAAAAGTTTCCGTTTGAGGTTTTTCAATTATTTTTAAAACAATCAGATGAATAGTCTACATTAAAGCTCTTATCACAAATTTGATTAACACTTAATAAATTATGCCTTAAGCCTTTAACCAACATAACATGATTAAAAGAAGACTTAGCTTGGTTGACAATACCAGTTGCAATAATATGATCCTTGTGGTTTCACAGTTCCTCCTTGTCTGAATTCTAAGATTGTTAATGAATCTTTGTGTCTGGTTATGTCCTTCGAACATCTTGAAACCATTATACATCTTTTTACATCTTTCTCCCATAAGAATAGATGGTTGTATTGAGATTCTGTACAATCTTACAGTTCCTAATCTACCTTTTGATAGTGAGTTGGTCCGTTGTTTTACATCAATATGTTTTGCACATAAAAACAATTTTCCAAAACTTTTTAGTACCCATATTTGGGTCCAAATTTTTAGATACATTCTAGCCGATTTAACTGAGCAAAGGTTTTGGATTATGTGTGGTGTTGTGTAATCCTAAACCATCCCTTTCAATGTTATTGTTAGTTCCTAATAAATTTTTTGAACGAAGATCCTAATAATTTATTTAAGTTCTTAGTGACCTTGGTGGAAGTGGCTAGTTCTTTAATTAATTTATCAAAGTTTGATATACGACTAGTTATTTCAGATCCTAATTTATTAATGTTTGTTTTAGGGAACTTAGCATCTCTTTCTAGTATTTGTTTTTCAACAACAACTAACTATTATCTTTTTTAAGCTTCCTATTTTCACTTTAACTTCTTTAAAGGAACCAAATAATTCATTAAATGCATCAAGAAATTAAGAATAGGCAGAGTTAGTTATCTCATCCTTGGCTGCCATTAAACTGAGACATGCTTTCTCCTCCTGCTCTAAGTTGAACCTTAAATCTTCTTTTGAGTCAGCTGTATCATCTCAAGTAGCTTGGAATGCCTTCTTCATGAATTTTTTAAACTTCTTCTGCTTTTGAGCTATCTTCTTTTTGCCAATTTCTTGATTTTCTTTTCTTTTTTCTGAGAAGTAAAAAGGTGAAATCCCAAGTTGGGGCTCAACGCAACAAGTTCAAATATATCAAGTAAAAATTACAAAGGGATTACATATTCCAAGCTGTACACAAGGCCATGCAATGCCCAATTACATTTTTCAAATAAAAGACTGGCCCCTCAAAAATGACCCCATTTCTTCCACACCAGATCGCGCACAAGCAGGCCCTGCAGTGTCTTGATTTTCTTAATGAAAAGATGGTGCAACACTAAGTTAGGACTCACCGCAAATCTATAAAACTAAGCAAATGTAGTTGAAGTATAGAAGACCCGGCCATATGAAGGGCCTTGCTAAGTTCCAATACATTGTCTGAATAAAATAATTGATCGTAGAAGGTTTGCTGCTGAGGGATAGTGTCAGAAGGTTTGCATGCTACACAAGGCTATCTATGATCTTAAGTAGAGTCCAAGAGCATGGTTCCAGAAGCTTTCGGACTTGATAGAGCAACAGGGGTTTGTACGATTGATTGCCGATCACTCTTTGTTTGTGCACATGACCCTGAGAAGTACTATTCTCATTCGTGTTTATGTTGATGACATTATTATTACATGGGATAACGAGTAAGGCATTCCGGTTGCCAAGGACTTCCTAGGTCAGCAGTTTGTTACCAAAGATCTTGGTAATTTACGTTACTTCCTTGGACTAGAGTTTGCCAGGAGCCCGTGTGGTCTTGTGATGAACTAGAGGATATGTTATAGATCTTTTTTCAGAGACACGCATGGCAGATTGCAGACATGCCACTACTCCTATTGATCCGAGCATGAAGCTCTATGATGATTACACTGAGGAGGATCAACAAAATGAGGTACAAGGAGCTTGTTGGCAGGCTACTATATGTGACTATTATCATACCCGACATATCCTTTTCCATGAGCAAAGTGAGTCAGTTTATGGAGCAACCCAGATAGACACATATGGATGCAATCCATATGATTCTGAGGTATCTGAAGTAGACCTGACCAATGGGCTGGAGGTCGACCTGCCCAGCTCGCTCATGGGCCAGGCTTGGGCTAAGAGATTTAAGCATGGGCTGGCCCAGCTCGGCCTGCAAAAACTAAAAAAATATGTAAATATAAGTTGAATAATTCATGTATATATGATACACTTCAAGTTTTTCTTATTTTACACTAATTTTAAATAAATTTAATAGTTTACATATCAAGTAACATATAAACTACTTATATTAGTTATATAAAGTATAAATGGTATTGGTAAAATCATTTATACTTATTAAATACCATTAAAAAATTCAATGAAAAAAGAACAAAATGGGCCATGGGCCGGCCCATGGTGGTCTTTGGACAGAGGTTTTGAACCTCGGCCTATTCGGCCTGACCTATGGGCTTGCCCGGCCCGCATTTTGGACATGTCTAATATGAAGACATCACCAGGTACGAGACTTCTTTTCAGCAAAGGTACATCTCTTTCAGTTACAACATGTGCAGATGCAGATTATGCTGGGTGTCCAAAGGATAGGAAGTCTACTTCAGGCTTCGTTGTGTTCATAGAGAATTCCTTAGTTTAATGGAAGAGCAAGAAGCAGATCCTGGTTGCCAGATCAATTGCTAAATCAGAATACAAGGCCATGGCGCAGGCTAGCACAGAGATGATGTGGGTCATATATGTTCTTAGTGGCCTGACTATAGAGGTGCCTCTTCCCATGCACCTCCAATGTGACAATCATGATGCTCTTTTCATTACCAACAATCCAGCCTTTCATGAGAGGACAAATCACATAGAGGTGGACTGTCACTACACTCACGACATGATACGAAAGGGTCTTATCGCCGCTATGCTTGTCAGCTCTGGAGACCAGATAACATATGTTCTTACTAAGGCCCTAGCCAGAGGGCCTTATCAGAGATGTTGTTCCAAGCTGAGCCTGATCGATATCTACGCTCTAGTTTGAGGGGGAGTGTTGCGATATTAGTTATCTTTCTTATTGTTTTCATATTATCTATTTCTTTTGTCTTCATTTGTAATTTGCCCAATAGGTTCCTCACCTATATAAGAGAACCCTATGGCCTCTCAATAATGCGATACATTCTTTCCTTTCTGTAGTATGCAAAGGGTACCATACAATCATCCGGAGAGTTGTTGCAGTACCTCAAAATGGAAGCCCAAAAGGATGTGCAATTATGTGTTCGAAGCCAAAGATTTCCAAGGTGTTCCCAAAAGCTTGCCAAATGGCTACATGTAAGCAAGAGATGGTCCATGTCCTCGGTGTCGACTCGACACTGCATCTCGGGCATATCGAATCCCCCACCTGAAGAATCATGCTTCTTCGTGCCTTCGTAAGCAGGCGACCATGCCTCACTAGCCACAATAACAACAAAGCCTTTTCCTACAATTAAGTAGGGTCGGCTACATGGATTTCTTTGCCTCCATTCAAATTTGTTTTGGGTCATTCACTAGTCATACTAGCCACAAAAAGACTTTAATCCGCTGCTGAATTTTGCTCTTCCAAATCTGCCTGTAGTTGCTCCGTAGGACGTCGTGTATTTGATCTTGTGATGCCGAGAAAAGCTTATATGCCTTCTTGACCGAAAAATATTCGTTCCTTTTAGTGGAGGGGCAATCCAAGTCCTCTAACTCTCTAGAGATACGTAGGAATTCCACCATTCGCTGCTCGGAAAAATCGGTCACAAATGTTGGGGCCTACATCCCACTGACCATGCTCGTGCCCATCTTTTTCCTTTATACATATAGCCCAACATGGCAACCTCCTTTTAGCTTTACGATTTCGTCTTTATATAAAAATAACTTCAGTGTACAGAATAAGCAAGTCATTCATTTACTTTCGCATGTATGCTTTCACATTTTCATTTCCTTGACCTGGTAAAACATCAAAGCTCTGCGGCTTGTAAGTGATGCCAATGTTCAAATTTGTTTTTTTAGAAGGGAAAGGGTGTGGGCCCAAGATGGGATACCCAGCATGAATATATTTAATATTACAAACTTTTGATGTTTATTTTGTTGATTCCAGGTTATCACACAAGACACACCTTAAGCTAAAGATGCTCCAGAACTTTTCTACCTAATCAATTTACATTAGGGAAGCAGATAGAAGATACACATGCACTAATTCAGTCTAAAAATTATATTAGTAAGCTCGGTATTCAGTAACGTGGGTTTTATTGATAATATCATTGCGGAGGGCATTGCTCAATTTACATCATGACATGAGAATACTGCTGAGCCAGAGAGAAGAAAGGATTTCCGTCTCAATACATAATTATCCCAAAAATATACAGATACATTTTATGACTATAATATTCTTTTACAGCTGTCAAAAGTTCAAACCCGCCAAATCCTCTCTCTCTCACTCTCTCTATGTATATATATGTTTGTATATATGTATGTATGCGTGCATATGTACTACAAGTCCAGGGTTCAAGGTAAACTTCTCCACATAGACCATTTAAGTGGAATTAGTTTTTGAATCTGTTTAAGTTGATTAACTATTTCTATATTATCACTATTTGAAGTATCCTGCATTCTGTTGCACATAAAAATTATAGTTATAGTTATTTGTTTTCTTATGTGGCAATGTATCTTAGAAAGAAATGAAATTTTATGGCAATTATGTTGGCTTATTTCTCATTTTTCCTAAATTTATTTGCAAAGCAAATTTTCTGTGATCTTCACTCCATCAGGGAACTAAAATATGTTTGGAAAGGCCATGGAGAAGGGTGACGATGCATGACCTTGTACGAGAAGCCACTGGCATAGATTTCAAAGAATTCCACAACAATGTTGAAGCATCTAAAGAAGCCATCAAGAGGACTCTACATTCAATGCTTGAGGACAATGAAAGTAACTCTCTTGATGACTGCTCGTCTGTAGGACAGGTTCTCAATGAGGTACACGGTTTGTATTGCTTATATATTATACATTTGGTTTTGTTAGAGTTATAAGAATTCAGTGTAAGTCGATGGTTATGCGGTTTAGATGTGGAATAAGCAATGAATACCCATTTGGTCTCTCTAGTTTGGATCAAGATACTTTTAAAATCGGAGGATATTAGTCTTAATGCAATTTAATGGATATAGTTCTACCCGATCAAAGTCTTCTGGGTGAGTGGTTAGGACAGGTTGTATATCTACTCAATTATCCCCTAGAAAAGAACAAGTGAAAGAGCTATGAGAACTGTGGCATCAAAGATCTAATGCCTTCCAGAAGGTAGAGAAGTAAAGAGGTCGGAGACATAATAGAACACTCGAGGAACGGATGCCATAGATACGATGGATGAGTCTGCAACATAGGTCCTCACGTCTACCCCAGATTCGAGAAATCCACTTAAGAAGCAGCGCCTTATTTCATAGTATGAAGCCAAGAAACCCCAAGACCCTTTTCTACTTTGGGAAGCGTAATAATATCCCGGTCAATCAGGTGAATACTTAAATCATCTTGACTAGATTTGCTCCAGAAAAATCTCTGCATAATCATCTCGAGGTGATGACGAATATTAGATGGAAGAAGACGAGAAGATATGAAGAAAAAGAAAACACGAACCACCGTGAGAGCAGCCTTTATTAGCACCAGTCGACCAGCTTTAAAAGAAGGGTTGCCTTCCGTCCTATTGAGATAATAGTTATCCTTTTATTATTCAATGTATTTCCTTTTCTTTCAGCTGATATTACGTAATTTTTTCAAACATGTTTCTCCTCTATATAAGAGAACTCTAGCACCAGTCGACCACCTTTAGAAAGAAGGGTTGCCTCATGAATAAACAAGTCATTCTTTTCTCTCCACTTGGTATCAGAACGATGATCCTAGACTGGAGTTCTCATATACCGTGCCCTAACCCCCACCCTCCTCACTCTCCGAACGCCACCTAGACCTCCTTGCACGCTGCTAACGCTGCCAAGAGCTGTTGGTGGAGGTCTGAGCGGTCCTCCAGGCCCCTGCCCAACCACTCGTGGGGATCTCGAGGCAGCTGCCTAGACCACTGTAGGCCCCCACACAGTTGCGGTCCCTACCATCCCACTGCCCAAGCCCCAACAAGTCGATGCCCCCTGATGCAGCACAAAATTAAAATATAGGGCTTGATATTTTTATCCGTTAATTTTATTTACGTTTATTCGATTTTCGCATTTTTATTTAAATAAAGAGATCATGTGTGATCTCAATTTAGTTAGTTAGAGTCAATTAGAGATTTGAATTTATTTCAAATCAATTAGTTAGTCGGTTAGAGTCAAATTAGGATAAGTAGTTTTGAGTTTGAATTTGAATTTCTATTTTTGTAATCTCATCCCTCCTATATAAAGGGATGATAGGCTATTGCTTTTAGACGGTTCAAGTTATATGAAAAATTGAGTTATCTCTCTTTGTCTCCCTATTTCTCTCTCTCTCAACGTGTTCTTCACGTTTCTTCTTCTCTAATCCCACGCATCCGGCGTGTCTTCTTCTTCTCAACCCCTCCATTTTCTCCACCAAAATTCCATCGCCCAATTTATTTTAATTATCAACGCCGCGCCAAAATGGCGTTTGCATCATTTGGTATCAGAGCATGGAAACTGAATCGTACTTACGATTCGACGATCCGACCACCTACTGGCGTTTGCAATTCGATTTGAGTCGTCTATCTCATGATCCGCATTCACGTTCGCGTTCGAGGAAGTTCAAGCATCGACTCCTATCAAGTTTCAAAGTCCAAGCATGGTTGGACACACTAACCGGTGAAGATTCATTCGTCGACAATGAAAGTCAGATCGCTGTAGCTGCTGTCCAACCCGATTTTCGTTCGGAAAACGAAGGTATTTTCAGTTTCGAAGAATATTTTATTGACGCAACTCCTGTGCAACAAAACTATGAAGATATAGGGCCGATTTTTGATGAAAGTTCGGGTGAAGAATATGAATTTTTCGATTTCTGTGAGGTCGAAGTTGCTGTCCAGGAACAAAAAAATGAAAAAAATAAAGTTCCGGGGCCAATATTTGATGAAGAACCAGTGGAAGAGGGATATGAAACCCTAGATCTCTTCGGTGACGACGTTACTGTTCTTCGAGACAAAGATCTGCTTGCTGTCCATACAGATTCAGGTTGGCAACCATCACCGACAACGACCAATCGAAGCCCCAGCAACCACCCGTATCATCTCCAATGCAAACCTCGACGTTGCTGTAGCCATACCTTGGTACGAAGACCCCAAGGCCAATGATGGAAGGCCCATCATCGTCTCCTGCACCATCAATCCAGGTGCCGCTGCCGCCATTACATCTATGCCTGGTGCCGCCGTTGGAGAAATCGAAACCCATACCCTAGGGTTCGGCGCCGCCGAAGACATTGGAAGAAGGGAGTCGAGAGGGTAGTGGCTATTGATTCTTCTCCCATGTGAAATCAATCCCATGAAATCAGGGATTGGAAATTTATTTGGGTTAATTTCAATGAAACCCCTACTACAGAAAGATTTTATTCAAAGGTTAAAATCGGTTGGAATTGGAGAGGCATTCCTTTAAATGGAGGGGTAGAAGATTTGCAGCGACGCCCCTCAGCGAAAAGAAATTACAAACGTAACATGGAAAGGATCAAATTGGGGAATTTGGAACTATGGTTTCGATCGAATTCTCCAACGACAAATCGAAAAGCAAGCAATTCGTCAGGAGACGAATTTTTCAAGCGGAGGAGAATTGATGCAGCGCAAAATTAAAATATAGGGCTTGATATTTTTATCCGTTAATTTTATTTACGTTTATTCGATTGTCGCATTTTTATTTAAATAAAGAGATCATGTGTGATCTCAATTTAGTTAGTTAGAGTCAATTAGAGATTTGAATTTATTTCAAACCAATTAGTTAGTCGGTTAGAGTCAAATTAGGATAAGTAGTTTTGAGTTTGAATTTGAATTTCTATTTTTGTAATCTCATCCCTCCTATATAAAGGGATGATAGGCTATTGTTTTTAGACGGTTCAAGTTATATGAAAAATTGAGTTATCTCTCTTTGTCTCCCAATTTCTCTCTCTCTCTCTCTCTCAACGTGTTCTTCACGTTTCTTCTTCTCTAATCCCGCGCATCCGGCGTGTCTTCTTCTTCTCAACCCCTCCATTTTCTCCACCAAAATTCCATCGCCCAATTTATTTTAACTATCAACGCCGCACCAAAATCGTGTTTGCATCACCCCCAGCGGGGCTGCTTAAGACATCACTCGGTGTTTCCATTCATAATCCTTTTTTCGGTCTGATTTTGATCGGAAAAATATGATTTTAGATCTATAAATCACCTTTCCCGACCCTAGAGTATCTCGGATTGATGGGAGTGGTTGTACGAGTCTACACATACAACCAATCATATATATGATCGTATAGACTCGCTCGGATCGGTCTACTGTCCCAGCCGAGTTCCACTACAACCCTCTTCTTCTTCATGTCAGAGAACAAGGGTGATGTATTCTCTTCGTCCAGTGCCTTTAAGGGTCCAACTCCCATCGTGAAGATGGATGTGACAACTATGAGTTTTTGGTTCATGTAGTTATTGACCTTCATGCAATGCAATAACAAGGAGCACATTCTAACATAGTCGGAACCAACTGCTAAGACCGGGGAGAATGCTTTGTGGAAGTAAGATGACACGTACGCACGTATTTGGCTCTCTGGGACTCTCGTCACTGAGATTGCCAATGATATCATGAACCAATCCACCACCAAGGTGATGTGAGATATCCTGATAGCCACAAATGATCAAGCAAAGAATAAGGCCAAGATTCCTCAGTTGTAGTTAGATATCTACACGACAAAGTAGAATGATCATCCTCTGCATAGTTTCTACTCTTCGCTTTGTGGCATATTCTAGAAGCTTCAGAGCTTCATGTTCGTGACCACATCTACTGAGCAGTAGGTGACATCCAAGAACTCCACGATGGTTGGAGTTTTCTAGGATGCTCTGGTCCCTGAGTATGAGGCAACACACAAATACAACTTCTTACTGGTACAACTATACCTCTCATGGAGGAAGCATACAATCGTCTCAGCAGGATCCATGTCCCACCACCTGCCACCACACAGACCTCCTCAACAATGACTGCATCTCGCGGTAAGGGAGGTTCTACTCAGTTCAGAGGGTGTGATCCCCGTGGCAGAGGAGGCAAATGTCAGTATGGTCCATGCACCTATTGCCCTTGTCCCGGTCATTCAGAGGATACATGCTATCAGAAGCATGGATATTTTGCTTTTGCTCGAGTAGCCGAGCAATCAGAGCAACCTAACAATTCGACCTCTTGTACAGATTCACGACTTGATGACATTGTCTCCCATCTGAGGAGATAATGACTCCTGCTGCCGGCACCGGTACAAGTTCCCTAGATGTTGCAGCCTCTACCAAAGCATCTTCGAGCTCCTCAAGTATAGCCTATGTTTTACCAGTTGTAGCAGGACATATATGACAATGGATCATGGACTTTGGTGCTTTCCACCATCTATGTGGAGACAGAGCGTAGTTCAATCCATATAGATCTGTGCCCCATAACAGATTGATCGTCATTGCGAACATGGTTCATTTACTTATTATAGGACATGGAGATGTTCATTTGATGCCATCCATGCACCTGCCCAATGTGCTACATGCACCTGATTTCAGGTGAATTTACTTTCTACTAGTCAGATCATTAAGGATTTGCATTGTCATGTCATTTTTGACCCATATTCTTTTTGTGTTTTAGGGCATACTCATAGGTAGGATAATTGGATGTGGACGTGAGCAGAATGGGCTCTACAGGCTGCTCTGGTCTCCTTATGTTGGTGCCTCTATCGTTCCTACTGGATCAATCTCACCATATATTTGGCATCTCTATGCATTCTACCTTCCAGTGCGAGGCTTGCCTGTTTGGGAAGCATCGCCGTTCTTGTCCTGGTCGTTGGAGGCATAGTATCTGTCATTTATTTGAGCTTGTCCACTTTGACATTTGGGGTCATAGTTGTGTTCCTGATCACTAGGGACACATGTTTTATCTTGTAGTTGTTGATGATTTTTACATTATATTGGATTTTTCTTTTGGAAACAAGTTTGAAGCTGTAACTGTCATTAAAGAATGAATATTTTCTCTGCTAATGTTAAGTTTATTCGCTCTGATAATGCGTTACAGTTCTGTACATTACAGTTTTATGAGCTCTTCAGGTCTCTTGGCATCATACACCAGACCTCATGTGCTTACTCTTCCCATGCACCTCCAATGTGACAACCAAGCTACTTTATTCATAGCAAACAACCCAACCTTCCATGAAAGGACTAAGCACATCGAGACGGACTGTCACTACACTCATGACATGATACAGAACGGTCTCATCTTCACTACTCATGTCAGCTCTGGAGATCGGACAACATATGTACTTATCAAGGCCCTAGCCAGCCTTACCAGAGATGCTCGTCCAAGATGAGCATGATAGATATCTACACATCAACTTGGGAGGGAGTCTTGAGATATTAGTTATCTTTCATGTATTTTATGTATTATTTATTTTCTTTGTCTTATTTATGTAATTTGCCTAACAGATGACTATAAGAGAACTCTCGAGCTTCATGAATAAACAATTTTCATTTTTTGCTCTCCACAATATCCATGCAATGTGATAGTCCAAATCATTATCTCCGTTTGTTTAGTTTAAAAAATATACATATTTTAGTGCTTAAATATATTTAGATATATGCCAAATTGTGGGTTGGAAGAGTTTCGCAATAAAAGTGTTGAATAAAAGTGTTGAGTATGTATGCTTCACGGTGATATTGTTTAATTTAATTAATGAGGACATAATAATTTATACTTTGATGTTATGTTATTTTTGCTTATTGTCGCACCATAAGAACTCAAATCTATTCATAAAAAAAAGAACTCAAATCTACTTATTTATTCATTTCATAAACCTTAGTTTTTTTATTGACATAAAAATCATTCCGATAAAATATTAAATCATATTAAATCAAGTTTATTTCTTTGTAAAACGAACTAAGTTTTTTATGATGTCTATCATCTATAATAGGTATATTTTAAAAAATAAGAGAGAGGAAAGAAGTGAGTGGGGGGAGTCAAAGGGAGAGATATAAGTTTAGTTGCGAGGGAAGAGAGAGATGGTGATTTTTGAGATACGAAGAGATGGAAATTCAGTTGCAACTGATGTTATTGGGTGTTATTTGTATTAGGTGGGAATATAGCGAAAGATTTAAATATGTGTTATTGCAAAAACTTTTTGTTATATTGTCGACATATTCGTTACTATTTTCTTTGAAACAAATCATTTAAGAACTATTATATGTGACCTTCTAAGGAATTATTCTTTTGATTTTTGCTAATTAATGATAGCTAGTGCAAATGTCAATGAAAAAACCAACGAATATTAAACACGACATTCATTGTGAGTTGCCATTCATAAAATATATTTATTGTTATATACATAATGCCAAAGGTCTTCAAATTTAACTAAGGATATAATTTTATCTATTTTTTGCTTCTGAACTTTTCAAATGTGAGAATTATATTACTCAACTATCTCTGAGAAATCTAGATTTCATCTTTAATATGCTTTGTAATGAATTTATAAATTTAGGAAAATTTCCAAATTCTCCTTATATGAAGAGATTTTTTTAGGGACATTATATAAAAAGATACATTGATCTAACTCAAATTTCTTTTATTATGGTCAATAGTTCATCTTTGTGTGAGAGAGGAGTGAGAGGGACAGAAATTCCACTGCACAAAGAGTGGAAGGAAAGATGTAGACTAGAGAAAAGATAGGGAAAAGAAGTGTCTGGGATGGAATAAGAGAGCGACAAAAGAGAGAGGAAGGGGGAGAAGAGAAATGGGATTGAGGGAAATAGAGGACCCGTATCAGAATTTGGAAGAGAGAATTTGAAAGAGAGAGAGAGAGAGAGAGAGAGAGAGAGACGTCCATAACAGGGTGAACAAAATTAGGGAGATAAGGCATTTGGGGGAGAAAGGAGTGTGGAGGAGCACCACGTGTTAGCTGGAGGAAAAGATCTGATTAAAAGTCAGCTTTAATATAGGTTATAGATTGAGTAATTGTTTTACTAAATTGTAAGCTTTATATTATAACTAGCTTCTACACATTAAACCAAGGCCAAAGACACAATTATTTTGTGGACTATTTTAAGCTGCTTTTGCTTTTCTTCGTGCCATACCTTTAAATGTTGTATATTGAATCTGAATTAGTTATTTCTCAGGTATTTGAGGCTGTAGTGGAGCCAACACTTGTGCAACCTACATTTGTTCTCGATTACCCCATTGAGATATCTCCTTTGGCCAAGCCACATCGCAGGTAGCATTTGTTTGGTAATAACTTAATTCAGTCATAATGTTCCATTCTCATTCCTGCTTCTCTTTCTATGTTTGTTAATTCAGTCATAATGTTCCATTTTCATTCCTGCTTCTCTTTCCATGTTTGTTAATTGACTTTTTTCGTGTGCTATAATTTAACATAAATTAATGTTGAAATCGCAAATTTGCCCAATATGTGTAAAATTGACGTTGAAATGCTTATATTTGCATAGTTGAAACTCTTTGTTTCGTTCGACCAAAAGCTTTTTTCCAATACACCAAGTTAATTTCAGCCTACATTGGAATTACCTTGGCAATTAAAAATTAAACCAACATAACAAAGCCTTTTCCCACATTAAGTAGGGTCGGCTACATGGATTCTTTACCTCCATTTAGATCTATCTTGGGTCATTCTCTGGCTTAGATCCAAAAAAACTAAGATCCTTTTGTAATAGTCTCATTCCTATACTTCTTGAACCTTCCTCGGTTTGTCTTAGCCGGCTCGACATCCCAAAACTCGTATCTCTTCACTGGTGCATCAGCTAACCTCTTTTGCAAATGGTCAAACCACCTTAAGCGATTTCCTCGCATCTTATCCTCAATCGGAGCTACTCCAATTTGCAATATATGCTTTGGTACCCATCTTTTGGGTACCAAAGTATTTATATATTTTTTATTGTTTTCTTTTTCTGTTTGTAGAAAGTTAATGTTATGAAAAAGATACAATTTATCGTGGGGACCCCATTTTGCAATATATGCTTTGATACCCATCTTTTGGGTCTACCCTTGTTAGATTTTCTCTCTTATTTGGCTAACAATAGTTATAGTAGATGCACGATGTGGGTTAATGTGTCCTAAACCATCTTTACAAATGATGCTCAAATTTTATTCCAACAATTTGTCTAAGTTAGTTTTTCCTTAGTAAATTTAGCAAGATTATTACTCCATTTTCTAGTATGTAACTTTTAACTAGTAATTCCTTTTCAAGAAAAGTTATTTTTTTGACTTTAATGAACTTTGACTTGTTAGAAAGAGTACTGTTTTCTAGAATTAAGACCATCAATTTTTTTTTCAAATTCCAAATTTGGCTTTCTTGAATGATGCAAAGATTTCACTAAAAGCTTCTAATAGTTTAGCATAAGATGAGTCATTTACCTCATGTTCGCCTTTCAATCCAAAGTAGCAGTTTCTTCCTTGTAGGAGTCGGAATCATCCGTGATGGAGTCATCCTATAAAACTTGGAACATCTTCTTGGAGTTATTGTTTAACTTTCTTTTCGAGTTGTATTCCTTCTTATTTCCCTTGTCCACGCCAATCCCGAATAGTAGATAGTCTTTGAGCATATTCCTATTCTTTTTAGCATCATAAAATATCACTAGATCTTCTTTTCCATCCTTTTTTTTTAAATTATTTTTGTTGGCAAGAACTTTTTAAAATAATCTTTTGAGGAAAGTTATATCCTTAACCTATTTTTCTTCTTAACCTAAAATATGATGAGATTGCAAGGGCACATCCATGCCCATTTCCATAACATCCTTGAGCCCTTTTATAGCTATCACCTTTTATTCCTACTTGTTAGAGAGCGAATCAATGATCGATCTTCTAGTTTCACCATTGATGAGGTTTTTATCTAAGATCTTCAAACGGTTCACTATGGCGGTGAATCTTGTATGCATGTTATTTTATACGAATGCCTTGTTATTGTTGTAATAATGAGGTATTCATAATTTTTATTAATGTATTTTATGGTTGTTAGTGTCTCATTATAACCCCTCTAGGGGTGTTTCTGTATTTTCCCTGTTTTGAGCTCTCTAGGGTTCTGTCCTATATAAGGACCCCTAGACCTCTTGAATAAAGTACACATTTTCATTCTCTCATTGTCTTTTTCACATGGTATCAGAGCTACGGTCCTAGACTGATGTTCACGGCCACAGCCTACATAAGGAGGAGGGATGGCAAAAAGTACATGATGGCCGAACACGGCCTCCTCTGCCCCGAGGTCCACGGTCACGGAACTGATGATGACCCCCGTGACCTCGATTGGCTACCATGGCTGAGGCGGTCTGATTTGCAGTAGACAAAGGAACAGTGATGCAACTCTGCCTATGAAAAGCTTCCTCCATAGGAGGAATAGTGGAATCCTCCAAGATCTGGGAACGTGCTGCCTTGTATTCTGGATCAAGGGTAGCCAGAAAAACACCCACCATAGTGGTATTCCGATAGGTCTTCTGTTGCTCTGGAGTGGCTGTGAGAGGCATGAAGCTATAAAGCTTCTCAAACATTCCACGTAAAGACATGTACAATGAGTGTAGAGGCCGTCCATTCTGCTTGTTTGTAAAGATGTCATGCTGAAGTTGCAGAATCTTTGTCTCATTCTTTGCCTGTGAATAGGTGGTAGCCAGAATGTCCCAAATTGCTTTGGCAGTGGGCTGATAGAGAATATCGTTAGCAATCTCAATTGCTAATGTTCCGGAAAGCCAGACTTTGGCATATGTGTCATCTGCCTCCCAAGAGGCATTAACCCTTGTCTTCTCAGCAGGCTCCTCCTCAGTAAGATTGTGCTTCTTACCGGTTGACTTCATCATACTCATGAATTACATGGCCCACAGTTCATAATTTGAACCATCCATCTTCACAATAGGCGTTGGACCTCTGAAGACGCCTGTAGATGAAATATCTGCCTTGCTTTCTGACATTATGATATTGGAAGACTATGGGAGTAGACTAAAGATATGATTGTCTACATGGATATCAACGGGTTTAGTTGCATGTGTAGACGCAAGCAACCAAACCCATTAATCTGGAAATACGCGCGCGGAACGAGGCTGGAGCTACACGCGCGCTGGCCTAGGGCTGCACGCGCACGGAATTACACGCACAGATGTGTGCGCAGATGCGCGTGCAGGATCACGAACAAGGACACGCACCGAGGCATGCACGGCATAGCTTCACGTGCACCAGCGCACAGGTGCACAGGTACGTGCACAGACGCGCGTGCGAGGAGGCATGCACAGGCGCGTGCACAGTCATGTGCACAGATGCGTGCACAAGCGCATAGACGCGAAGAGGCATGCACAGGCGTGCACCGGTGCATGCACAGATGCAAGAACATGCGCGCACAGGCGTGAGGAGGCGGCACACGGAAGCACCGACGCCGGGTCGGAGCAAGGCGGCTCGCGGCGGCGCGCGGAGGGCTTGAGGGTAGAGGCTAGGGTTAGGGTTTGGTTCAAGAACTCCGGTCTAGGACCGTCGCTCTGATACCATTTTGGGAAAATGAGAAAACGTGTTTATTACATATGCCCTAGGCTCTTTTATATAGGGGAGTAACCTATGGGTAAAATACATAGAGTCCAACAAGAAAAGAAAATATGAAAAAGGTACAGACGAGAATATCATAGACTAAAATATATCTCTACAGTTATCTCCATAGATATTGTTCCAGAAAGCCATACTCATGCATACGCATCGTCTGCCTCCCATGAGGCATTGACCCCAGTTTTGTCGACAAGCTCCTCCTGTGTAAGGATATGCTTCTTGCCAAGGAAGGAAATATCGATATCGATATCGTTTCGATACAATGTCGATACCGATATATCGCCGATATATCGGCGATATATCGACACATATCGCCGAAACCCGGTATCCATTAGGCATTTTCTCTTGTCGATACCCGATATCGTCCATATCGGCGATATATCGGTGACCTGTTGATACCGATATATCGCCGATATATCGACGATATATCGCGATATGGCGATCCCTGGCTGGAGCCCACAGGAGCACGCTGGAGCGCAGGTGCGTGGGGTTGCGCAAATGCACAGGCACATGTGCTGGAGCGGCGCGCAGAGCGCGTGCGCGCAGGGGTGCGCAGTGGCGCAGGCGCGCAGTGGCGCAGGCACACGGGGGCAGAGCGTGCGACGGCGGCGGCTTGGCGATGCATGAGGTTTTTGGTGGGGACGAGGATTTAGGGCACATGCTCCGTCTAGGACCGTCGCTCTTATACCATATGGAAATGTGAAAGAAAAGTTGTATATCACATAGCCCTAGAACCCTCTTATATAGGAGAAAGGTTATAGGGAGAAATTACATATAGTAGACAGAGAAACATGAGAAATATAAATAAAGACAAAAATATATAAGAATTCTCTCAACAAACAATAATTATGATTAATTAATACAAATCAAGATTAATAATATTTAATTATATTTAGTATGTATTGATCTACGATTAAGTTCCTTAATCATTATTAATCTCCTTAAACATGATTACCTCTTCCTAATGTTAAGGATTAAGGATTGATTTTGAGCTTAACAACACCAACTATCCTAAATTCAAAAATTCATAACAACATCTAATTGATATGAATCAAGATCCGTTGCAATGGTTTCGTCAAGATAGATAACATAACAATGTCTAAGTTGGGATCCAGAGAACTTCAGTGTAGTACTTCTATAGCTATAACATCGTAATGAGGTTTAAGAATAAAAGTCACATTCCTATTTGTAATAAAAAAATTCCTAATTTTAGAACGGCTTAAGTATGACAATATCACATTGATACTTGTGTGAAATGTAGTTAGCCTCTTTGATATTATAACTATTTTTCTGAGCTTCCACCATTTTTACCCATTGGCTTCTCGATATATAAGAGAACATTGGCCTTCGTAATAGATATACGAAAATTCTTTTCCCTCTTTGTTTTACTAATGATATTAGTAGCAGATAACGAGGGCCGAATACAAGTTCATGGAGCTGCATGTGTAAATGTGAAGACTTGTGGATAAACATATACATGGTAAAATAAGACTATCCCTAGTTGGGAGCTTATTGGCCCCCCAGTCCTTTTTTAAATATATTTGTAGGGTATTTTTTAGTTGCGCATGGGGAGATCTAATTCACTAGACGATAACATATTTCATTCAAATTTCATGTAAAACCGATATTCATAACACATCCATCCACAAATGATCAATCTCAGCAAGTCTGAGTCCATTAAATGTTGATATGCTTGATGGATTGCAAAAGACTCTCGAATTGAGTCAAAATTTTGAATAATAGCATATAATCATTGAGTAATCTAAATCCTCCCACGTGTTATTGGAAAACACCAGAAAAAAAGAGGGGTAGCCAAGTTGGCTCATCCCATCCTTTTTTTTAAATTTTTTGTAGCTAATTTCCGGTAGCACATAGGGGGATTTAATTCATTAGATGATAACATTCATTCAAATTTTCTGTAAAACAAACATTCGTAACTCATCCATCTAGAATGGGTCATTTTTTTCTAAGACCATTAAAAATTGATATGCTTGATGGATTGGATTGGAGTCTCGAATTTAGTTGAAATTTGAATGATACCATATAGGTCTTGAGTGATCTAAATTCCCCACGTCTTACTGGAAAACACAACAAAAAAGGATGGGTGCCCAGTTGCCCCCGCCAACACACAAACATTCAAAGTTATGTCTATGTTACATGTGTGGATATGATAACTTCTATCTTTTGTGTGTTGTAACTTCTAAAGATATCTTTGTCTATGTACAAATCCCATATATGTTTTTTGGGCCTTTTTTTTCTCATTGTATTGGATGTTTCTTTTTTGTCTTCATTGCAGTCGTAAAGGTTTGACTGAGCGTTTTGAGCTCTTCATTTGTGGCCGTGAACTTGCTAATGCATTTTCTGAATTGACTGATCCATTGGACCAGGTATATGTCTCGTGCTTAGTAAAAATTATCTTGCTTTGTTTGACATGCCTTCATCGAAGATGTGTATAATATATAAGTAGATATTAATGTCTATTAACTGCATTACTGCACTATGTTCTTGTGAAAGGTCTAATAGTTATTCTCTTCAGCATGGTTATGCTTTTTATAAATTTATATATTGCTAAAATCCCCGTACCCCGAAACAATAAATTCAAGTGCAAAAATATTGCCAGGAAGTTTCAAAATTTCCCAGATACATTGTTACAACTAGAGAGGCAACTTACATGTTTACCCCTTATCATTTTAGCTAATTAATACATAGCCCTATAATCATCTAGATTACATCATGATTCTTGTAATCTTTAGCTCTGACATAGAGGTGCTTACATAATCAAACACTATTGAGTTCATCTTTTTATTCGATTCGATTCATTAAAAAAAATCAAATGGGATGAGTCAAATCGAGCTAATTCTCTAATCTGGATTCAAATTCTATTCAATCTTCCCTAGATATCAAAATGTGCTTCATTTTTTTAAAGTTTAAATATGAAATAATGCTTCGCTTAGGGTTTTGGGCTCTAGAGAAGATCTCTTCAGGGGATCTTTCAATATTCAAGTGATTTGGGGTCTAGGGAAAGTTTTTGTTCATTGATATACTAGCATACAATAGTTTCTTCATGGTCTTTTGTTTAGTGAAATCAATTGAAGAACAAAACTATATAAAGAAATACCGAGAAATGCCTGTATTCTGCATCTGTTTTTGAGTTAAGTTATATTTTTGTTAGAGAGCCCGACTGGAGGACCAAGTAAAACAGCATAATAGCAAGAGGATGGCGGCAAATTCTGATGCTAAAGGCAACAAGAATGACGATTACTCTTATGAAGTAGATCTTGACGAAGACTTCATAACATCATTGGAGTATGGAATGCCTCCGGCTTCTGGAATGGTATTAACAAGAAACATTTAAAATTTCCTTAGCTTTTATAAGCTATCATCATGCTCTGTACTTTATCTTTACTTGATTCCGAAGTCCCTTGTGGGATCAGCGTGGCAATGCCTACATATTATTAGCTCATAAAATCAGAAAGAATCAATACTTGTTCAGGAAATATTCTATTGAATCAATGCAATAAAAGCTCTGGAAGGACAGACTTAGGAACGAGCTAGCTCGTTCTTTGGAAGAAGCTTATCAAAGCTTGGTCACTTTAATCAGGAGGATCAATATAGGATGGAGCTGGGCTATTTTAAATTGGGTGTAAAAGGACTTCTGTCTCAAAGACCTACCTGTAACCTAGCCATCTTAGTAAGGATAGCATGAAATACCTATCTTTTGGTGCAAGAAACAACAAAGACAGTTTGTTGGTCATTTGATCCCACTATTACCACATGCATTCCTGAACGCTCCATAAAGTCTTATATAAGGTCAGAAAACAAATCCATTACTCTCAGGGGAGCTTCGCTAGAAAATGTAGTGCACAGAAAAATCTATCCTGAAGTTTTTCAAATTGGGTGTGAAAAGTTATATATTTAGGTTCTAGATAAAATTTTGGATTTGCCGATGGAATCCAATGACCATGCAGTGTTGAGTCTTGTTTGGTCATATACTGCATACTACTGGAACATGTCTGAATAAGTGGGTCTATATAAAGACACGTGCTATTGTAATACTTGAGAAGACAAATGACTATCTCACCCTATTGAGTGAAGCTATCATACTGCTTTAAATAATATAAAATCTTGGTGTTCTTGATGTCATGAGTATGCTTTTCTATCTTTTATATTCTTGAGCAGGAAGGTGCTAATATTTCTTCTTGCTGTTCTTGAAGATCTTATTTTAGTGGATGAAGTCTTTTCCCCTCCATGCTATTCACTGATTTTTATTTGGCCACCCATCAATATTTTTGCTGCTTTCAGGGACTTGGGGTAGATAGACTAGTCATGCTCCTAACTAACTCTGCAAGTATACGGGATGTTATCGCGTTTCCTGTGCTTAAAGTTCAGCAGTAGTTTTCTTCAAGGTGTATAATCTTCCCTGACCAGATTGGTTGTATTTTTCTTGCGACAAAAAATCTTTACATGGTTTTTAACCTTGCACCATGTCGTTAACTTCAGGTTAGAGACATTAAATTGTGATTCGCTGTAATTTCTGATTCATACGTTGATGATTTGGAGAAATATACATCTTTGCCGTTCCTGTGAGCATGAGGAAGAGAAAATTTGTGTATTCTACTATCAGCTTCAAGGTTAGATTTACTCTTGATATTGATTCATTGGTCGCATGCTGGCCTTGGGAGATTGAAAGCAGATCCCATATGATATTTTTAGTTGTCGATTGCATATTAATACATGTCTCCTTTATAGGCCTATGTAATAATACAACATACTGAATTATTTTTATCATCTATTACATCATCGAAGTCAACAGAAGTGATGTTTGTACTTGTAGAGAAAGAGCATCTCATAATAGAGAACAATTTCTGTAATTTATGATTGCATTTCTCTATAAAGACTGATATTTTAAAGCAATTCTGCTGACAATAACTCTGTAATTGGCAATAGTAAATTCCATCCTCTTGTGGAATCCTAAAATATCAAGAGACTTCCAAGAATAGACGTGCAGGGAAGCCGTGAAGAAAATAAGCTAAGATGTTTTGAAGCAAAAAGTATTCTCTAACGGTATTGAAACTGCGCAAATATATAATAGAACGACATGAAAGTATTGGAACAAATTTACATGACTGGAGGTGATCATGGCGACCACCTTACTATCTGAGGTTAGATACTCATTATGCTTATGCCTATGTTCAAGAATATAAAGAGGTATGTAACTCTTTATGTAGGTCAGCCAATGTAAAGTTCCACCACCAAAAGATGCGGGAGTAAACATTTCCCCTCTCATTTATCAATACTCAATTGGATTTCATAATACTAATATTTGTTTTAAAAAATATATATTATCACATGCAGTGCTCGTTTGATCATCATTTTGTTACTGCATTTTTTAAGGGTAATGACCACTTATATGTTATTATATGTCAAAAGGTGGAGGGATCACGTAGATTACTAACTCCTAACGAAATATCTTCTCTTTGAAGAGGTATTGCCTTCTCTTTGGATGCACAAAGATCTTTTTTCTATTTACAACCCTTTGTTTGATGGTAATAGATCTGTGAAATATTTTGATTTCTCTTGTTTCATGTAGCACGGGAGAGCAGCTTATTTGGCTCGAAAACAAAGCTTTATTTAATATTTAGGCATGAAACCTTGATCACCTATGGTCTCCTACAATCTTGGGGCTATTTTTAGTTTCTCAATTTATCACAATGCAACCTAGAAAATTCCAAAAAGCACCTCCCAAAATAATTTCCATAGACCACAATGTTCAATATTTTTCAAAAATCGTATGCACACAATTGGGTCTACTGTATAAGCACCACATATCCAAAAGGGATTTTTACCCGGCAGACCCTATAAACTTTTCAAATTACCTCTACGACCTTTTGCACAATGTAATTACCTCATCGACCCCGTAAATTACCCGAAGAACCCCCACGGGCTTAAAACATACTACCCGGAGGGTTCATGGGGTAAGAGTTGGCAAGTTTACGGGGTTGATGGGGGAATTAGGCTGTTTCAAAGGTCGTGGAGGTAATTGGCAAAGTTTATAGGGTCTACCGAGTAAAAATCTCTATCCAAAATTTATGGTAAAAAACTTAGTACAATAATTTTACATTAAATTAATTTGCCAAAGGTTCTCTTTTTCAATGAAAAATCAAATGTAATTTGATTTAGCTCCTATGTTCATGAAATTGGTCTCAAAATATAGAGCATTAGTCCAGCCACACATTAAAGTAACCAACTCAAAAAGATGAATGTACCAAGAGATTTTAGTGTTCAAAGTGGAGGGTTTAAAGGGAAATTTTCAAATATATTTAAAGCATATAAATGGCTCGGAGGGGTTTAGTCGTAACTAGTAATTCCCGAGGGGGTCATGCAATTTGACTAACGCCTCATGTTTTACATTACGGCTCCAAGCATATGGACCTCTTCAAGATTCTCTAAAGTCTGAAGGGCGTCACGGCAATATAACCAATCACGTGCAATGAGCATGTACTTGCCTTGGTCTTCAAAGATGTAGATGAACTAGGAGCACTTGATCGGACGATG
Source organism: Ottelia alismoides (assembly GCA_037367405.1). NCBI lineage: Eukaryota > Viridiplantae > Streptophyta > Magnoliopsida > Alismatales > Hydrocharitaceae > Ottelia > Ottelia alismoides. The sequence goes on along the minus strand of JAZKJV010002289.1, from coordinate 759,276 downwards.
GAGAAGGCACACAATCATGTGCAATGAGCATGTACTTGCCTTGGTCTTCAAAGATGTAGATGAACTAGGAGCACTTGATCGGACGATGGAGAAGGCATTACTATAAGACGCGGTGCAGGATTCAATGGGGGTCGATCGACTAGTGGTGGTCCTGCCATGCACCATTGTTGTGAAGGAGTTAGATGGCGGTCAATCAGGTGGTAGGTGGGGGTGTCCATGCAGCCTTAGGATGTGGTCTATTGGTCGTGATTGGACGGTGGGGCTCTCTATGGTTTCCATGGCCTTGTTCGACCCAAAATGGGTCAATCAAGGTCAGTATTATTGCAGGGCTCAAGGGTTGCAATGGAGGAGGGATGTCCATCTGACAGTAGGGGTTCGTTTGGTTGCAGGGTTGGGCAGGGTTGGGTTGGGCTGGGTGAATAGTAAATTGTGAGGAGGGGGTACCCCTGTGAATAGTACCCCTACCCAACCCAACCCTGCCAACCCTGCAACCAAACGAACCCTAGCTGTTGCTCTCTCTACTCTTCTTTTTCCTCGTTCGATCCATCATACGGGACCATTAGAGATAAAGGTTTATCTCAATTGAGGGCCCAATCGAGGGGATTATCAAAAGTGGGCAGTGCTACTCCTTTGTGTTACATGAGATGAGGAGGAAAGCTCCATCCATCATGTGTCACTGGAGGTGGAAGATTATGAAAAGAAGAGAATGGGAAGCAAAGGACATGGGACATGAGGAGGTGGTGTTGATGGATGTGTCGATGACACAGGGAAGAGGAGGAGCAGACGAAGAAGGGTGAATTAGGAGAAAAACATTACGAGAAGAGGAAGAAGAAGAGATTGAATAAGAAGACATTGAACAGAAAGCAACAACGAGAGGAAAATGAAAGATGTCACCATGAAACGAATATGTATGTTTCTTGTGAATTTGTGGTGCCAAAAACACCAACTTGTCACCTCACTGACCAACGTAAATCGAGAAGCTTCAGCAGCTCCAAGGTTGCAACGAGAAGTACACTTCTCGAATCACACCACTCATTGTAGCTTAGCTCACAACATCTCACCCGATCAGTTGAATTGGAGTAGGAGAAACACGAAGCATGAGTATTTTTTAGAGCTAATGGCGAATAGGAATTGAAGGATTTGGACTTCAAATTTACGAGAACATCCTCGCATAACTTATGAATCTTATTAATAAACCCAAAAAAATGTAAATCCAATTTACATTTAAATTCCAATGTGAATTACATTCACCTAAATACCTTTAAATAATTATAGGAATCAGATTCATATAAAAATCGATTATTATGAATAATTGTTCATATCAATTAATAAATAATATTTTTTATTTATATTCACAAAAATACCCTTGTAGAAATATAATTATGACAACAATTATTATCTCGATTTCGACATCACGCAATACGAGTCCTATTGTAGTTACGACTAGTGAGTTACAGTCGTAGATAATTGGAGATAATATCAGGAAGATCATACTATCCATTTATAGTGGCTTGAAATTTGGATAACTATCCAATTTTATGGCTTATACTACTTTTGTTAAAATATGTCACCTACAAATGTTGAGCTTGAGCTGAAATGATTCACACTCTATGGGAGTTCAACGAAGCGCATTACACTCACTATGAGCTCAATAAATGAACACGGTGATGAACTCAGCTTTCAACTCCATTTTTAATCATTGTCCAAACTATTTACAACTTAGAAAAGAGCTCAAGAGGTGAGTTCACCTCCATTTCCATTATCATTTCTCTTTCCAACATTTGGACATTGAAACTGGAATTGGAAATCAGAATTTAATCTAATGAAATGAAACTTAATCCAATTAGTTCTCACATCATTAAGCCATGAAGTGAAATAACTAATATCCATCCAGTTTCACTCCCTCGGAATGGAAGTGTCATGGTAGATGATATATTAAGATAGCTTTAACCTAGAGTATTCCCAATACTCCCATTCTTTGATATTGGAAGGTTTTGATATACTCGAAGTTCAAACTGTAGTTTCATTGTCTCCTTCATGACATATCATTATATTTCTCAATCGATGATTAGGCGATAATATTAATCATATACTTTCCAAAGTACATATTAATATCTCGAATTAATATTTTATTTCATAAACAAGACGGTCATGCACGGAATTCTATATGACCCCAAAATACCTCATGAGTGAGCTATGTTACATGATTCGTCAAGTATGAACTTGTATGATTCCTTTGAGCAATCATACTTTCTCATATGTCCTCATATGCATATTAACTCGTCGGTGTATGAACCTTAGTTAGGTCTTCAACCTAATGATCTATTTATTGTGCACATTTAGACATACATGTGTATATGTCTCTGGTCAAAGGATGAGTGCCTGATCGGGACAATTATGATTCATGTCTTTGTTTATCTCGACATCATCAAATGATTGACTTGATTATTCTGACACCTCTGAATCTATATTTTTATGCAGAGGATATGTATCAAGAAGTCGGTCAAAAATCAGTCTTTAGAGAAATATTGACTTCTCTTTCTCAGTCTGGAAATCACTAATGAATATCACATGTCAATGCATGGTGTTCAATATGGCCATGGTACATAATCCTAATTGTACAAAGGGACCTTAATTTAAGTGCATTCACAAACATGCATTTCATATGGATATGATAACACAATAACTTGTATTGCATTAATGGATCGCTAAGGGCTTACAAGTCCAACAAATGTTGGTTGATAATGACAATAGCAACATCACATAATTGTGGTGTCACTGCAGCTATAAGGAAAGTAGCAGACACCTCGTGATTGTTGTTCCTGAAACCAAGCGAAGCTTTTTGGGGATTCAATTGTACAAGTGTTCTAGAAGTCATGGTTACATAAGAACAAATTAGTTTCTGATTTTTTTCCTTTTCACCTTTTCCTATGAGAAGGGATGGAACTACTATATATGCACTCCCAACAAACCAAATTTCTTGTCTAATATTGTAATATAGTCCATATCAAGTGACAATCCATGTTTATAGATTCAAATATTAACTCAAGTATGGGTCTATTATACATAGCATGAATACATGGCTAGATTGTGAGCAATAGATTATCTACAGGTTCACGAGGATAACTATTCATGGGCTGACCCGACCTAGGCCCAATCCATTCCCTTATAGACCATGCTTGGTCTTGGGTGGAAATGCATAAAAAACTCGGACTCATGCCCGGCCCATAGGGCCAGCGATAACAATCAGGCACGGGCTGGGCCATACTGGGCTCGACCTGACCTGGTCCGATGCTTATCCCTAGTCGTGACTTTCTTTTTTCTTACTTTTTTAATTTAGCGTACAATAGAAGAGCTTTGATGAAGTACATCACGTTGCGCGTTGCTCCTCCAATGATTCCTCCAATGACGAAGGGTTTGCACATGAAGGTGGGACTTGAGCAAGATGGCTTGGTTGGAGATTAAGGTTTCATTCAATAGAGGGGATTTTTAGAAGTTGATGTTGTTACTCCTCTGCAATGCAAAGAATGAGAAGGAAAACTTCGGCCATCGTGTGTTGGCAGAGGTGAAAGTTCATGAAAAGAAGAGAATGGGATGTGGAAATAAAGGAGATGAGGTGGCGGTATCGATAGACGTAACAATGACACAAGAAGAGAAGGAGCAAAGGAAGAAAGGGGAATTTAGAGGAAGACATTGCGAGAAGAGGAAGAAGATGCGTACTAATAAGAAGGCAAAAAAGTGAAAGCAACATAGAGATGAGAATGAAGGGACTCAAGAAGAAAAGACATGTTTCATGGGTTTATGGTGCTTGTAACACAATGTAGTCACCTCATCAATTAGGTTAAGTTGGGAAGCTTCACAACTCCATGGTTGCAATGAGAAGCACACTTCTCAGATGGAATCATGTCCAAGAACACTCGTTATATCTCAACTTGCAAAGGCTCGCCTATTTTGTCACACCAGAGGAGGAGAACCCTAGATCAGGACTATTCCTAGTGCTAATGACAGATAAGAAAAGAAGGATTTGAAATTGAGGTTTTTATATGGGAGATGGGATTAGTTGGGATTTTGGTGCTTAATTGGATGGAGGTCAAGCTTTGAAAGTGGTAGCGATGAGTGACTAGCTGGGTGATGGCAGAGTCGGGAGAATGGCAGTAGAGGTGGTCATGGGAAGGGAAGGCAAACACCTACACATCAGTTAGGGGATTGAGCTATCATGCTCCACCCTGCTTATCAACTCGTGCCATGCATCAACTAAGTCGGTGAATGGTTAAGTTGACCTGGGTCAAAGAGGCAAGGTGTGGTGACGAAGGGTGCTGTAGTGGACTAGTTAAGAGCTACCACGTGGTGCATTGACAAAGCGCTTACTAACCATGTGTCATCTCCTCATAATTCACAAAATACAAGTCAAAGAAAATTATAAATAAAATAAAAAATATGGTCAATTGAAAAGTGACCTAAATGAAAGTTTTAGATCTTAATGAGATATATAACATTCATTAAGACCTTGAAGCTAAATCAAACAATTTACCTATTGATGAAATTTTTTGAAGGTATTTTATAGGTCTAAGGCACCTATTTCTAGTTTTGCTTTTTCTTTCTTGGTTTTCAAGTTAATAAAAATGCATATTATATTTAATTTAATAATATTGTATTATCTACACATTTGTGGTATTTGTATGTGAATATAGGTATATATAGATTATTGTTTTGGGTCATTTTCTGGCATTGAATGTATGTTGTGAATTTTGATTTTTGTGGAGTTAGTTATATTACAAACTAAAGAAACAAAAGCAAAGAGTTGAAACAAAATGACAAAATATGTACATGGAATAATAAGGTTGTGAATATATAGTTATACTACATATAGTAAAGCCCAAAAATCCAAGTTGTGCATATGAAATATGATTCCTTTGAAAGTGGTCATGTTTTTTAGATAATTAAATAAATGCACATCAACTTAAAGTCACTAGAGTTTCATAGGCTTCTGTATTATATGAAAATCATATTTTAATTCTAGTAGACATAAAACTAGTGATTGGATTTGTTTGCAATATATACAAGTTAGTATTTCATTTTAGGATTTTAATCATTTATGCCTCTGTTAACTTCTATAATATCAGTAATTCCCCTCCCTTTTTGGATTATCGGCTGTGTCCATTACTTCTTACAATTTTATCAAAATTAGTTGTTCAAGACTAGGCTTAACTTTTTGGGATGGAATACTTAGGATAGTTACGTCCTCACATCTTGAGACCACCCTCCTCTGCCACCTCCCCCTCTGCCCATACCGACAATCCACGATGAACTACTGCGAGCTCTTGATCAGCCCTGACTTGACCTGGAATCTCAAAATCTGCGACCTCGTTAACACTAACCAGTGGTAAGCATTGGAATCTTGTGGCATTTATTCCTTTCACTGCTTTGATGTTTTTGCTTTGAGGCTTTTTTTTAATGTTCGTCTCTTTGCTGAGGATCAGGTAAGCTAAGGATGTGATTAAAGCGGTGAGGAGACGGTTGCAGCACAAGAACTCCCAGTGTGGGCTGGAAGACGTGGGGGCGACGAGAAGGGTTCTCCTTTGGATGTCGCCGATAAAGATGGCTTATCGTCATCACCTACAGGACGATCAACGTTGATGTCATTGGCAGTGCTTTGAAGCCGGTGGTGCTATGTTCCTCAAAAAGGCGGGTAAAGCTGTAGCGGATTTGGAGTTGCTCTTTTATAGCTGAGGAAAAGAGAGGTTGGGTCTGTTGACGATCAGGCGAGATGGACGATATTCGAGTGATTTGTTTAGGAAACGGAGATGGGTTCTTGACAACAGAGATTGAAGGGATTCGGGGTGATGGGTTCATTGGGTTGGTGATGAGATTCAGATGATGGTGATTGGGTATCATCGGAGTAGGAGGGATATGATTGGTATTTGCAGGTGAAATGTTTATAAGGATTAATTTCATTAGGATTGGAGATTGGAACGATGTGATCCAGTTGACGAAAATGAATTGAATTTTGGGAGATGTAGATCAGGTTAATATCTGCAAAAGATTGGGGATGGAGATGGATTCCGGATTAGATTTTCAATCGAAGGGATTGGGTTTGATTGGGGCGGAGGAGGGGATTGGGTCTGATTGGTGGCATCTGTGTCGAGCGCTTGGAAGAAGAATATGAAGTAGAGGAGGGGATTGGGTCTGATTGGTGGCATCTGTGTCGAGCGCTTGGAAGAAGAATATGAAGTAGAGGAGGGGATTGGGTCTGATTGGTGGCATCTGTGTCGAGCGCTTGGAAGAAGAATATGAAGTAGAGGAGGGGATTGGGTCTGATTGGTGGCATCTGTGTCGAGCGCTTGGAAGAAGAATATGAAGTAGAGGAGGGGATTGGGTCTGATTGGTGGCATCTGTGTCGAGCGCTTGGAAGAAGAATATGAAGTAGAGGAGGGGATTGGGTCTGATTGGTGGCATCTGTGTCGAGCGCTTGGAAGAAGAATATGAAGTAGAGGAGGGGATTGGGTCTGATTGGTGGCATCTGTGTCGAGCGCTTGGAAGAAGAATATGAAGTAGAGGAGGGGATTGGGTCTGATTGGTGGCATCTGTGTCGAGCGCTTGGAAGAAGAATATGAAGTAGAGGAGGGGATTGGGTCTGATTGGTGGCATCTGTGTCGAGCGCTTGGAAGAAGAATATGAAGTAGAGGAGGGGATTGGGTCTGATTGGTGGCATCTGTGTCGAGCGCTTGGAAGAAGAATATGAAGTAGAGGAGGGGATTGGGTCTGATTGGTGGCATCTGTGTCGAGCGCTTGGAAGAAGAATATGAAGTAGAGGAGGGGATTGGGTCTGATTGGTGGCATCTGTGTCGAGCGCTTTGAAGAAGAATATGAAGTAGAGGTGGGCTTCTTGCACTCGTCGATATGAATAGTGAACCTCACAGCCGATCTGAGAAGAAGAGGAGTGGTGCCCTTTCTTAACCACTATATGATTTGAATAATCCATGATTTAGTTCAACAAATTTGATGTCCCTTAACGGAAGGGCAAAGGTGATAGCCTTACAAGAATTTAGGGATATTTACACTCATAATCGTAATTATCTCATTAATTTTCGATAATTCATAATTACATGAGAAACCTCGTATAAATGTTCCATCCTACGTTCATAACCTTCCATTATTTCAGTCCATTAACTCAATCAGACATTTGAGTTAATCTAAACTATGATTGATCCAATAGCTAAAATTAAATAAAGGGATTTTTACCCGGCAGACCCTATAAATTTTGTCAATTACCTCTACGACCTTTGAAACAACATAATTCCTTCCTCGACCCCGTAAACTTACCAACTCTTACCCTATGAACCCTTCGGGTAATCTGTTTGAAGCCCGTGAGGGTTCTTGGGGTAATTTTTAAGGTCGACGAGGTAATTACGTTGTGCAAAAGGTCGTAAAGGTAATTTAAAAAGTTTATAGGGTCTGCCAGGTAAAAATCCCTTAAATAAAAGGAAAAAAGGAAAAAAAACACTCCCATCTTCCTCAGCCCACCCCCACGAACCGACCACCTCCCCCCTCCCCCTCCCACCCCAGGCCTGCCCGACCACCTCCCCCTTCTTCCTCCTCCAGCCCCCTCCCCATTCCTCCACCCACAGCCCGTCAGCCTCATCCCCCGCTCTCCTCCTCCCCCTTCCTCCAATTGTGGTGTCTCAAGAATGCGCGTACCCCATTTGGATTTGGAGCTGCTCACGCATCTTCTCTTGCCTCCAATCATGGTGCCGGGGAATTATCCTTGCTCTGTTCTTTATTAAACAGACATGGAAATGTAAGTCGTGTATAATTTCAGATTAGGAGCTTCAGTTCCAAGAAGCAGGTACTGAATATATCAAGTATCAACCCACTAATCAATTGATAGACCATAATTGGGAGGGAGTTTCAGTTACCTTCAAGCAAGTGCCTAAGTTGACGTTGTACACTGGATAGTCATGGGGGCAGCAACTACGGTGATCTTTACAGCACGTTGCTCCCTCCATGGGGGCAACAACACCATGCAAAGCAGTAATCCTTGAATCCATGAACGCAGCAGCAGGTGATGCTCCCCGGGTAAGAGTAGTGCTCGTCGCAAATTGAGGCATTAGTGTCGGGGTGAAGGGGAAGGCTCCGGCGGGCCGGAGCCATACTTAACAGGGTAAGAAGCCTCTATAGTAATACCACACTTTCGGGTGTGCGCCGCGACAATGCGCTTCATCCTTATGTATCATCCCTCACCCCATCCAAATCCCCAGATATTCCTAACGATCCAGTAGTCTGTACCATTCTGTGCCATACCCGACGGCCACCACTCCATGATCCAACTCTGTTCCACATCTCCCATAAAAAATGCCCTGAAAGGAAATGGCGAAAAATTGATGTATTTAACATTAAAGATCTGCTGGGAACTGCAGGATTGTGTCCTACGGACATGTACAACTGGAAGACACGACCTCCGGCTTCGATGGACACAGTACCAGGTTGGTTCGCCACGGCCTTCAGCAAGGTTTTCTTGTGGAACATCTTCAAATGAATCGATTGTCACCACTTCGTGTTTTTCTGCAAGAAGAGGAGAGCAAGTTGAGGTCACAATTCGAGAGTTGACAGCAGTATTACTAGACACGCTCTCTTCGTCCCTACATACATCTCCCGGAACTCCTTGTTCGTCAGATCAGCAAAACGATTCAGTCCAACCTTGTAAGAGTGCCCCCTTGTCCAGACGGTTGTGCTCGTCGATGAACCTGAGGTTGTCTTTGAAGATCTGGAACCTCCGATCACTCTCTTAGATGCCATTGTACACCTTCCCATGAGCCAACAACCACGCCTCGTAGATATGCCTCGCCTCTTCCTTAATTACTCTTAACCAGCGTTCCATCCCTCGGGGTGGAAACCTCCCTGGCAGAGGCCATGGACGGCATAGCAAGGAAAAGAGGACTGCGTGACCGCCGCTCACCTTCGGGTGGAGTGGGAACGAGGAGAGAGCATGATTTGCAAAAAAGATTGAGCATTAGGGGTAATTTTATCCTTTTAAATGGAAACCGTCAAATATCACGGACATCCAATACGGAACATAACACAAGGTTATGTCATGTAAAACTTAAGCATTATTCGGGGTTTCTTACGTAACTATGCATTATCGAGGGTTTTCGGGGTAATAATGAAACTACTCAGGGTTATGGGTGTAAATATCCCAAGAATTTTAAGGTCACAACTGATATTCCAAAGAAAGGAGGGGCATAATTGATATTGCAGAAGCTAACAGAAGCACAATTGATAAAAAAACCCTTTATTTTTAGTATTTTTTATCAATTAAGGTTAGTATTATTCACATTAGAGTTGATTTTATACCATTTGGACTAATATGAATTTGGTAAATATTAATAAAGTTTGTGAAACATATATATAAGTATATGTGTGTGTGTATGTATGTAGCTCATTTTTTTGGATTTTCTTAGATATTCTTTTCTTTATTTTGGCGATCCAGTCATATATCTCGAGCCTACATGGTCAAAGGAAACAGAATCATTTCTGTTAGCCTGCGCATGTATATCCTTCCTATTTTCTCTTGAATTTCTTGATCTCTAATATTTTGTTTGATTTTTGGGTCTTTATCATGTGTGCCCTTCTTCTTGTACAATATCAGTTATGCCCTTAATTTTTGTGTAATATCAATTGTGCCCTCTTACAATATTCACAATATGCCCTTTTGTTATATCAATGCCCCTACTTTATCTTAACGGAAGGGTGGAACTGTGATTTTTTTAAGAAGTCAGGGCACAACTGATATTACAAAAAGGGACTTGTGCCCCTCCGAGATATCGCAATATCAGTTATGCCCCTATCTTTTTGGTAATATCAGTTGTGCCCCTCGCTTCTTGCTCCGTCATCAGTTGTGCCCTTCCGTCAGATTGACCGTCAAAAAATTAAAATAACCATGGTTTATTCAAATCATGGTGTGGTTAAGAAGGGTATTATGGTCAAAATAAAATCAGGGGCGGAGGAGGAGCTTGAGGGAGGAGCTCGGGGCAGACCGCGACGGATGGAGGGGGAGGCCCAGAGGAGGGGGAGCAGGGGGCGGTGCCGGGGAGGGAGCACGGCGCCGGGGAGGGGAGGGGGCAGGGGCAGGGGCGGGGGCGGCGGGCTGGGAGGGGGTGCAGCCCAGGGGGAGGGGGAGCAGAGGGCAGCGTCGATGAGGGGAGGAGGTGCGGGGCTGATTAGATGCGACTGGTGCGCTAATTGTAATTTTCAGTCCGTTAGAGTGAGCAGGTTGATCGTCAACCATGGGCTTCCAATCGGAGATGATACAGGCGATTTAATCACCAAAATCAGCGGCTATAGCAAGTTCATGGGATACTGCAAATAATTCCGCCTCAGTAGGAGAGGTGTCGGACATGAAGATGGCCTTGAATTCACCATTGGAATTGAAGATAACGATGCCACAGAACGATGTTGCTATAGAGAGTGCCGCATCCATTTCTATGCGCAAATCAAACTTGAGATACTGCCAAGAGGCTATGGCATTTTTTCCCTCATCTTAGTTGTTTCATGCATGTCTGATGATGTGGTGGAAACAAATTTAACAAGCTTATTGGGATTGGTATTTTGATTCATGTGCTTCATGTTGCACCTTGCTATCCATAGACGATGAAGTAGAGAGATGCATGTCTTAAAGTCAATAGGGGATCAGCTGCCAGGCGAGTGAAGGCTAAAAATAAACTCGACAATTCCCCTGCGATCATATCAGACCTAATTCCTAGCTTGAACCAGATGACTCTGGCAAATGTACATTCAACAAAAAGTTATTCTTGGTTTTTCAAAACACATCCACAATGCAGGCAGCTTGCTTCATAATTCGGAAGTTTCTGCTTCATCACGTTACGTAGGGGGTGCATGAGTTGATCAGTCGTCATAAACCAGTTTAATTCCAGGAGATAATTTTTTGGGAGGGGGTACCGCCCAGGAGGAGGGGATGCAGGGGGCAGCGCCGGGGAGGGGAGGAGGTGCGGCGCCGGGGAGGGGAGGAGGTGCGGCGCCGGGGAGGGGAGGGGTGCGGGGCTGGGCGGCGCGGGGCAGGGCGGCGGGCTGGGAGGAGGTGCGGGGAGCTCGGGGCGGAGCTGGGCGGCACGGGGCAGGGGCGGGGACGGAGAGGGAGGAGGAGGAGGTTGGAGGAAGAGGAAGAGGATTGGAAAGAGGAGGAAGAAGAAGAGGATGAGGAAAGGGTGTAAAATGACAACATAACCTTTTTAAAAAACTTAATTCCGTTTATGTCCTCAAAGTTAACGTCTGTTTGCACTGTGGATGGACGGTCACTAACCCGAGGGGCACAAGTGATAAAATAGCAAGAAGTGAGGGGCACAACTGATATTACCAAAAAGATAGGGGTATAACTGATATTGTGATATCTTGGAGGGGCACAAGTGATAAAATCCCTTACAGAAAAAGGAAGGGAATAATATTTGATATTGAAGAAGTTAAGAAGGGTACAAGTGGTAAAAATCCTTTGATTTTTGTGTTGATTAGTAAGATTATTCATGTAGTTCAAAGCATGAAAATGCAATATTAGGTTTATTTTAGGTGTGTTTTGAGGAAAAGGGCTCAAATCAAATCTATTCAGTAGATAAATTTGGGATTCAACCAATTCCAATACGTATATCTAATAAATGGGCCCTTTTGGTGGGACCTTAGAATGAGAACCCTATATATGAAAGCAGAGAATATGTCTCAACTAGAACCTGAAAGTGTATAACACGTGAGTTCAATGATACATCCTCTTCATCGCATACTCGTCGTAATTATGAAGATATCCAACCAAGGTTGGGGGTGGGAGGGGGGTCTCGATTCATTTCTTAAACTCTTTAGTTTACCGTTTTCTTTTGTCTTCTTCCCTTCCCCCTCTCTCTCTCCTATTGGATTGATTTTCCTTTTTCTCTAAATCATCCTCTCTCTCTTTCCTTTTGTTTCTCCTCTAAATAAAAAATCTATCTTCTTGTTGGTGTTGGATAGATTTTCCTTTTTTATCTATTACCTTCTCTTTTTTATTGTTTTTCCAATGTTTTAAAAATCCAACAAAGCCGACTTGTTTAACTGACCGAGCCAAGAACCAGAACAATTATGGTCCAATCACCCACTTTTCACTCAAAATAAAACACGACAAAACCTTGTTGGACTGCTTAACCTAGTTGAAGCAATTGAATCAAAGCATTGGTTAAACAACCTATTTTTGACAAAAAAATTAAATATTTATAAAATGCAAGCTTTTTAAAAACTATTCATAATTTAGTTTCATTCTAACTCATAGTATGACACTCCTTTATCTCTTCTCCTTCCATGTGTGCCAATGACCCAATATCGCTTCTCCCTTCTTGCCTTATGAGCATTGCCTCTCTCTCTTCCCACATTGTATATGAGCCCCTTCCAATGACAACAAACGATATCTCCACCTAAAGAGGAACATGTCATATTTACATCACTACAACACGGTATACAACAGACGACGATTGTCTACCGTCCTTAAAATATATACGATTGTCCTACCTATTCGGATGGGACGGTCGTATGACCGTCCCATCTTGTTGTGTCCCATCTACATGGCTAGGACGGTTCAAGCGATCATCCCATCACAACGCTAAGAAGGGACAGTTTTAACCGTCTCATCTCTTCCTTGAAAACGTGCAAAGAGAGCCTAGTGGGACGATCGCAACCATCTCTTATAGTCATGCAGATGGGATGGTTGTTACCATCCCATAAAGCTTTATGTGCTCATCGCATCGCTTCTCTGGTTGGATATGCAGGACCCGAAGGGGCAGTCGTGATTGTCCCGGCTATCCTTATATGGGACGGTGATGATCGTCCAATAAAGCATGTTATTAGATGGGGCGGTCCTCACCGCCCCTTTTAGGGTATCTTTGATCGCTCCATTTACATGTTGCGGTCTTTAGGGACACGAACATAGGGCCTGTAGGGATAGGCATAATCGTCCCCTTTGAGCTATCTCGGGAAAAAATAATACATGTTTGTTGGATTTCTCACCCTGATATTTGTCTTCACTGCATCCTGTATGAACTCAAAAAAGCAATATATATCCAACTATTAATGAAATAACTAACTAACCATACATATTAAACAAAGACAAAAGCAAGAAGTCCTTAGGAATGGTTTCACAATGAAGCATCACAAGGTATTCCACAGTCACATGCGTCATAAACACAATATATCCTAGAATAATTTGAACTTAGAACCATAATGTTAATGATAAATAGTTATAAATACTAAAGTATAAGTTACATATTACTATAGGCCATCAAGTTTTAAATCACTCACTTCTTCCATCAATGAATGATGTTTTTCCTCTTTTCGTTCCTTCTTTGACTTTGTCTCTCCCTCTCTGCTCTCTTCGCCTCGACATGACTCTCACGGATGATGACTTTGTCATGCACCGACCGTTGCATCAGGACCCTAGGTTGCTCCTCATCTTCATTGTCATCATCATTATCGTCACTCCGATCATCTTTCTCGCATTTAACAAGAGTCATCAAACTATTTTTGAGATCTGACATCTCTACTATATATGATTTTTCATCTTCTCGTGGATGGTTGAGGAATAAATCATAGATAGGATCCTTATAATCAACATCATTTTCTCTACTGCAAGAAGTGTAACCATCATCTTTAGACATTCTCCCAAGAGGCCTCATCTTTGCACAAGTTTAAAATTAGAAAAAATCACGGAAAAGTTAATAATAAAATCAACAGAACACAATTTTTAGGACAAAAGATGAAAAAATCAAGAAGATAAATATGGGTCATTTGTTTTTGCGTCGTTTGCTCTACATCTCATTTACGGGTCTAGAACTTGAAAAATGAATGTTTGCCCTTTGTTTCTCTGTATAGGAGAAAAGTGAACAATCGTCATTGTAAACTGATGTTTAGCAACATGGGTTATGCTCCTTGGATTTCTACTTGGAAAATAATGTTCAAGCGGTCGAAGCACACATGAAGACCCTCTCCATCCATCATTGAATCGGCCAGAGCATTAAAAACTTGGGTTATGCTCCTTGGATTTCTTCTTGTTGCTTTTGAGCTCCAAGAATGACGACAATCAAGAGAGGATTCATGTGTGCTTCGACCGTTTGAGCTTGACTGCTCAGATGTCCCTATAACTTAGTTTCGAGTACATTCAGGCCCACATTTACTCCTTACACACTTACATGCATACTCATGTTCCTCACACGCTTATATGCTCAAATACCCCCTACATGTTAACTCCCATACATACCCAATGTTTACATATATACCCGGTCAAATTCCTCAAATCATATTTAACTATCCATATTCTACCATAGATTCCCATATACATAGCCCATACCCTCATACACTCCCATATGCATACCCATATTCCTCACACACCTACACACATGCCCAAACACATCGCATCATCCACTATTACACACCTACATGCATACCCACATTCCTCACACACTTGAATACATGCCCAAACACACTCATATACTCTTTTCATACCCGCATTGCTCTCTACACACCTACATGCATACCCATGTTCCTCACATACTTGCATGCCCGAATACCTCCTACATGCTTAACTTTATACATATCCAATGCTTACATACCCGGTCAAATTCTTCAAATCGTACTTAGGTACCCACATTCTACCATGTATTCTCATGTACATAGTCCATACCCTCATATACACTGATATGCATAATCATATTCCTCTCACACTTGCACACATGCCCAAACACACTCATACATTGCACCATACACTCTTACACACCTACATGCATACCCACAATCCTCAAACACTTTAATACACGCCCAAATACACACATACACTCTTACATTCATGCCCACATTGCTCCGTACACATCTACATTCATACTCACATTCCTCAATAGTATAAATTTACCCTATTTCATAACGAGTGCAACATGTCAACTATATAACAATATATAATGGGGTTGGATGCAAACAAGGTTTCATCTTGTATAACAAGTATTGTATTCAACTATATAATAAGTATATGGTGTATGTACTATATTCAACCAAGTTATAACAACCTTATAATAAATATATTTAGCATCGTACATGTCAACTAAATAATAAGTTCTGTATTCAACTACAAGCTTTATTCTACTAACGCATACGATATATAGGAGAAGAGTTGCTAATAAAAATGGTTACCGCTACGATGGATTTTTCACATGATCGTCGACCGAGGAGACGATCACAAGATGAAGATGATCGTTTCGAGAGAAAGCAGGATTTTAGGAGAAGGTCGAGATCATCGGGACGGGACGGGGAGAGGGGAGAGATCGACGGGCGGTTATGGGCATGAGATGAATAGGTTATGGTGCCCCCTTGAGAATTTCATCATTTCGATTGGAGGGGACGGTCAATCTAACCGTGCCATCTGTGAGAATCGGGGATGGTTATAAGTAAGACAATTCCATATGCTGTGAAGTCCGCAAATTTTTCATTAAGCAGGAACACATATGAGACAGCCAAGCAACACCCTTCTCGGATTCCTTCATAGAAGGGACGGTCAACGGTCGTCCCTTTTATAGTTGCCGCTTCAATTTTCAGAATTTCACCTGATGGGCACAGAAAATTGTCTGCGACGGTCATAACCGTCCCATAAAACTCCAAAAGATCGGATGGGACAGACAAAGTGACCATTGCGTAAATGCCCACTGGTGGATGGGACAATCATACACTGACCGTCCCATATGCTGATACCTGGGATGGTCGCTCGTGTTAACCATCTTCCATGATTACCGTGTATGGGACAGTTAAATTGCCCACGTCCCATATAGATCTAAAAGGAACGGTCTTTCTGTGACAGTCCCCTGTGCTCGTCTCTAAAACCATGCTCAATTGTAGTGCATTAAAAGAAGCAATGAAGTAACAATATTTGTCATTAATTAGAGTTTGGATTGTTTCAAAATTGTTAATTGTATAAATCACATATATGTATTTAAATGAATTTGAGAAAAATGTATTTGTCATTTACTTTTGAATTTTTCTAATAAGACCCCTGACTTTATAGCAGTTACAATTGTGCCTCTATTTTCTAAAAAAATTGCATTGTCCTTATATTGATATATTATAGGAGAACAAGTGTACAAATAAAACGCCACTACTATGAGTTTTGTAAAAATATATGGAACACACAATTAATTGTAAAAAATAGGAGTATAAGTATTATTGGAAGAACACAAGTTAAAAATTCTTGTAATATATGATATAGTATTATTCATATCTGTGTGTGCGTGTGTACGCACAAAACATCGGTCTAACTCCGTTCGACTCTGTTGAACCATACGAACTAAGCCGAGAATACAATGAATTGGTTTTTCCCATTTTTATGAAAAGTTAGTGTCATCACTGATTTGACAAGTCAATCCCATTAGTCCGATCATAAAAGTCCAAAATGGATATTCGTTCTTTTAAATCGTACTTTTTCCTCTACTTCTGAGCGGTTTCCCAAGGAACGCATGGCATAGAACTATTTCCCAGTCAATGCATCTGACCGAAGAATCCCAATTATGGCTCACTTTGCTAGACAGTCTGTTAATTAACAAACTGTTTGCTAAATTTGTAATAACTTCCCTCTTTATCACTTGTACAAAATCTTTTTTTTCATTTTGCATTTAAGTCCTCTAACAAAATTACGACATATAATAAATTATACTTTCGTGTTAATTACACATGCGTGTTTAGGAAAAAATACTCATTTTTTTATTTTCATATAAGTCATGTCATAAAATCATTATTACATAATATATACTATCTTTTAAATTTTGATATATAATAATAAATAGGTTATTTTATATACAAATATCGTCAAAATAAATATGATTAGAAATGAACATTGGGTCGGTGCAGCCATGCCTAGCCCCACCAACGCATGTAGCCTCGCCCAAATGAAAAAAGGTCCGAGCTTGGGCAGTAATATTAGGCAAAATTATTTTTTTAGGTCAGGTTCAGACTTGGCTCGACCCAGCTTACAAAACCCATGAGCCTGCACAATAAAGGGCCCTTTTCTTGGCTCATGAACCCAGTTCGAATAGGTTCGAGTAGCCATCTAGAGTACTAGGCCCGAGATAGAGATGAGACTGCAGGCTCGAGTAGCGCGGCCCACTCACGGTCTTTGCTCCTCTCAGCGCATGCAATATATATACACACACATACATATGTAATATAACACTAACACAATCTTAATTTACTTTTTGTAGCTCTCTGAATGATCGACATCAATAGAAAATATAGACTATAATGCAACATTCTAAAGACAAGACATAAACTCACTTTGATATCATGACTAACTTGTACATTGCTATCAAGTTGTCAGCTATATTCCTGATGGTTGACCCGAATATACAAGGACAATATTTCACATATTAGTAGAAAGTGATGCATAGTTGAAATGTTATAAAGGGGAAAACAGATATCATGATTAAGATATCTTAAGATTTTTACCAATTGCAAAACAAAATGGGTCGGCTTAGCCTAGAAGAATTAGGCATACCTTTTTTTTGGATCGAAAAAAGAAAAACACCAACCATGGGTCCGACTCAAGGCTCGAATTTTTAAATGGGTTTGGGCATGAACCCTTCAAGGTCAGACCTGACCCAACCCATGCTCATCCCTAAATAGATACCTTCTTTATGAGTTTGGATTTCAAATGAATACATTGCCAAGTAACACAAGTAAAATGTATCCCCTACTTCCTAAATTATTAGTATCGATACCATTATAATCTACATCATTCCCAATCCCATTTAAGGTGTACTCCAATACACAAACGACGACGCGAAAGAAAATGAAGAGACGACTATCTTTACATCAAAGCTTGCACATTAGAAAAAAAAAGCTTATGATGGGGAAGAAAATGGCGAAGAACTAGGGATCGATAGGGAGAAGATTGAAGAGAGACCTATATTTAGGTCCAAGCAGCAATGAAGATCTTGGATTACAAAATTACATGATGTTGTAGGGCTAACTATTGAAGGCAGTGTTGGAGATGTGAAGGGAAATAAACATAAAACCCTACTTGCTACTGCCATTGAAGGAGGCGATGAACTAATCTTCTTACCCACAAACATATGAAGAGCTTGGATACAAAGTGAGACAATGTCATCGTGTTGAGCATTGAGCAATGTCGTAAATGTCGCTTGTAACGTTCTGGATCCGAAACCCAATCCGTTATGGGAGGATTATTTGCACATAACTTGTTGGGCTTGAGCCCAAGTAAAGCCCTTGACCACATCTCAAAACGATTAAGCCTAAGTTATCTAGTAGTAGCCCCTACTACTTATAACCTACTACCACGCTTTGTGATTACTATGTGAGGTACTATGTTTGGGGTACTACAATCTCCCTCACTTATATATATGCAACATCCATGTTGCCTTATGGATCCTCACTTATTCCCTAATAATGGTGGTTGAATGCTAGCTTTTGATTAACACCTCCCTCCTATCTCTTTAGTATGGGTGGCTCCACCTCTTGGGTAGCCTTTCACTATCATTGGGAACTTGCTCTGACACCAACTGTAGCTTCTCGGGCCCTAGACCTGGTCTTTTATCCATGATTACTAACCCGCACAACATGTTTGGCTTGGGCCCAAATGGAGCCCTTGACCGCAAGACAAAATGTTTAAGTCCAGGTGTCTAGTAGTAGCCTCCACTACTTATAACCAGCTGTTGTAATTTGTGATTATTATATGTGGTGCTATGTTTGGGGTACTACATCGATGAGAATCAAATTTAGATCCTTTCCCACCATGTGCAAGGATTTTCTTTCTTATAGTCATGCAAGCAGACATGTAAGAACCTTCTTCCTCATTGTTAATGTGTTGGAGATGCTTATAGAAATCGACGAAAACAACAAAGAGTTATCTTCCTCATCGCCATGCGAGGAGATGATGTTGAGGGGTTGTGCATCAGCAAATGGTGTTGGAGATGCTGACAAGCGGCCAAAAGTGCAGCTAACTCAAGGAGAGATCGCTCGGAGGAGCTTTGTCGTACCTCTCCAAGCGTCAAGATCGAGCTAGCGAAGCGCAAATGCAGGCGGTTGAGTGGAGACAAAGGAAGGTCGGCATGGATGAGGGCCGAGAAAGAATATGGTTGTTATGGATCATCTTTATCCCCTCTTCCCCCCACTTCTTGGATCCATCCCGCTCGTTTATGGAGTGATTTTTGATAAGCCTGACGATAAAGGTGGCTTGCGCCACCCTTCTTCATTGCAAGCAGTG